>JAUMJM010000017.1:15480000-16680000 GCA_033558235.1 Neomorphus geoffroyi
GGGAAGTGTAGAAATGTGGTTTTCAAGCCTTTAAAGCAGTGAAAGAATACAACAAAAATATAGTTCCCATGTGAAATGCTTGCTTCTAACATGTCCACTTGGATGGTTATAGTTCCAGGTGTGTTCATTGATTCTGTATTGGTTTGGATAAATTCTTTCATCGATAAATGGTTCTAGATTGCTTTTTGTAAATACTGTTTTGTGGGTGGTGTCAAATATTCTCATAACACATTAGCAACATTTCTTGTCAAAACATTAGTTGCTCCCTTCACAAATGACAAAGAATATACAGGTATGTGTTCTTCCCTTTCCTTTGCCTGTGTTTAATCATTCTGAAATAAGTCTGTTAAAATACAGAACCTAAGACTGCTAGTTCTGATGCCAAGGTGAAGGTAACTGTCATAATGCAAGGGTTTAAATCATTATTATTTGGAAACAGGGTATTACAAATAAATTTAAAAATATGTATATGTACCCACATATTGGGGCAAATAAATTTTGTCAGAAATAAGGACAAGCTATACTCTTTATAGCGCTTTTTTTCAAAAGCCTGGTGATCCTTTTATGGTGTAAGGTTTCTGTCCATGGGCACTTGTTTATATTGTTCAGTATAGGCAAATGAGCCAAGCTAAGTAGGCACTTTAAAAGCTGTGAGGTGGGTGTTGGTATTCTAAAGAGAGATTTGATGCTCTAAAATAGAGGTCTGCATTAGCATTTCCCTAAATGTCCAGCAGACCTCTTTCTGTGCTGTGCTAAACTTCACTGTGTTCTTTATAGTCTCTTACAGCAGCTTTGTTTATAAAATGCTTTCTTAAATGTAGCCAGCTGATGAAAACTTAGTGCTAAGCATTTTCTTCCTCTTAGAATTTTTTTAAAAATTAAAGTAACTCATTGATCTGCCCTTCTGTCTTTCAAATACAGCCTCTGCTTGTCTAGATCCTTGGCTTATGTAATTTAATGTGTAGTTGCATAAAGGCAGTATATTCGGGATGAAGATCTGCCAGAAAGAGGCAAATCTTAAAGGCATTCACATTTTGCCTGTGGGCTGTGGTGTTTTGTTTTTAAATGCCGCATTCTTGCCAACACAGGAGTGCACTACTTGTCCTAGCTTTACTGGATGAACATCAGTGTAGTTGTGTATCTAAAGTGGAACCTGAGAAGCTGTCTTATCTGCAATAAAACTGTATATAGCTACATGGGCCGGGTGTTGGAAGCATTGGAGTTTTTTGCTTGGTTGTGTTTGGGATTTGTAGTGTGTGTAGGTTTTTTGGTGTGTTTGGTTTTGTTTTTTTGTGTGTTTTTTGTTTTTTTGGTTTTTGTTTTTTTTTTCCCTGTGTATATCACAGGGGTCTGTGTCAGTGATTTCTAGTGCTGGGTGTCAGAGGGCTGGTCTTAGGAGTGCTCTGCTGCCAAGTGTCAATTCTGTTTGTCATCATGGAGCTGCTGTTCACATACGGCATTTCCTGATACATGAAGGATCTTTCACTTCATGGACCTTGCCAGAGGATTCACAAAGTCTTGGTTACCCAGTTACTAAGCCTACAACAGCATTTTGAAGTATCACCTAGATATAGCCGCCGTGATATTTTATTGTTTAATATTTGCATAGAGATCGCTACGTCAGTAAGAAGTGTTATCATGTTTGCGTATAGCCACTTTTTAACCTTTACAAAATAAAGGTATACTCAGTCATTCTCCAGTGAATTACAGAATCACCTAGAGAGTTTGTTGATTACCAAAGTAAGGCATCCTTGTAAGGCATCTGCTCGGAATTCAGTCAAAATCACGAGAGTGTACCATGTGAGACTTGTTGCAGCTCTTACCCAGGGAGCCCTGTGCACAGCAGAATGAGATTTGTCTCACAGCTGAGGAGCTGAAGGAACTGGCGAAGTCTTGTCTAGTGCTTTGTCATAGTTTCTGAGCTTTGAAGCAACACTGAAAAGCCGGCATTAAATGGATCTTGTGGTATGAGTAGTGGTGGCTGTTCAACACCTGGTACAGGAAACCTTCATACACTTCTCTTGTCACCATTGCAAAATCTCCTTCCGGTTTCTGTCTTCATGTGGTAAAGTCAGTTCTGAGTAATTACGTTCAGATTAGTGTATGTCTTCATAATATGTGGTTCAGATAATTTCCCCCTGTCACCAATATCATGTTAGCAGCCTTTCTTCACAGTAGCCAGATACTCAGCAGCAGATTATAAGTGATGGGTCCATTGCTGAATTTATTGGGCCTTCTTTCTCTGCCTGTGTTTTCTCAATTCCCTGCTTTATTTAGAATGTGGAATCTTCCCCCATGATGCTTCTTAATTTACTTGGTCAGTTTTATTTTACAGACAATACAACTCGCACCAGAGATTTGATTTTTGTTGAGAGCATGCTGTTTGATCAAGGTTTGGATTAGATAAGTAAACCTTCTGAGCCTTCTGGGCTCAGTCTAAGGTTTTGCTAGAACTAACCTTCTTATTTTCCATGCCCAGAAATAACTGAAGCTGTGGAACAATCTTATAAGGCTGTAAAAACTTGGTATTTGTATGCCAACAATCTAAGCCAGTCCAAATATCTTCAGAAGAAAAATGATCAAATGTAGTGTTACCTTTAAGTCTCTTCTTAAATAAGTCATAAAAGGTAACATTATTGCGGTCATTGAATTTGTGATTTTCTTAGTAGAACTGAAAGTGTAAATATTAATTAGCAATTGAGTGATCTGTTAATCAGAAGCTCAAAGAAAAAGAAAATTGCTTAAGACTTAAACAGTTACTGTAATACATATAAGTGACCAGGAACTCCTAGTGTGTGTTTGTATCTACTGCAGATGTAGCAGCTGTGTTCTCTGCTTTTATTTGAGGCAGTAACATCCAGAATCAAAATCTACAGGTTATGTTGAGTTTGACTCTGTATTGCATCTGTTATTTTACTGTTAGATTATTTTAGTTCTTGTGAAGAGATATAGGCTTCCAGGTAGTGCTTCTTGCATTTGTAGATGATGACGTTTGTTGCAAGATCTTTATGTAAGAAGTTTCTGCTGCAGCTCTAAAAAGTCTGCTGCAATTCATTGAGCTTGCTGTGCTTTGTAGATCTGTGGTGCTTCTTGTTTTGCCAATGCTGCTGTTGCATAAGAATGCTGTGGCATTTAATAAAGTTACATTTTAGCCTTATCCTCTGTAACCTGCTTAATTGTAGCAACCTTAAAGCGGCTTCATTTTTTAAAATTGAGAAACTTCCTTAAGAAAACTAATTGCTTGTGATTAAGGGGCATCCCCCCACACTTAAATCAGTGCAACTGATAGTGAGTTAGACCTACTGTTTACAATGGGTTGTTCTGTTAGAAAACAAGCATTTTTTTCCTCTCAAAATGAGCAGTGAGAGAATCTATAGAAAGCACCTCTTCCTGGTGCATACTCTCTGATTTTCTTTTTTATAAAAGTTTACTGTCTTTTACTCCAAAGCCTTCAACTCTTATTCTCTGTCAGTGCTTGGGCACAAAAAAAGTTTGCTAACCCTGTGCTGTCTTCCTTATTTGCAGGTGTATAACCTAGAGGTCCTCAGACTTCCGCTATGCTTGCCTTGTGCATCCAGCCCATGCCCAAAGCTGTGTACCTTGACACTAAAGAAAGGAGTGAAAAAGTGTCATCTATTGTACGGGGGCAAACTTCTATCCAGTTCTCTTTCTCGCACTTTACATCTGCCTTCTGTGTTCTGTCTTGCTCAGGCTTTTCTGGACTCTCACTTCTCAAAGTGTTCCACCTGGTGGCAAAATTAGGGAAACAGTTAATGGAAACGGTTTACACACGCATAGATCAAGTAGTGTAAGAACCTGTAATACAAGACCTAATTTATTCCTATTCCATATTGTATAGTAGAGAGAAATTAGAATATATCTGTACTTTTAAGTTTCATGTTTATGGTTTTTGCATTTGTAGCAAAGTGGATTTGACCTTAATAGTCCTATTCACTAAAGATAACTAAAATGTGATACCTTGACAGCAAGGATGGAGGACCATTCTAACAGTGAGAAGACAGATCTGTGCATTTAGTACTTGATTCTTTTTAATGAAAATTCTCACTTCTGTGTGTACCTATTGAAGATCAGTTGGAACAGACTGTACATCCAAGTAGGGTAGGCATCCAGAGAGCTCCTGTGATATTTGACTGCTCGTTCTAGAACAAATAAAAACTGTCAGCAGTCATCTGGAAAATGGTCCTGTATTTCAGGAGAAGGAGTAAGTTCATCAAATAGGGTGGCTTTGTAGTGGGGGAATTGAGTGATATCGGTACTAAGGGCAGCTAACTTCTGTAGTTCCTCCTTCCACTGATGAAAAATCTGTTTTTATTCTGTCCAGAAATATACAAACTCTAGTGCTATATACTTTAAGACAGCTGAACCTCTTTATTTTAGAAATAGCAGGGCAGGAGGCTGCTTATCTTTTTATATTGCCAAGTATGAATACCTTAAAATGATAATTGTATATGACTAGGAACTTTTTCTTTTGTAAATATTTGGGAAGCCCACTGAAAGATATTGTCAAGTAGCTGAATATCCCAGTGGTTTTTTGAGTGTTCAGTAGTTGCATTAACCTTTTAAATTGATTTTGAACTTTGTTCCCTGGTTTGACCTTCATACCTAGTGTTAAATTTTATCCCGAATATGCTTTTATACTAAACATAAGATGAGGTTTTTTGCAGGTTGAAATTTTCCATTTTTAGATCTACTGTGTTCTATGTGTATACAAGACCGTTAAAACAGCTGAATTTACTTACCATGAATTGTTTCATACAGGCTAATCACAGTATATAGAAGTCTTACATGGCTAGAGAATGTTTTAAATATTTCTTTTTTTTTTTTTCTGTAGATCAATGTCAGAGTAACCACAATGGATGCAGAGTTGGAATTTGCCATCCAGCCCAATACCACAGGCAAGCAGCTCTTTGATCAGGTAACTTGTGTGAGCCTCTGTGTATGTCTGTGTGCAAATACATAAAACTATTCGGGGCATGAAGGCATTGTTTGAGGAAGTGGAAGTATTCTTATGTATAGATTATGTATTTCCTTACGTTATCCAAGCCATATTCTCAGTTTAAACCTCCTCATTTTTTCCTCATGGAATGTATTAAATTCAAAGACAATTCTGTGTAAGTAGGTTAACAGTGAGGCTTCAGTTGAATCATGCATATAGAATAGCTTTAGATGTTTAAAAGACAGGTAAATGAGTTTCTTAGAGGTATGGTTTAGTAGGGAGACAGGCATGGTTGGACTCGATCTCAGAGGTCTCTTCCAACCTTATGATTCTATGAAATTAATGTTATATTTTATGTCTATTTACAATATAGTTGTTACTGCAGTATAATTGTTAGAATTACATGTATGAGAAATTTATAGTCTTCACTATTTAATAATGTATACAACAATAAAAATTCATTAAAGGATGACATTTTTTATTTTTTTCCAAGAATGGAAGCTGTAGATTATTTTTCACCTTCCAAAATGTTAGAAAAATAATGTTGTCTTATGATCCAGTTTGAATTTTAAATTAAAATAAAAAGACTAAGTAGAAAAGTGAAACTTTATGGCTTTAATGTGATAATGGATTGCAGACTCATCAGAACTACACGTTCTCACTTGATAGTGTCTCTGTCGTACACTAGATGGGCTAAATGAATGATTTCTTAAATACAGTTGGGCTCACATTCATTTCATGTAACATTAGCCATCAGAATCTTGAAACAATTTTTTTATCCAGGTTGTGGAATGTTCTAGAAAAAATTGAGTATAGAAGATTGTCCGTGTAGTTTCGTTTTTCCTTGAGAAATCAATAAATTGTTACATTATCAAGATTCAATAAGCATGCATTTAGTTAAAAATGCAGAAATATTCAAAATTATTCCTCAGAAACACTTCAACTGTATCAACAATTATGTCTAGTAGAATTATTGCTTCTGTCCACTTACATAACTTAAGCAATTATAGATAATGATGGGTATTAACAGAAAGTAGCACATTGAAAGAATTCTGTAAGAACTCAAGCTTTAAATTGACCTTTACAATTTGATTAAATGTCTTAGTATATAAGTTCAAAGAAGTATCTCTATTGTTCTGTAACACTGAACCTTTTCTTTTAGATGAAAGATATTTTATTTGCAGTTTTCATTTGAAATAACTATCTGATTCTTCACACATCTATCCCCCACCCTTTCCTCTAATATCAGTAGCAGTATATTTTTGGCCTCTACATTGGAATAGAATTCATGACTCTTCTTGAAGAAATCTTTTTGTAAGGGGTTGTCCTGCTTCTTGTCTAACCAACACCACCATAAAATACAAAGTATGATTTTCCATGGCACAGCAGCCTCAAGCTGTTACTCCTTTTTTGCCAACCTTTGCTGTCTTCTGCCATACAGTACTGGGTGGGGTGACATTCTGCTGTGTAATGTCTTGTGCCCCAGGTAATCAGGTTCATCCAAATTGGGGCATTCACAAACATGGAACAAAGATAGACCTCTGAATTCTTTTTCATGCTCTCATCAACTTTGTTCCTCAATTTATGGTGTGACTTTTGACATCTCACCAGCTCTTACAATAAGTTTTAGAAATTTAGATTGAAAAACTCTTGGGCCAAGCAAAATCAGCCAGCATAGTCGTCTTTGAAAAGAGAAACATTTTCAGCCTGATCTTAAATTCATATACGAGTAACATCAAAAGCTGAATTGTATTGAAAAACCAGCATGAAATTTGAAGACAAAAGCTATGCTGTTTCTCTATAGAAAGAGAATTGAATAGGAATTGTTAGTGAGAGGATTGGTCTTCAAGATTTATGCAGAAATGGTGAACACGATAGTAGACTTGTTCGTCATTGCTTGCAGAAAATAACCTCACCATGAATTTAGCTGTTGCCTGGTTCTCCTCTATGTTTTTGGTGAACAACTTGTCCTTTTTATCAGTCAGTCGTTCTTTTAAGCTTCTAATCAGGGTTTTCTGGAGTTGTTGATTTGTTTCCCATTCCATGTGTGTGTTTTTATGTTCTTCATCTGCTAGCAGACAAGAATTCAGCATTTGATATCTGTGGCTTTTTCTTCTATTGAAAACCTCAGTTCTTATGTATTGCACAAAGCCATTCTTTTTAAGTTACTCATATTTCAGGAGATGTCTTAGTATATTTATTGTTTAGTCCTTCTGTCTATCCTGTCAGTGGTCAGAGTGGGCAAGAAGGGAATCTGTCTTCCTATAGTAAACCAATTTTAGCATCTGTAACTTTCCTAGGAAGGGAAGAACACTGTGGGTCGTTTTCCACACACTGGTGGTAATAGTGGGGATTGTTTAGTTTGTTGTTTTCAGTAAGATGTTAGCACCGAGCATCAGTGCCTGTGGTTTACTGTAGTTCCCATTCAAGAAGAATGGGAGGGTTTTCTCCTTTAGTTCAAGTTATACCCCACTGTCCTTTCCAGGTATCTCAGAAACCTCTCTTACTGTCTTTCTGAAGCTGAGAATTAAATTCTTGCTAGGTTGTTTTCATGTGTGTATTCTGATTTGCTCTAACTTGTCCATTGCTCTGGTTGCTTTTCTTGGAGAAGTTTTTATTGCCAGTTAATAGTCAAATTGCAGGATGTGATGGTGGATAAATGTTTTACAGATGTGATGAAGACTTGCCCAAAGCCACTTAATGAATCTTGTGAGCCAGAATCCAGCTCCTAGGTTTCTCATTCTGTACTTACTTGACATATTACACTACTGCAGTGCTTATGTTATATTGGTACAAAGTTTCCACATTTTTTTTCCCCTCTTTCCTTTGAGCTGAGAGGCAGTGATAGACAATGCTCTTTCGTTATTTGTATAGTCTAGAGTAAAACAGGCTAACATGTAAACTGGCTTTACTGTTGATTCGCCAGCATGTGCAACTCTGCATTGCAGTAGGCAGGTTCTCTGTATTTAATGTGCAATGTGCATCTCAGTTGAAGGGCTATAGTTATGTGAAAGCTAAATGTTTTGACATGAGCATAAGCACTGATTTTCTTATGCTGTATGGGCAGAGTTGTTTAGCATCTGTAGTTCTTGATGACTTCTTTTGGAGCTCAGAGCTAATGGGGTGCAAAGGCTCGGCTTGGACAGCTGCAAAGTAACAAGTGTTCTCAGAGTTATCTGATAAAGCCATAAGCAGCTGATCAGAATCAGATAGGAGATCTGTGACAAAAGCAGCACAGGTCTGACATTTATCTGTGTTGCAATGCTAAATATAATGTTACTTAGGATCATACAAGTAACAAACTTGTTCTTAACATTTCTTATATTCTAAAGTAAATGGTGTAGGAATTCTAGAGGAAACAACTATGTTAACTGAAGGAATCAGATTGGATCCATGAGCATTGGATCCATTCTGTGCTTTGGAGCTTGAAGGTGAAGGAGTAGAGTGGCAAAAAGGTGCACGTGAATGATTGCTAGGTAATAATACAAATAAGCAAGGCATCAGAACAAAGCTTGCACAGCTATCTTGTTACATTTTCTAACTTTCAAAATCTTAATTTTGCAACCCGATAGTACTACTTTAAAATGGAGGAGGATCTATGTGTAAAATTCTGTTTATTTCACATGCATCTGAATGCTTCCATAAAACAGCCTTCAGTAACCGAGCTTGCCAGCATGGTCCAGCCTGAGAACATATGTAAGTACTGCCATACTGGATCTTTTGGAGCCAGAGTTTACAGTTATTTAATAATCTTTACTGGACCCTTCTGATTAATAGCTTGTGGATTCCACCTTTATTTCCATTATGCAGAAGACTTGCAAGATATTTTCACGGTTTTGTAATACTTTATGTAGTTTGCTTTGAATCTGCTGTCTAATGATTTCTGTTGATTCTCTTAATTCTTACATTATGAGAAATAACAAATAATCATTCCCTGTTTTCCCTTAGGTGCCATGCAAGTTTTATAGACTTGAATCATTTTTTTTCCTTTTCTCATTTCTTTGTCAGTAGGATTAGTTTTCAGATTAGCTATGGAGAAAATAATCAATATCACTTATCGTTCTTTTCAACATTTCTGAAATGTTTCTGGTGCTGCAGCATCCTTTTTAAAGTTGATATGACCAGTCCATATGTAGTATTAGAGAGTTGGGAATGCTGTAGATGTGTATAGTAGTATAACAGCATTGTTGCTTTTTTCCTTTACGAGAACTTTGTTATAATTAAAATTGTTGTCTTTTACATATAGTATTTTTGTTTTTGTTATATATCATCTTTTATTGAAGTTCATATTCCTTCTTAACTGTTCATTCACAGATCTTTATGGAAGGTTTTACACAGCAGATTTTTGTTGCATCAGTTTCATCCTTTTTTTTTGCAGATCACATGCAGTCCCGAGGGACTTCTCTAGTCATTGCAGTACAAGTCTGTTGTGAAAATGGTGTATTTTTTTTCTATCTTTTTAACTAGTGTAGCCATAAAAAGGCCTTCCTTCTATTGAATGACAGTTTTGTTTCTTTAGTAGCCTTTGGTGATAGACCTGATCAGAAATCTTACAGAAAATCCATGTATGGTTTATAAGCTAGATCGTCCTTATCCCTTTATGTCATTAAATCTTAGATGATCTCAAAAATATTTGAAGGAAGTGATTAATCCTCATTACATCATACGGGTCTACAAGCATTGTTGTTTATTTTAGTCTTGCCAGTTGTCTTCTGTTCAAGTGGACCGACTTGTCTGTAGGTCTGCAGATCACTTTTCCCAGACCTGCTTTCAAAGATCAGGATCTTGCTTGCTGCCTTGTGTTCCTCGGGTACTGAGTTTGATGTATGCAGTGAGCTGCAGGCTCCGGTTGGTAGTCTGACAAAATGATGTTTGCGTTCTAAATAAACTCTGGGGTGAGTGCTTTCCTGAACCTGATGTTGCTACTACTTTAGGTTTTTTGTTCTCTTAAAACTTGATTACACTTCAGTTTGAGATGGTTTCTATAGCTTAATTACCATTAAAAAATTACTGTTGTATTGATTACTGATGATTATGGAACATTTCTCTTTAGGTGGTGAAAACTGTTGGTCTTCGTGAAGTCTGGTTTTTTGGGCTACAGTATGTGGACAGCAAAGGCTACTCAACTTGGCTAAAGCTAAACAAAAAGGTAACATTCCCAAACATTTAGGCAGTTGTACAGTTTCAAATAGATTTTATAAGGCTTGTTGCTTTAATGTTGTAGGTGGGGTATAAGTGGCTTCCATTTTAGTTGAAAAGTTGGTTTTCATTTGCTGTAAATGACAAAATGCAGTGTTAAATGTGGATAGTTAAGAAAGAATATGCAAATCTGCAGCAGCATTTAAATTGAGGAGATCCTGTTTCCTGTATTTCCAGTACCGTGGTGATGCATGCATTAGGAAAGCGTAAATTCCTACAGTTGTCCTGTTTTCATGTAGCAAAATATAATAGAATAAATGTTTTACACCAGGGGAGATGTGTATGTGAAGTATTTAAGGGGTTTGCATGTATATAGCTGTGGATCTTTAAGGAAGACACCGGTAGATTGTAGGATAGTTTGGGGTTAGGGGTTTTTTTTCCCTGAACAGCACTGTGTACCTTGTATCTCCCAGCTATTGGGAACCGGGTCATTTTGCTTTGAATTCTGTTCATGAATTTTAATGGTAACTTTTTATTTTAACATCAGCTGTCATGTTATTAATGACACTGCTTAGAATAAAGGGATTTTTTTTGAGTTCAACTTAATTGGTTAAGAATGCCTTTTTAATCTTCATATTAGGAGGTAAATTGTGAAGTTTGTAGGAGTAAGTTCCACTCTGCGTTTATGTAGTCTTTCCTTCTCCTCTGGTAAATCCAGTGAGGTAAACTTGCTAACTACAAAAGCTCCTAGAATTTCATACCTGTGTCTTGTTTCATGGGGAATAAACAAATTGTAATTCTACAAATGTTTTGTTAACCCTCATGGCTTGCCTCCAGTAGTCGGAGACTACAGGATCTGGCACATCCTTTGCAAAAAAATACATAAAACGTTGCTCTTTGGAAGTCTATAGCAAGTTTAAGTTGCTGGTGCAGTTCAGGAGTAGCAAGGGTGTGCCAGTTTATTTAAGTTTTACTAAGGCAGTTATCTTTAAGCTTGCAATATTTGATTGTTAAATGCATCATCATAAACTGGCTTGAACTTGTAAGTTACTCTTTAAGTATTTGTATTAAATACAGATAAGATCTGATAAATCAAAGAATAGATGGGCAAATAAGATTTTATTAATGCAAGAGCACAACTAATTGTTCACTTATGAGAAAAGCAAACTACTGGAAAATAATGAAATGTGAGCAAAAATTTTAAAATTGACATCTGAAATGTTGAATATGATACTATGCTTCCTTAGATATGTGGTTAAATGATTCCATTATATTTAGTTTTTGATACTTCCTACAAGTCAAGCAAACATACATAGTTTATTTTAAATGTGCCTTTTAACAATCACTGTATTATTTGATCTCATTAGCTTAATTTTGGATGTTTCTGGTTAAATCATAATCCATGCTGAAAGCTGAGCCCAGAGGAAATGGAAAATTCTACTTAAAAATGAGTTTTTGTTAACATTTGAACTAGATGCTCACTTAAAATTTGACTGCACTGATCTATTCACAGAAGTAGCAGTTGTAAGGCTTATCCATTCTAGAAAAATAATGTGATTAATGGAATTATTTTTTTTGCAGAGGAACAAAGCACATGGATTTAGTTCCATAGTTCAAGGATTTTTAAAAGAATCCAGCTTTACACTTACCTTGAAGAAAAGTGCTGTGGTTCTTGCTGAAGAAAGCTTGCTAAACCCTAATTTGTTACATCCTGCAATTCATCCTTGTATATAGGTTTTTATACACATATATATTACAGCTTCTTTTTTTCCAGATCTTTATTGTGATACATACTGATTCACACAAGCCTACAAACCCTCCCTTAAACAGCCTTGGAGTAGTATTTCAAAGTTGTCTGATTTATCCAAATTTGTGTATTCAGTGCCATGTGAACTTCTAGTGAGCTCTGCAGTGGACTGGTCAGGAAGCACTAGGTTTCAGTGTAGAGGAGCTAAGCAGTTCATTACTACTGAGTTAATAATACTTAAAACACCATCTGATGTTCTTTTTGGTTTTTTTTCTTTATTCCTTTCTCTAAGGTAACACAGCAAGATGTAAGGAAAGAAAATCCTTTACAGTTTAGGTTCAGGGCCAAGTTTTTTCCAGAGGATGTATCTGAAGAATTAATTCAGGAAATAACTCAGAGACTTTTCTTCCTGCAAGTCAAAGAAGCTATCTTAAATGACGAAATATATTGCCCACCAGAAACTGCGGTTCTTCTGGCTTCTTACGCTGTCCAGTCCAAGTATGGAGATTACAGTAAGGAGATACATAAACTAGGCTACCTAGCCAATGACAGACTTCTCCCTCAGCGGTGAGTGAGACTACATACATTTTTGCATCATCTCCTGCATGTAAACTTGATTATAGCATGTTTAGTAATTAAAATATTAAGTGATAATATGCATTTAATGGAAACTTTAAGAGTGCATGTTTTGCTAGTAAAATTTCAACATCTTAATTTAGACTCTAAAAACCAGAGCATTACAACTGAGTTTCTTGAGACCCATTTCCTGTCCTGCACAATGATCTGCACAGATTTAGTTGAACAATTTTCCAAAGTGCTCCAAAATGATCTGATGTTCCTGGAGGTTTGCCTCTGTTAAGTTAAAATCAAAATAATATGGAAGTCACTAAGATTCGTTTAATACTTCCTTTCTTCAGTTCTTGATATTTTTTTACACTTTAAATGATAATAATTTCCTGAAAACAATTTATTAAGTATATTGCAAATAAAATAGATTGCAGAAAAATGCTAGCCTGGAGAGAAAATTCAGAAACTAAATTGTTTCCATTGCTGTGGAGGATAAATTTTTTTATATCAGTCACTCATCTAGATGGTTAGGAAAAATAAACACAGAGATTATCGTTCTGTTTCTTTATGCAATTGAAACCATACTCCTGGCATATGTTGGCAGCAAGAGAAGCATTGCCACACAAATGCACAGTGAGAGTTTAGTGTAGATTAATCCATAGTGATGTATTGTGAACAAATGTGTGCTTACTAAATATGTAATATTAATGCATCTTCAAAGAAATGAGAGCCATGGAATAACTTGAGATTTCTTTAATTCATGTGCAGTTTCTCTCTTTTTGAAAACTAAAAGTAGAAACTCACTCATTAGTGTAACTAATCTTGAGAATATTCTAGCAAGCAAAACAGGGTTACAAAGGAATGGTGGTGAAGTTGAAAAATTTTTGAAAATGTTTCAGATTTTTAAGAATTCTGGCTAAGAGTTTGGCTGTTTAGTTCCTTCTTGTGACAGTGAAGTCTGTACTCTTTATAGAAGAATACCCTTTGTAAGGAAGGCAGGGAGATGTAGAACCACTAAAACTGTTTTTACAGAATGTTAGTTCACAGATCTTGGGGTTTGCTTAGTTATGATGACAGCCTGTGAACACTAGAGTGCTTGTGTACGAGACAAATTCTTAAGATGCTCCTTTTCAGTAGACAAATGTTCAGATGATTTCCCAGCATATGCTTTCAACCAGTCGTGTGCCAGTCTGCACTGAGTGAGCATGTAGCTTTTTTATTCATTCTAACGCAATTATTCCTGTTTTATCTCCTGTCACCAGGAGATTTGCCAGAGAACTAACAAGTGCATCATAAAAATACTACGGAACAATAAACAATATAATGTAAAAAATAGTTGTTTCCCAAAGTAGACTAGCTTTGCAAAAATTTGCTGAAAAAGGTGAGAAAAGATTTGCTGTTCCTGTAAATTAGAGTCTTAATATTCACCTGTCAAAACTACTGCATATTTCTTGACTCAAAACTGAGCTGGGGGGCAACAAAACATCAAGTCCTTGCTGAATTATTCTGTTGCAATTAGTCCTTGCATATTTGCTAGTGATGTTTCATTAGTAGCATGTGAAGAGAGAGAGGACCAAATTGAGATGTTTTATTGCCAAAGACATAGCCAGCTTTGATGATAGCGTAGAAACACAGAATGGTTTGAGGTTGGAAGGGAAGCCCTGAAGATCATCTATCCAGTACTCAGCATAGAGTTACCTAGAGAGGTGGTCAGTACCCCATGCTGGTCAGCATTTTAAGAGGCATTCGAGCAATGCCCATAACATGCCTTAACTTTTAGTCAGCCCTGAAGTGGTTGGGCAGTTGGACTAGATGATCATTGTAGGTCCCTCCCAATTACTGAACTGTTCTATTCTGGTTACAGTGTGTTGCTCAAGGTCTTTTCCAGTTGGGTTTTGAATATTTGTAAGGTGGCCTCTCTGCAGGCAACCTTTTCTAGTGTTTGACCACCTTTTGCACTAAAGAAATACACTTGAATACAGTTTTTTATTTTATTTCACTTGTGCCCGTTGCTTTGTGTCTTTCAATTCAAATTCAATTAAAGAGGAAAGTACAAAGAATTTCTTTAGAAGTAGAAATTTAACTTATTTAGGAAAGCCCAAGAAAGCACAAGTTTACCATGAGGATGACCAAACACTAGCATAGGTTGCCTGGAGAGCTTGTGGAGTTCCCTCCTTAGACAACATTTGAGTATCTCTAGATGTGGTCCCATGCAGCTGGCTGTAGGTGACCCTGCTTGAGCAGGGGATGGATGAGATGACCTCCAGTGGTGCCTTCCAGTCTCATCCATTCTGTGATTCTTTGAAGAACAGCTTGGGAGCAGGGCTTTTATTTTTGTTTGGACACTTGTGTGACATAATCCTAGGATCATGTGTTTTGCAATATCCAGTTTTGTCCTTCTAATTTTGTGATTTAGATTTGCGTTATACTGTTATGAAAGCTTTTGAACATTTTGTGAATATTTGCTGGAGGAAGTAGAAAAAATAATGGTGGAAAGCAGTTCAATGTAAATATCACAATGTAGAAATCAGACCTGATGTAATTACTGAACTTTAATGAATTAATGTTGTCCTAGAATATTTGATCTTTTTTTCATTCATTAGAAACTTGGAACTGATTGTCAGGATGGTTTTTAGCTTATGGTAACCAAAGCAGGCTGTTCTTTGTGTGCTGTAACAGGCTTCTGTAAATATTCCATTTAGGGCTTATGCTTATATTCAAGGCTGAAGATAACAAGACAACCAAACAAAAAGGATGTCTTGTCATTGCATTTTTGTGTATCATTTAGCAGTGAACATGTCAGCTTTGTGCAGTTGTGAAAACTGAAACCTCTACCTCAGTTTTTGGGAAGAAAACCTGCTGATAGAGATGTACACTAAGGAAATCGGAATGTGATGTGGCTCCCACTGAGAGGTGCACTTCACTAGAATGGGGAAGAGTAGCAAATCAAGTGAAAGGTTCTGTAATGGTAGAAACAGTGCATTAGTATCTTCTGCGTCACTCGGGTCTATTCCTTATTGTACTTTTCTAAAAACGTAGATAAACATAGTAAATCTCTTTTTAAAGGAAGGAAAACATCTGTTCTGAGTTTTTTGGTAAGATTATTTTGCAGTAATTTTTTTTTAATTGTCCTTTAAAATAATTTCTCTAGGAATGCTTGAAATGCTAGGTACATAGAATAAAAGCATAATAAATTCATTACATGTATTTGATTTCTACTGCAGCACTACACTGAAAGTTCTAGTAGGTCAAAACATAATTCCATTGTTGCAGCCTGCTGTAGATAAACCTCAAATACTTTTCTGAAACTGCTTTGCTACTGATTTTATTTATAAAAAACCCAAAATTCCAACTAGTCTGCTAATTTCTCTTAATGTTGCTTTTTCTTTCAAGCAACAGCAGAATGAAATTTTGAGTGTTTCTGTGCATACTAGAGATTAATTTGCAGCATTGTTGTATGAGGATTATATGTTTGGAACACTTGAAAATGCAGACATTACATTTTATGACTTTACTGAAAATTGAGATATGCCATGGTGTGACTTTTATATTACAAAGAGTATAGAATACCATAAAAAAAGTTCTTTCACACTAATTTAAAAGTATATTTGTGTCTGTTTGGAATAAAAAGATGACCAGCGTATAGGAAGTGATGTTTAAGTTTATTCAACTAAAGCATGTGTTATGCTGTGTAACTAAGCTTATTTTTATAACTTTAAGAGATTGAATTGGGTGTGTCATTTAATAGCAACAACTTCTGTTCACAGTGTGTTAGAACAGCACAAACTGACAAAAGAACAGTGGGAAGAAAGAATACAGAACTGGCACGAAGAGCACAGGGGAATGTTAAGGTAACTACTTCAAAAATGTTTCAAGAGTGGTGGTTGTGGTGTGGGTGCTGTTCTGGGGAAGTGTTATGTTTGTTTGGAAATTGCTTTATTCTGACCAAGGCGAGGGTTGAGTTTCTGATTAGTTTATTGGCTTACATGATTTCTGATAAGCTTGTCAACTGCCTTTGTCCACAGTTGCCTGTCTCTAAAATATACTTATTCTTTCCTTAGCTCATTGTGTGAAAAGACAAAGAACAGTGGGTATTAGGGTGTAGAACTCAACAGGTAGCTGAATCAACATAGACATGAATTTCAAAGAAAAGGGATTTAATTCCTAACTAAATTTTACACTATTTATTCTGCAGTTCTTATTGTTACAGTGTACTTCTGATTTGACTACACTATGCCTTTTTTTTTTCTTCATTCCTCAGGGAAGATTCTATGATGGAATACCTGAAGATAGCACAAGACTTGGAAATGTATGGAGTCAACTATTTTGAAATAAAGAATAAAAAAGGAACTGAATTGTGGCTAGGAGTTGATGCCTTGGGTTTGAATATTTATGAGCATGATGATAAGTGAGTGGCTAATTCTCATTTTGTAATTCTGTCCTAGCTGAGATTATACAAAACCCACCTTATTGTGTTCAATTACATCTAGCAAAACAGGTTCTCAAAGACCTTATAATCTATGTAAAAGATAGATGTTAACTGCTGGCCTATTTGAATTGTAAGGATGAAATAGGGATGCAAAAGGAGGGGAAACAAGAGTAGTTTTGTGTAAATTTAGATTTGTGTTGCTTAATATGGGTTTATGGTAGCTAGGCCATTTTTATATGGTTTCTTTCTGTACTTTTTAATCCCTCAAGTCTTCCTCTTCAGTCAGGATAAGGATGTTGAACTTGAACAACCTATTTAATGAGAAAAATTTCATAAGAGCGGTGACTTGGATTAAAGCTGTTCAGAGGATGATAAATTTTGTTATCTAAAGTTGAAACCTTTAGACGTGAAAGAACAGAGATGGATCTTGTGTCCTGATGGAGTTCAAAGGTTCTGTATTACTTGAAGAGGGGGGGGAAAAGCTGAAATGTACACAGTTTGAAAAATCTGAAGACAGAAGAACAGGCTTATTCTTTTGTTTCTTTCCAAGCGTTTGTTAGTGGGATCTGATGTCAACAGTTCTTTCATAGTCATTTGAAGTTAAAAGTTAAACATATGTCAAACACCAGATAACTGTTAACTAAACTGAAACTTAATGCACTTTGATGTATATTCTCTGTAATATAATTATGTAAACCTTAATTGCCATTAGATGGCAATATAACTCTTGAAAGGAGGGGATAATCCAGAAAATGTTCAGATCAGATTCAATGATGTGTTCTTTGTCTACTAATGGTTAGCAATCAAACACATAGAACTTTTTCTAATGCTTGTAATTAAGATAATTTGAAAAAACTTCATGTGCTCATGGAGAAAAATATTTACAGTTATGCAGTTAGTGCATAACATTGTAATGGTTTAAACTGGATTTATTTTACATAAGTTGCAAAGGAAATTTAACTTGAACTTTGGAAATGTAACAACACTTATCTTACATCCGAGTTAAATCGAAGTGCAACATTGGTGAAGGCTAACTTAATTTCAGTCTTGGAAATGTCAAATTTTTCAAGTTTAAGTAGTTCTTTTCACTGAAAATAAAATTATCAATAGCTTTTAAAGAATCAGTATGTGATTGTGATGTTTAGCATCTATTTAATGATAGTTGAATGAGTCACAAATTGGAATTTCTAAATTCCTTCTGTTACAGTGCAATGTAATTTATTCATTTGATGGAATAATGTGTAAAAAAAATTGTTTACTACAATATGCCTCAACATTTGTACATGTAGCTAAATATTAAGTTTAGTGAAAATGGTGTGGGGTTAAGACTTAGTGGGCATAAATAAAATGCACATCTTTGATGCTTCTAATAAGAAATTTTTCTCTTTGAAGGCTGACACCCAAGATTGGTTTTCCTTGGAGTGAAATAAGAAACATCTCTTTTAACGACAAAAAATTTGTCATAAAGCCAATTGACAAAAAGGCCCCTGTAAGTACTGTGTAGAATAGTATGCCTTTGTCTATGAAGAGAATTAAGACTGCAGGGACTTGCTCTGGCCTTATGGCACGAGTAAATATTTTGTGACATTTATTATCCTTACTGATAGAATAGTCACTTATCAAAAGGAAATTTTTATTTTGAAGTGTGGTCTGCTTATTTTCTCTTTTCATTCTGGTTGATGCTCCTAGCACTTCTTTTTTGTTTGTTGGTTTTTAATTTAAGTCAACTAATATTTTTAATATGTTGAAAAGCCACAGTGTAAGATGCTCAGTTCTCTGCCCCACCCCCCTACTCCCCCACCCCCTGAGTCTGTTTTTCTTTTATATTATTACAGCAGCACATTTCATCAGACTTTCTAGGTCAAAACTCTTTGGAAATACAGTAGACAATAGTCTCACTTTTTTTTAGAAGTTTTAATAATCATGTGTAAACTAGCTAACGTCTACATGGAGGAATGCAAGTGTAGTTTTGAATTTATCTTGCAAGTTCCTGACAGCAACTAGATTTATAGATTAGGGTGTTGGATTACTCAGAGGACGAAGGTAAAAATTCTTGCAAGTTTTAAATTTAACAAATGTAAGGAGGTAGTAATGCTTTGAGTTTTGTCACAATTGTATTTTTGGATTAATAGACATGCTGCAATTGTTTTGGCTAGGATTTTGTTTTTTATGCACCTCGTCTGAGAATTAACAAGCGAATTTTGGCACTGTGTATGGGAAACCATGAATTGTACATGAGGAGGAGGAAACCTGATACAATTGAAGTGCAACAGATGAAGGCCCAAGCTAGAGAGGAGAAACATCAGAAACAGTTGGAAAGGTAATTAACAAACTTCCCTGAAAGAGAAAAAAATTCTTCTACCCTATTAAGAAAACTAAGTCATAGGATATCAGACAACTTTCTAGAAAAGAGAGCTGCCTTTCTTTCTGTAATATGCAAGCAGGTTTGTGCATTGGCATGGCTCACCTGTCTTAATAGAAAGCCGTATCTTTTTTTTTTTTTTTTTTTTTTGGGCTTCCAGCATAGTAACAGTAGCTGTACCATCCTTTCTCATGTTTTTGTGAAACAGTCTTAACCCTCTGTGGCTTGATTCTTAAGGTCTTTTATACTCTTCAGATGAAGGGTTAAAGCAAGCTCAGTGAATGTGTCATGACTTACCTTTTGTATATTTAAAAAAATACCGTTGATGTTTCTAGCCTAGATGTAACATCAGTCATGTCTAAAATGCAGATATAATTGTGGATTTACCTAGTTGAACTGTAACTAAGGCTGCTAATCGGTTTTGTTCATAAAGTGGTTTTCTGTACGGTATTTTGGTTCAGGAACTTGGTGGTTCTTGCATTATAAACTGAATTTGAAACAAAATTATGTGCTTCTCTACTAGCTGAGTAAACTGAAAAATAGACTACCAGAATTGTTAGAGTAGAAAGTAATCTGAGGATTAAAGGAACCCCTATTACTATTTTCAGGGCACAATTAGAAAATGAGAAGAAGAAAAGGGAGATAGCAGAAAAGGAAAAGGAAAGAATAGAGCGTGAAAAGGAAGAATTAATGGAACGCTTAAGACAAATCGAGGAACAAACAATGAAAGCTCAGAAAGGTGAGCACTTACTGGTTCTGGATTTCTTATATCTAATAACAATGTTAAGTTCAGTTCCACAGTTCTTTGCTGTATTTTGGGGGATGCGATGTGTGGTGGGTTGTTTTTTTTAAAATTTATTTATTAAGAATAACAAGAATTTAGTGGTGGTATTTTATTTTTTAAAAAATTATTCTTTTTTGATGCTGTAAGTTAAAAAGATGTGTGTTTTTGCCTGTTTGTATATTTGCAATATAAACTTAATTCCTAATAAAGCAGAGGTTTCAGTTTAATAAAAAGGAAATCAATGCATACACAGTTCAACTCAGAACTATGAAACAGCGAAAGTACTGAAAACCTAGAGTTGGAGGGAGCAGGAAATTTAGAGAGGATGATGCAGAGTACTTTTCTAGGATTCTGTTGAATTTAGCTTTTCACTTTGAAATCTGTTCTTCCTTCATTTTCCTAATCTCTTGTAAGATCTGAGAATTTTAAAAATAAAATCTTGTCAGATTTTAGTGAATAAATGTAGTTTCACTGATGGCCATTCTTTGTGTTGAACCACCCCATAGAGTCTCCGACTCTGCTGCTTCCGAGTCCCTCCTCTCCATTTTGCTTAAGGTTTGGTTCACATTCGTAAAAGTTCTGTTCCTTTCTTTTGTTTATAATTATTGGCTTCAGACATGATAGAGAATCACTGACCAAATCTGTGCAAATAAATTACATATGCCTAGCACTGTTCTCTAGCTCTGCCCCAGTATTTTTCAGTCTTTCAACACAGAAAAGATAGGACACAGACAGGTAACACAAACTGTGTCTTGGAAAGATTAAAGGAGAGCTATTTAGCCCAGGACAAAACAGTGTTAGGGTGATTGTAGAAGTTTAACAATGTACATTTTCTTGTAACTTTTGTAAGCAATATAGTCTAGGTTCTGACAGGATACATAACATTCCTGTGTTGCTGGTCTTTTTAGCCTTCTGTTTACATATGGAAAAGTATTTGTAGAAGTGGTGTCTGTGTTCTGTAGTTGACTTGATAGTTAAATGTTCTCCACCTTCACGGGAAGATTTTGTGTGTTTTAAACATTTATGCATTTAATTTAATTTTCTCAGTACTGTGTTTGTATGATTCCACATACTTAATGCTGGTCATTTGCTAACTGAAGCAGTAGTCGTAGGAAAATAACTGAAGAATATTGGTTTTGTGAGACCTACTTCGAACTATAAGTGCAAAGATTAAGCACATGTCAGCATACATGGAAGTTATTTCATTTTAAACGTTACACTTATCTGTGTATGAGGAAGAGTTAGATAGTAATATCTTATATGCAAAATTTCCTTTTGGCAGAGCTAGAGGAACAGACTAGAAGAGCTCTAGAACTGGATCAAGAACGAAAGCGTGCAAAAGAAGAAGCGGAGCGTCTGGAAAAAGAACGTCGGGCAGCTGAAGAAGCTAAAGCTGCTCTAGCCAAGCAGGCAGCTGATCAAATGAAGAACCAGGAGCAGCTAGTAAGAAGCTTTAACCATATTTTGAAACAAATTGAAAAAGATAGTTAAAAACCTTGCCATTATTCTTTGTTGTATCTGTGTTCTCAAATGGACAAGTATGTTGAAACACAGATAAAACTATTTGAAATACCGTTACAGATTGTTGTGGAAACATTTTTAGAAAGCTACATTAGATTTGCCACTACTTGCAAGAAAAATCTAAGACTCTGGGGCTGTAGCAAGTTAAATGGTGACGTATGTATTTCAGACAACAACACTCACTACATTCTCTATCTAATGGTGTCAGGCTTATCCAGCTGAGAACAAGAGTGGCTTTCTTCTGCAGTCTGCTGGGAAGCTTGTTCTCTGAAGCAGGTCTGTTCTGAAGCTTGATGGTGTTGGTGACACACTGGAGTTTTTTTGAGTTGTATTTTTCTCCCTCATTTTCCAACATTTACAAATCTTTTCACATTCTGTACTAGACTACTTCTAATTCAAAGTTTGAAAATGATAACTGAGAAAAGGATGAAAATAGTACAAGAAATGATTTCTCAACTATTAACCAGCTTTTCATCTTCATAATTGTGTGCTAAGTTTACAGAAGGCAAGATTTAGCGTAGCAGTTTTGAGATTGTGATCCAGATTCATAGTCTTATTGGTGGAAGCATTGAAGTTGTATTAAACTGAAACAGCCTCAAATGCTAATTTGTAACCACAGCTTGGTCTTTCCCAGCAAGCTTTGGAAGTGCAGAAGAAAAATATTGTTTTTCTGGACTTATTTCCATCAGGCAAGAGTACTGATTCATTCCCTCTGTCATGTATGCTTAAAAAATGTATTTTTGGCACAGAAGTGATAGATGGTAACTAAACTAACTCGTCTCAAGTCAGAGCACAGCAAAAGCTCTCCTTTCTTCCACTGCAGAGCCAAAATGATGCCAAATTCAAATTTCTACTTTTGTTTGTTTGTTTCAGGCAGCAGAACTTGCTGAATTCACTGCCAAGATTGCACTTCTTGAGGAGGCCAAGAAAAAGAAAGAAGAGGAAGCCTCAGAATGGCAGCACAAAGTAATGAGCTCATGCTGTGTGAAGTCAGAACTTTAAAGAAACTGAGGGAGATGAGTGCAGAAATCCCACTGGAAGTCCATGGGATTGAATCGCTCTTTTTCTGTTAGGATTCAGACAAGCCTTTCTTAAAGGTTTTTGATCTCCAGTCAACTAAAGCCAGCCTATACTTTTATTTAACTAATTTCATACTATTAAATAGTCATGAAGGGGGTGGGGGGAAGTGCTCATCGCAAAAGTATGGTCAAAGATTTTAAATGACTTCGTTATGTATAGTGATGAAATAGATTGGAGCTTCATGTTGGCAAAGAAAACACCTCAGGAGGGAGATGTATAAAACCATGAGTGATGGTGAAAAGAAGAGCTGGAGTGATAAAAAAGGCACATCAAATACAACGGGACAGTAACTAAAAGCAAAATAGTTTTTCTTCATAAAATCTGTAATTAGCTATGGAGTATGAATACTAGTTTTGTTCATTTGTTCAAAAAGTAATTGAACCAATTCTTATATGATAAGTTCATATAGTAATAAGTTCACATGATATGAATATGAAATAGGAAGACATCACCTTCAATTTAGGAGGGCCCTGAGCCTCAAATTTCAGCGGGCTAGGATAGTTGGAAAGCAATGACTGCTCTATTTGCTCACTCTTCTCTTGTCTGCTGCTGGAAATAGCAGGACTCTGGTACAGCTGGTTTTGAGTAATATCTTTTTCCCCTGTGTTCTTATTTGACCTTTTTCAGTGCATAAGCTAGTAGAGTCATTTATCAAGGACAGTTTCCATGTGTCTGAAAACATTTCAAATATTAATTTTTTAAATTATTTATGAATAGTCACAAAAATAAAAGGTGCTAAGTAATACTTACTATTTTAGGCTTTTGCAGCCCAAGAGGACTTAGAAAAGACCAAAGAAGAACTGAAATCTGTGATGTCTGCTCCTCCTCCACCTCCTCCCCCACCAGTTATTCCTCCAACAGAGAATGAACATGATGAACATGATGAGAACAATGCTGAAGCCAGTGCAGAACTGTCCTCTGATGGTGTCATGAATCACAGGAGTGAGGAAGAACGGGTAACAGAAACGCAGAAAAACGAACGTGTTAAGAAACAGCTCCAGGTAATGAAGATTCATACTTGTATCAACATAATTGAGCCTTTGGGTTTTCATTCTTTATCAAAAATCTCATTGGAATTATGGCGTGCCAAGGAAACAACCTTTTTATCATTTACTAGGTTATTACTAATTTACCAACCAATATCTTTCATAGCATAGAAGTGTAACAGATAGAAAGATTGGATGCAAGATTGAGCTTTATAGCTTAAAAATGTTAGTATGTTGTGTCATTGCCCAGCAAACATTTCTAATAATTGTATAATGTCCAAGGTGCTGAATGTTAAAATGTAATGCTTTCTCAGTACTGAAGTTCATTAAGTGGTATCAACAGATGTTTGCTTAATAGTATTTGTGTCTTATTTGCAGTCATTCATAGATGTAAATGCAAAAACTGAATTATGCCCATTTTGGATTAATCATATTTCCTTGAAATGGAGCATTTACTTCTAGACTAGTCTTACCCCTCAAAGTATAATCTGCGTTAGTGGTAACCCTTTGCCTTATTATAAAACACCTGTTTGGGAAGGAAATGGAAGAAATGGAAATGTTTCTTCTGGCAACAGTTATCTTAGTAGCGTGTATGTGTAGTATCCTTTCTGCTTGGCTAATTGCTGAGCAGGATCAGGAAGATAAACAGGAGCTGTCTTTAGTCAAGCAGAAACTGAAAAATAAAATCATTATCCTGCTGGTTCTCTTCTTGGATGTTGTGGTATGAGGCCTTTTTTTCAGTTTGCCTACACTTATGTAAGGGAAGAATCTTATGCTCTCTTTCTCTCTGTGGTCTTTCCGATAGACCTCACAAACTGAGTTATTGAACAGCACAAGCATTTCATAGGTTGACATTCAAGAAATCCTTATCCAAGTTACAGAACAGTTGCTATCAGAAATTCCAGAATCATTAAAAGATAGTCAAAACACTTAAATGCAAATATTTTATTCAACAGGCTTTAAGTTCTGAGTTGGCTCAAGCCAGAGATGAAACCAAGAAAACACAAAATGATGTCCTTCATGCTGAGAATGTTAAAGCAGGCCGTGATAAGTACAAGACTCTTCGACAAATCCGACAAGGCAATACAAAGCAGCGTATTGATGAGTTTGAAGCAATGTGAGAGCTGTTATTTTGCATATATGTTCCTCGTAAAGCTGAACCACCAACAGAGAAAAAGCAGGCCTTTGCAGATTTGATGGATTGCACCCCACTTTGCCAAAGCACTTAGTACCAGTTTGACTACAGTGGCTAGAAGACAAATTTAGGGGAAGCTATTCAACAGTAAGGCAGTCTGTCATCCCTAGGTTTTTTGGGGGGGAGGGTGTGGAGAATGATAGCAGTTTTTTCCCCATTGTGCTTTCAGTTTCATTGTTTTGTATTTTTTTTTCTTTGGAGACTGATGTGAAGTATGACTGACAAGTGTATGTATTGCTTAAACATTGAGAAATAGGAAGAAGAATGAAACTGAACCTAAACTGGATAGGTACTATTTCGGTATGAAGTTTGAAATTACATTTTTCAATGTAGATGCACCGTTAAGAATTTGATATTGCTGCCTTTTATCTTTTTTTTTTTTTTTTCTTTTTTTTTTTTTTTCTTCCCAAGTGAAATTCTTTGGTGTTTCATGTCCTGTCATCATTGATGGTTTTCTTTGCCTACCTGTTCACAAAGGTCTGGATGGCAGGTGGTAGTTCCAGGAAATATTTTTAGATGGAACACTACCTGTGAGCAGCATGTGGCTGCTGATAGACTTGAATAAGTATTGCTTTTCCTAGATTATTTTACATGTGCGAAATGTTCTAATGCAGTAAAGGGAAAAAAAAAAATGCAAAGCTTCATGTGCTACTTGCTTGTAATTATTTTATTTGCAGTAGGGAGACCTGGACCTTTCTGGCAAGGGAGCATATGAAAACATCAGTCCCAGGGAGGGGACAGTATCCTACCTCACTACTATATACATGATGACTGGTCCTTCAAACACCATGAAAAAACTGTTTAAATTGACTATCACTACACAGTGATACCATAGAATGCTAGGAGCCCTTACTCCTAGCACGTTGTTTTACTTTAAGATGGGTTTATAGTGCTAAATACTGTTACACTGCCTTTCGTTGAATTTATATTGTAAAAGCATCTTGTGTGTTTTAAAGCTGTAACCTGTCACTGGTATACTATCTCCTGGGAGGGGTGTAGAATGTGTGCGTGGGTAAGTTTGGTTTTGGGTTCCCAAATACAAAATGAATATTCCCAGAATTGGAATAGAAGTTTGTAGCTTCAATTTTCAGTGAAGCTAGTGTTGTTAATTATCGTATCTGATGTCAGATCATTGTTACCAAGTCCTTTCTCCCTTGAATAGGAGACCTGCTTTTTTGAGAAATGTGCTTAGAAACTGAATTTTAGAAATAACTTTGACAGTTACATGGACTGCAGTTATTCCTTCTGTAATGGTACCCTAGTAAATATCTACAGGGAGAGAACCCTGCTTTCTCTGAGGATGGTTCAGCTCTTTTCTGTTTGATATTATGCACTCATAAATTTACACTTATCTATTACAATTTGCCATTTTATTAAACATTTTTTTCATGCACAATAGGTTTAAATTTCTTATGAACAGTCCAACTAAGTGTTTTTTCTGTTTTGCGGAGTTAGAGGTTGGCTACGTGGGGTGACATCATGAAAATAAAATATAGATACATTAATATATTTTTAATTTGTGGGGCTAAACGTATCTGGTTGACCTTGAAGACTGATGTGCAGATGGTGTGCACATGCTTCAAAATGCTGCTTGGTGGAAGTTGGTGTTTCTACTTGCAGTACCTTATAAGAACAGTTTGTTTCACAGGCTTCATACACCGAAGCTTAAGCAAAGTATTCCAACAGTTTGTCGTAGCAGGTGAAAACTCCAGTGAGTTTTCATTTTTCCCTGGAAAGTGTGCACTAACACTAATACATCAGTTTCACCATTGGGGGAAAAGAAAAATACCAGTCAAGTTTGCTGTTCATAAATCTACAATATGTAGAGTAGGGCTTAAATGGATTAGATCCATTTATAAAGCTGTGTGATTTTTTTTTTTTTTCTAAACAACCAGGAACAACCATTTGTAATACGGATTTTCACAATGAACAAAGTGGTAATAGCTGCTGTCACCAGCAGTTTGGAACACTTACTGGTGCGGAAATACTAAGAACACATTTGATGATTACTTGATGAAGTAATTTTTCACATGCTTCTTCCTTTAGCATCATGTTTTGTGTTGTACAATTAAGCTACAATTACATCTACTATTTTGGATAACATTCATTGGTTAACAATAAAGAGATACAGTTAATTTCTGAGGTCCATTGTTGTTATTTAATGCACTTTTTTTCTGACAGCTTTGCCGAATGTACTGTAATAGCCTTTTTCCAAAGTAGTGTACGAGTTCTGATCAGTTTTTGTTTCCCACTCTGGTCAAAATGAAACTTAAAAAAAATAGAAATTCAAATTGTATCTCTAGAGAATGATACTCTGCTTCAGAAATTACCACAGAGTTGGGAGGAAGCATTGGTGACTTGTCAATTCAAAACAGGATGTGAATCATCAGAGCAAATTGGTTTTCATGAGAACAGAGGGTAATTTGGCAAGATAAGAACTCTGGGTAACATAAGAACTTTCAATCACTGCCTACATATTGCTTAGGCCCAGGTTAAGTGAAATTTAGTTTAATGGGTCAATGCCTTAAGCACTGAGAAACCTTGATGTGGTTTTTTGATACTACTTGTTATAGTGGACAGTACTGTCAAATATAAGCATGACCATATGCTTTAGATAAAGACAAGTTTGTGAGCTTTTCCATCTATCAAATAAACACTTAGAGACTGCAGGAATGGTTCGGTATAAATAGATACACAAATTAACCTTCTAAGCAGCTCTTGCATAAATTAGACCTCCTCCCAGGTGATGTTTCATTCTATTGTGTGTTTGTTTGGCTTTGCACTCAGTACAAGCATGTGACCCATGTGGCAGAATTGCTGTGATGAATTAAAAGGTGTGTACTTGTTACTTTTAACTGTGCATATTTCTAGTTTTATATTTACCTCTTTTTGGAGCCCTTCCTGCTTAAACATTAGATTTGAGGTTTCCCATTTGTTAGAGAGCCTTCTGCATTGGTGTGTAACTTCAGAATATTGTGCTTGAAAGGGGAGGTAAGTGCTTTGAAAGGTGTGTTTTTTTTTTTTTTAAAACAAAAAAAAAACCAAACAAAAACCAAAAAAAAAC
Organism: Neomorphus geoffroyi; assembly: GCA_033558235.1. Taxonomy (NCBI): domain Eukaryota; kingdom Metazoa; phylum Chordata; class Aves; order Cuculiformes; family Neomorphidae; genus Neomorphus; species Neomorphus geoffroyi. The sequence goes on from JAUMJM010000017.1 coordinate 15,507,832, forward strand.
AACAACAAAAAAAAAAAAAAACAAAAAAAAAAAAAAAAGAAAATATGCTTTTGAAGTGAAAAGGATACAAAATAGTGCTGCTGTTTACAGGCCAGACCACCACTACAATTACCCAGAATGCCTTGATGCGAAATGAAGTAGCCCACTCTGCACATCAAACCCTACCTTTTCTGTTGGTTGTACTCTTTGAGTACGTGTTTCTTGTATGCTCCGTTTATTTTGCCAAAAATGGAACAAAATTCGCATCTGCCTGTTCATACCTAGTTTGGAAAGCATTATCATGCTTTTGCCTCATTCTTGAACAGCCGTAGATAACATGTCCGTAAGCAGGTAACTTAGAACTTCTGGGGGAAAAAGGTTTGTTCTAAATGAAATATTTTAAGCTTCTGAGGAGAAAGTACTTCAAGTATGATTTCTTAATTTTCGAGTTTATAATTAAAATATTTTGAAAATGGTTTTGCAAGTATTTTTCATGTCTGTTCAGATGTGGATAACCTAAAAATTCTTGTTCTCTCCAAGACATCAGATTAGTTTTGAGAATTGAGGGTTTAACAATGGTAATTTATCCTAGTGAGTTGAGGTAGTTGGTGCCAGTGTTCATAAAGATACTTTGAGTGAAAATATCAGTGTAAGAAAATTGAAAGCTTCCTTACAAAAGAGCAAAGTTCACCTATTCATAGCTGTCTCATTGCTCAGCCAAGATAACATTGTTATAAGGTTTTCCTAGAAAATGTAGTAAGTATCAATCTATCAGCTACAAACTGTGGTAATCTTTTGCCCCTTTGGAGGGTACACTGGGTTTTGTGCTTAGAGATAGAAACTGCTTCCTGGCCAAACTGCTGTGCTGGCTGGTCAGCTGTGTGGGTGGCTAGGACATGGTGCTGGCTGGCTGGTTTCTTCTTAAGCCAGCCATGCAGCATCTTTCCTTCCCAGCCAGTTGGTCTGCAAGTATGTGAGTTCTACAACTCATCCTTTCCCCAGTTTGGTGACCCAGTCAACAGTGAGCAGCTCAGGGCTGGAAGGGATGGTGTAATGGTGGTGAGAGGACTGTAGGAAAGAAAGAAACCCCAATACAAATGTGGTGAGCTAGGCTCCTTAACTGGCCAGTTTATTCCCTTGTGTTGGGGGCTCCTTTTCAGTAAACTTGCAGCATCCATAAATTCACTCTGTGATCTGTTTAGCAAATTCAGCAGCCAGTGGTTTGGAGGAAGTTGTGCTTCTCATTTCACAGAGCTGAGCCCAGCTCTACAGGCAGAGGCCAGATACCTGCTTTTGTTCTGATTTGTGGAGTCTGTCATTTGTGCTCACTTTACTGTTTGCAAAGTCTGAGTTGGTAGATTGCCCCTTTAGAGTGCAGTTAGGGAAACTTCAACTTGTTTTGCCTTTTCTCCCTTCCCTGCGTGGAGATTGCTGACACGTACAGTTGTTACGTTTCATTTAACGTGAATGGAGAGGACACACCACAGGCCCTGAAAACTCCGCTCTGAAATCATTGAATTTCTTCACAAGGAGAGACCGTAGTATTTGCAGCAATGCCTGTGAAATTCTAGATATTCAGGAAGACAGAGATTATGCCCATGTAGTGTAGGGAAAGACAGTTAGCCATGGGAAATGGAGCCTTTTGAATTGCTGGGATTCCAGTAGATGTTTATATTGGCTTTTGTAAATAATGTCAGAGTGTTTCTGTTCACAGCAGTAGGCTTTAGGCAGCGGAAGAAACGAGGGGAGATGGAAATGCACATCAAAGGAGACGGCATGGTTGCTGCAAATATTCCTAATGTATACGTAAGAGTTAATGTTCCCTGTGCTCTGGATAAGTGGATCACTTGTAAAGAGATCAAGCTCGGAGGTAGGATAATTTGCATTGCTGCTTTTTTTGCTTTTATGTTTGGGATTTTTTTGCTTTTAAACTACCTTTTTTGCACAAGGGGAATTGCCGTGATCTGAATATTTAGCCAAAGGCTTTTAGAAAGCCTGCTGCCCAGCACCAAAAAGTCTTGGAATTCTTAAGGCCATGTGTACCCAGCCTGGCCTCCGTGTTATACTTTGCTGCATTTCAACGGAAGATGTTCTCTGCAGTCTGATAACTTTCCCTTACAGCATTTCTGCCTTGACAAGATAAGAGCTGAGCTCTAGCTGCCCCACTTGCTTGTTCCAGCAACGCGAAACCCGTGTGTACCCATCTGAAACAGTAATCGCGTGACAGGCTCCGTGACCACATATGCTGAACTCTGCGGGATCTCATATCCAGTCTGTGGCTCCCTGTGGCCTCAGCTTTCACGCTTCTTATTCACCCCTGATTTCTTCATTAAACTTGATACAGTATTTAACTTCTTGATCTGTAACCTCAAGAATATTCTCCTAAACTGAGTGTCCAGTAAATGCTTGACTAGTGCATCAAGTTTTTTCCTAAAATGTATTATACTGGTGACTTGAAATAGTCTAGCTTTATTTTTATTTAAGCAGCACTTCTGATTAATTAATAATCTCCATGAATATGGTAATTGCAGAAAGAGATTCATTTGCATTGGGGCTGAAGCTGAAAACTTTTCTGCCAAGTGCACTTTGATCTTCAGCAAATGAAGCTGAGAACGTACAGGTAACATCCAAAATACAAAGACCAGTCCATCCTGCCACTGCCTTTGTTATTGGGGTCAAATTCATGTATGTCTGAGTGAGCAGATTCTGTGTTAAGAAGTTTGGGACAGGACAGTGAGCTTGTTCGCAGGTCAGAAAAAATTCATATTATTAATCTGCACTTCTGCTGTATCATTCTTGTCCTTGATAGTTTTTCTTCAGTTCAAATCACATTTTGAATTCTTGACTTTCTTGTGAGCAGTGTTTCAGGCATCTGTCTTGCTGCTCAGTGTCAGTTGTTGCATTCTCTATCATTTGGAAAGGCAGCTCTTCTTTTGCATTTGGGATCTTATAGTGGTGGTTTCAACAAAGCCATCTAACTCATATTTAAATTTAGAATTATTACTGCCACTTTTGGAGTGAGCTCTGGATTAATTTTGGCTACACGTTCTCTTATCAGGCATGCATGATCTGTGCCACCTTACAGAAGAAATAACTATTGACTAGTTAATAATTGCTTGTAGCCTTTTGGAGAAGAGAAAATATCAGAAAACAAGTATGTTAATACATGCAGAACACTGGTCACAGTCTTTACCCACAAGGTTCAACTTTGAGCCCAGACCTGGTCCATGCGCACAGGGGAGCACATGGTAGAGATTTCTGTGCTCTTGTGCAACTTATCCATCTGGTTGGACTACACCAGAGAAAGCACTGCAATAGGGTGGCTATGCCTGCTCAAACAGCAGAGCATTTGGGCACAATTGCATGGTGCTGTGGTTGGCTTTTCTGCACAACAGTTGTCCTGGATGTAAAGAAACTAAAAAAGAAAAAACCCCAAACATTAAATAGTTGACTTTTTCTTATGGATCTTTATTTAGAAGAGTTATGTTTATATTCCTGCCTGGCTTTGAACCTCACCTACAGGTCACCCAGGTAAACGAAGTCCTCTATAGCATAAGTACTGGTATCTTAAAGGAATTATCCATCAACACTGACTTTTAAGAAGCCTTGGCAAGTGTGGGGGGAGAAGATCTCTTGCCTGTCTTTGTTTAATTTTATATGGAGCCATGAAAATTAATTCTGGAGAACTTTTTTTTTTTCTCTAGCAGTGGCTTCTATATGCTTTGGGTAGCTCTTCTCGTAGGTCTTTCTCCCACTCTGTGAACTGGTTCTTTCTTCTCACTTTTCTTTACTGCTGTTTTATCCTTTTTTTTGTTTTTGCTAGTGTTGTGCTATTTATTTAATCTGAAAAAAATAAATTTCAGTTTAGATCATTGATAGCTTTAATGCAATTAAATACCTTGTTCCAATATGAGAATGCAAATTAAGACAGGGAAGGAAGATGTTGCATAATTATTAGTTTAAAAATATTGTGGGGGGAAAGGTCCAAGCCCTAATACATAACTAGGGAAATGTGTTGCATTAGCTGAGCTACTTAGACCACAGGGGGAAAAAAAGAGGCAGGCAGCTGTGTATGGCAAGGTAGACGTTTTCTCAAACTAAATTTATGGTAGCAAAGTACTTCAGTAAAATTCACCAGGCTTATTTATTGGTATTTGTTGAGTTCTTTAGAGAGCACTGGAAAAGAGAATAGCGTATATTTCTTCAGTCATACTTCCTTTAATTACTTCTGTTACGGCTTACCAATTTAAGAGCAAAAGAACTGACTTTTGCTCCCCAGTGATTTTGTAAGATTGTTTTGCCTATGACACTGCAATCTGGAGCTTAAAAGCTAAAACTACCTTTCCCCTCAGAAAATAGAGTAACTTGCTTTGCATTTAACTGAGGTTGATAGTTCATGCATACATAAATATGTTTTTATATAATGATTAAACTGGAGATTTCTCGTATACTATCTGGCATCAGGCCTTGTGATGGCTCTATTAAAGTGAAACAAACAAGTTGCTACTTAATTTTTATATCAACTTTGAACTTGAACAGTTTTAGAAATCAAGCTATTTAAAGCTAACTGTGTTTAAAAAATTATTTTAAAAATATTTCAGTGTGCAGAGCATGATTTGATTTTGTCCTTGCTATGAAAATAGGATATGTTTACCTGCATGTTTTTTCTTATCCTCCTGCAAAAGTTGTTTCTGGAGATCTCTTAGCACCAGGAAACATTTCACTGGTTTCAGTACTACCCTCCCTCTCTACGGTTTCACTCGCTGCCAGAAGCCTGTTTGCCTTCCCCACCTCTGGCCACGAGTTTCTGTCAGGCTTTTAGAACACCACTGTGGTTTTAGTACTTCTAAATCTTAACCACACGTCTTACTTGCTTCTGCTCGAGCCCTGGAAGTTCCCACTGACATTCTGTGCCAGAAAATGATTTGTGTGGGAAACAGACTGGTATAAAATTTAGTGTGATATTCCTACGTGTTACGTGCTGTAGCTGCACTTGTAAACATAAAAATATGTTATTGAATAGTAGCTCATTCCCTGTGCTTATTGAATGACAAAGAGAATCTGGTTTAGGTCTTTTTCCCTATTCCTTTTGAATAAAATTCTTATTTATTAATACTTGGAGCTGAAGTGTTGCTCCAACACAGTCTGAATTGAGAAATTTGCACTACAGGAAGGCTGAATTTAAAATAACTGGTATTCTTTGCTTATTCATACTATATTTAAGGAAGTCATTCTCTAAAAAGAAAATATTTTTTTGAGCTACTGCAACAATTAATTTTCATATGGAAAGTATATATTTTTTAAATATATCTTCACTCAAGTAGATTTTGTCTCTTTGTAAAGATTTCTGCCAGAGAACCTGAAACTTTAGCAGAGCAATAAATTTGAGAGAGATTCTCATGCTGTCCTCACCTTCTTTCCAAAAGGTTTATGCGAGGCGATGAACTGAGTAAACCAAACCCTAGAGCTTACACAGCAAAAGGTGCACATGCTGTGCTAGAAAGATGTCTGAAATCCTATTGGCTGTGATTGAATGTTCCACAAATGTCTTGTACTTGGTGTGTTTATGCACAAGGCATCTGCTTGCAGCCAACTGTGGGAGCAGTTTTAACGCTATCTTACCTGTGTCGTACTCAGCTGTGTTTTGTGTCGTCTCATTAGCAGAACTGGATGATCTTTAAGGTCCCTTCCAACCCAAACCATTCTGTGATTCTATGATAATGCTAAAATTTGCTATCAAATTTGTACTGGTTTGTGCAAGAATTTTGACTCTGGTGTTAGAAGAGTAGTTAAAGAGAGCTGGACCTGCTCTTCAAGCTGAAAGTCAATGAAGACTGGTTCTGGGTGTTCTTTGTGGCCTTGACCACAAGAACCATGTGTTTCTTAAATCATTCTTTTCTGGTGCTCCTTCATTCTGCCAATTGTCTTGAACGAAATTCAGTTGGAAATTAAATTCTGGAATTGCTTACTTTTCAGAATAGTTACAGGGAGTAAACTCTGGCTCTTTATGATGTTGCTACATAATTCTATTTATTGCTTCTCTTTGATATCCTTTTGCTAAATCTGCTTGATCTCTCTGTCTTTTTGTGCAGGTTACAAAAGTACGATCTCTTGCAGCCCTTAGGATAGGAACAAGGTAAAGATCAGCAGAAGACCTGGGCTCTGCCAAGGCCTGCCATTGCGCTTCTGTAAATCTGGACAGTTTACAGCACTTTAAATTAGGTGCTGCCTGGTCCATGAAGAGTTTTCTGGAAGGACCAGGAAGTGCTGTTATGACATTTTGTTAATGCTTGGTTCTCTTGTGGTTTCTCTAAATCTTTCCTTTGTTGTCTTTTCCCAGGAGAAAAGTAGCTTTATTTAAAGTATTTAAGCTGTTGTTCTTCCCAGAAAAACAGGAAATAACACAAATATGTTAATCTTTAACATGTAACGGGACGTGTTAGAGTTGAACAGTGATGTGACCCTTCAAAGTGCTCGGGGATATGTAGTGTGGGAAGCCTGACTTTATATCCAGCCTGGGTCAAGGGAAAAAAGAATAGATATTTTCCAAGTTTTATTGGTTTTCTACACAATTTCTAATAGCTTTATTGATACATGAATAGCGGCAGATAATTTTCTAGTGTAAACCTCCCAATTTAATATGTCTGTACATACATTTGCAGTGTAAGCACCTGTTGCTCCTTGCCTTTTTGTACGCTATTAGGATGTGAATACTGTGTATACGTAACTGCGTTGAACTGTGCACCCTGCACAAAAGCCTGAATAAATGGGTTTTAATGTTAATCCAAAGAATCACTATTCATTTGATGACCAATACTGCTTATTGCTGGACTGCACCTATTTTTTTTCATTTATTTTTTTTTTTAATGAGAAGCTCATTTTGTGGCACCAATGCAAAGTGGAGTTTTCAGGTCTTGTGGAAAGCCAGATAAACCATGGGAAGCTGGATTTGCAAAGCATGGCTTGCTCTTTAAGTTAGCTGGCAATGGAGTAGGTTGACACTCAAATTATTCACAAATTCAGCCATGATTGTTGGGAATAAACCAAAACTTGGAAACATTTGTGCCCCTCGCCATGCTTTCCTGTACAATGGCCTCCTGCATTGAGGAATCTAGCCAGATTTTAAAGCGTTTCTGCGGCAACTGCAACTTGAAGCAGCCTTCTGAAAGATGATGTTTACTTCAGGTTTCTAACAATAAAAGGCAGTAAGACCCTTCCATGCAAACACATCTTCAGTACAACTGCAAAGTGTTCCTGAGGGTTATATTTACTGTTGTGCTGCCTTTGCTGATGTCTGCCTGCAGTGCTTTTTGGCTTCTGTTGTCAGTGTTGACGTTCTCTGGTGGATGCCCTGCAGAGGGGCAGTTGTGCAAGATGAAGGGTGATGTACCTTAGCAGCCAGATTTAGAAACAGAAACCTGAATGTAAGCGATTTTGACATCATGAAAGCTTTGGGCTCTTTCTCACTGCTGATTGTAGCTTTGCTCAAAATGTGGCTGCTCTGATGTAGCTGTAACAGATCAGGTTGGTTTCTTGGTAGCTGGAACATGCAGATTCACACCCACTGCTGGTGGCCTGTGGGAGCACATTTGGGAAGGGGTGGCAGCTCCCTGCTGGAGGACCCAGCCCAGGGACTTCACCTCCTCTGCTGCAGCAGCTGCTTTCTGTAAGACTTGGTGGCTGAAAACTGTCACGATCTTCCATGCACGGTGACGATTGTGCCTGTGGGAAGACCACAGGAGGTTTCTCAGTCACCCTGGGGTGGGTCAGGATTTCACTGTGGTGAAGATGTTGTTGAAAGAGCAAACTGATATTTACAGGTAGGTAAAGGTCTGTCTGAAATATTGCTGTGGCAGAGTTGTATGATGAAAGATGCTGTCCTGTACAGAACGAAAGCATGAATTCAATCCTGCCTATGAATATCTGGCATGAAAGGGCGGTGCCTGATCTAAGGCAGGAAGGAACTTGATCACCACCTGAAGTGGTGTTTTACTTCCTTGTCCACCTCACCTCTGACCTCTGCTATTTCCGCACTTGGTGACTGGCCAGCAGCTCTGCTGCTCGTTGCTGAAGTTCATCATGGGTCTTTCCTCTGATTTCACAAGTGATGTTTGCACTTGTGGCTGCAGCAGAGTCTGGATTTGAAAGCAGCCACTCTGCAACTGGCCAGGGCCTGGTGGGTGCCCAGTGGCTGGGGTGCAGACACCCTGGGTCTCGGCTTGGCTGCCTCAACCGCAGAGGGCAATATCATAGAATGGTTTGAGTCAGAAGGGACCTTAAAGATCATCCAGTTCCAACCCCCCTGCCATGCGCAGGGACACCTCCCACCAGATCAGGTTCCTCAAAGCCTCATCTAACCTGGCCTTGAACACCTCCAGGGAGGGGGCATCCACTTTTCTGTGTAACCTGTGCCAGTGCTTCCCCACCCTCAAAATAAAAACATTCTTCATAATAGCTAATCTAAATCTTCCCTTTTTCATCTTAAAACTATCCCTGCACTTGCTAATAAAGAGCCCCTCCCAGCTTTCCTGCAGGCCCCCTTTAAATACTGGAAGACTGATATTAATATAAATTAATGAGGAGCAACCCCAGTTCTCTCAGCCTGTCCTCACAGGGGAGGTGCTCCAGCCCTCTCATGATATTTGTGGCCTACTCTGGAGCTGTTCTAGCAGATGTGTCCTTCATGTGCTGAGGACTCCAGAACTGACACAGGACTCCAGGTGGGGTCTCACAAGAGTGGAGCAGAGGGGAGAATCGCATCCCTCACCATGCTGGCCTCGCTTCTTCTGATGCAGCACAGAATATGGTTGGCCTTCCGGCTCCTGTAGAGCTTCTCATCCACCAGCATCCCTAGTCCTTCTCTTCAGGGCTACTATCATAAACCTACATAAGTTTGGGGAGGTTTTTCCCAGTTTCTGTGAAGGCCTGGCTGAAATTCTGCTGCTGCTCTGCTTTCCATAGTGGATGTGCCCTGGCAATGTAGTGGCTGGATGCCTGTGTGCCTCCCCAAGCCCAGCAGCCTCCTGTGGCAACACTTGCTGGCCCTCAGCGGGGTGGAGGGGGGTTGGTCTCCCACTAAATTACTTCTAAATGTCAAAAGAAAGAGCGTGTGAACAAGTTAAATCTTATTGAAAGCCTGATCGAGATTCAAAATAGGGTAACAGCCCCATTTCCCAGCAGCACGTGGCACACTAACGCTTTCCATTTTTATCATGCTGACATTTTCCTTTTTTGAAATAATGCTGGAGATGGAGCCAGTGCCAACCACGAGCAGCTCTGCTGTGCCCTTTGTGCACAGTGTTTCAGCATTAATTAAATCATTTCATGGCAGAAGGAGCCGAGGGAAATTCATTTCTTCTTTTATAAAATCCATAAACATAAAATCATCCCTGAAGCATCTGCCAGTCCTTGGCCACGGTGACTGTGATGAGACCCAGGCAGAGCCTTGGCTGGTTGGTGCTGAGGGCCACCCTGGTTTGCACCACCCTAAAAAGAAGCATTTAGCTGGGGCCAAGGTTGGCGATTCCAGTCAGTCTGCAAATATTTGGCTCATCCCAGAGTCAGCAAGTCCAGCAAGAAGTGCTACCATGATTTGAGAGATGCTTGCAGGAAGGAGTGGGTAGGAAAACGCTGCCTCAGAAAGGGAGTTTTGCTACTACGTTCAGTTCATTTTTTTTTCCCAAGGGGAGAAAAGAGTATTTCTATTTCTGAAATCAGCATAAAATAAATTAAATCCAGGTTTGTGCATGCTTGAAAGCTTTGTAGACATGGATGACACCCAAGTTCTTTCTCCTTGTCTCCCAAGCATCCCTGGCAAGATCCCAGTGCAGTTTTCTACTTTTCAGGCTGCTTCCTGCAGGGTGAAGTGTGCGGTCACCCCATCCACCACTGCAGCTCCTCTTCCAGAATGTAGTTGGGAATCTCCGTAAGGTGAGCCTGGCTGATGTAAGGGACCTGCCTGGCCAACACCCATTGCCAGCTCCTTATCCTCCCCTCTCCTCTTGCTTGCACTTCACCCACCTCATGTAAATTAATAGTGGTGTTTAATTTCTGTCATACCTACCTGCTGCTCTTGGCAAGTTCAGCTGTGAGGGGTGGGGTGGGGGGAGAAGAACAAAGCCCAGCCCTTTCTGTGGAGGTCATTGAACAGAGAAACACTAGGAAGATCTTCTGCACATCCACCTCAGGGTGCTCACACACACTTCCAGCTCCTGGCTGGATGTTTGGGAGAGGAACACCTTTCTTCTTAACCCTGCCCGTGGTCCTGCCCTGCGGGACTCCAATGAGGACTCATCTCCTACAAGCTGGTTTTAGGCAGGTCCTCCTCAGCCTGGAGCTTTTTCCAAGCTCTCCTTGGAGACTCTTGTGGGGTTGGTTACATCCCCACGGATGGGCAGATAAACGCAGGGCAGCAGCTTCTTCCTTGGTGGGGTCTGTAGGACCCCAGGAGGCCACCATGCTATTGGGAAGGTCCAGTGAAACGGGGTGTGCAACAAACCTGATAGGTGGGGAATATTTCACTAATTTTCAACGAGTTGCTGCTTACTGCCATGCCGGGGTCTCAGGAGTAGGTCCTGGGGCTAGTGAACACAGGTCCTCTGTCTTTATACAGAAGAGCAGGATGAGGGTGGCATTTACTGCATGTGCTCCTATTGTGCCCAGTTCCTTGCTAGCTTTTCTTTACAGTCACAGCAAACTTTTGGAGCAAGGAGGACAGTTTGTGCACCTCAGCAGAAAATCTCTCATACAGTTCTTCAGCACAGAATGAGCTCAGGGATCCCACAAGGCTGGAGGATGCTGCCCAGAGCAGCTAAAATGATGTTTTCTCCTGTTTGGAAATGGCCTGGCAAGGAGCATCCCTGGGTGGTTGTACAACAGCCTCCCATGTAGCTCCTCTGGACAAGGTCATGCAGGTTCAGGTTTCAGCTCCAGAATGACTGCCCCCTCCCTGGAAGTGTTCAAGGCCAGGTTGGATGGGGCCTTGAGCAGCCTGGTGTGGTGGGAGGTGTCCCTGCCCATGGCAGGGGGGTGGAATTGGATGATCTTTAAGGTCCCTTTCAATCCAAACCATTCTGTGACTCTGTGAGTCTACGATTCTGTGACTGACAGATCCCCTTCATCTCCAACATAACCAACCTGCATCCAGGAGCCGCTGTGACGGCGGTCAGGCTCACGTGGGCTCTTGCTAAAGCCATCACACGAGAGATTTGTAAACTGGGAACAATTCCAGTTCTTGGTTATGCCCCAAGCCTGGTGACTGACAGCTTAGGATGTGCTCTGGGCCCCGTTACGTCTTGCTTTTTGTGAGGCCAACAAACTGATGGTTATGGTCAGGCTGCAGCCACCTGCCCGACCCTACCTTTTGCTCCTCAGCTCTCCAGCCCCACAGCTCTCGGCTGTAGAGCAACTCACCAATTGTGGTTTGTTTCTGCATCTGAAATGAGTGAAACGGGGTGTAATCTTCCCTTGCCTTAAGGAGTGCCTTTAAGGGAACAGTGACTTGCAGGAAAAGCAACCTCTCTTCTTCTTAACTTGCCTGGGTGGAGGCTGCAGGTCAAGCAGAGCAGGATGGAGCCCTTGGAGACGTGTAGGGCCTCCAGACACCTCTGCTCAATCTGATAAATATGGTAGAAGCAACTTGTACCTCTGAGGCCGTAAAGTGGGTCCCTACTTCACTTGTGCTTTGCGGGGATGAAGCCCCTGCTCTCCAAAATTGCATTTTCTTGCCAGGTGAATAATACAACACTACTTTGAAAAGTGAAAGTATGCAGAGGATGCTAATAAATATCCTCATCTACTGCAAACAGAAGATTTTTGGATCTATCACAGAATGGTTTGTGTTGGAAGGGACCTTAAAGATCATCCAGTTCCAAGCCCCCTGCCATGGGCAGGGACACTTCCACTGGATCAGGTTGTTCAAAGCCCCATCCAACCTGGCCTTGAACACTTCCAGGGAGGGGGCATCCACGACTTCTCTGGGCAACCTGTGCCAGTGCCTCACCACGCTCCCAGCAGAGACAACACAAATGCTTTAGAGAGACTTTAAGCCACTGCCAAAGAAAATAACTGATGTGGTGCGCTGCGCAGCTCAGCAGCCAAGGAAACCCCACCTCAGGTCATCAATCCACCTCTTCTCGCTGGGGACGATCACCCACACCAAGCCCTCTCTCTCTTTACATACACTCAACATACTCAAGCTCCAAGCATTGATTTACCGAAAAGCAGCTACCACAACTCAAAGAGCACTTCAGAAAGAAATCATGTATTTCCACATGGTGAGTGTGAAGGCTCAGCTGAGCTGAGGGTGATGGGAGTTCCTGGGCCATCAGTGCCCCAGAATAACCCAGTCTGACTTCTGACAACAAGGCAACAGAAGTGCTTGGAGTCCAGTGGCAGGTCAGAACAACACCACGCAAGCACAAAACCATCCGTCAGAGACCAAGCGAACTCATGCCAAAGGAAACACAACACAAAGCCAGAGTGCATCGGCAGTGGCACAGGCAGCTTAGGTAGTGCCTGAGATGGGAACACATCACGCTGCCAACCGGGACAGTGCTTCCCGCCTCTCGTATTAAATGCACACAGCTTGCCTTCACCCCTCCGCTCTGCTGCCAACGTGATCAGTCATGGTTCATGCACATGACGATGAGTTTGAGATCAGCATCCCTAGAGGTGCATCACGATAATATTTCCACCCAGCTGTTGGGGAGGGACCTTTGCGTTTCACTCCGGTGCCTCTGTCTGCCCTGAAAGGAGGCATCATCGTATCACATGCTCGGGCTTCATGCAGTAAAACAGATGTTCACAGCTGGGCAAAACATTTGCATTAAGCAAATTACCAGTGGTCACAACTGATGAAGGGCAACACTACACAGGTTTGTTTTTTTTTTTTTTTTAAGGCCAACTCCTCATTCCATTTGCATTTGTTTCACCCTGCTTTGCTCCTTGTCGCAGGGTTGGCCGGCTGCTCCTGTGCCTGCACGTAGGGCTGGAGAGGGAGGGAAAAAGGATCCCAGCAATTCTGGCGTGCTGGCCCTCACCAAGCAATGAAATTTGACCAAAACCCCCCAATTCCACAGCTCCATGTATTTTGAATATTCATTTTATCATGGTTTATAGCAGCTTCTGCTGTATATTTGCATTCATCAAGTGTTGCATTCTATCCTAAATTCTATTCTACCCTAAATTCTATTCTATTTACCCTGCCATGTTCCAAGCCAGGCCACTAATAATTGCGTAATGAAAGAGGAACAGATATATCACAGCACTTGGAAGGAGAGCAGGCCCACTGGCACGAAGTCTCCACCCAAATTCTGCTATTAAATAACTGACATTGCTATTTAACCCCAATTTTCATCTTTTCAATATGGGAAATGAGGGGAAAGCACCTATTAAGTAGGAAGTACTGCATTAAAATCAACTGATAACCTAGCAATTTTTTTAAAATTTTTGAATTCGCTGTTCAAATTTACTGAAGAGTGAGGAGTTTTGTTGCACAAGTAGAACACAAAGCTGTCTACAACTCACTGCTGCCTTCTATGCTGATCTTGAGGGTTATTTTTTAAAATAATAATAATAATTACTATTATTAAACAAAACCAGCCCATCAATGAGGAAAATGAATCTTTATTTTTTTTTTCTCTAAAAGCAGAATCCATGTACATGGCTTTTTGTACGGTTTAGAAGGTGGTTTCACGATGTGAATAGTCACATCACAGAAATAATACAGAACAACTGGTGAAGGAACAAAGAGCCACTTTGATAATTGCGTCATCAAATAGTCCAAACGTTATTTTTAACTAATGTTTTTGCTAGAGCGGACTCCAGGACAATATTAAAATCTCACCTACTCGACACAAATACAGAGATAATGAGGGGCAAAGAGCTACAAACCCACAATTATTGCTGCTGTATCTGCATTTCTGTTTCCTTGCAGAATGTTCTGTAATATGATGGTAAAACAGTTTTTAAATATCAGTTTCATTAAGAATGTCATTCAGCTAAATAAAAAGTAACCAACCAGCCAACCTGTCTTGGTAAATTAGACTTCATCTGAGAGCAAAAGAAAATATTTGGTTTACAAAAAGTGGAGACGTTTTGCTTTACAAGGTGAAGAGAAGATTTTTACACCTTTGAACCACTGAGGATGGATGTGCACAAACATCTAAGCCAATTTGGTTTCTAGGCGTTCTCAGTGACCACGAAGTGCGATCCTGGCTGAATGACCTGCTAGCATCAGTGAGATCTCGCCTCCCTCTGGGAGCAGGCGGTTCCCAGCTGTGCTCAAGGCCCCCAGTCCTCCCACACTTACACACACGCCAGCTTGACTCAGGTCTTCTCTAACACCACTAAAACTGGCCCAGGCGAGGACTTGTGCTCAAGTTGGGCGTAGGTGTAAGTGTTCAGGGGACCAGGCTCTCGAATGGCTACTGACTCTAAGAGAGGGGATGGCCACTATTGAAATCATTGAGGTTAAAGGATAAACAGTAATAAACACTTAAAGCACAGGTTACAACAACCCCTTAAGACCTGAAAATGGAAGCTGGAAAATTATTTAAAGCATACTCGTAACTATGAACACCACAGTTTACATGACAGTGCCTGTATCAACATCTCATCCACACTTCACAGTGTATTTATTACCTTGTAACGCACTGCCAAGAAAACCCGGCGTACAGAAGGATTCACATGCAAACAGACATTTCATGTGTGATAAGGTGACGAAGATCTCCAGTTTCTGATGAAGCCTTAAGATATATGAAATGTATTCTAGAACATCTAAAGATGAAGTCTGAACATCTCTCATGTTACCTAGCAGAAGGTTAGCTGGAGTGATCATTTAACACAGCTGATTTTAGGATTAGTTACATGGTGAGTCTAAACAAAGTACACGAACATATTTAATTTGAATAAAGTTCTTCAACTACACTTCTCTAAAATTTACAAAGTATATAAAACACACGATTTGACATTTATAAAACCTCAGCCCTTTTTTAAAACCAAAACAAGGCCATAGTTTTGTTTTAACTTTAAATCTATTGTTTTTTATTCTCAGCAGTTTCAGTTCCTATGATAAATAAAAAATATAAATGGCAGTCCACCACGGCCTTATAATGCAAGGAATAAATTAGCAAGAGTCACACTGCAAATCAAAATAAATAATTTCTAAACTATTTTTCTTTTAAAAAATGGTCTCCTTAATTGCACAGTACTTTTTAATTTTCAGTAGCGATGAAAAGTCAGTTGGGTACTTTTCTAAATGCTCCAGAGACTACGAAAGCATTGAGTTTCATTTTTCAAGCTTTGCACATCGAAAACACCTTGGTCAAACCATCAACTGATGGTTTGGTAGTCTCTTACTGCAGCAAGGTGCTGCGGTATCTCTCACTCAAGGCATTTAGTCCTCTGGTGCTCACCTTGCTGGGGCAAATGCCCCCGGCTTCCTGTTCCAAGTGAGGTACTCTGGTTTACACCAATAGCTTTGATATTTTTGAAAGAGTGTTCACCAGTAGCCACAACTTTCACAGCAGATCATCAAGAGCTCAGCAAGAGTCCACATATCCAAGGCTGCAAAAATCCCCTTCAAGGGCTTCACTGGACTGACACTTCTTTTTAGGGTGTCCCATGGACACATCAGGCTTTCAGCTCTCCCCAAAGCTATTTTGCAGTGGAGGACTAAGCTATAATTCAGACATACCACAGAAAACAGGGAACCCGAAAAGATACGATCTTACCTCAGACTGTTAGCAGTAGTCTTAAAACCACTTGCTAAGTGTACGTGAGTGTGTGTGTGTGTATGTATTTATGCACACAAAGAGATATTTTGTTAAATAAAAGACAACAAAGTGATTAATACTGTCACAGCCCAGGCTTATTTAGCTCAAAGTTAGGTATCCATGGAACATATTTAAAAACTCTAAACACGTTGTATACAAAACAGTTGTGGACAGATACCTAATGCAAGGGTGCATTCAAACCACTGTGTATCTATATATTATTCCTGATGCAGCTATAATAGCTTGGGATTGTAGATAAAAATATGGACTTTCTGCTAGGCATCAAACCAGCTCTCAGGTACTGAAGATAAGGGAAAGCAGTGGGACAGACCTAACTTGGAGGTATTTAACCCTTCACTGCAATTCTAGAACTCAGCTGGGACAAAGACAGTATCACTGAAGTACTTTTGCTGTTTAAGTCACATGGGATGTTACAGGTCAGTTATTTGCTTCGATGCGATTACATTGACAAATGTAGTATCGGACCAGCATCACTGCATTCAAGTTTATTACTGGTGTCCTCTCTAAAGGCTGCTAAATAGAGACTGATCTCTTCATCGTGGAGTTCACACAACTCCTCATTCTCTCTATCATCACAGCAAAAACAAAGGCAGTATTGGGGCAAATATTTTTTTCCCCACAGCAAATTTGTTTTACCCAGCTTAAATGAGTCTAAGGGGAACTAGCATATCATTGCACAACATTAAAACCCACCAAATTACTCCTGTTCTTTTAAAGCATTCTTAGTGCTTGAGGATAAAGCACAGAACCTATGACAAGAATTCTCTAGCAATCAACACACTTTCAGGGATTCAATACTGCATTAAACGTATGCAGAGGCAATCAATACAGATAACCCAGACCTGGGTGCTGCAGCACATAACCCCACGCTTCTTCTTGCACCGTTTTAACAATGTGGCTAAGCCTGCTGATCCAATACCCTAGGCCAGACTGCTACATCTACGTGGTAGGAAGCATTCTGATGCTCGTGGGATAACGAAAAATACGAAACGCCTCTATTATATACACATTTCTGTTCATGCTTAAAGGAATTCGACTTTTGGCAGAAGTAAATTCCTACATAAAAAATGAATGTAGAAACCCATTAAAAACACAAATATAACAATTGCATTATTAAAACAGCTGCATCTACACTATGGTGTAGTACTTAAGTGTAATTCGATTTTAAAAAATCTTAGTGTACAACTAAGATGAGACCCATTTCCCAGTCCAAACCTCAGCATCAGTGCTGCATCGATCTCTACATTAAAACATGCTCTACGGATGGTGACCAACCAAATCCAGGGAAAAATTGTTGCCACAGGTGAAGAGGTCCTCTCCCTAAATAGACAATGCAGGACAGATGGCACAGAGCCCCTCCGGTATCACGGCAGGGACAGCAGATCCCGCAGCACGTCAGCAGCGGAAGCTGCATGAGCACTACGTCCTGAATTGGTTTGCTGAACATGGTTCAGAATATTGGATATGTCTATAAGCACAATGCTCTTTAGAAGCATTTACTGTATACCCAAACCCTACTTGCTGCAACACACAGTGTCACACAAGTAGTGAAAACTTCTTCGTATTCAAAGGTGCTTGGACATCATTTTCAGGCAGCATTTTACCTTTATTTTAGTGAGTTTCCACTACAAAGATTTTAGAAGGAAGAAGATGCCAATAGTTTCTTTTTTGATTTTAATATGTGAAATTGAGACAGACATCTAAATAAATACTTATTTTTACTTGCCTATGTCTATTCTATGTCTGAAATCTCTAATTTTTTAAATAAGGGATAAAATGTTGCCCAAAAGACTAGTTATAGTTACACGTTTGTGTTTCTACTAAATCTACAAATCAAAATAGTTCTCAGTTAAAAAGATACAATTTGTATCAACAGTAAAAGGTACTTTCTGGTTCTTCAGGGCCTTACTTTAAATTCCAACAAGTGTAACAAAATTATCAGCAGTAATAGTGTAAACTAGTGATGGTCTTTTTTAACACTGAACATCGTTACAATGGATGGAAACCTAAAACTGTCAGCAACTGAACATGTCACATAAGTACATCTGACATCAATTGCAAAATCTATTCAATTATATATATATATATATAAAAAAAAAAATCTTATGAGAGGCTAGTAAAACCCATGACTTAAAACCAGAAATATCCCTTACTAATACTAAAACAGACTTGGCTTGTCTGTTTCTAAAACTACACTATTTGTGGCAAGAGTCAGGCCTACACAATGCAACAGGCCAAAACCTAACTTCTGGAACACATACGGTATCTTTTCTCCCCTCAACCCTCCCCAACTGAAAAAGAAAGGAAAAAAAAAAAAGTTTTAAGTTAATATTTTGAGCTACAATATCATTACCATAGTGCAGTTAATAAATGTTGCATATCCTCAACACACAAAACCTTTTCAGGCCAGCCTTGATAAATAGCAAGTAAAATCAAACAGTATCTTAAATATAAAACTTGCATTGAGATAATTAAATTCATTTAAAAACAAGTAAATACTTTATAAAAAGCGTCTTATATCCAGTACACTTGTGCAGCAATACAAAGAAAAAACCACATAAACCAACTAAATGGGATCCTATGATTTCAGGCCCCCTTCTACTGACCAGAAATACACAGAGCTGGGTAACAATACACAGGAACTGAAACAAGACGGCCTGGTTTGGGGAGGTTCTGAGTGTTTGCAGCATCTGTTAGGTTCAAAGTGAGCTGCAAATTCTCAGCACCTTTGAAAATCAGGCAATAAGGCTTTCACCTTACCCATAAATTAGTGAAAAAAGAAAATAAAAGATTTTCTTTTTCTCCTCCGATTGCGTCTGATCTTACTAATCGACTGCATCAACACCACAGGTAACTAAACAAAACAAAGCAAGCAGTGGAAAGTGCCATACTATAAATTACCAATATATTGTTACCCACTTCACTTTTAATTGGTAACTTAATTATTTGTTTTAAAAAAAATGAAGTCAGTGCTGTAGTAAATCTTTGTTTCCTATAAATAATTATAGCACAAAAAAGCTCACAAAACCAACCAAACACGCAAACAAACAAACAAACGTACTTATGGTGTTGTAAAAAGTTCAAAAACTTGGCTTGAAAATTGCCTGTCAGAAGTAGCAAAATCCTCTTCCTGCAGGTTGTTTTGCTACCACACAGCCCAAGGACAAACACCCAGTAAGTTTAAAAACGAAAACAAAAATCCCAACAACATGTAACAAGGATACAAAGTGCTGCATATAAACCCCTGATGCACCAAAGATTATAACCAGAGACCGCAGGTTTTTTTTTTTTTTTATATATATATATATATTAATTTAAACTGGAACATTGCCCAGCTGTGAAAATAGCCATTTAAAAATTTTCAAACTAGAACACAAAACAAATCTGGTACTTCCGATGCATGGGGCTATACATACAGACTCCATGATACAGTATTTCACATAAACGGATTACTATATAACCTCCTTGCTGAGAAGGAGATCCCAAATGCTATTGTAGCAAACCTCCCTCAGCGTTATTGCTGAGCTGAAAACTACTAGACACCACAAAGATGCATCATCTCTCAATACCCTAGCTGAGATTTTTCCACTAAGATGGCTGCAGCGAGCTGCTGGGCGTCCACCACGTGAGGGTTCTTCTTCATAACGATCCTCACAAGATCTGGGGGGAAGATGTTGCAGAGGTTAATGTAAACCTTCTCCCGGGTGTCTTGGTGCCTTGGAGGGTCTTGAGGGATTCCACAGTAGGGTACGCGCCAGGTCTGGTCCTGCTGTTCAGGTAAGCTTTGGAAGGCAAACTGCTCATAACACGGCTGCGTGGGGTTACTCGGCAAGGAGTAGGTCTGGCGGTAGCCATACGCATCCATCCCGTAACTCTGCCTATCCCAACTTCCAAGCCCATCTTGACCAGAATAAGGCTTTCTGTGTCTTAATGGAGAATTATCATATAAAAGTGAGTCTGAAATGCTGTCTATTCTTGTGGACACGAGGGCTCTCCCCAGATGCATGGTCTTTGAATGTGACGAACTCTGAGACGTAGAGTAGTCATTCGGACAACTAGAACGAGCACCGACTGTTGGATGCTGTAGATGCACAGCCATGTATGGAATTGGAGGTTTGTAGTGATGCTTTGGTTCTTCATGACTATAGCTTTGCACTCGTGTGAGAGGCTCGTGGTAACTCTGTAGAAAGGGCTGAGTGTTAAGGCGGCCATGGGCATGCATATGTTGGCACTTCAAGTTCTCCTCCAGCTGTGGGTCAGGTGAACTCATATAAGAGCGATCACTGTAACCCACGTAGGAATCACTACTGCCACAGCTAATGCTCCCTTCGCTGCTGCAGTCAGAAGCTACAGAGCTAATCCTATAATCTGTGTCCAAGGAGAAGCGCCTTTCAGGGCTACGTGGACCAGATATACTTAGATTTGAATAAGCACTCAGCATAGAGTAATATCCTACATCCACAGGAGACTCACATTTTGGATACTGGTCATAAGGCATTGGCGTTCCGTGATTTTTGGTTCCCATCATCACTGTAGGATACTGTCCCTGTGGTCTTTGATCCTGAGTTGGAAAGTGAACTCCGGATGGAAGGCCGTTAGTTAAAGGTGCAGTACTTTGGGGTTTTGCAGCAGAGGAACTTGGTATACTAACTAAAGAAGGTACAGACCTGGTTTCCAATTTGTTTTTGGTGGGAAGCTTTTCCTCTAAGTCTTGATAGACTTGAGTCCTTATACTAGGATCCGATTGCCTCTTTGGAGCAGAACGCTTCAGCTCAGAAGTGCTATCATTTTTAGTGCTACAGGGAACGCTATTGCTTTTTACCAGTCCTCCTTCACTTGTAGTTTTGGCAGCTGTGCTTCTGGACATGGCACGAAGTTCATCAGCTACAGATCGCTGAGGCTGATTTCCTCTTTCTGGATGATAGTATTTGCATTTGTGTCCATAGGTACATTTCTTCCCTATTAATACAAACATAATGAGACAAAAAACTTGAGCAAAAAATCTGTTAACGACCAAACATTGCAAATGAACCCCCATTTAAAGTTTTACTGATGGTTTGAAAGATCTTGCAAATGGTTTTGTGCCACATGGGGTGAGATCTAAGATCTCCTCTCCTGTATGGTGGAAACAAGGTGCAGCGGTAATGTGCTGCAGTTAGGGCTCTAGGGACACAGACCAACACCGCCAGTCACATACTGAGCTGAAGATGACACTGTCAGTGTGTCTGTACACTCTGCACTGGGCCAAGGAGATATACAGGTAGGAAACTTAATGTGAAAGTCCCCACAGAGTCATAAGAGCAGCAGGTATTCAGCTCAGTCATGATGGTGGTGTGCCTGTAGGGATGCTCAGTAGCTTTAAGGCAACTCAATTGATTTGCTGGAAGAAATCTTAGATATGGCCAAAGCACATTAGAAAAGGGTTTTCTGGAGCCTGCAGAATTTAGGTGCTGTTTGGGATCTATTCCTATGAATAGACGGCAGACTTTGGCCTATTCAGGACACTGGTTGAGAGAGCCCCTTGGGAGCCAGTCCTGAAGGGCAAAGGGGTTCACGAAGGCTGGACATTCTCCAAGAAGGACATCTTAAAGACGTGGGAGCAGGCTGTCCCCATGTGCCATAAAACAAACTGGTGGGGAAAATGACCAGTCTGGCTGAACAGGGAATTTTTGCTGGGACTCAGGAAAAAATGACCTTACCAATTTTGGAAGAAGGGGCAGGCAATTCAAAAAAGAGTACAGGGATCTCATTAGGCCATGCAGAGAGAAAATTAGAAAGGCAAAAGCTCAGCTAGCACTCAATCTAGCTACTGTTGTAATAGATAACAAAAAATGTTTTGACAAACACTTTAACAACAAAAAGGGAACCAAGGAGCATCTCCACCCTTTATTGCATGCTGGGTGAACATTGCCACCAAGGATGAGGAAAAGGCTAATATACTTAATGCCTTCTTTGCCTCAGTCTTGAATAGTCAGACCAGTTATCCTCAGGGTAATCAGCTCCCTGAGATAGAAAACAGGGACAGAGAGCAGAATAAACCCATCATAATCAACGAGGAAGCCACCTGGACCCTCATAAGTCTATGGAGCCAGATGGGATCCACCCAAGAGTACCAAGAGAGCTGGCAGAGGAGCTTGCCAAGCCACCTTCTATCATTTCTCAGCAGCCCTGGTTAACAAGGGAGGTCCTAGACAACTGGAGGCTTGCCAATGTGACACCCAAGAAGGGCTGGAAGGAGGATCAGGGAACTACACGCATCTCAGCCTAACTTTGATACCAGGAAAGATTATGGACAGGTTCATTTTGAATGCACTCACCAGCCAAGTGCATGTCAACCAGGGGATCAGGCCCAGCCAGCATGGCTTCATGAAAAGTAGGTCCTGCTTGACCAGCCTGATTTCTTTCTATGACCAGATGACCTGCCTAGTGGATGAGGGAAAGGCTGTGGATGCCATTTACGTTGACCTCAGCAAAACCTTTGATACTGTCTCCCACAGCATTCTCCTAGAGAAGCTGGTGGGTCATGGCTTGGACAGCTGTACTCTTTGCTGTGTATAAAACTGGCTGGATGGCCAGACCTGAAGAGCTGTGGTGAAGCGAACTAAACCCAGTTGGCGGCTGCACTCAAATGGTGTTCCCCAGGGCTCAGTGTTGAGGACATCTTGTTCAAGATCTTTATCAACGATCTGGATGAGGGGATTGAATGCTCCCTCAGTAAGTCTGCAGACGACCCTAATTTGTGCGCGAGTGTTGATCTGCTTGAGGGAAGGAAGAGTCCACAGAGGGATCTGGACAGGCTGAGGCCAGTTGCATGAGGTTCAACAAGGCCAAGTGCCAGGTCCTGCACTTTGGTCACAACAACCTCATTCATACAACACTACAAGTTTGAGTGGCTCGAAAGCTGACTGGCAGAAAAGAACCTGGAAGTGCTGTTTGACAGTCGGCTGAATATGAGCCAGCAGCATGCCCAGGCGGCCAAGAAGGCCAAGAGTCCCAGGAGGATACAAGCCCCAGAAGACTTGTACCAGAAATGGTGTGACCAGCAGGAGTAGGGAAGTGATTGTCCCACTCTACTCGATGCTGGTGAGGCTGCATCTCAAATACTGTGCTCAGCTTTGTGCCCCTCACTGCAAGAAGAACATTGATGTGATGGAGCATGTCTAGAGGAGGGCAACAAAGCTGGTGAAGGGTCTAGACTAGAGCACAAGTCTTGTGAGAAGTAGCTGAGGGAACTGGGATTATTTAGTCTGGAGAAGAGGCCGAGGGGAAACATCGCTCTCTACAACTACTTAAAAGGAGGTTGTAGCGAGGTAGATGTTGGTCTCTTCTCCCAAGTAACAAGCAATAGGATAAGAAGAAGTGGCCTCAAGTTGCACCAGGGGAGGTTTAGATTGGATATTAGGAAAAATCTCTTTACTGAAAGAATGGTGAAGTACTGGAACAGGCTGCCCAGGGAAGTGGAGTCACCATCCCTGGAGGTGTTCAAAAAATGTGCAGACACGGAACTTTGGGAAATGGTTCAGTGGGCACGGTGGTGCTGGTCTGATGGTTGAACTTGATTATCTTGCAGGTCTTTTCCAACCTTAATGATTCTATGATTCTATGAATGATTAATAAAGTTGTTCCTTTAGTTCAACTAGTAGATAGAATAGCACATGAAAAAAATCACTTCAGTTTCCACCATCACAGCTCAGCATTTCAAATATCCTCAGGCTAACATAACAATGCAAAACCTTACATTTAAAAGCTTTTCTTTTTGGCACTGTTGAAGTCAAGCAGAGGCTTAGTTCCCCAGTCCCAGCAGTACAGAAAATTGAGTTAAAGCACATTACCATACGGACATGGTTGCTTCTTATGTTCGGGCACAATAGGCTTCTTCCGAAGAAAATTGTCCAGACTGGGACCATGGCGGCCAAGAGGATCATCAGGAGGCATAAATCTATAAAACAACAAAAAGAAAAGTATTATAGAAGCAGCTAAGCCTTTTTATATTCCTCATGCAATGACAAAGAATATCATGAATGGGTCTAGCAAAAATCCAGAATTTGAGTACTTTTAATCAGAAGATCAAATCTATGATCAAGTATTCCTCTTGTTTTCCTGCATTTACCTAATGATTTGGGTGTAAGATAAGAAATTAATACAATCTTCAAATTGTCCTTTCATCAGTTATTTTAGCGGCACATATAAAGACAGAATGACTTACTTGTCGTTAACAAATGAATACATCAGCAAGCGTTCATCTATGAACTTCTTCCATTCGGGCTTTTCATTAGCTAGATCCCTGTAGTTATCATTAGAAACAATGATGCCATCTGACTCAAAGGCCAACTTCACTATAAATCGGTCATCATAGCATACCACCCTCCTCCCTTGCACTCGGCGGGATGGTGTGAACACAAGAATCTTTTCCTTTTCTAATTTCCGCAGGATTTCTTGATCTACAAGGAATAAGAACCAAAAGTTAAAAAAGAAAAAGAAGGAAAAGAAAAATATGTTTGTTTCATCTCCAAAGACATCAGATTTGAGGAAGAAAATCAAAGCATTTAGGACTAAATATGTTTTAAATGGTTATAGTCCAGCAGAACGGGTCTGATATATGATATTTAAAGTTACAACCAGCAATCAACTGGCAGTACTTTAAACAAAAGACACTCCAAACCAAATAAGAACCTTCTGCTCCACACCATTTCTAAGACGAACACAGGGGATCTTGTTCACTTTGCTGTGGTTAAAAGAAACACCACTTATCAAAATGCCTGTGAAAAACTCCCCTAGTTGACGAAGGAGAAAAAGAAAAATCTTAAATCTTAATGAACATTTCGTTGAACAGGAGGTCTACACCCAAGTACAGCCAAGGGTTTTCCCTAACTGAGCTCTTTGGGTAAAGACACACCTCTTCCATCTCTTTGTGGTACTCGGCAAGAAACAGATTTGGAATTCATTCTATTAGCTCAGACTAATGGGACTGCGTCATAAAAGTTTCTGCCTCTCAAGAGAAAAGGTTATTCCTAATACCTACCAGGACTAGAAAACCCACATTCTGTACAAACATTCAGGCTCTTCGTAAGTGTTAACAGCATTCTCTAAAAAGACATTAAATGCCATCTTGTAACTAAGAGCAGATATGGGGGTTTTATGTTTGTTTTATTTTACACCCAGTAGTTGTTTAGAACATATCTTTCCTCAGAGGGTTTACAGTTTTATATATAAAATCTTACTAAATCCAAAACAGATTTATCTTGCTAAATAAGTGTGTTTAACATTTTATCTAATTCCTTCTTGTCCTACACCATCTATCAATCACCTATCCAAAAGCATTTTCTCTTTCTTTGTGTGGGACCTGGAGATCTTGAGGAGCTTTGAAAGATGGCCTAAGGAGCATGGTCTGAGCTACGGTTCTGGATGTAGCACCAGTGCACCTAGCTCTGGAGCACATACTGCTTGTGTGGATTTTCCTAGCTATCACTCTTCTCAGAGCAGACAAGCTATGAAAGAAAAATAAAGAAAAAGCTAGGCAACATTTAAAACAGCAGAAGA
This sequence comes from Neomorphus geoffroyi, assembly GCA_033558235.1. NCBI lineage: Eukaryota > Metazoa > Chordata > Aves > Cuculiformes > Neomorphidae > Neomorphus > Neomorphus geoffroyi. Next base: position 15,533,148 of record JAUMJM010000017.1, read on the forward strand.
TGCTTGCTTATTGAACATGAGTCAGGGCTCTTAATAATGGTTTAGATCTCAAATAACTCAACTGTTTCGTCGCACAAGAAACTTGACAGGGAACATGTTCCATCTAGAAAAAAAAAAGAAGACTCTAACAGGAAGAAAAATGGCATTAATATTATATATAAGCAATATATTTGATACAAGCATCTACCTGCCTACTAGAACAGACACAAGACTTTAAATGAAATCCAACCTTTTTGTATTCAGCACCCCCCCACCCTGCCATATGGTAAATGATGAATAAGAGTGAGATTGAAGGTGATGCTTTTTCCCTACTAAGAAAGAATAAAAAAATCTGCCATGTGATGACTTGCAGTTAATAATAAGAAAGATGCAGTTGTTTTTTAGTCCAAGAAGCTTCTCATGAATACTAACAGTCTAGAACCATCCTCATATTAGTCATCAAAGACTTCTGCAAAATTCCAGGTGGTTGCATGTTTCATGTGCGTGTTTCTGGAAATGGAGTGTCAGCACAATGCACTTCACGAGACTGGTAGCAAACAGGCTCCCTGCACCCTGATAAGAAAACCGAAGCACCTCTGTTTTACAAATGACAGAACAACCTGTTTTTGTCTTCCTCCCATTTTCAGGGTCCATGATGACACATGGCAAACTGATTTTTCATTGCTAAACAACTCATCAATTCCTAAGTCTTGCTACTTTCTTGAAACATCTTTTGGGACTTATTTCTAAATAGCGAAATCTTTATCACAGTATCATAAGGCTGGAAAAGACCTTTGAGATCATCGAGTCCAACCTGTGACCCAACACCTATACCGACTCCTACTTGTCAATTACACCATGTCACTAAGTGCCTCATCCAATCTCTCCTTAAACACCTCCAGGGACGGTGACTCCACCACCTCCCCGGGCAGCACGTTCCAATGGCCAATCACTCTTTCAGTAAAGAACTTCTTCCTAATGTCAAGCCTAAACCTCCCCTGGCGAAGATTAAGACCGTGTCCTCTTGTTCTGTCGCTGGTCACCTGAGAGGAGAGACCAACCCCTGCCTGACTACAACCTCCTTTTAGGTAGTTGTAGAGAGCTATAAGGTCACCCCTGAGCCTCCTCTTCTCCAGGCTAAACAACCCCAGCTCCCTCAGTCGCTCCTCATAGGGCTTGTGCTCCAGCCCCTTCCCCATCCTCGTCGCTCTCCTCTGGATGCACTCCAGCATCTCAACATCTTTCTTAAACTGAGGGGCCCAGAACTGGACACAGTTAACCAACGCTCTTCTCGTACCTTGAACACCTACTATAGTGAAAAAGTAAGCTTCAAGAGAAAAGGCTTCACACTGCCTGCGATGAGGGAAGAACAGCAGCTTTCTAAACATTTCCTTGAATCAACTTGATACATTCTCGTAGCAATCAAGCACATGAAATGAAGTGTTGTGACAATCTTTCTGAATATTTGAAAATGTTTGTGGTAATCAAAACACGCTTCCATGTTCTTTTATAAGCCAGAGCCACTACTCTCAAAAGCTGCCCCCCTTTAAAGGTCGCTATGTTTAACCCCACCCCCCTATAAAACCCCAACCCCAATCCCCTCTGAATTCTAGGGTTTTTTTAACCCCAAATTCTCCTCTACTTCAACTTTAGGGCAGAGGGAGGACAACTCTCCACCTTTCACACAGAATCAATTAGTTTGATCAAGAAATAAATGCCTCTACATCAAATTTTTTTTCTAGATAAATACATTCAAAATTAAGATTTTCAAAAGCTGTCTCGCTTGTTAACAGTAATGATGAAAAGGGGACCCTTTCTGTCTGGATAATGCCTATAACCCCAAGCGTGAGCAGTGACTCAACCCAGGTGGCCGGCAGACAGGCCAGCCTGCCAGAATCTGCTCACCACAAGAAAGATCATCCAGTGAATCACTAACTTCAAACCTCTTCTCTGCCAATTCTACATGGGCGTAACAGATTTAAAACCTGGCAATTACGTTCTTCAAGAAGTAAGTAGGAAAGTTTATCAGGTGGGCAGAAATGGAGGACTCGGCAAAGGAATTGCTTTGTCTTTTTCCTTCCTGAAGATCGCAAGGAAGCTACCACACTGAAGATTATATTACTGAAGATTTTAACTTCTAAAGATTTGTTTATTTGAGCAGTAGCACTCATGCTGTGCAAAACATCAAACGAACAAGTGAAGATGGAACAGAGCTTACCTGTGATAAGAGCATCAGGTCTCGACTGTTCTTTCCTCCACGCTGGCACAAAGACCGTAACATCCTTGTGGCCTCTTTCCAAAAACCAGTCTACTGCCAGTTTGATTCCTCGACAAGAAAATACTTCTTTGTTCCCATGGCTGAAACACACATTAAAATTCCTTATTATATGACTTTGCTTTTGTGTGACTGAAAATGGAGCACAGTGAAACATTTGTCTCAAAGCTACCCTTTTCACTTGTGCCATGGTCTCTAAAGGTAACAGGGAGTCAGTCTGAACCTTGCCCAAACATTGCCATCACTTGCCAAATGGTATGGGATATTGCATTTGTTGGACTTTTTTAGGATTTGTATAGATTTGACAAGTAAGGAAAAATATATGTAGGGAGTGTTAAAAATCCTCATAGTCCGACCGGAACTATGGGGTACAAAAGGCACCATGGAGACTTGATGAAGAAAAGCAGGAGGCCTGAAATACCAACGTGAAAGAGTGCAACGTGTACAGGGAATGCCAGTAGACGACTACTGAGTGCCAGTGTGCATGGCAGCAGAGGAAGAGACAGCAGAGCCCTGCTGCAGGAGCTCTGTGAAGTCCCATCTGAGCAGGGAAAGAGAGAGGAGAAGGATTCCAAGCCTAAGGGGGTGGCAGGCATTCCTGCAGGACAGAGCAGGCAAACTGGAGAGACTGTCCAAAATCAACATGACAAAACTAAGAATTTGCTTAGTTAGCACTGCACTTCAGAAGGAAAAATTAATTGTGTATTAAAAAAGTAATGGAGAGACAATTCAGCAGAAATGGACCAGACACAAGCGAAACAAAAGATGTGCATCTGTTGTGCAATAACTGTCTAAGGTAAGGCAAAAGACACAATTATGTCATTTTCTAAAGGCAGATGAGTCCTCAGCCAACTTCTACATCCAGTTTCAGCCATGACATATTTCAAAAGACACAGATAAACTGGAAAGAATTCAAAAGAAAGTGAAATGAAACCCACAGGGAAAGGCCGAAGGGAGCACATTTAGGTAATCTGGAGAAAAAAAAAAAAAAAGGAGCAACCTTTCTGTGGAGGAACAAACCAACCTTCAATATACAGGAGTTAATCAAAATAGAGGATAGCAATCAACCATTGGGTGAAAAAATTTTGGTAGCAGGGGGCTGCAGGTTGGCCTCTGTGAGAAGAAGTCAGGGTCTGCCCCATGCCAGGCATCCCAGGCTCCAGCCAGCTCCACAAAGGAGGAGAAGGGAATGAGGGAACACCAAGGAGGAACTCCGTGGGTAACAGGCACACCCCCAGCAGGACTGCAGCCTGTGGACCAGGGGAAAAAAAGCACAAGTAGAAGGAGCAGCAGAGAGAAACTGTCACGTCATGACCCCAACCCCCAGCACTGCACACTGAAGGGACTCAAGCGTCACCATGTGCAGCCCTGACAAGAGGAAGGAGAAGCGTCTGGAGTGAAGTGAGCCGGGAAAGAGGGAAGGACAGATGTTTTTCCTCTGAGTATTTTAATGGTTGTCTTTTTTATTTCCTATTATCTGACTCAGTAATTAAACATTTATGTTAATTGGCTATAAATTAAGTTAAATTCCCCAAGCTGAGTCTGTTTGGCATGCAACAGTACTCAGTGAGGGATCTACCTATCATTATTTTGACCCATGAGTTTTCTTGCTCCTGTTCCTCGTGTTTTCTCCCCCCATTCTGTTGGTGGAGGGAGCGAGCATCCAACCAGGTGGGTAGCTGGGTGCCAGCCACAGCCCAACCACCACCGTCCCACAGAAAAATCATGAAATGGTGTAAGGAACAGTGAAGCAGCATGTTAGAAGGAGCTTTCAAACTGATGAATGGGACAGTCTGCTCATTGATTTTTGGGATCTCCTCATCAGATGCTTTACAGAATAAGTTGGATGGCTCCTCTGGGGCCAGTCTGGGTTCTCCATACACACGAGGAGACAAGCAACTTTTCTGAGTTCTCTTCTAACCCCACAGGCTCCACGTAGCAGAAGAAACACAGAGACATGGCAGCAAGCTGCTATCTTTCCCATAGCTGGCTTGTTTTGTACAGCAGATATGCCACAATCTGCTTTCCAGAAAGGCGAAAGATAATTCTTTCACTATGGATTGATTTGTGAAGAGGAAAATGTAATGATGGATAGACACAGGGATCTTAAAAGTTCCTCCTACGTGCATGCTTTGAGGTAAATGAAAACATCAAAAAGTTTCTAAAAGCTGCTTTTTTTTTTTTAGTAGGACCATTTTAAAGTATCTACTTTCTAAAACATAGCACTGCTGTACAGTCCTTGATAACTTGAGTGAGCTTCAGTAATTGTGTCATAGCTGAAGAGCCATGGTAAAAGTGAGAAAAATTTTGAAACAATGTTCAGATTCTAGAAGCCAGCAAAGGACATGGGGGAAAAAAAAGAAAGGGGGGGAAAAGAAGGGGGAGGGAGGGATAAAAGAAGGGGAGGGAGGGATAAAAGAAGGGGAGGGAGGAAAAAAAGGAAGGGAAAAAAATTATGCTGGAGACAGAAGCTGGAAACGTAATCATAGACTAAGCTATTGCAACGATTGCTGGCTATAATAATCAAAGTTTGTAGATTTTTAGCTGGCACAGGGTTCCCCAAGGATAGTTTAAGTCCACTTTCTGTGCCTATAAGGCTACCCTAGGAACACTGGCAGGAGCAAGTCATCTATGTATTTCAGTATCCTGTTTAGCTATGGTTAAAGTCCTCTGCAATAACATGTTCCCTGTTCTGTACACTAATATAATGTAACACACTATTACATGGTAATAATGCTGTAATAATTAAACTCTTAGCAACATTTTTTTCTAGGCATTGTTTTATACTGTACAATTATTATTTTGCTTTTTTGGCTAAAGGAGGAGTACCTTTGTGTAATTCATAACTTGCAGGGAGGTGAAACCAAAGCGCATACAGACATGTCATATTTAAAACACACATGCACACATGCATAGGAAAAATGTCCAACAGTATTTCCACCGTTGGCAAGTCTAATTACACCCCCCGCCCCCCGTGACAAAATAAAATGAAGATGCTAAGGTGCATTCAGTATCCAGTAGGAGCCAGGAGGCCTCCTTACAAAGCCTGATACAAGAAGGTGCTGTTCATGCTATCAGCAGGTCATGTGCAACCATAAACATGATTGCAAACCATTTTAAAACACTTGGGAAGGGCTTGTTCCAGCTACTGAATTCCAGAGAGATCACTGTAGTGTTATTACTCTAAACAATCTCCATGGTTTCAAATGGATAAAACCACTTTTCACTCCTCACAGTGAACAAGCGATTTGTTAGACTACATTTTAGTCACAGTATGTTTCTTCCCGTAAATCTGACAAACCATTTCTGGAATGAAATCCTGGCCTCTCTGAAAGAAACGGACATTCTTGCCTATTGCTTTAAGTCAGGCTGGAATTCAAGCCACAATTCTAAAAGCAGAGAGAAGACCAGGCAGTTCAGCTCCTTAGTTTTCTCTTGTCTAATACAGACTAAAATTCTTTCACCCAGAACATAAATTTTAAATATACCGAAAAAGAAATGGGAAATGCATTACAATGCATACTAGCTTTTCTGCATTGCCGAGCACTCCTTTTCAGTCGCATACCTAAGCTGGTATCTGAGTGAATACAAATGCCAATAAATTTAAATTATTAGTGAGAAAGTCTGTGAAAAAGATGTGCAATTAAAACTTGTTCTTTTCTTCTGTTTTGCTGTCATGCAGATTTGATGCTCTCCTTTTTGTGGTCTTTGTGCTTCACCCATTTTATGATACATCATATGGTGAAAAGACTGAACTCATGCTTTATCTTCCGACTCTTTTCGTTCTGATGAGTTGTTAAAGAGAGGAAAAATGTTTGTATATCTTTGCCAAGAAACTTTCCTTTAAAAATCTCTTCCCAGTTACTGGAAGTATGTGAAAGCTCAGGCAGTCAGGATGAGAGCTGTAGCTCTGGGTGAGACGTGTGTACTGCTATGGTTCTGCTTGCTAATCTACCAGTCTCAGTTGAAGGAAGGCAAAGTATTTTGCTTAAGTAGTATCTATTTCTCTTCCATACCACGCATGGATGATTCTTTTTATCACCACTTTTACATTGGACCTGTTGACAGCTGTGGTTTTATTTTTAAAAGAAGTAGTATAACATTTCCTGAGCAAAAATCAATCAAGCACTTCTCTAAGGCTAGGAGAGCTAGTACAAAGTGGTAAAACATCTGATGATAACACCTTCACTTTCTCTGTTACCTTTCTAGCCCCCAAACTAGATTTTCAAGTGATTGTCTTGAAAAGAGTTGTGGTATGCACTACTAAAACACTGACAATTTAAAATAGTTGCAAGACTTCTGGCATGCTCTAATGCAATAATCAAACCAACATGGAGCCCTCAGATTTTTAAAGCTACAGAAAACATACACTCTGATGGCAAAAGACATTACAGCTGAAGTCTACAATAATGTCTACTGCAATATACATACAGATTTTATACAACTGATGGACACATCAAGGTACTTCCCATGTAAAGCACATTGATTAAAAACTAGAACAACAAAACTAAAATACAGATCTGCCTGGTAAATTCAGAGAGTTACCAAACGATTTTCTTCTGTCGTGTCATAGGAGGAAAACAGTGGTTAGTCCACGGCATAGAGAGATAAGAATTTCCATCATGTATAATATTAGCGACTCATTAGCCTGGTAGCTTGGTTCTGTCACCTGCCTTGTCCCCCTCTCCTTTTTTTAAAAAGCTCTAATTTCCTAATCATAGAAATGATTTGTTCTAAAGCATTTCTCAGTACTCTGCGCTTTCTGTCAGTCCTGCATTTGTTCCTTATATGTATATTTTGCTGCTGACACAAGCTGGATGAAACAGTTCCCAAATGTTTTTTTTTTCCCATTAGTCCAGAATGAATTAGTCCAATGCTCTGAGGTCTTTGAAGGGAAAAAGGCCTTGGAAGTGGTAACATCTTTCAAAGCATCTGTAGGACTTCCAACATGAGGGCACTCTATGGAGTATGGCAAGTGTGGTCACCAGCCAGACACACATGTGGGTGTCTGACCAAGTAAGAGTCACTCAACAGTCAGAGGTCGAAACAGGCAAACAGAAGTTATACTCAAAGCTGCCAGTGACAAGCTCCTATCCACATGATCGTTACTTGTTGGAAAAATATTTTTATCTTTTCCCTAAAGTGACTTCTTAAAATAACTTAAGAAACAAATCAGGCTACAAGGAAAATGCCAGGGTCCACTGAAAGGTGAACAGCTGAATGAAGGTACCAAGGTACTGTTACGTTCACCAAACCCAGAAACACACAACTGGAGAAGAGGCTAAGGCAGCTACATTGTTAGTTTGGTAAAATACACATGCAATTAAATTACCAGATGAAAACTACATTTGGCACAGATGAGACAATCAAACCATCCATCAGTTGACACAATTTGCAGTTGTGGAAAAACTTCTTTGTAGACAAGGTATCAGTGATCCTTTTACCATGGTCAAATAACCTGCCTCATAGTTAATGGCACCAGGACAAGACTCAGTTGCCTGAACATAAATGTCTAATGGTGGTTTAGGCACCTTTAGGCATCTCATGCTTCCTCCAGCTGAATGGCACTGGAGTCTCTGTCACATCTGTCAGGCCTGATGGCATGGTATGGTTCTGATGCCACCATGCACCTCAAACATCCAAAGCTGAAGGGACGGCTGGGCATGGAAGCTGTAAAAGAACTCTAGAAGGAGTTAAAACCCTGTCTTAAGCAGGAGTGCACTTAATTAAAAAACAGCCCCTCCAAATCAGCATCTTCCTCTCCCAAGTAAAAATTACGGTTATCTCATGTTGCATTTTCCCTTGGGCAATGAAGTATCACCAAGAACCCTTTACATACACAGGCTCATCTTTTCCACAAGTGGAAATTGACGTACATGACCTCTGTGAAGTTTTCAGAAGAATCTAACTGCTCAAAAGAAGATTCAGGGATTTCAACCTGCAAACCCAGAGGGTGTTTGATCAAAATACTTCAGTTCTTTTGCCTATATTATTCTGAAAGTGGCGGTCTAACATAGCAAGTAAAATATCCAGTTATTTGCTTTTCAGTATTACCTTCATGTTGCACTCTGTAAGCATAGCAGAGTTCTTTTTTGCCTACATGTTTTCAACATTAAATTTTATATACATTTATATAAAATTTGAACCTCTTTCTTTTTGCTGTTAGCAAAGAAAATCTGAAGGCACCTAGGGTAGCCAGGGAAAAATAATAAATACGGAACAGAAGCACATGAATAAAGTAGTTAAATTTTTCCACTATCTTTGTAACTAACAACTCTGTTCCTTATTCCTTACTTTTTGATGGCAAGCATCTGACTGTTTCTACCAGAGAGAAGTGTGAGAGCAACAAAAAATTTTAGGTAATTTTCAGAATCCTGACCTTATCTTTGAAAAGGATGAGCAAAGGAAAAGGACTGTGCAAATATGCTGTAGTATATTTCTCTCTTCAGAAGGAACTTCTTCCCTCACTCTCAATCTCAGCAGTAAAGGGAAGTCTTGAAATGAAAGGGCAAAAAAGTACCTCTAAACCTTGCCTCTGCTGCCCCATGGAGAAACAGGACCTTCTGACCTCCATTCCAGACTGTGGAGGCTCAGCTGAGGAAGCTGGGAATCCATGAAGGTCCAAGAACACACTAGAGAACATACAGATGTAGGGGTGAAGAACTGATGATCTACTGTTGCTTGATGGGCACAGATCACCTTCTTTTGCCTACCTCATTTATGCAAGGTGAAAATTTAGGGTAGCTTAAATCTCATCACACAGGGAATCAGAACTACTATTGACTGCAATGTGTTATGTGTCTGGTAGCTAGGCTGTGAAGTTTATATTAACTGAGGTCCTGAGTGTATTTTTATGTCAATGGACATAAATGGCCTTTCTTACTGATGTGAACTAAATTTCTAAACAAAGATTTTGTATTATAACATTGTCATCTACATGCAAAAACCCCTCCTTATGAAACAGGGCTAGAGCTACACATTTCTCTGGTTAGCCAACACAGGTCACTGCTTGGGTATGGCAAAACTGAATCCTGGGTCCTGTCCCTCAACCAGCCTCCCTCTCTGCTGTGGGAAATGTCTATCAAGAGCTCCACAGATCCTCTAGGGGATTATTCAATTTGCTGTTCAGCTCTGATTTAAGTTTACACAAACAGAGAAAAAAGTCCCATCTGTAAAGGTGGTCCAACAAAAGACTTTGTGTGTGTTAGGCTTAAATGTGTAGTCATCCTTCCTCTTCCGGAAAAGGATTAAGTCAACACCATGACAGCTAGAATAATGAAAGAACAATATTAATTTGAAGCATCCCATAGAAACTAAATGGCAACTCTTCAAGTTATAGCCTGCAATAGTCAACTTTCTGCTATTTGTTTTGTTTTTAAAACTTTAATCAATTCATGTTCTTTATCCAATACTGGAGCTTTAAACTTGAAAAACACAAGATACATCTGATCAATTGCTCTCAGCTTAAGGGATGAATGACAAGCAATGCCATCTCCAAGTATAAGCAAAACTTTCCAAGCACTTCCAAAAGGCAGAAAAATTGAGGGTTTTTTTTAATGACAGCTTGCTAAAGCAGCTTGTCTGGAACAAGAGTAGTCACCCAACTAAAGCAGCATAGATGCTGGCTCTGGTTGGCCAAGTAAGTGATTCTGGCCCAAGCATTGTTCTGCACTGCCCTCAAGGAACTCACAAATCCACCCATCATCAGTTGACTAGATTCAACTAGTTACAAAACATGATCATCCAGTCACATAATCAGACACATGCTTCCTCCCTTGTGTCAGACCTAGCTGTTCTCCCAACCTAAAAGCCCCATTTGGTTTCATTTACAGGTCTAATGGAAGAACAATCCTTTCTGTTTGCTCCCCTCCTCCCAAATTAGGAAGCTGAATCAACTAAATTTGCAGCTGTGCAGTCACTAGACGAGACCCAGGTAGGAAAGCATCCCTGACAGTGAGATAGAGGTGAGGCTGGAAGTAAGTCACTCTGTGTCCCTCATTAGATGCTTTGTGGAACGGCATCATTAATTAGTCATATGATGGAGACAAGGCAGCATAGTGTCTGATCCTTCAGTCCTTCCAGAAATGGACAGCTGTCTCATTCTACTTGTATTATTGGATATTATTCACCTCCATCTTCTCCACAAAACTTCTCCCTATCAAATACATCCCCTAAAGGAAAATTAGCAGTTCTCATCTAGAATAATTCTAATAGTAAATGGTATCATCAAATATGGGTATTACAAACATTGGAGTAAGAACATAGATCATAGTCTACCTATTTCTATGAGACAGCTCCCAAGAATGCCTCATGAAAGACTATGTAGGGTCTTGCTTAGGGCACGGGCCCATTTCCTGTTAGCAACTCCAAAGCCAGCTTGTTGGCCACAGCTCGTAAAAGCAAAGGGGAAAGAGAAGAATAGACTGTACCAATTTATAGCTTAGTTACTTCTAACAGGACCATGTATATTTAGATACAGACATATGAACAAGATTGTCTGAACTGCAAGTGAATTCCTGTATCTCTCCCACTGCTTTTTAAACATTGTTCTTTTACCTGTAAAAGACAAAATGTTTCCTTTTAAGTATTTAAAGTGCTTATTTACTATTACCTATTTTCTTGGAGTGGAAAGGACATATCCTGCCAGTACACAGCTGGTTGCATAGCTGGCATCAGCCACAGTAACTCATATTTACAAACATAGGACTGTCTTTCATAACTGATTTCTAAGATAAGATGGGAACCAATTGACCAAGCAGAACAGAATCATCTTTGCCAACTGGCTGACCAAAAGCATAGCAACAATGTCATTGTCAACAGGCTGGCCGACACAGCAAAGTATAAGCAATTCATGAAGTTTCTGGAGTGCATTGATGACAACTTCTTAACATGGGTGACTGAGGATCCAACCTGCTGTAGCTCATACTTACAACAAGGAAGAACTAGTCAGAGACGTGAAAGTGGGGGCAGCCTTGGCTGCAGTGACCATGAGTAGCAGGATTCAGGATCCTGTGAAGAGTGAGCAAGGCAAAAGGCAGGATCACAATCCCAGACTCCAGGAGAGCAGACTTTGGCCTGTTCAGAAGAATCCCATATGATAAGACCCTACAGAGAAGTGGGCTCCAAGAGACTCGGTTATTTCCAAGGAGCTCCTCCACCAAGCTCAAGACTGGTGCACATTGGTGTGCAGAAAGCTGCATGTGACAAAAGGCCTGCAAGGACGACCACGGTCTTCCTGACAAAACTCAAACATAGGATGGAAGCACACAGGAGAAAGAAACAGGGACAAGTGCAGGGGGATTGGAACTAGATGATCTTCAAGATCCCTTTCAGCCCAACTCATTCTATGGTTCTTGCTTTATCGGCTAACACACCTACTTAAACAAATCCATCAGAGTGGCATAAGTAAGATCTGTATTTAAATTTAATTTTTAAAAGTCTGATTTAAAGGTAATTGACTTGATAAAGAGCTAAAAAACCTGGGCCTTTAGCCAAGAAATGTCTTGCACAAACTTTTATTACTAAGCTCATGAAAACCACAAATCATTAGAAGACTAAATTGACCTTCCAAACCATGGTGCAAGTAATCAGATAATCCTTCTGAATTACCCAATTAGTTACTAATCAATTTGTCATTTAATCATTTAAATAACCATAAAAAAACATTTCTCAGCATTTCACTGTCATTTCCTTCTCTCTCTAATCACTGATGAACCATGAACCTCTGGCCTCCCCGCAGACAAGTTTCTTGCTATGTACACAGATGACTGGGATCAGGATGTGTGACTGCTGTAGGTAGATGTGTTATCTGTGGGCATGTAAGTGAAAGTCTAAAACATAGTAACCTCAGGAATTAATGGCAAAGAAACCTAACTAAAAATTTGATAACCAAGACTGAAATTTTACAGGCAGCCTAGAAGGAGAAATACCCCTTGGGGCACTTACTTGTAAATCACTATCTTTACAATCTTAAGGAATCTTACATTTGCTTTAACCTCTGTGCATAACCAGACACAGCAGCTGCCCACAGCAATGGTGCCTACTAAAGGTTTATCATACCAAGAATGAATTAAGCACTAGACTGGCAGTGGGAAGGAGAGATTTGATAGCTGCCACTGAACGCTTTCAGACCTCCAGCCTGATTAAGACAGGCATGTTGTATGGTCAACAAAGATGCTTCTGACAGAACCTGCACACAGTTTTAGGCAATTATGCCAAACATCAGTGCTTGAGGACGACAAGGTCATTCTGTTTTCATTTGAATATAAAAGCAAAAGCTTCATAGTTACATACCTCATTGCAACATTGCTGCCATCAATAACTATTGGCCTCAGGCTGTCACCGTCCTCTGTCACATCCTCCTGCAGCGGAGACTCTGACCTCTGAGACTCTATGGAAGACGCTTCACGCATTACACTAGTGTTAGGATTACTTACAGTCTGCTCAGTCTCAGTTTTATTCCCAAGTTTGACAAGTTCTCCCAAAATATCATTTATTAAAGCATCAGTACCAAGTTTATTTAGTACAAGTTGAACCTGCTCTTCAGAGTAGCCCAACTTAAGTGCAAACTCCAGCTTGGTTTGATATTCTTTCACCACATCAGGGGGCTTTTTGACTTCCTTAGGTATTATCTGAGGCTCTTCTATGCTAAAGTCTTGCAAAATTTCATTTCTTTTTAGTATATGAGGCTCTAAGCAAGGAGATCGGCACAACTGACGGTGAGTCTTAGGCAATAAATGTGATTCTGATTCAGAACTATTCAGTCTTTCTGAATCATTATCAGAATTCGTGCTTTCTTCAGAGTCACAGCTGGAGCTTCCAGAAGTCTCATCGGACGTCTCCTTGCCTACATCTTCTTTCCTAGAATTAACCTTATCCATCGCTGGCTTCTCCGCCATTGACCAAGGTACAATTGCATTTATTTGTGTGCCAGTGCTCCTCACATAGAGGTGGCCTAAGTCATGCTCCAGATGATCCTTCAAGCCCATGAAGCTGCTGCATGTACTTGACTCCACTTTGCTGTCTTTCTTGTATTCCTGAATATAAAGTGTTATGTATTCCTAAAAAGAGAAAAAAAACATTGCAACTGGTTACATATCTTACTTGTTTTGTATTTTCTTGCTGCTTTCTCAGAACTGCATTTATTCTCTCCCAGCAGAGAAATACAAAATACAATTTTATTTTTTTTTAATCTTTTTTTTGTACACAGGGAACACTTTTTTGGGGAAAAACTTTTCCTGAGCAACATTCATAGCTAAGTTTCTTTCTAGAAAGGGGCTTATGAAAGAATAGGAAACCAAACAATACAATTTTACCTACTGTTACACAGAGATATTTCTTCTAGCTGAAGACAGTATTGTAACAACAACAAAAAAATGCAGCTATAAAATACAAGTACTAGAAAAGCTTTTTAAGCTAAGTATCTTCAACTCAGTTGAACAGAAAGAAATTAGCATAGTACTAGATTATTTGTCTTATAAGGAAAATAAGACATCATAAAACAAACTGAATTAGTAACAGAAAACATAATTAAATAAAAACTTACCAGCCCGAAAAGACGTTACTAGTTCAACTGAATACACTCAACTGAATTCCCTTACAAGCTGAGTCAAGAAAGACTAATTGCTCTCAACAGAGGGCTGCATCACTAACACATACAGCATTTAAAGACATGGATTGATCTAAGAGCCAATAAAGCCAATGGAGGTCTTTGCACTGATTGCAACATACCATTCATCAAGCCAACAAGGCAACAAAATTAAAAGCTGATTTAAACTCTTGGATTAGACTTGTGCAAGCCTTTTGCTGAATCAAAACTAAATACATAGATAGAAGTCACATAGGAAAATCGAAGAAGAAAAGTTGCAGTTTTCTGGACTTCATACACTTACCACATCAGTATTTCTGGGGAAATTTTGCATAATGCTAGTTACACAGAAGTTAGCTACTCATTCCATCACGATTACTTCTACAATCTACATTTAAAGGCAGATTGGTACCTCTTTCCTTTATTTTGCTCTTTTAAACAGGAATCTTTGCTAACTGCATCAGTAAAGAAAGAAAAACAAATTATTTCTCATAGGTAAAAATGGACCATATGGACCAATTGTACTACAAGGTTACCATGAAAAAGACGATTTACATTAAGGGAAGACTATGAAACAAAGAGTTCTTTCACACTTCCATCTTGCAAGGCAGAATATAAAAGCAAGATATAGAGGCAAAGGACCTCACTTGAACTTGACAAATACATTACAGACACAAATTTTATCAAGGAGAGTATGCTGAGATAAAATATTATGCAAAATAGCATCTTTTGATCTATACTAATATAAATTACAGGTATGTCTTATGAACAGCCAAAATGTCTATCAGCAAAAAAATTAACTCTCCCATCCTCTAACAAGTTAGCATTTAAGAATGACTCAGTACTTGTAAAATACAGCATAATTTTCTCTTATTGTGTCAAAATCTGAGAGTGCACACATGAGAAATTCGTCCAGGCTTAAGACTAGAAAGAATCAAGCAAAAAATCCAACTCATGGCAAAAGCAGACTCTGTAGGCGCTGAGTACCAAGACATCACCACTGTGGTGGATCTTTATGGTTATGGGGCACAAAAACTTACTTTATCTAAGCATTTCTAGTTAAAATAAATACATCTATCATCAAGATTTTCATCTCCAGCTCTATAAGCCAGGCAGGAGTGAAAATAATCTGAAGTTTTACTTAGATCTGGTTCTGTTAGAAGGCAGTAAGGCTGTAATACTCTCAAGTAGCATATCAAGGAACATTACTTTCTCTTCACTCAAGGCTTTAGTATTTCAAGCAACACCACAGATTAAACACAATGAGAATTTAGGAAATGAACCTTTTCACACAGTGATTTATTAACTAACCTAATGCACTGGATAGCACAGCGCTAGTAACAAATCACAACACTACCCCAATAAAAGGATACAGTTAAAAAAAACCCTCAACACTGTGGCCTTCACAGAACTGACACCAGAAAAAAAAAAAAAAAAAGAAAATATCACAAACAAGAAACCCCTATTGGAAGCGAGGCTGCTTAGCAACCAGCCTTTAGTTGCTAGGATGCGCTCCTTTAACATACCATCATGAATACTAGCACAGCCAAAGAATAATTTGGTATGAACAAAAGCCCATGAAAGAGAGCGGGACTTAAGTGCGTCTGGTTTCCCCTTGGAGAACAATGCAGCTGCCAAACCGATCTGGAAGCCCCGACATCATTGTTCCACCAACCCCACAATCTGCTCTGACTCGAGGAAGTCTAGTTAATGGGCAACACTTTTAAGCTGGACTGAAAAGTTGAGCTGGCTCATGTACTGCTGCCACAGAATACGGGGAGATAATGGGTCACTGCCTAAATCCATGTACTGTGAAATGTCATTTTAGTATTGAACTAAAAGTAGAGAGAAGGGGTTTTTTTGAAGGGAGGAGGAGGAGGTTGCATATTAACATCATGGAATAAATAAAGCTTGAAAAGCATAGATCAGAAAGAGGATTTTTTTTTTAGTTAAAATAATACTTAAGTCATTCTCCAATCGCTTCTTCCTTGAAGTTTAAGTGCTTCACAGCAACTACAATCATAACACCCTCCAGTGAGATTCAAATAAGTCACTAAGCATATGAATGCGTCTGAAGATTAGGCATTATATGAAACATGCTTTAGATGATTTGCACACCAACTGTGTATGAAAAATGACCATCAACTGAGCTTTGTCCATTGTTGGGAATGTATACATAACCAGCCTTGGATCTATCTGCTTTATGTCGTCAGCCAATCTCCATCTTGTTCCAATATATAATGGATTCTTTTGCACAGAACTTTACTGTTTTTCAGAACCTATTTAAAGAATAAGAGAGTAATTTTAAAATCTGCCACAGATAGTACATATTCAGCATATTATGGTAGTTAAAATTACGTTTACACAGTAAATCTGAAGCTAAAGATTTCTGAAGTAGTCTTGCATAAGCAGTGCCCTACTCCTGGCATTTGGCCTAATTCAGTTTGCATGCAGGGTTTTATTTTCAGACAAAATTTTACAATGTCTGTGAACTTTGTCTACCATATCTGTAGTCAGCAGCATCTCTTAGAAAAACTAGACTTTGGAGCTCCCAACATGATGTCCTTTATGAGACTCATTGATTAGAACCATGAAAACCAGATGTCACTGCTGAATGCTGCTGGAATTGATTACTTTATCTTGATTTGGTTAGTGAAGAGCATATGCCAGCCAGTCTGATTGAATGAATTCGTATTCCAAATAAACACTACTGTACCTATACATAGGACAGTGAAGCTCATAAAAACCAGGAAAGGTCACATTTATCCAAGGAGTAACAGCAAATAAGAACTCCTTACACTCTTTTATTTACAAGGAACTCTCAGTATGCACACTTGGTTTTAAAGTGTGCTTACTGATACAATGCAACATAGATAAGAAAAGTATGTATTACAAGTTCCAATTCAACTGAGAGTCAAACAAACAAAAAAACAGGTAAAAAATTC
Organism: Neomorphus geoffroyi; assembly: GCA_033558235.1. Classification (NCBI taxonomy): domain Eukaryota; kingdom Metazoa; phylum Chordata; class Aves; order Cuculiformes; family Neomorphidae; genus Neomorphus; species Neomorphus geoffroyi. The sequence continues at coordinate 15,549,934 of JAUMJM010000017.1, forward strand.
TTGTCAATAAAGTTTTCAATTTTTGGTTATGCTCGCCACAGCTGAGTATCCGAATTTGTATTTATGATAAAGTTAATAGAATGGGTTACTCCCAATTTAGTCATACTTATGACAATGCAAATTTTAAACTATAGCCTGTTTAAAACTACAGTATCTCACATGAGCTTTGCTTTTAAAGGCGTAAAATGCTGTATTACTGAGTCAAATACATTTATCACGTACAACTGTAATGAACACTGTGCTGCTGCATGGTAGAAGTGTAACCTTTTCCCATCTCAGAAGACACCACTATTTTCCACTAACCATTTAACAGTGATCAGCCTATTGATTCACCTTCACACAAAACACAAGTATTTCTCAAAGGGATGTGAGCACGTAGATCACCTAATCTTTTACGGTGTATTCTGAATATTTTCCAGTTACTATTGAGCATCAGAAAAGCAGTTCAATGCAAATTTAGTCCACAGAAAAAAAACAAGGAGTAAAATAGTGTGTCATGTGGCATGGTATAACAGAAACTGTGTATTCTCAAAAGACTGTCAAAAGTTTCTGAAGACACATTCTACACTGAAATAGTTCAGCATCATTTCACACAAGCATACTTTTTCTAAGTCTTCTAAACACAAACCAGAAAATACTGAAATCAGAGTTTGTTGAAACACTGTCATTACTTGTCACAAACAGAAGTGCAGAGTTGATCAGAAAAAACTCAATGTATCTGTTATCCAAATGATAAAGATACTGCGACAATGCAAATAAAATAATGAATATGTAATAAATACCTACTGCTGTAGTTTCTATGTATTTAATTACCATTGTATTTCAGTGAGTGCTGTTGTCTGCATCATTCTATCCAACAAAGGAAGGATGTCCCATTGAACAGATTGGTTAATGCTCTGGGGCAACAGATGTCTACTGGAACTGCAGGAGACCAGCAACTGGTGGCCTGCCCATCTTCTGAAAACTTTCAATAGACTCATGCATATGTTCACACAATAGGGCATGTGGTAGAAATGCAAACCTCTTTTTAACCCTTTTATATGCTCTCCTTCCTTTAAAACTGATCTATGAAGGTCTTTGTTTTGTTTTTTTTCTTTACAGAATCCTTGGAACACAGGCTTATGGAATACACAGTGTTTGTTCTTCAGCCTAACATCTGAACTCAAACTATAAAACAAAACAGATTAGAAACTTTATAAAGACAGCCATGGTAGATCTGACACACTTGAAAATAGCTTTCAAAGCACAAAACCTTTGACTGGAACATGTTCCCACCTGAAAGCATCCTAATGCTCTATCTCACCCTACAGTATCTTCAGATAGCCCACAATGGAGCTTTTCCTATATTTACAAACACAGGAAATTTCACCCATTGTATGGTATAATGGAAAACTTTTTTCTTAAAGCTTTTTCTATCAGTCACAAATTAAAGTAAAAAAAAAAAAAAAAGTAAATACCTGTAACTCAGAGTTGAAACCTCTCCTTCTACCCAGGGAGAATAATTTGTTCTGTTGATGGCTACTGCCTATCATTTTCAGACTCTGGGAAATACAGCATTACTGATGGTTTTGAAAGTTCCTTAATAGAATACACTGGGTGTATTCTATTCATCGTCCTTTAATTTACTTAGTCTTCAGAGATAATTGTTTTTCTTTCCCTCTTTTTCCAAGAGATATCCAAAGTGTGCAAATCTCAGATGACACATGCACATTTGTCCAAACGCAAACTGATCTGCTGAAACACCAGAAAGGTGGAAACATCCCATTTCTGTAGATAGAAGCCCATATACTTACGTTTGCCGGAAAACACACAGACATTGGTTTCTTGTAGCTGTTCCAGAAGCAACTCCTTAACACGATTTCAGCTGCAGACTTCAGGCAAGCAAGCAGAACAATGAATGGATGAACAGATGGACCCGCGATGTCTTTGCTTAACCTATTACTGAGCAGACCTGGAGCCAATCACAACCCGCAAACCTCACAATTAGTTGGCCGGGCAGATGCAAGGCAACCTCCCCACCCTGCATCAGGTTCGGGAGGTTTCTAAGATAAGCAAGTTGATGTCATTCTCAGGGTCTGCCCCGGGCAGCATGTGTATTAACGAGGGGTGTGCAGCAACAATAGGCCATACAAAAGAGACTAGCAGGCAGCTGCTGTATGAGAGCCAGAGTCATTAGGGAGCAGGCTGCCAACAAGAAACACCTGGCTTGGGCAGACTTCAGCTTCTCCTCATTGTTTCTAATTCATGAAACAAAGAAAGGAATTATTTTTAAGTAGTAAAAGTTGTGAGTTCCTATTAAAATTCAGCAGTCTTAAGGAATATAATCCCTTCTATTGTGGAAAGAAAATGTTCTTCATAAGGAAAAATATTAAAGAGAAATAAATCTATCAGTAGCTATTGTAGTCCTCTTTTCTTGTTAGTAAAATTAATCATATTGGTATAAAGTGCAAGGAGGTGTGAAAGAAGCCCACACTAAACACTGAAATGTATTCAGAAACCGCTTGCTGAATTTCCTGACACTTTTGTACATCAGTCAATAAATGTAATAAATTCACATTTACACACAACTGTAACAGAGTACTTGTGCATAATTTCAATGGAAGATTAAACCGATTAAACAAAAACCATGTAATATTAATATGTGGAATAATGGTTATTTTTAAGCAGTGGCATTGAAACATTAGGACAGTTGATAGAAAGGAATTATGAACCACTCTTTTGTTCTGGAATGACACATATTTGTTTGCAACAGAGCTTTCCCTTTTATTTCACAGATCTGTTCTGCATGCCAGCATCTTTCTGTCTCTTTGCAATGTTGAAACATTTGAACAAAAGTCAGGAGTAAGGCTATAGGCAGCTTTTTATTGGTTTTATTTTTACTGGAGTAAGCCACATAGAAACGCAAACTCCAGCCCACACCTCCCCTCACTGTCCAACATTTCCAATACCACCAAGCCCTGCAACATGCACATTTAAGCGATATAACAGTAGCAACGTTTAATGCTTGATAAAAAAATAGATTTCCAAATAAAAAGTTGCCACTGCTTGTAACTTCAGCGAAGACAGCCTAGCAGAGAAAGATGGGATTCTACATGTGTAAATGTTCATCTGAATGACTACTAGAAAAGAGTATTTACTGAACTTCAGCATCATTACATGACTAAAACTAATACTGAGAACTACAAAGGCAGCTGCCCTCCTTTGCTTCAGAGGACATCTACTGTGATTTAAAAGAAGGAAAGAATGAGAACTGGTTTGTTAGCACTGTTATGAGTAATTTCTCCAGCTTTATGTGGATATTAAAACAATTCAACATAGTAAATGAAGTAACATACCATCATGGTACTACACCAATGCATTTATCATGTGCCCAGATATTAAGTTGCAAAGCAGAAACCCCAGCTAGAGTTTCTCTGCACTGTGCATTAAACACTCCTAAGGACAACTACTAACAGCACTATTTTGGAGCTTTTAAGTTGGAGGCAGGAGGAGACTCCTCACTAATTTCTGCCACTGTGAACACAAAGAGGGAGAGAAAGCTACCCAGGAACACAGTGGGACGCCTGATCTCCAGCACTGGATTAAGCCTCTTTGCAAACAGCGAATAAAAGCAGTGATCTGAAAAAGCTAATCAGTCCCTGCTGCGGTATTTAGACTACCTCAGTTGCTGGTACTGGATAATGCTAAGCATATTAAAACTTCTGTAGGCAAAATACGAAGCTAGTTCAGCTCACCTATGTCTAAGAACTGCCCTTAGGCACAAGCAGGATCACTTGGCTAGTCGTGAGTTGAGCATCTCCCTGATTAGAAACAGGCGCTTCTTTTGCAATACCAGAAATGCTCATTTTGCAGAGGACTTGTACAATACCCTTTATGTGTATCTGTACAAGCCAAGGACTCCACAGCACAAAATTGGCTCTACAAGCACAACTAGGGCAAGAGTACAATCTGTCTTAAAAATCTGCCTTAAAAATAAGGTTGTAAGAAGTTTACTGGCAAAGATTGGCCCCTTCAATGTCTTCTACAGTAAAAGAAAGAATACCTCCCCCCAAACAACTCTCCATGCTCTTCAGGGAACTAGGTCTAAACTTTAGTTGCAGATTAACATTCATGCTAATGCCACGCTGCAGCACTGACTATGACCAAAGTCAGAACAGATACAATCTGAAGACTTATGTTATGCTGTTTAATCTACAGAAAATGCTCCAGCAGGCTGTAGCTGCACGAATTAAGAAGACATTTTCTAATTCTACCTCATGCACTATGTTGGTTACTTATAGCAGCTGCCAGTTCTGGAAGCATCTTCTTAGCTCTTCCCTAGGTGTCAGATCATGTTATTAAATCATGCTTCTCATGACAGAAAAGCATTTCTATTGAGGTTTAACCAGTACATGAGGCCACCTACTAGGAATGATGAGCTCAACAAAGAAACCTCAGTAGGAAACGCTGTGGCTCTCCCATCACATCGGTTGAGAGGCCAGAACAGCATCACTAGAAGGTACACAATACAAATGGATAAAGAAAATTCTACTTCTTGTGCTAAAATCTCCAAATCAAATAACCTGACTCATTCAACAATCTCCTATAACCATATCTAAAATACAAAGAGTTAGTAAGTTAAATCCTGTCTCAAAATACAGCAAACATAACAGTTCTTCAAATTCCTGGTCTTGCAAGATCACACCTATTTTTGTGGCTCCTAGAGATCCGGCATTCTGTACAGTGCTTATCAGATCTTTAATGCCACTTGATTAAACAGCAGGCCAGCACAAATTCTGAATTGGAAGGAGGTGATGGGCTCAGGGATTCCATGATGGAAGACTTCCAAACAGCACTCAGCAAGGTGATGGGATGCTGCAGGGAGACAAGGACCAGGGTGAACCTCTCAGCTGGGCGAGGGATGGGAAGGAGAGCATCCCCTCCCCCTCACTGCCCAGTTTGGTATGAAAAGCACGCATGGGAGGATCAGAAAGACCAAAGGAGGGAGAGCTGGAGCAGCTGGGAAATTCAGGCAGCGTAGGCTGAAGATATTAGGGAAGCACTTCTATAAGGGGAAAAAAAAACCCACCCTAAAAAAAAAAAAAGCTGTTAGTTCTAGCCAACTCTTGTTGTTTCAAACATGCTGAAAACAAAGCCTTGTTTAAAAAGAAATTATTTTGTGCAAGCATACAAAACAGTCATTCTGTAACTCAAGTGGTATTATTGCAGCAATTAGAAAGACAACTTGTCCTATTAAAGTATTTCCTTCTCTTTTACTGTGGAACTTCATGTTAAGCCTCCAGTAACAAATAGTGCATTTGCAAGAATACACAGCACAAGTTAAATCAATCTTATACCATTACATTTATGAAATAGAAATGAAGGCTGCATGCTGCAGACAAAACTCACCGCTATGCCATTGCACAATATCCTACATACACTGCTGGACTTGGGAGCTGCAAGAGAGGTGCTTATCTTTAAAACTATGAGGTGGCAATACAACAGAAATTCTTCTTTTCCAGTTAGTATGTGAAGAGATGGAAATTATCTGAAGTATTACACTTTGAAAGAAGTTTACTTAGTGTTGAGGAATGGCAAGTAGTGCTCCAGGCTGTATCTACACACAGTCAAAAAGCCCAGAAAAAACACCATCGTCGTACAGGCATGCAGAGAAGAGAAATAAATGACCAGCAGAACTCAGAAAAAACACTGATACTATGATAAAGATAAGTAATGCTTTGCCTAGAGAATAAATAGCCTTAAACCCCCAAATAATTGTAAAAGGATCAACTGCATTTTCAAATGCAGTGTAATTTTTCTGGAGAAAAATATGCACTTTCAAATGCATTAAAACAAAGTAGCAAAGAGTTCTTTCACCCTTAGAAAGAAGACTCAGCTGCCTGTAGTTATCCCTAAAATTTAAAAAAGCTGAGACATTTTCCATCAGGTCCTCATCTTAAAAGAAGTTTAGAAGGTCTACAGTTTCTAGTATAATCCCATTAGATGAATATTGACTGCATGCAAGACTTCAACAAACGAAACTCTTCAAAACATATTAGAAAATGCCATAAGTGGAAAACCCTACGTTTTATCGTAAGTGGTGATTACTTTTTTTTGCTGATCACAATATTTCCTTGCCTGTGGGTAGACCAAGGCTGTGACCACGAGCTCTATGTCACAGACATGGTGCTCACATACAGCTGCACCTAACAGCAGGGTTTGCCTGCATAAGTAGTCCAACAGGCTTGAACCATACCAGCCAACTGTGCAAGAAGCAAAAAGCGGTACTCTGCGACAGCAAAAACATTGGAATCACCCGTCAGTACCACACTAAGAAGTAGCTCCTGAAATGAGATATGTTTTCATTTTGAAAGTGGATAGTGGTGACCATGTGACAAAATAAAAACCTGCTATGTTTACCTAAGAGGATAATGGAAACAGTTGCTTCAGCACCATAACTTTGGATATCCATCATAGGCTTGGCTCCCTCAACATTCCCCTTTTCACAGAATCACTGAGGTTGGAAGAGACCTCTGGAGGTTGTTTGGTCCAACTCCTCTACTCAGGCACAGCCACCTAGAACCCAGAACCTTGTCCACATGGCTTTTTAATATCTCCAAGGATGGAGACTCCACAACTTCCCTGAGCAACCTGTGTCAGTGCTCTGACACCATCATCATAAAACAAAGTGTTTCCTGATGTTCAGCAGGAAACTCCTGTATTTCAGTTTGTGTCTGCTGGCTCTGGTCCTGTTCTTGGTCACCACTGCAAACAGCCTGGCTCCATCTTCTTTGCTCCCTCACTTCAGGTGTTTGTACACATTGCTAAGATCCCCCTGAGCCTTCTCTTCTCTAAGTTGAACAGTCCCAGCTCTCTCACCCTTTCTTCGTAAGAGAGATGCTCTGGTCCCTTCACCATCTTCATGGCTCTTTGTTAGATTGTCTCCAGCATGACCACGTCTCTCTTTGTACTGAGAAGTCCAGCACTGGGCTTCATGATGGCACACATTCCAGGTGTGACCTCGTCAGTGCTGAGCAGAGAGGAAGGATCACCTCCCTTGGCCTGCTGCACCATCCCTTCTAATGCAGCCCGGGACACTGCTGACCTTCTCTGTCCCGAGGAGGCTTTGCGGGCTCAAGGATTTTCCCACCTTGAAGTCGATCCTCCTGTTCTCAAAACCTGGGGCAGACATATACATTACTATGGTCACACGTGCACAAGTGCACACAGAGGGTGTGCGCACACAGAGGGCACGATCACAGCAGTCTTGTTTCCAAAGGATGGAAGTCACATGGCCAGATATTCTTGGATTTTGGGTTTGGTTTTTTTTGGAATAGACACCCAAGAGCACTCTACCAAATGTGTCAGGGAAATGCTTTCCTTTGCCAGACAAATAAGCAATGCAAACATTTGCACAGTTTGGCCAGTTAAAGTTCAATTTTGCCACTAAACCGGTATTCACAGGGGTAGGTCTTTTCACTCCCTGCTCCAATACAGCCACATATAAGACTCATCCCATTATGTGACTCTTCCTTTAGGGCTGAGGCCTCAGTTAACATCTCCTGTGCAAAGAAAATAATTTTATTTTATTTTAAAATGCAAACACAAGGGAAAAATACAACAGCTGCTACTGGCACCTGTAGGTCTACTGGTCCTTCTAGTTTTATTTAAAACTACACTTAATACAATATCTTATATTTGCTTCTGCCATGTTTTGAGGCAGAAGCTTCAAATAACTTAACATCTTAACTAAATTTCCCATATTAAAAATCCTTAAAAAAAAAATAAAAATTGAAAAGTCTTCTGCCACTGGTTTTCAAATTTCAGTCAGAAGGCAGCAGAATCTATCCTATTTTTACCCAGTTTGCTAAAGATATTCAAGAACATCCAATCCGCAGTTCTGATATGTAGATTCTGGGGCCTTCAGGCTCTACATGAAAGTTTACAGGGGTTTGCAAGCCAGAAAATGTTGAAAAATGTTGAAAACCCCTGCTATGCACTAAGATAGTTGTTGAACAACAGTTCTCGTCAACGCCAGGGTAGGGTGGAATATGCTGCCGGTTTCTGCAACAAATGGGGGAACGGTGTTTATTTTAAGATTATCGCTGGAGGGCACTATGTTTAATTTCTTTCTTAATCTTATTATTTATGAATTAAAGCTGGGACACTGAGACACAACACTGTAGGGAAAAAAAAAAAAAAAAAAAAAAAAAGTTTCAAGCGATCCATGCTACATTTGATCTCTTCCCACTTCCAGAATGAGTCACGCTGTCTGGATGCTTTCTGAGCACGAAAATTTGAACTGTCTAATTAACTTTTGCTGTGACAATATTGGGCAGCCAGACAATACCTACAACTGTACAAAGTGTACGCCGTCATGCTTAGCAGAGTACTTTTATTCAAATTTGTTCTGTCAGAAGAAAATCCTCTAACAAAACTAACATGGTTATGTGGAAAATAGAGTATTCACTTCATTTAAATACAAATTTAAGAGACTTAGCTAGTCAACCTAACAACTTCTATCTGTGCCACAGACTATTATTAAGAGTTTGAAAGGCTTGTCAGAGGAAAATAGGCCTCTCAAGCTGTCTAGTGACATGGCCAGGTTGTGTTTCAGGTCATGCTGCTGGCAACGGAGCTCCATAATCTCCAGGGTTCCTGGACAGAGTTCAAGGTGTTGGTTGGACTTCGTGTCACCCTAAATGGCTTCACAGGGTTATGCTTATTTGAGAGACAATTCCTGTGCCTGTACCACACGGCTGCTGTTGTCATTTTGGACTGAAGCCTTCTGCGAGAGAGTTGCCAGCAGCAGATTTTCTGCAAGACTTTCAGCCTTGCCATTTACTCTCTGCCAGGATGAAAAAGCCAGAGAATACGTTAAGGTCCAATTTTTTACCCAGATTTAGTAAGTTAAGAATCAGGGAAGCCAGAGATGGTCACGTGGTTTGTTGAGACACAGTCAGTATATAATTATTTCTTACTTTCTGGGGAAGCTTTTAATAGACCTAACAAGTAGCAACAATAGCCAGATCTTACAGAAAGTGGGTTACTATAGCTGCAAATCCAAGTTAAAAAATAAATAGAAAGACAACAGCTACACAGAAGTCTATCTTACTACTTGTCACTTAGGTATGGCTTTTCTTCAGATTTACCACATTCCTGAACTCAGGACAGACCACCAGGAAGTCCCCATGCTCAACTATGTACGCTGGACTTTGAAATCCTAGTATTTTACAAGTAAATAAAACAGCTTGCCCACTTCTGTTTAATAACCTAATACATATAAAAAAGATAAACCACTTGTTAGTGATTTCACACAATTTTCATAGTTCTTCAGAGTCTGACTCATTTAATTGTGAGCTCAGAAGTTTGCAACTTTTAAAGTAGAAATTAATACTGCAGAGCAAATTTCCTTATGTTTAGTTTCCACTTTATGAATCTTTTTTTTTTCCCCTCCTCCCCCCTTCTTTTTTTTTTTTTTTAAGTTGGAAAGCCAACTAGATTTTAGTCCTATGAGTACAATTCCTTCATTAAGGTTTATATTTCAAGCCCTTTTCGGTCCCCAGAGCTCATATTTTGCTTTTCAGAGTCTCATCTCCTCATGAAATTAAGGTGTGACAATGAGAGATGCAAAGATTTAATTCAGAACTGGCGAGTTCTGAATAAGTTAGTTTGGGAGGGATCTCCAGAGGTCAGCTAGGCCAAAAAAAACCCACTCAACATGGGATCACCTACAGCAGGGTGCTCAGTGCCTTGTCCAAGTCAACTTTTGAGCATCTCCAAGGCTGGAGATTCCTCAGCCTCCCCAGCACCCATCCCAGTCTTTAAGTATCCTCATGGTGACATTTTTCTTCACTGTAACTTGTGACTGCTGCGTCTTGTCCTTTTGCTGCATGCCTCCAAATACTTTTGTCTTCTCTGTACCCACATATAACACTGCTGAAGACAGTAACCGAATCTCCCTTAGTTTTCTCTTAGTAAGGCTGAACAAATTCAGCTCTCCCAGTGTCTCCTTGTATGTGATGTACTTTAGCCCAGTAATCACCTTGATAGCCATCCATGGGACTCGCTCCCATATGTCAGTGTCTTCTCCTGTCTTTCAGAGACCAAAACTGGACAGCGCTCCAAATGCAATTTCATCAGTGCCAAAAAGAGGCAAATGATCACTCTGCTTGATCTGCTGGCTTATTACCTATTTTTGCAACATCATCTTGCACTTCTCAAGGGATGAGGCTTTACTTTCCACAAGAGCATTCTGTATCATATGAATTAAACTATCTATAATGCCTATTGGAGGCATGTCTTTTCAGTATGCCTGCTACAAATGTCTTCTCTCCAGAGCTCCCACAGGCATACCAGTGATTGCATCCAAGCTGCAGATGAACAATTTAAACAGCTCATGGAAGTACGTAGAGTACAGCAAGAAAGATCAGCCTTAACATGATGATGCTTGTTTTCACAGTAACAAGTTTGCTTATCTGAGGTCTTTCTTGCGAGAGACCATGTATGGTATCAACCCAGTTAAACTTATTGAAACCAAAGAGCAATTAATTTGAGTCTTAAAAAGACTGATTGTGCAATTCCACAATGTAAACACATGCTAAAACTCTGTGAAGATCTGTAGTTTAAATTCTTGTAAATTATCAGGCAAGAGTGGTTTACCAAGTTTCACTTAAAACGTAAGCGGTGGCCAATGCAGAGAAGAGGGCACAGAGATCACAAGAAAGTAAAACCTTTGAGTCTTGGTAACAAGGTCAAACTCCAGCTAGTGGGTACCACCTAAGCATGTTTATGAACCATGCAGTCTTTTGCTGGAACCAGAAGAAGGCTGCATCAGTGTATGCATGATACCAGCCGTTATTTTCTTCCACACGACAGCTACAATAAAAAGCTGTTAGCAGACAAGCGAACAAGTGGCTGGGAAAACAACAGCTGAAGCAGAAAACTGATTTTAATCTTTCAGCAGTGAGCATGGGCTGCAGCTCAGCAACAACTTCAAGAAACCCAGACTATAATTCCAATAGTGACAGTTCCAGAAACACTCATCAGTCCAACTCGCAGCTTGGCAAGAGCGGCAAAAGGCCAGTTGGCAGTCTAGCAAGAATGGCAGCAGCAATCCCAGAAGCAGCTGCTACAGAGGCTCGTGAACCCAGGTGCACAGCCCTGGACACTCGTACATCGCAGCCCTTCCCGAGCCAGAACAAACCATTTCCTGAGGTGTATCTGGCACTACAAATAGTACGCATTGGAATTACTGCTGAAGGAGAAATCATCCTAGGTTTTCAAATCAGTTGAACATTTTAAGGTGGAAAAGCCATAGGGTATGTTGCTGCAAACTATGAGGCCCTCAGACTCTCCAGTTAGAGAAAGTGGAGATCTCCATGGAAGTGTTGATGGCACTTCTTACAAGAGAAATGTCTCTCATCAAGGATGAGACTATGCATGGATGCTGGAAAGATCAGATCTCTCAGCGATTCAAACATTAGCTTTGCAGACGACAAAATTCAGGGCACGAACTATGATGAGGCTGCATAGATACCAGCTACTTAAGTTAACATTTTGCAGAACAACAGGAGACTAGGAAAGTATCTTATGCTAAAGGAATTGCAGCCTGTCCCTTTTCCAACAAACCTCTGCCAAACCAAATTTCATTAGTCCTAAGATAAAAGGTCTAAGTCATGGCACAACAGAAATTTTCAGCTCATCGCAAAACTTCAAAGTTTGATGGGACTGATTCATTGGTTTCGCAACTTAACACATTACTTTTTACAATTCACAAGGGAGGGCGGCTTGCACAAATGATCATTTAGAAATTATGACAGTTTTCATCAATTACTAAAGGATTCAAACATTTAAGACTCTTCCCAGCCTCTGAGCTCTACCTACTCACAGCAAGCAGAGGGCTTTTCAGGTATATGCCATAACCTGTGTCATATTTACTGCTGAACACCTCCAGCTTCAGTGACTTCTCCGATCTCTGGCACTCCGTTGCAACTTTCAACCACCTCCCAAGACATTCCTTTCATACCAAAAGAAATTACTGTATTTTTTCCATTGGGAGGATTATTAACGTCCATTAAACTCTCCTGCACTGCCAACCACTGAATGTCTTGCTTTGTCTCTCCTTTCTCTCTCCCCACTCTTTTCTCAAAACAACAACTTCCTATTAAGTAAAATCTCTCCTCCTGAACAGAGTTTTATTTTCCTCACTATCCATCCTCAAGAAAACCATAATTTTGACACTGAATACATTTTAAATACTTTGCATAATCCCGCAGAAGTTTTATGCAAAGGACACATTTATCCTGAAAGAACTAAGAACCAAATCACTTTGGTCTAACACAAGAGGTATTGAGAGCTGTATTTCTGAGCACATAGGAGTTCTCTACATTTAAATGATGGCAGACCTTAGGGTGATCTAGCATTCTATTCTGCATTTAACTACCCATATACAGACATATACTTGTACTTATATATACATAAACAGACATCTCCCCTCCCAGGGAGGAGGATGACGACATACGCCAAATTTTGAAGTGTTACACTGGTACAATAAATCAAGCAAATACAACCTTAAAATGGCGAGACAGTTAGGAGAGTAGTCTGGCATGTGCCGTGAGATGAGCCTGGAAGAATGACGAATCTCGTAGTTGCAGAGAGTGAGCTTCGTTACTCCCCAGGGTAAATTTTGAAAAGGTGTTGTCTGGACCTTCCCAGTTGGGACAGCAACAAGTCTGAAAATTAAAGTACTCTTTCAAAACATTCTCATTCTGCAGCTACGATTCAAGAATGAATGGAGCTTGAATCTACCAAAAAGCTACAAGAATTCCTTATCTGGGCAACAGAATATCCTTACGAGTGGGAAAGTCAGTGTCAAGTGTCAAGCCCAGCACTTCATACTAAGCAAAATACAATTTGAATTTTTGGTAGTGCAAGCTCAGCCTTTTACACAAGAAATGTGATCTACCCTGAAGTAATCAATCCTGATAGGTAAAAGAGAAATGCCTAGTTCATCTAAGCACAAAGCCCCAAGGTTATGAAAACCTTCCTCAACTCCTGCACATCACTAAATAACATGGTAAGGAACATACTTTTTGACAGAGCCTCAAGCTGTTAACACAAAAACATTTAAAGATGTGCTGCCTTACAGTGAAAAATATCTGTACAGTATTTTTCTCCTCTAAGTCTGGAGAAATGCCTATTCCATAAGACATGAAGAGGAAAAAACACGGACAGAGAGAAAAAGGTAATAATGAAAAAAAAAAAAAAAAAAAAAAAGGCGAGAAGAAAAAAGAAAGGTGGGGGGAGGAGGGGAAGAGAAAGGGAGAAAAATGCCTCATAACTTTACCAGGAAGACAATTTCAAGCAGATTATAACTGATTTTCATTCTACGGGCTAACTGGAAATGAGTACAGGAGGTACAAAAACCATTACTCTTGTAACTCTTGTTACTCTATCTCACCTCTGCTTTTGTTATGTTCTACCCTTAACATACAATTCAGTAACTAAAATAAATGTCACTTCTTTCAAGCATAAAAATATGGGCTTGTTCAATTAATGGGTTTCTTGCTTCAAACATATGGTAAAAGTAGTACTTCATTGTAAATATTTAGCAAGCTTGAAGACTGGAGGCTTTTTAAACATGTAAGAGATATAAAGCACCACTATACAATAATTACAGTCCAAGGGCAGAAACATTTCAGTCATTGCACAGCATCTGTTTCTTACGGTACCTCATATGTAGTTTCCAGTATCATAAGACACAAACCCGAAGTGTAACCACCTTAATTGCTAATAAGGCCGCTAGCTCATTGCCATGGTAACAAACACTACGGAAATGAGTGAACGATGAAATCTCTCTTGAATAACTAAAAAAAATCCAGTCCACAACTTCCTAGCTACATGTGGGACAGTGTTTCACAAAACAGCAAAAGCAGCAGAATAATATATACAGAACAGGAACAAGAGGAGTTTCATGCCATAACCTCACATATCACATGTTTTCTAACCTTCCTTTTAGTTACTATAACCCTCTTGCCACCATCCTTACTACTGCGACTTTCTTTCAAGCACTTCTGTTTTTAAGAATTATTTTAAATATGGACTATGAAGATATCCAAGTTTGGAAGCTGAGGCTAGCAAATTCAGATTAGGATCTGTTTTAACTAAAAAATAAAGTGTGATCAGTGAAAAAACAACACAGACTTCAAGTGTTACAGGGCAGATTTTTTTTTTTTTAAGTACTGGTTTTAAGCCAGACAATGAGGATATGATGCAGAAAATACAAACCAAGACTTTAGGACTTCTGCAATGAAAGAAGTCCAACTGAATCACATATCTCCTTTCTACCAGAGTTGCTTAGCCATAACCATTTTAGAGTACAACAAAAACTGATCTGAGCCAACCATGTTCCTTGTTTCACTTTAAGCTGACTTGAATTGCCTTTTTCCAGCTCACTTAGAGTATTTTCAACTTCATGTAAGACGTACAAGATCTCACAGAAGAAAATCTCAAAGTTTTGACTTACCTATGTAAAATTGAACAGTAAATAGTCTCATCAAATATCGAAATGAATCTCCAATCTCTTCAAGCCTCATTGACTGCAGGCCTAGTTTTCTTCGAAAAAAATAAACAGCTCTGGAATACCAATAATGTTTGTACAGGCTGGTACAACCACTCCAGTAGAGAGTTGCTCAGCTCAGCAGTCAGCCTGAAACACACAGTCTACACAGATGAGTCAAGTCCAGATAATCCCTTCATGCTCTGTCAGGTTGAGTGTATGGGGTTTGTTTTTAAATTGCATACCCTCCATAAACTCCACTTCTCTTTGCATTTACATTATGAGTTTTTTTAAAGCCTGTTACAATTTGGAAGACTAAAAATATTGTTAATGGAGCTCTGACTAACAGAACCTCATGAATAATAACTGCCTTTTTAAAAGGATCAAAACCAGTAATGGTAATTGTAAGACCACTGAATGACTATTGCCCTATGGAAGTCTAGCACAGTAATAAAGGTGTAATAACCATGTTGGATTAAGACAATAAATATGGCAAGGTTTGTGGAGAGATTAAATACTTTGGAATTGGTTCAACTACTTTTGGTGAGAAAAAGAAAAAAGTTAGTTTTTGAATTCTCAAGACTAATCAATTTAATTAACAAACAAGAAGGGTGGAGGGAGAGAAAACACAAAAACCTTTCCCTATTTCTCTAAAATAGTGGCAAATATATACTGACATAACAAATCCTCTTTAAAGTGATAACGTGCTTGAATTTTGATCCACTCACCTCAGTACAATCTGCTGAAGTGCAATCTCACCCTGGAGCATCACCAGATACGAAAATTTGGTTCATTAAGATTTATCTAATACAGCACTAGAAGAAATGCTACAGTGAACTCACTGGCTTGCTATATGGGCAAATGCTAAGTGGTAAGGAGATGGTGGAAGAGGAAGGATCCTGCCACTTTGCAAACCCAGACATACTTGAACAGTTTATTTTCTTTCAAGATCAAAAGACTACATTACTGCTATCTTAAGTACGTTGGTAATTGCATAACCCTAAGAGCTGCAATTATAAATTATGTCGCCGCTTTGCAAACACAGACCAAAAGGACAAAACACTGTAAATACCACATTTCAATACATCTGCTGTCAAATACGCATGGTCTACTGTTCAGCAGGATGGATTTACTTAAGCCAGCTTTCAGCAGTGCCATCACTCAGGGCGGTGCTCAGGGATGGTTTAGTAGTGGACAGGTACGGTTGGACTCGATGATCTCAAAGGTCTTTTCCAACCAGGTGATTCTATGATTCTAAGCACTATTTGGCCCTGTCAAAGCTACCAAACCAGAGCTGGGCACGGGAGTGCCAGGCAGGACCTGGAGCAGCTGCAGAAGGTGCTGTACAAACACAGCCCAGCCGAGTTTCCTCCCCTGGGGACATCATAAAATAACGTCACTGCTCCACAAATACAACCGAACATGCCCGGCGTCACTCAGACGTGCCTGCAGAATCACGTCCAAAACACACAGGTGAATGACAACTAATTCTTAAGAGAAATTGCAACTTAGCTCACGGCATGATCTGAGAACGGTGTAGCCAAGAGGCGCCTGCCCGGTACGGTTTCTCCAAAGGGAGGGAGCCAAATTATCCAGCCGGTTCCCTCGTCCCAAGTGCTGAGAACCAACCTCCACTGTTCTCAGAGAACCATGGAATGGTTCGAGTTGGAAGGGACCTTCAAGCCCACCCAGTTCCAATCCCCCTGCCACGGGCAGGGACATCTCCCACTGGACCAGGCTGGTCAATACAGAATTCAGAAAAATCAGTAAAACACAACACAAAGCCACAAGCAGGGGGGGACGGTGGGGTTGGTCGAGTACCTGAAATAACTTTTAAATTCCTCCTCGGGCTCCCGGTCCCCGCGCGTCCCCCGGAACCGGCAACCGCCGCGACGAGGAACCCTTCCCGCAGGGACGGGCCCCGCCGGAGGGGCCCCCCGGGGCGGCGGGGCACAGGGACGGGGCCGGCTCCTTCCTCCCCGGGAAGCACCGAACAGCGGCGGCAGCTCCTCCTCCCCGCGCCGTGGCCTCCGCCGCCCGGGCGACCTCGGGGAGGTGCCAAGGGGGCGGGACCGGCGCCGCAGCCCCGTGTTGACACACGCGGCGAAGGAGGGTGGGGCCGAGGCGGGGAGCACGGGGGGCGGGCGGAGCTGGGGCGGGAGCGGGGAGGCAGTGGGGGGAGCGGCGTGGGCCGGCAGGCAGCTTGAGGGGAGGGCGGGGCGAGCGGCGCGGAGCAGGGGGGAAGAGGGAAGAGGGGAGAGGGGAGAGGGGAGCGGGGAGAGGGGAGCGGGGCCGGCGTGAAGCGGGGGAGAGGCGGCGCGGAGTAGGGGAGTAGCGTAGAGCGGGGGTGGGGGGGAGCAAGGACGTGAGCGCGGCGCAGGGGGGGCGGCGCGGGGCGGGAGAGCGGAGCGGGGTTTGCAGTGCGGAGCAGGGGAGGAGCGCGGAGCGGGGCAGGCGACGCGGGGTGGGCAGCGCGGGGCGGGCAGCGCGGAGCCCGAGCCCCCCCGGCGCTGCTCCCGCCGACCGCGTTTTCCCGCCGGAAGCCGCGCGCCGGGCGGAGGGCGAGGGGGCTGGCGACGGGGTCGCCACCGGATCGATGCCTCGTACGCCCAGCACACAGCGCTGACGGGAAGGACGCGGCCTCGGGGAGGGCCCGGCCCGGCCTGCGCAGCGACTCAGGGACGCGGGTCACCCGGGCGTCGCCGCCGGCAGCGAAGCCTCCGTAGTGTCATCTTCCCGAAATACTGCGACGTTACCGAATCCACTGGGGCACAAAGGCCGGGCAGTTGGTCCTCGCGGCCTGGCAAAGGTCCTGCTGCCATCTGAGACAGCCTTTGGGTGGTTGTGGGTGTCTACTGGTCAAGCTTCCCCATGCCTCGCTGTCCCTGCCTTTGCAGGTGGAGGAGGGGAGGTCAGGGAGCTTTTCTTGGCCAAGGGAGACAGCTTGGAGTTTGTAGAAACCTTGATTTCATAGAATCGTAAAAGAACTTTTAAGACCATCGAATCCAACCACACCCATCCACTACTAAACCCTATCCCTGAGCAGTTCATCTACTGTTTTTTACACACCTCCAGGGATGGAGACTCCATCACCTCCCTGGGCAGCTCTGCCAGTGCCAGAGAACATAGATTCTATGATTCTAACCTTTTTGATGAAGAAATTTTTCCTGTTGTCTAATCTGAACCTCCCGTGGTGCAACTTGAGGCCATTTCCTCTCATCCTGTCACCTGTCACTTAGGAGAAGGTATCAACCCCCACCTCACTATAACCATCTTTTAGCTAGTTGTAGAGAACGATAAGGTCTCCTCTCAGCCTTCTTTAGGCTAAACAACCCCAGTTCCTTCAGCTACTCATCATGAGACTTGTTCTCCAGCCCCTTCACCAGCTTTCTGTCCCATGTTCTGATTATGAGATGTTTTCCTCCTACCCTGCAGTTACTTTTACGCACAAGAAGTAATCTACCTCTCACCATCCCACCCTGCCTTCTGTGCTCCTGCCGAGGCGGCTGAGTGCCAGGAGGCTGGTGAAAAGAAATGAATGAAACTCTGGTGTTGTGATTACAGCTTGTGAGATGACTGAGCATATCGTATACAGGATTTGACATACAGCTATTGCTGCTCACAGAATGGGCGTGTGTGTGCATAATTGTTGTTCACTCCTATTCTGCTATTGAAGTTTGTAAAAAACTGTTCTGGTACCCAGCAGAAAATGGGCTAAGTGTTTTAAATTTTACGTAAAATCTACACCAATCCTACACAGAAATATGAGCTTGAAGGGCTATTCTGCAGGACTGTTTTTTTTTTTCCAATAAAATGTTACGGATTTGCTTGGACGAAAGATTGTAGAAGAACAGGGCTTTGTTGCTTTCTTTTTTTTTCAGTAAACCTTCCCTCTTAGAGCTGACATTGTAAGCGCAATGGCATGATTTTATCTGTTCAACTCATTCAGTATGAGGTCTATTGAGTTCTTCAGTGGATCTCATCCCCATCTTGGGCATGAGTTTGGAGAGATTGGCTCATGGTGGAAGGGGTTGGCTCTCACCTCTGGTTAGTTACTTAGCTGTGCAGAAAGAATTTGAGACCTCTACTGAAAAAAAAATAAAAAGCTTTTTCCCTGAGTCCCAGACATGCTGATGCTGTTTCAGAAATGTCAGAGTGGTGTCCAAATGCGACTGTGAATATTAATTTAATAGAGAAAATCAGTGAAAGAAGACTAAAGAATTAGACACTTGCAGTACTACTTTGCTGCTTATTATGGAAGCCTTTGCTGGTGATTGAGGAGTGTATGAGTCAGTTAAAAGCACTGCAGTGCTGGAGAAAATGATTCTCAGTTATCAGAATAAGAGAGAACAGAATAATACAGAGCTGAATTGATTTTGGAACTACTTAAAGTCACCAGAGACTTTCACATTAACTTTTTTCCTTAGTATACTGTAATTCCTGGTGAGTTTGTCTAAAGGATCTTTTTGACCTCATCTGTTCAGAAGAGATTGATTGTGCTTCGGTAAACTTACAGTACCTTTGTAATTGAGTAAAATGTGCTAGTAATAAGCACAAGTTAAATCTGCTCAAATGTGAGGTTTACTCAAAATGAAGTGAGCTGCTTGATATCACTGCAGTGCTCATTGGCAAAACTTAATTTCTTCTCTGTTGCCTCAGGAAGCAAGTTGCTTCCCAATTAAAACACTCATATGGGAGTCAGAATCCAGGGTTTTTCTGTACCATGACCACAACCCCCAAATACAGCCTTAGTACTTTCTTTGGGTAGGACAGTCAGGGGCTTGGGATTCATATGCCTCCAGAACTTCCCACATTTCTCTCTTCCTCTGGGTTTCGTTCCCTGTTGTATGTCCTCAGTCTTTCCCACATCGTTGTTCTTCGGGTTTTGCTGAAACTCAGGATTTCCGTAGCTTCTCTGGGACTTTCACACATTGCACAACAATTTCCTGGTCAACAAATGGAGGAAAAAGTTGTTAATAAATGAGAACACACTCATGGGATTAATCAGTATTTAAAAGCAAGAAGAGGAAAAGCAGAACTAGCTGCTCCATTCTGAAACCAGAACCTTCTTCATTTCCAGAATCTGTATTTGCAGAACTACAACATAACTATACAGAATAGCAAAAGCTTATAAACAATACTTTTTCTATAAAACTGGCCTTCTATACATGTTAACTCTGGTTTCCCTTCTGTCTTCTTTATGAATCTTTCAAGTTAGACTTTCTTTAGCATCTTTGCATCACAATTACTTTTTTTATTATAATACTGCATGTTCGTATTTTCAAAATTTCTTTATCTTCTCAATTATGTTGTGCATTTAGTCTCCCACTTCTGCTCTCCCTTTACGAGTTACAGCTGTTTTTCACAACTCGAATATCTGCTGTCTGTGACATAGAGAATGCTTCTCTTATTCCTGCAGTTGTCCAATGAGCTGGCCAGCCCATGTAATTGAACGTACTCCTCACTCTCTTGACCTGAGAAACCTGCTTTCTGTGCCTCCATTTACAACAGCCCACTTCTCCACTAGCCCCTGCCCAAACCTCTCTTGATAACTGATAACAGTCAGACAACTGATTTCAGCAGAATGTCAGCACTTTTAGACTCTGTTGCTTTTGTCTTCTTAAATAACAGCTGATTTACTTGAAGACCTAACAGTAAGTTTACTTCTTGCTGTCTTTCTGCTTCAGCCTTTCAAATACCTTTTGCAGGTAGACTGTCATCCTTTCCTTTCTTAACATAACCACAATTATAATCCCAGATTCCAAACTGACATCCTTGAAATGTCTAAGTGATTTGTCATTTATTTCTTTAGGTTCCACTTGATATTATTTTCCCTTTTCAGCCAACACATTTTGTCCAGTAACATTTTCATCTCAGAATCTTGTGCTGCTTCTGCCGTTATTTGCGTAGAAATGCCTACATGCGTTATATGACAAAGCTGCTACGACAATGTACATTTTGTTAATTTATGTTACCACAGCAACTGAGTCATGCGAAAAGTAGTTACATTGTTTGGTACTGTACCTTGGTATTCTGATAAAAAGCTAGGGAAACATAATTTCTGTAGAGCTGCTACGGAGCCAGGGCTTTATAAGGTAGATACCTATGCCAACAGAGTAGGTATCAATGGCTGGTGCCAAAATGAGTCTACCAAGTAGGATCTTCTAGAATCTAAATCCAGTTGTGTTCAGTTCTGGGAGGAATTGCAGACATGTTAAAGGAGGGCATTAGGATTTTGGCAAATAGAATCATGAAGCACAGTTTACTGGGAACAAAACCAAACTGGTAAACCTAGGCAGGTATAAAATATTGCACAAATTCAGGAGAAGCAACAACTGGTGAATAAATAATCTTCTAGAAAGGAATCTGGAGTGTACCGTAAGTCACAAGCTGAATATGAGTCAGCAACATCCCAGGAAGGTGCACATGCAGGAAGTGGTCCATGATCTCTGTGCAGTGTTGGTAGGACATCAGTGGGAGGGATAGTTTTGTGCACTGTGTCTCAAGAGGTATGTGAACCAACAGGAGACAGGGCATGTGGCAACAAGGATAAGCAGAAGACTTGGAAGACTAAAGGAGCTGGAGTTGTTGAGGCTAAAGAAAAGAAAGCAGAAGAAAGACATGCTAAGTGCCTTACTGCACTTAAAAGGCCATTGCAAAGAAAAAAGGACTGTGTTCTTGGTTGGTAGGGTAAGATGTAATGGACGTAAATTACATCAAGGAGGAAAAGCTGCTTTAATGGTAACATTAGTGAGGCATAGCTTTATATTGGAGGGTGTAATAGTGTCTCCATTACTGGATGTCTTTAAGCCTGTACTGGACAAGTAGTAAGTACTATTGATCTGGCATTGGAATTGGAGTATGGACTGGGTGACTAATCGAAGTACATTCCGGACGTATTATTCTGTGACTACATATAATTTGAGGCTTCTCATTAATCATCATTCTTTTATTCAGTCCTATTGTGCATTCTGTTTTCTTTCCAAGTAGGATTCCCTGTCATTCCTGTGTTCTTTGGAGGACAAAAAATGTTTTGCCTCATTTTTCTATGAGTGTAATTGAGAATTCCTGGCAGCCCACAATGAACACAGATTGATGAGTTCTGCTATAGGGAGCTGCTGAGGTAATGGTGATAATTTCATGTGGGTCAAAAATGCAGTGAAAATTGTTTAGATGACTGTTGCAGTCTATTCAAAGACATTCTATCTAAACCCTACATAATGTTAGTATAAATCTGAGATCCTTTAGACATATACTAGATAAAATTACTCAATTCATAAAATGCTATTGTATACCAAATCTACCCAATATACATAATCCTAAATTTTCCAGTCTTCACTGCTAGGAACCCATAGGAGTTTTTAATGTGAACTGTACTATCTGGCTTTTTTTCTAGGCATGATTTGCTTCTGCAAAGTATTTTAGATGTTTTAGATTTAGTATTTTTATCTTTAGTTTGATATTCACTTACACA
The DNA here is from genome assembly GCA_033558235.1 of Neomorphus geoffroyi. Classification (NCBI taxonomy): domain Eukaryota; kingdom Metazoa; phylum Chordata; class Aves; order Cuculiformes; family Neomorphidae; genus Neomorphus; species Neomorphus geoffroyi. The sequence continues at coordinate 15,571,947 of JAUMJM010000017.1, forward strand.
TAAATAGTTTATACCAAGAACAACTGGCATTTGTTTACTTGGCAGATCTAATCAACAGACAGCATGCCTGATGGGTTTTTTAGTTTTCTGATCACGTTATCTAGTGTAATTAGATATTACTTCTTTCTACAGACTTTTGCTATCGTAGCCTTAAAACAGCATGTCTGTAAGAGCAGACCTTTGCACATTTTGGGCACTCTAGAATAAAAAGGCTATTGCAATAATTGCCAATGCTGAATATACTACATGCAGAGCTTTTAATGACAGTGTCCATCAGAAGTTTAAACCTACCTTTTTTCCCTTTAACTTTGACAAACTGTGTAGTCATCCATTCAGAGAATGAGGATTTTCCTCCTGTACTGATTACTTGTTAAAGGTCAATCATGTGGTTTTCTACAAAAAACATGTGTTACCCATGTACCTGTCCTGATCAACATATTCACAGGTGATGTAGAAGAAGAGGCAGGGAATAATGTGCCAGATTTTCTTGATAATATTTGGTTTTTCAAAGGTCATAAAAATGAAAATCTAGCATTGAAGCACTATTAACTTCATGGGGGGCAAAGGACATTTGGGTTGTAATGAAATTGTCAGTGTTCAGCTGTTGCAGAGTGAAATTGGTATTAAGGAAAGAATAAAAAACATCATTATGCCGCTGTACAAATTTATGGTGATCCAGTTTTTTGAATGCTGCAAGCACCTTTTGTGTTCATATCTCAAACTAGATGCAGTAGATCTAGAAAAGAGTAATATGGATGGTCAGTGATGTGGAACAACTTCTCCATGAGATGTGGCCTAATAGACAAACTCTTCAGACTGAAAACAATACAACCAGGAAAGGTTATGGGACGGATCTTTAACCATGGATGGCACAAAAAACCCCATAAAAAGACTAACTGTCTGTCTCAATAAAGGAGTTGGGGAACATGAGATAAAACTGTCAGATGCCAGGTTTCAGAGAGACCAAAGGAGAAATTCCCTGAACCTAACAGTGTTTTCAGAAAGCAAGTGGATACGTTCATGGAATAAAAATACATCTAGAGCCATTAAAAACTAAAGTGCAGAGATCTCTGTTTCAGCAAGTCCCTAAGACAGTCCCAGGCCCCAAGTTCCAGCCCTGCTGGAGCCTTTATATATTTGTTTAGTTCTGCCTAGTTTGGCAGAGGACATCTTCAGCTGGTCGCTGTCGGAGAGAGGTCCTGGGCTACACTGAGATGCATGTCCCAGTGTGAACATTCTTGCTTTGTTGTTTATTAGCCTGCTCACTGAGAAAGTTTGAAACCCTTTGACTCTCCTAGACTGTGCTTCTGCAATCTTGCAACACTGAGGGAGATGCTTAGCCAGGGAAGTGGTGGAAAGAATAAGCAAGAGGCAGAAATTTGCCTTTGATGAATCACAGCTTTTTAATTTTTTTTGGTATAAGAAGATTGCCTCCCACATCCATGGCCACAGACAAGTGTGGACAGATGGATGACTCCGTTATCACCTTCTCCTTTGTCATGAAAAAGCTAAGCGAAGTCCTAAGGCATTCTGAGGCCACAAAATGGGTCAGTAATTCTGGGAGTGGGGGAAGCAGCGAAAAAGTTCCCTGGCTGGGCCTATCAGAGAGTAAATCAAGCAGTTGCCAACCTACTTTCTGCAGGTAGGAGACATCACTTGGGGGATCCAGTGGTGCCCAGGGAAGCTGTGGATGCCCCCTCTCTGAAAGTGTTCAAGGCCAGGTTGCATCAGGTCTTGAGCAGCCTGGTGTGGTGGGAGGTGTCCATGGCAGGGATGTTGGAACTGGATGATCTTTGAAGTCCCTTCTGACTCAAACCATTCTATGATTCTATGATCCCTGAAGGGGGTCAAAGTGGAGGTCATGCTCCCTCTTCTTGAAATTTCCAGAGCATCAGCAAGAAGGAGAATTATCCACCGTCAACATATCCAGAGATACGGTTAAAAAATTCCCAGCAGAGCACAGGAAAGCAAGAGTTTGATGTTTGAAAAAGTCTGACTGACAGGAATATTAAACAGATTTTCATTTAGCAGGATGCGTATATCTTGGCTTCTGGAGATCAGGAAGGACAGAAGTTCTTAGAGCCGCGCAGTTGGTGAAGGGTTTAGAGAGGAAGCTGTATAAGGAGCGGCTAAAGTCACTTGGTCTGTTCAGCCTGGAGGGGACTGAGAGATGACTTCATTGCAGTCTACAGCTTCTTCACAAGGGAAGGAAGAGGAGGAGGAGGAGCTGATCTCTTCACTCTATTGACCAATGATAGAACCCAAGGGAATGGCAGGAAGATGTGCCAGGGGAGGTTTAGGTTGAATATTAGAAAAAGGTTCTTCACTCAGAGGGTGGTGGAGCACTGGAACAGCTCCCCAAGGAAGCAGTCATGCTGCCAAGCCTGAAAATATTCAAGAAGCACTTGGACAACACCATCAGACACACGATGTGAATATTGGGATTGTCCTATGCAAGGACAGGAGTTGGACTGCATGATCCTTGTAGGTCTCTTCCAACCCAGGAAATTCTATAGTTCTATGATTCTAAGTCACCTCAGAGAGCAGCTTATTGCAGAACGGTGAGAAAATGTATTGACAGAGGAAGATCAGTGCTGAGGGGTTCTACATGCCTACAATCCCCTTTAGGCTGGGGAGAGCACTGAGAGAAGGTGATGGAGGAATACAATGTCAGCATTAGAAGAAGAATTTTTAGTAAGATATTTATAGCCCATACATTCATCTATTACTACTGTCATACTGCTGTTTAATAAATAAGGGAGAGAAAGATATGGGAGTCTAAACTGACTCCATCCCATTTATTTAGTGTTGGGTGTTTGTATTTTGAAGCAATGGAAATTCAAACAAAACTAGATGTTACAGCATATCGTATTTTGAGTCAAAAACCTTAAAACACTGAGCACTTTTGGATACAAGTTTTACAGAATTTTCATTAAGTAAAATAATTTGTGTTTCCATCCTTAGCTGGGTTTTTTGATTCCTTAATTGGTAAGAAATTTTGACTCTGAAATTGCCTTTAATTTATCTTGAAATATTTTAAGTGCTGAAAATCTAAATGCAAGAGCACTTGGTTGACAGATAATCTAATGTTTTCTAATTTTCTAATAATCTAATGACCTTAGATCTTTTGTTTTCATCACTGCTGGCAAAAGTCGGCAGAGCACTGCAGAGGAACAAGCTCTTTTTTGTCCTTCTGCAGCCAATATGGCTCTTAGTATTATTCTGCTGTTTCACCTGATGGTATTTTTTATTGTAAGTTTTATAGGTCAGTGCTGTGCGTAATTGGTGCTTTTGCAAGATGAAGTGATACTATTTTGTTTCCTTCATTTTGATAAAGTCTGGTCTTAGTAACGCAAAAAAAGTCAACGCTTGTGCTTTCTTTCTTGGGGGGGTGTGTATTTCATATATATTGCTCTGCTTCTTGATGGCTCAGAAGTCAACACAACAGTTACCACAAATGAAAAAAGTGTCTTTCAGTTGCAGTGAAAATTCATTTTTTTTCAGGAACTGTGCAATTTGGCCAAAAGCTGCTAACTACGTGCTACTGTTTTCTCAGCGGGTTTGCATATTATTAATGAGATAGCAGTAATATCTTCTCTCTTAGTTGCTGTTCTTTATACCTTCTCTCTTTGGAGATGAGAATTTCTACTTTCTTTATTCCTTCGATTTATATAATTTTTTTGCCCTCCTTTTGTGAGCAAAGCAAGCCCTGAAAGCAAACCTGCATTAAATAATCTCAGTATTATTTATTGATTGTATTTGAGATAGCAACACTATGATAGTTGAGATTGAGTATCCATGTTCTCAGATTTTGGTACACATGGATTTCTTGTCCAGTTTTTGAATCAACAGAACAGTTTCCAGTGTCTGTAATTTTGTCGGAAGGCAATAATGGCTTTATACACTCACTTTTTTATCTGCTCCAGTCTTTGAGCCACTTGCAGCTTCTTTTCCCCATTCTTGGCCACCTTTGTACATCTTTTTAAGTGGAATTGTAGAAATCATAGAAAACAGTATGAGAAGAGACATCATTTGACCCATCTTTATACTCCACAGCAGGATCTTCTCCACCTAAATTAGTCCTGAAGCTGTTTGTCCTACTTCTTTTTGAGAATGCCTGATGGTGGAGACGCCACATACTCTGTAGGCAAAGTGCTCCAGTGCTGACTGGTCTGTGCTGTTTGAATAATTTCCCTGGGAAATGTTTTTCAAATAGTCATCATGGGAGGAATTCTTTAAACCAACAAATACTGTAGGTTTCCAAGTTTCTGCTAGAAGATGTGGAGATCTGGATCTTAATTGAGTTGTCTACAGGCGGGTGTTTAGAATCATCTGAGATGGAAAGAGCGCCCTAATGTCTCACCTATATTGAAATCCATTTTGCTTTGTCTCATCCATAGGACAGATATGGAGTGCAATTTATTCCTTTCTTTGTTGCACTCTTCACCCTTATTTATCATCTTGGCTCCCATTTTCTATAGGCTAAACAAGTCCACTTTAAACTGTTTATTAATTTAAACTGTTTATTCTCAAATCATCCTTTTTGTTCCTCTTTGGACTCCTTCCAGCCAGTTCACGTAGTTCTCATAATAAGGAACCTGAAACTAAACACGTGGTGGAAGAGAGACCGCATGGCATTAAATGTACACTGCGTGAACCCCAGCTTATCTTTTAGGACATTGGTTGGGAAACTTAATCAGAGGAAAAGCTCTCTCCCATTACGTCACCACTGAAGCAAAAGCAGTACATGCAGCTGTGTAGTGCTTGCTTCAGGCTATACTTATTGTAAAGCTGAGTGCTGAATACCAGGGAGCCACAAGGCCTGGTAGGAGAGTATCAAAATCAGCAAGCATCATGTCAGCAGAAATGTGCTGGCTGTTTTCTGATGATTTATGTCTACAGTGCTTTAAAAAGATGCTCTCAAAAATAAGATGCCAGAAGTACTCTTAAGAAACTTTATTGCCTCAGTTGCAAGTTTAAGAAGGTAATGCCTTCATTCTTGAAGTTGTGGAGTAAATTTTCAAGTTTACATGTGGGGGAGGAATACTGAGAGGATTTTTTGCATGTATCTGAAAAGAAGTTGATCTAAAAATATGCTCCATTGTAGCTGAATGTTCAGAAATATTACTCTTTTCAGTTCTATTTTTATAAACAGCTTAAATGATTTATAATTGTTCCTTTAAAAAATCCTTGATTTATAATAGTTCCTTTAAAAAATCCTTATTACTATAGTACATCTTATGATGGAGGATAATTGTTTCTGAATCTTGTAATTGTTCAGGTGTCAATCTATAAGAAACTCAGAACAGTTTTGTGAGAATAATGGAACAAACTTCAAGTGGAGAGAGTTGTCTTAGGTCAAAGGTAATACCAAGAAAATGTACACGATCAGTCTGATATTAAGACTGTAGGAGAATGCAAACAGAATTTATGGTAGATCTCTAGCACTTGATTTTAATAGCATTGTGATACTAATGATGACACATTGTAACCTGGGATTCTGAATTCCACATGAATATCATTTTTTAAAAAAGTCAACACAGTTTGAAAGATAGAAACCAAGATTAAAGAGAAAAAAAATTATTTCATACACCGCTGCCACTGTTTGTTCATCTAGAAACATCATCTTTATGTCCTGCTGCTTTCATGTTCTGAGTTCAAATTCATCTAAGAGGAAAGATAGGGCATTGTCCTCTCTGTAGAGACAGAGCTGAATTAGATTTTCAAGTCGAAATTGTTCTTGCACCTTCAGATCCTCAGGGCAGGGCCTACTGGAGGCTTGGAGTGGGCTTTTTGATCTCTTGTTTTGAAACAGAGCCAAGATCCTCGGTGAGTCCCAGCTATGGCATCTGACCTGAAACATGGACTGAAACCTTTTATGTTAGAAACCTTGGGAATTGGAGGATTTTTTTTCAATTCTTGAAAATTTTCCCCAGGTGGGAAGATTTATTTCCCATCTGCCTTTTCCCCAGAGGGCAACAGTATGAGGGAAGGCTCTTTCGGTCTTGTGGCTGTACTGACACAAGGATGCATACAGTAACTGTACAGCTCACTTTTCATGAACATCAAGCAATTTTATAATCAATCTCCCTGATTAGGACTTCCTCCAAGCATTCCACTAGTGCTCTTCAAAATTTAGAGTGAACTGTATTGTAAGTGACCTCTGTTAAAGACAACTCCCTGGAAGCACTGTGAGAAACAATGTTATGAACAAACTGTAACCACAGCTCACTGCGTAGCATTTGAGAGGTAGGATGTGGAAAATGCCCCGACACTGGTTCTCTTTTTCTCTTGTCAAATGTCAGGTTAATTTAAGTTACCACTGTTGGTTTTACTTGGTGTTTGTTCTATGTGTAGGTGGTCCGCATTTGCCTGAGCATTTTAGATTGTTGAACCTAAGGCAGAGTGACAAGTAGGGTTGATTCTATGTTAGCTGAAGATTTGTTATTGTTTAGACACATGGTTGTGGGGTGAAATCTCACCATCTATTTAAAAGTGACAGAGTGAAAAGATTAACGTGTTAAAGAGCCATAATGATTTCTGATTTGATTTTTTAATATGTCCCAATGCAGAATTCACTGGCTTGATTGCTGTACATGTAATTTGCCAAAATGACTTAGGCAAAACACGTTATGAAAGGGTGGCATCTTTGGCAGATGTGAAAAGAGAGCTCAGAAATGCTTTCCTAACCCAAACGTACTTGCCCCATGCTAGACCTTCCCTGAAAAGGGATGATTACTCTTTTAAATGTCTTGAAGTACCTAAAAGCATTCCTGCGTTTCACTGTCTATGTAGCACACTGACTACAGTATATTGTGATCACCACCCTGGTACAAGTGAAAATAATACTGCAATTTTTTATTACAACCCAAACTTAATTTACTGCAGGTCTGGAGGAATGTACATAATGCTGGATGGAAAGCTGCTTCTCTGTCAGCAGCAGCATGTGGGTTTTCAGTAAATGAGGACATTTGGTAATGTTTCAACTTTCACAGATGAAAGGTAAGAAAGATTTACATTTATACATAAACATGCACAGCATGGGGGAGGCTCGTCTGCCTCACTCCTCGCGGCAACTGTTCAAATGAAAATGAACACTTGTTAAGAGTACTATTCTGGGAAGTGCTAAGAGTCCATGCTGCTCACTGTGCCAACGTCCCCAAGAGCAATACACCTTAAATATATTCCACAACAAGCATAGCCTGAGCTTCAAAGGGTTATGGAGTTCAGTGAATAGCTTATTGATTGTACATGAAAGAGCTCAGCAGCTAGCGGTGGAGGTTCCGCCGTATAGCAGAAACATCCATACTGTGTCCTAGGAAGATACACAGGTTGGTAATGAAATAACATTAGTACAATTACTAAATCAGCAGGAGATAGGGAGGTCTGAAGAGTCTGGGCCCTGTATCTACAGAGCACTTGTGTTTACTTTTACTGAAATCCTGGCTTATTTAAGAGAGACTTTTATTGCAAAATCCTCAATGGATTTTTCTTACTGGAGGTAAATCTGCCTTGCTGTTTACTAAGGGGATAAGTACAGAGTCACTTTCTTCCCAGGGTAGAAGGAATAAATAGCAATCTCCTTCATGTCCCAGATCCATGGGGCGCTGTAGAATCCTTACTGTTGGAGATGGCAGGAATCGCCTGATGGCAATGTTAAACAGCTTTGATTTTAGGTCATGTGCATTTGTGGGTTATGCCCCTGCCAACAGTCCTACATAGTGGGTGTGTTCAGGTTTCTGGTGCCCAGGTGTTCTGCAGGAGGTTTATGTTCACTTTGTATCCTTGGGTAGTTTCTCTCCACAGGCATTTTGATCAGCAAAGAACCAAACTATGCTAGTTTGTTTAGCAGAGGAAACATAGAAAAAACAAATCCCCAGACTGCTTCTTAGAGGTATAACCTGTTGAAGACAGATTAGGTTCATCCTGGGACAATCTAATGGCATGTTAGAAAGAGCCCAGAAAGCATTGAAAAGAATCACAAGGCTACTGTCTTTATCTTCTCTAAATCTTACTCAAAAGTGAACCACTTGTCTCATATTTGTTGCTTTTTAGTAAGTAGCAGTGAGACTTCAACATGAGACAGTTGCTTCATTAAATTTAGACTTACCTTTTTGTGCAACAGGTATTGCTAACCAAAGATTAGAACCTTGCAGCTTGGGCTTGGCTTAGCTATCCTGATAACAGTTTATAAGTAGCTTGCCAAAATATCAGCAATGTATTATAATGTGTACCAGGACTGGCCCTGGGCATATTGCTGCGTGAACCAAACCTCTTTGTATGCTTCTCCCAAGTGGGTTGCTAAAGGCTATGGTTGCAGAAGGATGATACTCCGGTAATGGTTTGCATGAGATTAAATATGTATTGTATTAGCTGAACAGAGCTTCCAGGAATCTTGAATGAAGCTTGCTGTTCTTACCTTGTTTTCTGTTAATACATTTTCAGGATCATGTGCTACTATTACTGCATGGATATTTGCATCACACTTAATCAGTATGATTAATCTGCTATTTTTATGCAGGTGATAATTTTCTATATTAGGAAAATGGCAGGTCCTTGCCTTAGATGTCACAACAACTCTCCCGATATCAGTCTTTATTTTGAGGATTAATTAAATTTGATTGAAATGATGTCATACCCCATGATTAACCCTTTTTTTATTTGAGAGTAGGTGAATGTTTCCTTCATTATGTGATTTATTGTTTGGCTGGGTGAGAGTTATGTGTCTGTAAGAAGGCTAAAGTTTAAGACAACATCAAGTGAAAGTGCAACCTTCAGGTCAAGCGCTTCTCATCCATATAGGGCAGAAATTTATAAAATACTCTGTTTAGCTCTCTCTAACCACCTTAAGACTATGACCTCAGTCTACCTAGTGGTGGTGTGTTTGAGCTGGTGTCAGTGTGGTACCCTACAGGAGCTGTGAAATCTGACTTTGGGGAAGCTCTAGTGATTCAGAGAGTTTTCCTACTGCTCTGTTGCATGTCATCAACGCTTGGCGTCAGTCTGACTGCTCATACATGTTTCTCAGCCCAGTCCTGGGTACCTAAACTATCTACTAGGGCTCCAGAAATCTAAGAGAGAGTCAGTCTTCTTCAGGATCACTCCTGATTCTGGTGTATTTTTGTCTCTTCCAGCTACCCTAAAATCACTCATAGCATTGAGTACTATGAGAACTATATCTTTAAAAATAAAAATTAACCCCCCCGCATTATACTAAAGCAGAAGATGTGAGAGAATCGTTGCTTTGTTTAAGATCAAATACACAGAAATATGTGAGATTCTTTCTTTTTTTGTTCAGTTGCAAAGCTCTTAGGTTACTTACTGAATCCAGCTCTTCCATGAGTCTCACCCTCGAATTTGCTTATCTTGAAATTAATTCTGATTCGGCTTCAAACTTATTCTTATGTCACCATTTTTCTCCAGAAGCTTTCAAGGAAGATCTCAAGGAAGCCCTCAAGTGAACCTCCATAAAGCTCTCTATGGTCTCTTGGAGTACAGTTTACAACTTGGTATGTAACCCTTCCTGAAGTACACACTGAAAATGTGTGTCACCTCCAAGATAGAATGTTTCTGTTTGTAAGAGAGGGAGAAGTATAAGTGGTTACTGCTGCTTTATAGAGAATAGTTCTGAAGATACCAAAACTAATGTGGGAGCAATAGTTTACTGGTGTTAAATTACTTCTCTCTTTCCCTGTGGTCCCACAGGTCTGGCTTTCTGGCACTGGGATACCATGATGTGTGCTAGAAAACCTCTAACATTAGTTCTGTGCTGTTGGCAACTCCATTGATCATTGCACGTGCAATAGCATTTTACACTGAACAGATTCAGTCGCAAAATCTTTTCTTTGGAGGGGCCTGTTTCAGCTGAGATAGTGGCTTCATGACGCAGCTTCTCACTGTTATTTCCTGGCCTGGTGGCACTCCTACTTTGCTGCTCTGTTGTGGGGGATGCATAGGAAACTGAGCCTTTGGGAGTTGTTTTTAATTCTGTTATTGTAAACCACAATAAATCCAGATGGTGCTGGAGTAGATATCTTACGTATGCTCATGTATTTTTAAGAGCTCCAGCTAATGCGTGGGGGAGGTTTTATATATATATGTTTATATATGTATATATAAAGTAAAATTAAATACTTTCTGCATATTCATCTGTGAACTTTTTTTATTCAATGAGTAACAATCAAATTAGGTATGGGTTTGAACGTCATTTTTTCATTGGACCCCAACATCCATATAATATCAAGGAGGGTGGCATTAATGACTCTTACCGTGTGATATTCTGCACCTGTTCCTTGTGCTACTTATTGCTTTTGATTCTCAGAAATTGCAGTACTTAACAGATCTCTTGAAGAATTGTTTTATCTTATCAGATATTTTTCCCCCTATTTGATGAATGTGATTTCACCAGGAAAGATTTTGATAGACAGTTATTTTTCTACCTCTGCTTAGTGATTTTGTGCCATGCTTTATGAAATGCTCATCTGTTTTTCTGTCCAGAGAAAGCATTCAATTACAGTATCAATACTGAAGGGAAAAATGACTGATCAGAGAGCCTATGCAATGGAAAGAGCCCTGTTCACTTCAAATGCAACTGCTAGTGGGTTTTGCATTAGACTAAACCAGAATTATCTCAGGCTTGTTTCAGTAACTGGCAAACCAGCCAGGGTCATGTTTCATTCTGCACCCACATTCATTGCAGAAGACTGTTGCTATAACCTGTCAGACGGTGTTGATCACAGGAGCTCCGGTGTGTGTTTCTTTTGGAATAAAGTGTCCACAGATCCTGTCCCCATCTGCTGTCAGTTTTTGTGGCATTGCTGTCTGTGAACAACCACTCCGAGCAGCTGCCACGCAGAGCTGTGGGTGCCTGGCTCCATGCATAGCCCTGGCCAGGAAGTGGGTGCTCCCAGAGGGCAGCTCAGGGTGCTCAGATGGGCTATCCCACCACTGCCTCTGTTTGTGCTGTATTCATGGCACACCTCCCACAAGGTTTTGGCCTGGGTCAGCTCATGCTGTGTTGGACAAAACCTGGTTTAGCACAAGCTTGAGGCTATTCCTTAGAGACAGTTTAGATGAGGCTACTCTGTTTCAGTGGATGGAGGCTGTCTATGTGAACGTGAGTTGTACTGGGTCAGTCCTTGGCATGTTTCATTTATTTGTACAGATGTGGTGTAATAGAGAATCTCATTGGCCTCACAATCTATATTTTAATTATTCCTCTGCCGTGTGGGTTTAGACAGTACTGCAGAATTGATATGAGAATAAATATGTTAAGACCATGAGATTCTCAGAAAATGTGGCTACCAGGACTACCTGGGCACTATCGATCAAACTGGAGCACTGTATTTAACAAATATCTGCCATTTCTTTTTCTAGTTTAACATTTTCGGATGCTCAGCATAGGTGACACTCAAAAAGCAAAGAGAAGCAAATGCTTATAAGCCATCCTCTCCAAAGTAAACAATAGGAGAAAAATAACCATGCCACGAAGGGCATGTATTACTATATTGCAAAGCATGTGAATGTTTTAATTGATGCTTGAAGTGAGTGAGTCTCTTGTTCCTACCTGCTGTTACTCTTTGCTTTCCTGTTTGACATAAGAAAAAGCATTTATAAATCCCTCTCTAAAAAACTATCTAAAAAGCAGCTTTTTCTGCATTCAAGGAGTCCTTTTTATCTCTCCTGCAGTACTTTTAGCACGTAGTCTAACTGGAAGAATACGAGACACTGCTCCATCCCTGCTGGTCCGAAGGCTGCCCCTGATCATGTCAACACAGACCACACTGTGCTGTGCCATATGCTGGACCTCTTACAGCTTCATTAGTATAACTCATTAGGTCTCAATCAGCTTAAAAACAACAGTACGTGCTTGTGCCAAGCAACAGTGTGTTTCCTTCACTGCTCTGTATTGTCTCTCCTCCAAGTATAGTGCCTCAATCACAGACAATGTAGCCTCAAAGCCCTTTGCAACTCTGGATTGAGCTTCTTGGCTCCCCAGTGCTTCTGGGGTCGTGTGCGATGGAAGACGTCCTCTGCTGGAGGACATTCTGGACTCGTGCTGTAGCCAGGCATACTCCAGCTCCCTCAAGGTCAAACACAGTAGAGAGAAAGGAATATTTAAAGCCCCAAATGTGCTGGAGTTTGTTTGGTGTCAGAGCAACTCTCAAACACTAGCAGCTAAATAAACACCAAATGAACTGCAGGCTTGGAAACACGGGGAGCCCTTCCAAGCTGAGCTTTTGGTGAAGAGTCACTGCTCCCAAAATACCCATCTAGCTTCCCATGGGTCACCCCAGCTATCTACTGTATTAAAGAGACCAGGAATTACTTTCTCTTCCAAGTGAAAATATGTGGCAGGTATCAGCATCATTTCCAAGGTAGAAGGCCAGGCTGAATGCTTCCTTTCCAAAGTAAAAGGTCAAATATGCCGGCAGAGAATTGCAGAAGCCAAAGCAAGGTGTCACTAATGAGATATGTGAAGCATCTTGGCTCAGGGTGAAGGGTGAGCCAGATAAACAGGGATCTGAGGACCTCCTTTCTCCTGTCCTGCAAGATGTCACTGCCCTGAGCTCCAGCTGTCTGTGCACCACATGGGCTCTGCCCATGGGTCTTCCTTGGTCTATGCACAGCAGACTGCCCATCCCTTGTACTCAGCAGGGACAAGGTGCTAGTAGCCCTTTTTAAGTGATTATTTTGAAGGGCTCAAGAGAGGTGAGAGAGATAAGGATGGGAAATATATTCACAAAATCACCAGATTCAGTTGTTGAAAAGCTGTGACTCAGATTTCTTCCTCCACAAATCAGTGCTGTTTTCTTTGAAACACTGATTTATTTTCTCTTCTAGCCCTCCTTCCCCAATCTTTGGCCGTATCTCCATACTTTATAACCCCCACAGCTAGAGTTAGAAATGGGACTGATTTGCACTGAAGGCCAAGCTTGTTGCCCAACTGGTGGCCCTGAGCTTTGACCTGGGAATGGGCAGGAGCCAGGAGAACAGCATGGGGACCAACATGGGACTTCACAACCAAGGGTGGGGAGCCCACTCCCAGACCTTTAAAGTTCAGGGTATAAATACAAAAGGGAAAAACAGGCAGCTAAGTCTATTTTACCAGGCTCAGAGGAGCAGGGCTGAGAATGAAGGACTCAACAAGCAGTTTTGTAGCTCTGTGCAAATCCAAAGAGACATTAAGGAGTGTCGAGGTGTTTGTGCTATGTCCTTCTTCCTGACTCACTAGCAGGATTGCCTGTGGCAAGTACTCACCTTACTTTCAAAACTGATCCAGGATTGGGATTTTTTTCCTGAGAGTAATACAGTATGTATATTAGGAGGATAAAAATCCATTTTCATAATGCAAGTCTCTGAAGAGAGAAATAGTAAAACAAGTCTGAAGTTAAGATAAGCTCACAGAGCTTGTAACTTATCCTTGGTAAGTCCTTTGTGTCATGTTATGACATGTTATTTGTGTCATGAACCTTCCAGTTCTCTGAAACCACCAACAACTCAAAAACATTAGCAAGTAACTCCAGTTCCTTGGAACAGCGATTAGCACAGGGTAAAGTCAGAAACCATAGGTCCAGAATTTAGAAACTTGAATTTGGGTTCTCTGAAGGTGTCCCCCCAAAATATGTCTTTTCTTACGTCTTTGCTGGTGACTGTTGTCAGCCTGTTGCAGACATTTAGCTTGTCTATGTTAGGGTTAGACTTGTTCTTCATTGGTGTCCTGCATGGTCTTGCTCCAAGTCCACTTTATCCTGCAAACTGCTAGCTAGACCTGAAAGACCATTCAGATAAATTCCAAATGAATTTAGGAGAGTGCAATGTCTTATGACTCTTGACTCGTGTCACGAGTCAGCAAATTTCTTTTCCACTAACTCTATTAGTTAATAAATTCACTGCTCACCACTCATCTTCTGCAAAGCATGCACCTTAAAAATGTCAAAAACTAGTAGATAAAATATTTTTTTTAAAATTTGGACTATCATTTACTGTGTCTAGGGTTTTTTTTTGTCAAAAGGGATGGTCAAAAAGAAGTGGAAAATGACTAATCCCTAAAAACTGAATAAAAATCTTTTTTTTTCCCCATCATATAGCTTTTCCATTGGCTGAACTCCTCTCTTTGTGGGTCAGTTCCAGCAGCAGGGCTGAACTCTACTTGGATTTAACACCTCTGAATGCTCCTGTGGTCATTACTTGCAGTGATACCGAGATGTAATTTGTAGAAACAGTAGGCAAGAGAGGGGAAATTCAGTCTGAACATTTTGTCCTTGCAGATGTGGGCACAAAGTTAATAACATAGCTAAAACCTTAATTAATATTATTTTCATTCCCCTTTCTGAACCAGAACTATTGACATCTCTGATGTAGTCTTCTGAATGTGACTCCACAGAACCCATTGCCCACATACCCTGTTAGGAAGCAGAACACCTGAACACATCCTTGTTTGTTGTCCTGTTCAGTCAACCTTAAAGACCAGTAACTTTGCCTCAGCAGCAATGCCTTGGGCACAGTTTGTCATACTCCGCGCACTGACTCAGTACCCTGCACTTTGCCATGAATCTAAACTTCCCTTTTCTTTCTTCAAAGCCCTTGAGGGCGAAAAACAATTTACTGATAGTACTGCTTTTTTTATGGATGGAGAAAATAATCTATTTATTACTAGAGATGTACATTTACTGTTCATGTCCTTTTCCTTTTCTTGTTATCCAAGAAGCTATTGCAGGAGTTTCTTTTTCTCTTGGTGTTTTTTTCCACATAATTAGTGAGAAATGGCAATTGCGGTGTTCGCCATGTACTTGTGCTGTGGACAAATCACATTCAAGCACTGTGAGAAATGTAGTGTCATTTCCCACTAAACGTAATAAACAATATTGTATCACCTACTGAGAGGCAATCTGTGAAGCACTGACTGCTCAGGGGTTGATGCAGAATGGCAATTTAGTGGTTGATGTTCTCTGTTTACTCACAAGGCCTACGTAATATAAATTTGCAATCCACAAAATTATGCACATATTTATTTCACAGAGTTCTTCTGGAGGGGCTGGAATGGACCGTGATGGTTTTGGTCTGTCTGAAAATGTGCCTATTAAACAGTCTCAGGCGTGACAGCCATACAGGGCAAACAGATGTGGGCCAGCTGTCTGGGCTACTGGTAGCAGTTTAGCCATGGTGCTTGTTTTGTGCTCTTTGTTTGAGCTTCCTGCTTGAAGCTGGCGGCTTTTAGAATGCAGATACATTCCCATTAATATGGAACTGGGATCAGAAACATAATAATTTCTAAAATCACTGTATCCTGAATGGACTGAGATAAATGGGTGTCCTGGAGAATAAAATGTCCTCAACGCCCACTCACTGTTTACTGGCTCCTCAAGCCAATCAGGTAAAGCTGAGGTCTCAAAAGAAGGTCATTAATGAGCAGTGTCCCTTAAACAAAGCAACAATTCTTTGCTGCTACACCATGCAACATTTCCTCATTCAGTTGGTATGCAAGGGCACGTGTCACATGGCAGCAATGAAATAGGATGCAAAGGTGAAAAAAAATTAAATTCTTAGTCATTTACTGTTATCTGACAGCCCTAATAACTGTAATTTAATAGATGATTCAATATTTTTCACAGGAGGCAGTATAAGATCAGTTCTTCACTGTTAAGAGAACAAGACTTGTATCCCAGATGTCCATCAAGCAGTACATGTACTATGTGCAACATCCTAAGAATAAAACCTGAGTTTAATTCTTCTGGCTAGATTCTGACTCAGGAAAAATATGAAGGCCTGATCCTACATCCTTCAAAACCAAGCAAACTACCTCAGTGGGCTCCCATATAATACAGATCAGGATCCAACATCAATTAGTTACGTTAACTTCAACCTCTGTTGAAGTCAGTGAAATTGCTGACTATTTATATATATACATATGTATCAGGATAGGAAATCCAGCAGGTTATTTCTGCAGGGTACACTCATCCTCAAGTCTGCAGCCTGGTCATAGGTGGTGCTCCTTGCTAGGTACTTAGAAATCAGTGCAACAGAGCTTGCTTTATGCTCATGGCTTTCATTGTGAATCAACTAATATTTAACAGCTTTTAGCCCAAGTAAGCTTTCATGACTTTATTGAAGAAGCCACTTAAACCATTACTTGTTATGCTATATGAAAGAGCATAGGAAACTAACTACAATTTGTTTCAAATGGAAACAGGATGAACAGACTTTTGAACAGAAGATTTTCATAGCAGTGTTAAAGCTGTGGGTGTCATGGGACATGCCGTACTCCTAATTTCTAGTTGAGAATCCAGGTGTGATATTGGACACACTGGCCCCTTTTCTTGTGCCAGATTCCTACACAGCTGAAAATTATAGCTGAAAAAAACAGGGCTTGATGGCTCCTCACGTGTTACCTAGTTGTCCTTTCACCCCAGGAAAAATCAACTATAACTCAGCCATCCCTGAAATGTGATTCTCCAATATGTTCTTAAAGAAGAGGTGGATGAAAAGGACGGAGGTCAGCTGAGGCCTTCCTTGCTCTGAGCCATTTGTGAGTAACTTCCACAGCGTTCCTGATGGCTCACCTCCAGTTTCTTCTCTTTCAGCATGATTTATGTCTTTTTGCAAGAGTTTTGCAAGAGAGAACCCATTTTGGCTTATCTTCATCCTGTGCTTCTCTCTAGTGGTACCCTTTCCTGAGCAGTGCTTCATCTTTATTCCTGTATAGTTGTGCTTGTAAATGGGAATTATGTGTGGGGAATGAAGCGTGAAAGTATATCCGTTATGTTAAGGAAAGAGAGAGATATTTTTTCTGATTTTGTTGGGGCTTTTTGTTTGTTTCTGTATTTCTTGTCTTTGTTTAAATGCATTTCAACACAGGAGACTGAGAAAGAAGGGCAGCACTTTTCATCTTAGTCTGGCTAATTCACAGCAAAATCCTTGGCTGTACTAATTCAAAGCCGTTATCACACCTCTTGTTTGCCTGGATAATACAAATTAGCTGTATGCATTGTGCCTGGATGCGTCACTGTCATGTCCCCCATGGTAGGAGGGATGTGGGAAGAGGCTTAGCATTTTCTCAGGTATAAGCCTAGTCCAGCCACCCTAAATTGAAAATAAGGAAGTGGCACTTGGGGCTGGCTCAATAGATGAATTAAAAATTCTAGCATTTTTAGCTAAAATTTGACACTGTCCACCTGCAGTAGATTTATGAAGATACACAAAAACAGAGAAAATGATATTATTTACAGGAGGGTGTCACAGATGGAGCAGATCAATTGAGATCATGGCCACATCTTTTTAAAATTCGGTGGCAGATCTACATTTCAAATGGCAGTTTCTTTCTGTTTTCGCTCACTTTAATTTCAGCAGGGCTAAATTCCTGTTTTCAGACAGATTTGCACAGATGGATTATCTGGCAGAACATGACTCTTGAATGAATCAGATTTTTGTAGCTGGTTGCCATAATTCACAGCATATTTAAGGCAGTAAAAATTTGCAACAGAGGGAAAACAGAGAAGAAAAGATGGGAAGCAGAAGAAATGTTGCCAAGGTCACATCGAGATCATTTGAGTCTATGGAAGGAAATGCACTGATTTCCATAACCTGTGGACTGAGCCCATAAGAGACAACTACTAGAGCCCCTGGGCATTAGGGTGACTTTTTCTGCAGTTTATTATTTGTAGTGGGATTACAGCATGAATGAATTTAGCAGAGTCATCCACCTCTCATACAACTTTCATTTATACTCCATGTGCTATGATTTCACTCCATATATTTCACCATTCTTCCCCTGATTTTGCCTCACATGGAGTCAGAGGCAGTTCAGGTGAGACTGGGATAGGGTAGTGAAGACTGATCTGATTAACGGGCTGTGGGGAAGGAGGGCAAGTCAGGGGAGGAGAGGTGACACCGGGGAAAGTTTACCTTAAGAGTCCTCTGCATGAGAGCTGCAGGTACAATCAACTTCTTCTAGCGTTCCCTGTATCTGTGAAAAGAGTGCAAAAGAGAATTTCTCCAGCCTTTTTGACTCATGGATGTTGCTAAGCCCTTGAGAAACTCTCTTGTCTTTTTTCTCTTCTCCTTCCGTGGCCCTGGAAAATGGACTTTTTTAACAGTGAAGTTAGATGACCGAACAGCCCTTGCTATTTTGTGTACTAATATAGGAGAGCAGGTAAGGGCATATCGAAGCTCCTTTCAAAGCAATAAGGTTTACAAAAATGATTAACATATAGATACATGCTTAACTGTGCCCTAAATAAAAATACTTTTCTGAACTGGGGCATTAGTTACCAAAGCAGAGGCACAAAGGAGAAATAACTCTTCAGGGGCCACTGCAACTTCTTCATTGAGGTAGTAAAAGACAAGACATAATTGTCCAGCATTCAGGGAAGGACTCGGTTTAAGATTGCAGAACCTGAATGTAAGGGACTGAGAGCTCTAGCGCAGAGGCTCCCATCACAGGTAATGACATCCCAGCTGTGACATCTCTCAGGTGGAGGGAGCTGATCAGCAGCCAGGCACTAGAGACCTGCATGCCTGGTTGAGTGCCTGCACATAGCATCGTTTAAAGTGCTTAGCCTCCAGCAGGTCGTGGTCCCACATAGGTCAGGATGCTGTCTGCCAGCCACATGTGGAAGTCTTGGGTGTTGCATAGCATCCCAAACAGCATTAAATCCTCACGTATGGAAAAATGAATTAAGTAGTAGGTGAATACCTCAGGGTGAAGTGAATTCTCCAGGGTCTGCTGGCTCTGCTTCCTCAGAATTCGATCCAGTTTTCTGCACATAGGTACGTAGTGCTGACTGAGATGTCCTTGAGTATCCAAGACATCCACGTGAGCTAGTGCCTGTGGCCCAGGACCTACAGGAGACTAGTTCCTTCTGTAGAAGCAGCTGGGGGCCAGGCATGTCAGATGGCACTCAACGCTTCTCTGAACTGAGTCCTATAGCTCCACTGACCACAGTGGGCCCTAGAAGTCTAACTCACATGTAGACGCTTCTAAGTACATGCCTACATGTAAATGTACTTACTCTGCAACTTCTTGCTACCCTGGGTTAGCTACCCTTATCTCCTTAGCTAACCGTACCTGAGGACAGGTGCATCATCTGGTAAACCCAGCAGGCACTTTCACTGAGTGAACTAAGTCATGACTGCAGAGTACATAGAATCATAGAATTACCTGAGTTGGAAGGGACCCAAAAGGCTCATCAAGTCCAACTCCTATCCCAACATAGGACACCCCCAACACTCACACCGTGTGACTGAGGGCATTGTCCAAATGCTTCCTGAATGCTGGCAGACTCAGTGCTGTGACTGCTTCCCTGGGGAGCTGTTCCAGTGCTCCACCACCATCTGAGTGAAGAACCTCTATCCAATCTAAACCTCCCTTGGCATGTCTTCCTGCCATTACCTCAAGTCCAGTCATAGGTTATAAGAGAGATCGGTACCTGTTTCACCTCCTTCCATTGTGTGAAGGCAATAAAGAGCTATGAGATCTTCTCTGTCTCCTCTTCTCCAGGCTGAACAGACCAAGTGACTTCAGCTGTTCCTCGTGCGACTTCCCCTCTAGACCCTTCACCAACTTTGTGGCCTCCTCTGGACACTCTCCAGTAGTTTTATGCCCTTACACTTGACCAAAGGAGGCAAAAATAATACAATTATGGACCAGAATGTCTATTCCTTGCTTAGGCAAAACATTGTTCAAGATTGTTGACAGTGCTGGTGAAGAGCTTTACCTCTCATTGAATAATTATTTAATACTGTGTAATCACACCAAGATTTTGCAGTCATTTCCCCAGAAATAATCTCTAACCATAGAGAATGATAAATTGACTGACACCCATTGATTTGTTTGTGACAATGTTTAAAAAGTAGAAGTTATTAAAGCACTGTTTTGATCAACATGACTTCACTGATTATATATCTCATCTATCTTGCTAGGTTGATTTCTCCCTATATTATTAACTCTGAAACTTGGCTTCTTCTAACAAAGAGTTATTTCTAACTCCAGTATTCCCATTACGCAGATAATTCCATCTGTTTTTTGCACATGTGCTAGTTACAGCTGAAAAGTCAGTGTTGGCAACATGGTGTTACATGAATTGCCGAATATAGGAGACGAGGGACCCCAAAATGCTGACTGTTTAGTGGCAGACTTCCCTTATACACTGCAAATGTGTTGGAGAAATCAGTGTTGCCAGGATGCAGCACCACCAGGGACATTTTCTGCACACCTCCAAGAGCCCCTTTCTGGGATCCATACCTGTGGAGCATTGAAGTCATGGCAGGCAGAAATCACTTCACCTAACTTCAGTCATCTAGAAGTAAGGTCCAGGCTAAGCTTATGAAATAGCCTCCATCAATGACCAAAGAGGAAGAGAAAGACATTTCAAAGGGTGATTCATTCACTCGATGAGGGAACTTAATCATTAACTGTGGCTGGATACCTAACTTTTTGACAGCTGAAGTTGTGTGACATGAATACCTCCAAAGTCCTAAATCTGTAGGAACATTTGGAACAACTTTGGAGCCTTTTGCTCTCTACTTAGAAAATTGCTGCATCTGCTGTGATTTTAAGTAAAGGTCTATTGTCAGTAAAATTGAGACTTCAGTAATAAGCCTGACATTTAAAATTGTGTTAATGAATTGAAAGACCCAGAGAGACCATTTAAAATTACATGCCTTTCTATCTGTGCACTGAGTAACTAATGCTTGTCTGGTTACTAATTTCTGTGCAGTTTAGCAGGGTACTCAGCCTATTATCTTACTCATTTCAGCTGGAGCAGAACTCAAGACTGACAAGTACCACTGCACCTATTATTAATCACTGACACTCTTTCTGCAGTTCCCTTAATTGTACTTCGTTACTTGTATCAATTTCTTGTATTCCAGGACTTTAAATAAAATTATCTTCTTTTTAAAGGTGCTATTGGAGAAGTTAGTTTGGACTTTGGCATTTCTGGAAACTGTCTAAAAGTGAACGTAGGTGGCCAAATGCAGAAAGCTTATAGTTTTTTCTTCTACCTGATACTAACTTTTCTCTAAGTGTGTTTTTCCAGTTCAATGAATCATATGTATTGTATTTTGATCATCACCTCTCATTTTAGAGATTTTAGAGTGAGGTCTGAATCTGCTAAAGGACCTTGTTTTTCAGTCATATGAGCCTACAGCTTCTTTTTGATGGCACCAAGAACTTTAATTTTCCACTTGGGTTTCCCTTTACATATCCAGGATCTCCGGCTTAAATAAGGAAATATAAAAGAAGTACTAAGAAATGGGCAATTGTTACCAACTGTGCCCTACATTTCATCATAGTTTCAAAGCATTTTAGGAGTCTTTGGAATGATCAAATACTAAAATGCAAATCTCGGCCAGTACATTTCAAAGCTGACAAATCACTTGGGACATCTTATTTCTTAAGTATGCACCTTGACACCTTGACTAAAATTGCAGGATTTGACAAACGTGCCAACTCCCAATCTCTAAAAATCAATTCCTTTCATTCAGTTGAATTAAAAATCCAGAAACATCGCCCACTAAATGTGTTCATCTTATATTTAGGAGGAAAAAGGCACACTTCCTCCTTCCCTGCTAGATTTTCTATCAATCAGATTAATAAGCAATCTTGGCTTAGATCGAGATTTTCTGTACAAGTTTTCTTTTGACTTTGAATATTAAATTTGTCTCTGTCAAGAAACACCAGTAAGAATTTGAATATACACACTTGGGATTTCAAGGTTTGTTTTTATATATGTCGCTTTTATCTGTTTCCAATGAGTCTTTTATTGCAGAATTATTTCCAGTGAAGATGTAAAATTCTGCCTATGTCAAGGAACATAGGCAGATAGCTGTTGATAGGTGTGTTTCCAATATCTTCTACCTGTTTACCCCTCACATCTCAATTGTAGTGACATTATTTTGCACTTACTATTAACAACAAATTTGTTGTTAATTGCAGTTTTCCAAGTGCCATGTTAAGATGTCTGATTATCTGAAAATGGAAGGAACAGGGTGCTTTGTCTTCACAAACCGTGTGTTATCAAGTTCAGAGAACAGAGTTGTGATATTAAGTTGATTAAGGCTGCTGATTATATAATCTCATATCCAGGACTTGAGATTTTCTTCAATGAGATGAAGAAGAAACCCACCACCTATGACTCCAGAAAGGTATTTCTTAAACAGGAGTACCTGTATTTGGAAAGACATATAGCCTATTGTTTATCTTCTTATTTTGATGTGTAAGTCTGAGAGCTCCATCAGACTCTGCTTCTCTTCAACACATCTTTTTCTTTCCTTTCATTCAGTTGAATTGTCTCAGAAGTGACAAGCGATAGGACAAGAGGACAAGAGGAAATGGCCGCAAGTTGCACCAGGGGAGGCTTAGACTAGACATTAGGAAGCATTCTTCGCCGAAAGGCTGGTCAGGGATTGGAACAAAATGCCCGGGGAGGTGGTGGAGTCACCATCTCTAGAGGTGTTTATAAAACGGATGGATGAGTTTCTTAGGGACATGGTTTAGTGGGGAGACAGGCATGGTTGGACTCGGTGATCTCAGAGGTCTTTTCCAACCTAGTGATTCTATGATTCTATGATTAAAGCTCCAGAAAGATTGCCTGCTAAATGTGTTGACCAGGTTAATGCTGGTAGCAGCTAATGGGAACTTCACTTTCTGATGCTAGACTCTCCTTTCGGTGGGAGTGTTTTCTTCTCCTTAGATTATAGATCAACCTTAGACAGCCCAGGACTTGGCCAGCTTGATGCCTGCCTCAAAACCTGTAGATAGCCACTATTCCTACAGCGTTCCCATTATATGCCATTCCCTTGCATACCTGAGGTGATGGCCTTTTTGGTGCAGAACAGCTTGGTGGGGAGGGCAAAAGTAGCAATGCTCTTGCTCTCAGATAGGAAGGGGCTTTGCTGTCTCTTGAGTGAACAGAGACTTGAAAGAGCTGATGAGATTTGAAAGATTGTGGGCTGCTAGGTAAAAGGAGGCTGATTTCTTTCTCCTCTTGAGCTTTGCTATGCTTTCTCACTGCCTTGTAACACATCCTGCAATAAAAGTGACAGTGCAGGAACTGTCATTCAGAAACAGCTCCTCTTGGATTAGTCTTCCATCAGAAAAGTCAAGAGTAATTTGGCTGATTTCTGGAGCAGAAGGTTCTGTGCCATCTGCAAATCAGGTCCTGTATTCAGTTTCAGATCTATTATATCAAGCTGGCCCTTAGATAATGATGCCACCAGAATCAGTGACTGCTCTTGAAAATGTGGACATTAATCTCAAATACTTCACATTGAGATCAGAGTATGCGCAATTGAGGTTCAGTGGAAGAGATGTGATTATTAAGCAATTAAGAGATAATTTAGTGGATTTGTCTGCTGTTATTCAGAGGGCACCTCTTAAGTGGACCTAAAGTTTCAGCTTAGTTGTGGAATTTGCATTGTGAAGTGATGGAAGAGGTCACAGAAATGGTCTACCAGACATTGCAGTGAGCACATCCCTTGGAAGCAAATATGCAGGAACTGATTCATTGACTCACTGAATTAAATTGTGTTTCAAGCATTAAACTGACAGCTGCTAAGCAATTAAGAGACATGCCTATTCTCAAGTGCTGATAGAAAGAATACAGTCAACATCTTTAAAAAACGTACCATTACAGCATATTTTGTGACAGGTTTCAGTCCCTTACACTTTGTGAACTATTAGGAAGTTTGACAGCATAGGAAGGCTTTGTTCAAACCAGTCCAGTGCTTCAACATTGCCCCAAAGTGGCAGACAGGAATTCCTGGAGAAAAATGAAACCATTTTCCTCCTGCTTTGAACCACAGTGAGTGGGAGTGTAATTGCCATTCCCACATAATTTTCAGCAATTTTCTATTTGTAATAATGGAATTTTTTTTTCAATCACAGAGGAGCCAGTACCACAGAGAAGATCGTTGTTTATAGGAATACCTTTCATACAGACTAGCTAGGAGCCAGATATTAGCTGCTGAAGGTGGTGCAAAGCCTCCCACCTAGCCAGCTGCCCTGGACCAGGATGCAAACACAAGCCCCCGTGTTGCCTGGGAGTGATGAGTTCCCCACCAGCAGGCACCCACCATGGACATTCCTGCAGCATTTTTGTTATCAGAGGTGTCAATCGTGGAGATCTGCTTCCCAAACTCGACACATCCTGGCATCATCTTGGCAAGATAATAGATTTGTCTGCCCATTAAGTCCAAGATCAGTTTCTTCTACTCATTTTCACAATGCATTACAATAATCGTGCAATTGTGCCTCTTCCCTTTTCTCCCCTGTTTTTTCTTAAGTGAAGATACAGATTCTGTACCTGCCTATTTGAAGAAAGCCCCTTCCTTGCTTCTAAAAAAAAGCAGACAGTACTTTTGCGGTAACTTTCCAGTGTTAAACCCTAGTTTGAAGAAGCTTATGATTCACAGGACATGTATAAATGCTACCCACTGTTCACCACCTCTTGCTGTTATACAATCTCTCAGATCTGATAAACACTTCTAGGGCTTCGTCATATTCTCTTTGTTCAGGTATGTGAACAGTCTTCTGTAGGATAACACGTAATTCATATAGTTTGACTTTCATTGTGCTGCAGATTTAAATCCCCATGGAGCACCTTAGTTTATCAGAGGCAAGAAGTCTTCCATTTGGGAAAAAAAAGGGTTCAGTTCAGTACAAACTGCTTTCTAGTGAGGCTAGGGAAAAAAAAAAAAGGCTATTTATATGAAAAACTAAAACTCGGAATAAAGAAAAAAGTTCATCATCGAGACTTTGAGGCAAATAATAGAAAAAATTCACCTGTAGTCCAGCAGACCCAGGCTGCTACGGGAGAAAATAGCTTAATGGCAGGAAGGCAGCAAGCTGTCAGAGGAGGGAATTATTCCTTTGGAGGACCCATTCTGTCCAGTGAGGACTCTGTACCAACTTGCACTGGAAAATACTCCCTTTGGGAGGGCCATGAGGAATTTCTCCCCATGGATGGGAAGAGGCAAGTTAAAAAGGAAGATATTTTGGCTGTCAAATGTGGATAATTGGGTTTGTGGTGCCAGCTGGGCACAACAGTGGTAGATCTTGTAGACCTCTGTAGAGAATTCTAGGGTGTAGCTGCACTACACCCTACCTTTTCCCATGACTGTCTATGCTGAAATACTCCCAGTGCCACATGACAGTACAGGAAGACTGAAAATCACTCTCAGTTTGTGATTTAGAAATGAAGAAAACAAATTATGTGGAGTTCACAGTCGTTTGAAGCTTTTGAATATGTGGGCTCTACATTTAGAAATAGAAATGAAAAGTGACGTTCAAAATGGAAAAAGTTGTATGAGAGGTTAATGAAGAACTGTGAGAAAATGAAGAGATACAGAACCTGAAGAGGCACATCCTCTGGGGTGAAGGCATGAAAAACTGCATCTTCAGATGCATGGTGAGTGCAGAGACTGATAACCCAGGAGGGAAATAGTGAAGAACAGTCTGAAGATAGAAGTCCCATTTAAACAAGGTGCATGGGTGCGCACACATACACGCACACATGCACACAAAGGTGGTTGTATCAAGGGGTATGTGCTTCCATTGAAATGCTAGAAGTCTAAAGGCTGAAATCAGGGAACAGATATGTTTGCTTTTAAATTTGCAATTTGACATAGCAGACACCTCAGGACTAGAAAGGAAAAAAAGATAATAATTGGGATATCGCAACACCTAGGAAAAAATAGTAAAAAAAAAAGAAGCTTGTGACTCAAAACACAAATTCACCGTGAATAAAAACTCCAGACCTAAATAGCAAAAATGCAATGTTAAGACTATATTTCAGACCAGGATGGATGGAGAGAATGACTATGACATTATAATAGAAATTAGGGAGATGACAAATGCAGAAAACCCAGTAAGAATGAGATACATGTGTTGCTTTATATACATTAAGTACTTTCATTGTGATTGCAATGTGATGCTGGGAATACATTTGTAGACTGCACCATATAGGAGATACTCAGGGAAAAGACAGATAGAGCAGCAGATCTTCACTGAGTCTGGACATGTGCCCAGCCCTGCATTTAAAATATTACTGTCAAACCACAATGTTCAATTCTTTAAAAAATGTTAAGAACCCCAAGCTACCATATAAATATGATTATATTTGTAAAGAAAGAGATAACAGGGTGAAGACTGAACTGTTCACAGGTGACATAAGAATTGTCTGGAAATATCAGAGACTTCAGCAAATGCATGATTCTTCTCAATAGCATCTGTAGGGGGAGCTAAGCAGGGTAACTAAGACCCCAGAAAAACTGGATTCAGTGAAAAAGAAAAGCAGAAATAGAAATTAACTCTGGGTAGCAAAATATAAAACTATGGTAAGACAAGGCAAAAAGAAACACAGAGCTTAAAGCATAAAAATGAAGTTTCAGTCCAGTCAAGTCTTCTAGTGAAAGCGATTCTGCACTTTGAAGACTGATGTTCCTTCTCTGCCATCTAAAATCTTTACTTAATTCCTCTTTTTTTTTTTTTTTCCTTAATATACTTTGCTAATTAACCAATTAAAGAGACTTTTATTTTGGAAAGAAAGGAACTATTTTCATAAAAATCGTAGAATCATTTAGGTTGGAAAAGACCATTAAGATAATTGAGTCCAACCATTCTTCCTTCCTCCTGCTGGCCATGCTATTTCTGATACAAACCAGGGTGCTGTTAGCCTTCTTGGCAACCTGTGCATGCTACTGACCAATACCCCCAGGTCCTTTTATGCTGGGCAGCTTTCCAGCCACTCTTACCCAAGTGTTGCATGGGGTTGTTGTGGCCCAAGTGCAGCACCAGCACTTGGCCTTGTTGAACCCGGTCCAGCTGGCCTCAGCCCATCAATCCAGCCTGCCCAGATCCCTTTGTAGAGCCTTTCTACCCTCAAATAGATCAACACTCCACCCAAATTGGTGTAGTCTGCAGACTTACTGAGGGAGCACTGAATCCCTTCATCCATATCATTGATAAAGATATTAAACAGAACTGGCCGAAAGGCTGAGCCCTGGGGAACACCACTTGGGACCAGATGCCAACTGGATTTAACTACGTTTACCACAACTCTTTAGGCCTGGCCATCCAGCCAGTTTTCTACCCAGAAGGACTACATCCATCCAAGCCATGAGCAGCCATTTCTCCAGGAGAATGCTGTGGGAAATAGTGCCAAAGGCTTTACTAAAGTCCAGGTAAACAACATCCACAACCTTTCCGTTAACCATTAAGCAGGTCACCTTGTCATAGAAGATCAGTCAAGCAGGACCTGCCTTTCCTAGACCCACGCCAACCGAGCCTGATCACCTGGTTGTCCAGTACATGTCATGTGATGTCACTCAAGATGATCTGCTCCATAACATTCCCTGGCACTAAGGTCAGACTGACAGGCCTGTAGTTCCCCAGATCCTCCTCCCAGCCCTTCTTGTAGATGGATGTCACATTTGCTAACCTCCAGTCGACTGGGACCTCCCCAGTTAGCCAGGACTGATGATAAATTATTTTGCTTCTGTTTAGGCTCCTGAAGGTAAATAAGATAATGCTAAAAGCTGACCTGGCTGGAGATCACAGTAACGTGCATGCATTGATGTGTCCCATGTGTCAGGACAGGAAGGTGCCTTACAGGAGAGCCCTTGGAGCTATAAAGCACTGTCACCTTTACACCTGTGCTCAGGACAAACGTGCTGCAGCCTTCTCTGGTGGCCTCCACCCTTTGCATGAAGGGTGCCTTGGCCCTGACGTTTCCAAAGTCCCATGCTGATGTCCCAGAGACAGTGTTGAACATGTTGGTGTACATGGAGTTTAAAGGTTGCTGTGATGGGCATCCTGCAGCAGGGGCTCCACTCAAGTGGGTGCTATCCCTGGCAGGACCAGCCATGCCCCAGGCACTATGGGAATACGGTGCTGAAGGCCCCAGAACTGAGGTCTGATTGGCTGCGTACTGATGCCTCAGGGCCCACTGAACAAGTGCTTCTTCATGGACTCAGGCTGTCCTCCAGATTCCGAGTGGTAGGAAGCCATTGATTTGGGACCCATTGTGGTGGCTGGTGGGACAGTGCTAAGAAATACCATACGGGTTTAAACAGGGATTTCAATCTCTGCTTTGAGTCCAGAAAATATGAGGGAAGGGGACCAAAGTTATCTCCTTGGTGCTGAGGAGTCTGCAGTGGGAGGAAGAAGAGTTCAGACTCCACTGAATTCCTCACTGCGAGCTACAATGAATGCAAATCAATCATCTCTCAATGAAAATTTTGAGAATGATTAAAAAAAACCACAGGCACATGTTTTGCTATTAAAATAAACCCATGAAAAATTAAAGTAGGTTGTGACGAAAAGTTTCAAAGTGTATTCGCTTTTATGTTCAGCCTACATCATGAAACTAAAAATGACACTTATATTTCAGTGTTGCTATGGTTACTGACACTATTCATCTGAGTCTTCAAAGGAAATGAATTGATTGTGTTAAGGAGGAGGCTGTATACAGGAGATAACCTCTGACTTTCACGATGGTTTCATTTATATTGGTCTAACTTCAAACTTCCGTGGCCTAATCTGCACTTAGCTGAAGTAGCTGTAGTTTCATTTTCCTGTGTTCATATAGACAAGTTTAAACTCTAACAGACAAAGCTGAAAATTTTGGCCTGAACTCCCTGAAGACAGAATGTATTCTTTATTTACTGTTGCTCCCCAAAGCACTCCATGAGATAAATACCTCGTTGACTGTCATGGACTTTCCCATTTAATTGAATTCCATATATTTAAGAATGCAGAGGGGGGGTTTTGTTGTAGAAAGAATGATCTTAAAATCAAAAATATTTGAACTTTGAACGCTTTCTCCATCCTCTTTCTCCCACACTGACTCCATGTGCTGTTTGCTGTGAGTCACAACAGCACAGGGCAGCTCGGCTGGAAGAGACCTCAGGAGATCCAATCTCCTGTTCCGAGCACATTCAGCTCTGGGGTCAGACCTGGCTGCTCAGGGCTTCATCCAGATATAGTTGGAAAACCTCCAAGGATGAAGTGTTTTTTCCTGCCGCAAAACACCTGTGACTTCCACGTACAGGAGAGACAAAGAGGCAGAAGAGGAGCCAAGTCACTGGAGGGGGGTTGGGCCCTGTGGAAAGCTGGTGGTACAGACAAGAATAAAGACCTGATCTCTGGTACTCAAGTCAAGTCAACAGAAGTGGACAAACTGTTCTGTAGACACTGATTCTATACAGTTTCCAGTTTCTCCAGAAGCAACACAGCTGTGTAGCCCCTCACTGTAGGCAGGCCTCTCTCTGGGGTGCTGTCTATCGTTGGGGCATGCGGTCATGTAATGGTTAAGAAGACCAACTCATAGCTTTTGTGCCAAGGCATTTAGCTTGTGTCCATGCTAGGAGAGGCTGAATTCATTAAAGCAGACATGGTTCTGCATTAATCTTCCTACCTGGATGTGCTGAATGAAGTGTCTTATGGCTGTTAGCACACAATGGTGGAGGGATGCCCCAGGGGAGGAGAGATAAGAGGTGCTGCTGCTTGATGATAATACCTTTCAGCAATGAATTGCAAGTGGTTTGAGATGAGTATGTGGATGATTTAAAATAAGGAGATATGCAGAATTAGCCTCATCCTCATTACATTTGTGCTGTAATCGCGCTGGGCTGATGACACTGAGCATAAGCTAACGTGTTAGCTGCGTTCAGAGCCTACTCATGGCAGCTTAGAGCTAACACATATCTTGTCCTACAAGTCTCACTAATGAGACCATTTGTTTCTCTATTGGAGAAGGTGAAACCATAAGCAGTGATTTAAGATTAGTACAATATTGTAGGGATAGCCTAACTTTATCTAAAGCTAGCTTAACTTAAATCAAAACGGGTCGTTGTTTGAATTCACACACACAATGCATGTGTTGTTTTCATTAACTCTGGAAATCACTCCAGCTAAATCAGGGCATCCCCTGGTGTGATATAATGAGGTCTCTCCTCAGATGAGTTACACTGATATAAAGAAGCTATACAGGAATGGTCACTGCAGCATAAAACTGTCTATAAACAAGTCTTAAGGCAGAGTAGATTAAAATGGCCTGCTCAGGGATTTGCACCCATTTAATTAATTTTGTTTGTCAATTGAATGCCATTAAATTACAGAAAGTTTTGATTTTAGACAAAGCCTTGGCCCTGGTCTTCCGATTGGATCTGTCAGTAGTGCTTGCTGAACTGCTTCATTTGGAACAGTACGGTGTGGGTCATTGCCGGACTATTAGTGAGTATGGCCCAATTTGCCAAATGCTTTCCCCAAAAAGCAATTTTGGGGGTTGGTGAAGAGCTGGTCTCCTACTTATGATCTCTGAAGTTTCTAGCTGTGGCATCACTCAGGTTATGTAAGACCCAAGTTCACTGTGAATCCTCTGTCTAAGGAGATGTGAAATGATAGCTCCTTGGCTGAGCAAAACCAGTTCTCTTCCTCTGCCACCCCGAGAGCTGTGCGTCCTGTCTCACCTCAGTTACAGCATTTCTTGTACGGTTGGTTCACGAAGCAATCTGAAGTATCCTGGTTGTGCCTGCTCTGAGAGCAAGGAAAATCAGAGAGAAAGAATGGGAAAGCAAGAGAAACATATTGGCTGAAGTCAAGAAACACAGTTTTGCCAGTGCCCCTTCTGGAAACTGTGTTATTTAGGTGCCTATGCCTTGTCTGAGCAAAATCTACAGGCTATGCTGACTCCTTAGACATGGGGTGATGCTGTAACGTGGTCTGGAAGAGCCACAAAAGAGGGGGGGAGTTGTGTCTCTAGAAACTAATGTGAAGATCTAGCACGGAGACAAATTCTCATGTTCTAACTCATTGAGTTACCACTGCTGTTTGCTTGTGCCATGTTCACAAACAAACAAAAACCTGGGAGTTCTGGCCAACACGGTAAATCACTGTAACTGGGATGGGTGTGTGGTACAGAGCACAGCAGTTATTTCTGTGAATTTCATACTTATAAAAATGCAAGAAAGGACCTTTACACCACATAAAAGCATATACAGTTAGTGTAACTTGGTTAAAGTTCGCGTGAATGGTACATATTTTCTTAGAGTGCCAAATACAAGCAAAAAGAAATAACTCAATGAGTAAAATGCAGCATTTCTGCGTTCTAGCTCCCGAATTTCTGCTTTGGGAGGTTTTGCTGGCAGTGATGATCGTGCATCTCTGAGGGTCTAGAAATGCAACTGAACAAATATTTCTTTGGGGATTTTTTTTCTTTTTTTTTTTTTATTTCATGCTTCCCTCCCCAACCTGAAGACTTTTGTTCCAAAATGTTTCCTGAGGCACATTACCTGTGCCTCATAAGAGGGTGACTAACATTTCCATTTCTCTCCTCAGATGGTCCTCTCTGACTAAGTGACACCTTTCCAGGGCAGCACATATCCTGGGACTCCTTTGCAGTGATGGCACAGCCGCTTGTCATCGAGATGTGATACAACCCTGCGGACACAGCCCCTCTGAACAGTCTGGCTCAGGGAGGAGGGAGCAGAGGGCCTTCATGTGGGGCAAGACTGTGTTACTTGGTGTGCATGTTTGGTGCAAAGTGGAAAATACCTGGTATGGTGTGGTTGGTACCCAGGTTTCATGTGCTTGCAGGTCCCAGGTGCTTCCAGGAGGAGGGGAGACGCTTTTCCTGCCCTGGAGCCAGACCCTTTGTGAGGAAGGAGAATCTTTCATTTTACTAGTTGAAGGAGAGGTGGCATAAGATGTCAGGAGTTGTGTAGCAGATGGACAGGTTGGGTATCTCCTCACACTTCTGGTGGCAGCAGGTGTCTGCTGTCTCAAGGGCTGGGCTGCACACAGCTGAGCTCTGCACTCTCCAAGGGATTTGTGCTCTGCCAGCTTTTGGCATGGGGTGTCCTCACAGCCCTGGTATGCAGGGCAGCCAGGCATGAAAAAACATCAGCACTTCCTCGGAAATCTTGCAGTGTAATCATCAGGTTATTCCTTTTTTGCTTATATTTGTCACTCTGTTAAGAAAGCTGCACCCCATATGCTGTTGCACAGGACCAGCACTGCTGCCAGGGGCACCCTGGGATCCCTGGACCCGCAGGGGCATTTCTGCAGCGGGGTGAGTTCAGGTCTCACGGGTGAGTTCTTGGGTGACATCTCTGAGGATCTACGGACAAAGGGGAGGCAAGGCGGGTCCTCCTGGGCACACGCGAGGCATCTCGCAGAAAAAAAGCAGATTTTGCATCTAACAGGGCTTTTTATTTCAGCTTTTAGGACGGCACCGTCTAGCGGGCTATGTGAGCATTACTGACTGCCGGAGGAGCTCTGGTTCCAGGGCATCCTTTCTCACAGGCGGTGGTGGAGGGTACTCAGTTCTGCAGCATCACCCGCACCCGCCACGGGTCCCAGGATGTGGGGATCCGGCCCTAGGATGCTGTGATCTGGCCCTGGGATCATAGAATCATAGAACACCAGGTTGGAAGGGACCTTAAGGATCAGCTGGTCCAACCTTTCTTGACAAAAGTACAGTCTAGGCAAGATGGCTCAGCACCCTGTCCAGTTGAATCTTAAAAGTGCTCAATTTTGGGAAATCCACTACTTCCCTGGAGACATTATTCCAATGAATGATTATTCTCGCTGTGAAAAACTTATTCTCATGTCCAATCAGAATCTCGCCAGACTTACTTGTACCCATTACCCCCATATTTTCCATGTAACTCCTGGCAAAGAGGGAGCCTCAGTCTCCTTTGTAGCCACTCTTTAAGTGGAGATCTGGGAGCTCAGTTAGTGTCTTAAATCCTGAGCAAAATCACTACTGGGTCCACATGACAATTCGCAAATATTGAGGATGCTGTGATCTGGCCTGGGAATGCTGTGGTCCTGCCTGTGGATGCTGCAGTCCAGCCCAGGGATGCTGTGGTCCGGCCTGGGGATGCTGTGATCCACTCTGGGAATGTTGCAGCCTGGCTGTAGGGATGCTGTGATCCAGTCCCATGATGCCGCATCTGGCCCCAGGTGTGCTGTGACCTGACCTTGGGATGCTGAGTTCTGGCCCTCGGATGCTGTGATCCAACCCCAGGATGCTGTTATTCATCCCTGGGATGCTGTGATCCACTCTGGGAATGCTGCAGCCTGGCCCTGGGAATGCTGCAGTCCAGTCCCGGGATGCTGTGTCTGGCCCTGGGTGTGCTGTGATCCTGCCCTGGGATGCTGCAGTCCAGTCTGGGGATGCTAAAGTCCAGCCATGGCAGTACTGCAGTCTGGCTCCAGGATGCTGTGATCCATTCCTGAGGTGATGCACTTCGCTACCAGGGGCTTCATGGCCTCAAACCCAGCTGATGGCCTCAGCACAAGCATAGTCTGCCAGCCCTGCAGGGCTTACTGCTCCCTGTATTCCATATCCTCATGGAAAGGATGGGGATTTTAATCCATCATCCAAACTGGCATGGGGCAATATTAATAATTCTGCTAACTCATGCTTTTATTTATTTGGTCCTGGTGGCTTTCTGGTGCTACTCCCTGCTCATTCCAGCCTCAAACAGTATTTTGAAGCTCTCCTCAGACCCCAGAAAGCATGGACAGTAGAGGGAGAGAGGAAAGAAGAAGGAGATGGAGAGAAGAAGCTGTAATTGTTGGCACGTGCCAATGCAGAGGCAGGAGAGTGCTAAAGTCCAGAGGCCTCTGCAGTGCCCCTGTGCCTGCAGATGTGTTAGGTGAGATATGGAACAGTAATTTCAGGGTCAGAAGAAAGAAGAGAAAAGAGTTACTCAGTAAAAAAAAGCAAAGTCTTAAAGCCCTGAGCCACCTAATATTATTTTGAAGTTGTCTCTGCTTTGGATGGACTCTGGACTACACAGACTCATAGAACCACAGAATGGGCAGGGACACCTCCCACCACACCAGGCTGCTCAAGGCCCCATCCAACCTGATCTTGAACACTTCCAGGGAGGGGGCATCCACAACTTCCCTGGGCAACCTGTGCCAGTGTCTGACCTCCCTCATTGTGAAGAATTTCTTCCTAATGTCTAACCTAAATCTTCCCCCGTCCAATTTAAAGCCATTCCCCCTCCTCCTATCACTATTTGCGCTTGTGAAAAGTCCCTTTGCAGCCTTCTTGTAGCCCCTTCAGGTACTGGGAGGCTGCTCTAAGTTCTCCCCAGAGCCTCCTTCTCTTCACACTGAACAATCCCACCTCTCTCAGCCTGTCCTCATAGCAGAGGTGCTCCAGCCCTCTGGTCATCTTCATAGCCCTCCCCTGGACCTGTTCCTACAGTTCCATATCCTTCTTACATTGGAGATTCCAGACCTGGACACAATACTCCAGGTGGGTTCTCACAACAGCAGAGTAGAGATCACATGATCAGTAAAAGCCCATTACAGCCTAAATTACCCTGTGATTCTACAATTTTTATCTATGTCTGCATTTTAAAACAACAAAGTTCTTCAGTATTATGTGGTCTTTTGGGAGTCATAGTATTGGCATTAGCCTCATGAAACTGACCATTTTTCTGTTTAAAGTACTGATATGCCTGTCTGCAGCGTGGGCATATTCAGATGTTATGGGATCATCTCACTTCCTTGGAATTACAGGAGATTTTCTGAAAGCTTTGGACAAGAAAGGTTCAGTATCACAGTATCATGGTATTAGAAGGTTGGAAAAGTCCTTTGAGATCATTGTGTCCAACCTATGACCCAACACCAGCGCATCATCTGCAGGGTCCAGCTGTCAAATTAGGGCTTTGCTCATCAGCTGCATTCTTGAAACTGTATTTTAGGAATTAGAGAAACCTATTTGCTGCTGATGAAATTGACGTATGCAAGGTAGAAATGAAACATTTCAGATTTGAGGGAGAAAGACACAATGGATATTTCCAGGCTGTGTAGAGTTTGTAGCAGCAGTGCTATTCCTTACAAGAGGGAAGATCTACAGATTTCTGGAAAAAAGCAAGTACATGTTCCAGGAACACCTGAAGTGAGTAACAGCTGAATTCCTAAAGAAAAATTGAAGGTCAGTTAGAGCCTTCTTTTAGCACAAGCACTGTGTGAAGGAAAGTCTTAGTTAACTTTCAAAATCAGTTGAACTTGAGAGCATAAATAGGCAGTAGCACTGTCTCCTCACCCTGCAGGACAAGTATTCCTGATGGTGATTTTGTCCCCCTGCAGGGTTCAGGGTTACACATGTTTTTTGGAAGGTGCAGTGACCAAAGGGCAGTCAGTGCAAGCAGATGCGATCCAGTGGAGCTGGACCACATAGCACAGGTCGGGATGCCCTGCTCAGCCCCACTGTCCCCCCCCGTGCTTGCAGTGCGTATGGAGTTTACTGCTTCCCTCCCATTTCACAGGTGTGATCTGGAATAGCTGCCTATGCTTAGGTTTACAGGCACATCAGAAAAAGGCATCGTTGTGTTTGTTCTGCATAACCAAGATATACAGGGAGTGGAGAGGGAAAAGAAATCCCTAGAGGAAGACCAAATCTGTAGCTGTCGGCAGCATTACACAGCCGTGACATTCCCTACTCACTAAAAGCACACATGCCCTTCAGTAGTTTCTGCATTATAAACGCTTAGGAAGAACAAGATGAGCTTTGCAGAGATTCATGTGATTTGGGGCACACCAGCTGCCCAGATGTGTGACCACACCAGACCCTTTAGATGGCAGCTTTTCCTTGGAGTGACGTTTGCCCACCAGCATCCTCCTGCGTGCCCTGTCCCGGGACAGAGCAGCCCCCCAAAAAGAGAGCTGGGGAAGGGATTGGCAAGAGATGGCAGCTGGTACCTGGTTCCCACCTCCCATGGTGGCACTGGACCTGCTGCCACACAGGCCATGGTCCATCATCTGTGTGCTGATGAACAGAAAGCTTGAGGAGAAACACATTTACTGAATTAAAAAAAAGACATCCCCTCAGAAGCAATATAAATAAAAGGATTTGCACTCCACCATGCTTTCTAATATAACCATGAAGCGGAGCAATTTTGAGTATTTATACTCTTATTCTCCAGGCACCTGCTGAATATTTATTACTGTAACGTCTCTTGTGCCTTTCTGTCTGTTCATAAACAGCTCGATACCAGTGAATTGAGCATTCAGTGCTTTAAACCAAAGCCAGTAGTTACTGAAAGAAAACGCTTATTCCACACAAGTTCCCCACATCTTCCACAGAAAAGGTGATTAAGGGACAACTGTAACTCAGGGGCTCCAGAATATGCTAATGATGCCTTGCCTTTGGGAATGAGCCACAATTAATTACCTGCCTTGGAGTGATTGGATTGTTGCTGGGGGGTTTCAGACAAGCCAACACCCAGGTGCAGACATCCTTTTCCTTGTAAGAGGGGAAGTATCTGGGTAGTCAAATACAGCATTTCACAGCTGGGGGTCCTGGAGCTCTGCGGGACTGCAAGCCATCAGCAAGTGCTCTACAAGTTAAGAACAAGGACTTTACATGTTTGCAAGTAGGCAAGGAAAGAAATCAAATGAATAAAAAGCAGTGCAAAAACATTCAAAGCTGAAAGTTGTGAGGTTTTGTTGATTTTTTTTTTTATTTTTCATCAGAAGTGGGAACTGCACAAAAAGATTGATTCCTCCCCCCCAAATCATATTTGGTCTTGATGGAAAAACAACTCGACGCTTACTCCATTGCTTGGATGTCACAGTTTTGTGAACACGCATCATTAAGTCCTTCTCGATCAGATCTGTAGCATGGGGGATGCCCATGAAGACATCCAGAGGGTTCTTAAGACACTCTTAAGAGTGTGTGCTTAGAGCTGAAACTGAGCTGGATAAGTGCCTAGAGTTCCCACTGACTCATGAGAAGGCAGCACTTGAATTCTGGAGCTGAGCTGGCCATGGGAGCACCTCCTGGTCCACTTCCTGCTGGCACAGCTCCCAGGGGATGCTCGTCCTAATCACTCCTTCAGAGCTATGGTCTGCACTAGAGCAGTGTCTGTAATCAGAAAAATACTTCTCTATCCATCCTGGCAGAAATTCTGTCTTCTCGAAATGCATTTGTTTTCAATTTTGAAGTTATTTTATTGATTTGCTTTTGTTTTATTTTCACATGGGACAATGGGAGGATTGGTGTAGGAGGCAAGGCCAGTGGATCCACACAGGGACTATGAATCACTGTTTTGTGGCTTAATTTTTTCAGGAAGTGAGGTTTATGGGATTGTGGTATTGCTCTCTCCCTCTCTTCTTCTCCCCCTAGTAATTTTGGATCCAGTTTGAACCAAGCTGGACAAGAGACATATCAAGTAATTTGAAATGCCAGCATGTATTGAGTGACAATAGCTGGAGAATCTTGGTTTCTTATGGAGGAGAAAAAAAGGATTTCATGCCTTATCAGACACCAGTGGCTGGGACTGAGAGGGAAGTGTGGCATACTGGGACACACTGATTCTGCTCCTCACACAGGCATTGAGTCAGTTCATCAGTGGAGAGACACAACCCAGACTACCTCCAGCCACTTGCCAGTGGGGCGGTGGTCTCAACACTGAGTCCTGGTCTCTGCTGCAGCTTATGGTTGTGTGCTTTGGGCAGCAGGGATTTAGAGGACGATCTGGTCCCACTGCTTGATCAGAAATGGTCAATGCCTGGACGATTAATGCCTTCATCACCTTGTGGGAGAGACCACAAGGATGGTTCAGTCTTGGCCCAGCCACTGCTTGGTGGATGTGGTGACATGGAGCATGGGTTAATTGTACCCATTTTTCTAAAAACAGGAGATGGATGTGAGTGGTGGGAGAGTGTCTTTCTGTACTCTAGATGGGAACATCCAGTGGGATACAGTGTGTTTTACTGCAGAAAAAGAAATAGTGCACCATGCTCTTAATGTTATCATTATGTTCAGAAAAATGAGAGAAGATTTAAATACGATATTCATCTTTTTTTTCATCAAGCAGTGCTGAGCCAGATGGGTACAGCCTGTATTGACAAGGGCACTCGCTTTCTAAGAAGGAGTTTTGTTCATCTATCCATCTGCTTTGTATCCATGCAACAGTGAAATGGAGCGGCTTTTGCATATTTATACCCTTGTTCAGCCTGCAGCGCTATGAGAACCAAATGACATGATCACAGGGAAGTTTGCCCACTTAGAAACACTCCAGCAACCATAGCAGAATAAATGTGAAATGAATGTTATCATTTAATTATTTTTAATCAATAGTAGAGCTTGGAAAATTCTGCTGAGAAGTATTCATCAGCGCTAGCTCAAACAAAAATGGTGCTTCTGCTCTGGTATTCACTCTCCTTTTTAATGGTGTTCTGAGAACGTGCATACAAATGATTTGTGCTCTGCTGAATGTGAGTGCGGTGCAGAGAGGCTGTTCTTCAGAAGACAGGATGGCCTTGTGATTAAAATCCTGTGATGCAGGAGCTCGGGGACAGGTACTTAATGCTGTTGCAAACTTTCTGTGTGACCTTGAGCAAGTAATTTGAAGAGAGCATTTTGGAGCATGGACTGGATTAGGCATCTGACCGTCAGTTAAAATTTGGGTCCTGGATCCTACCTCGTACCTTTGAAAAATTTTGTGCTGCATGTATCTAAATATCTTCAGTTCCCTTTGTGAAAAATTTAAATAGTCATATTTCCTTCTTGACATCTGCAATTTGTCTTGTCTGCTTAGACCATAGACTATTGCAGGCAGGGGCTGTCTCCACCTGTGCGCTTCTGGGGCTCAACAGAGCAACTCACAGCTTCTGATGCTACCATTACAGACATCAATTTACACAGAGTGAACAACTTTACCAAGGTTCCTGAAATGACCATCTTCAAACTGGTTTTATTCATTTTAGTTGGGTGTCATTCTGGGCAGAAAGCAGAGAACATGGGACCATGCCCTGCCAGGTGTGTGTGATACCTGTTGGCTCCTCCTGGGCTGTGATGTCTCATGCACCACCCCCAGGCTATGCATCTACCATGGCTAGAAGGTTGAAATCCCAGAGGCCAAGAAAGATCAAAGCACCTGACACAGCATTTTTTTACCCTGTTTAGATACAAGAAGCGACTCACACACTGTATTGAAGAGGAAAGTACAACACCAGGCTTAAGACAGGCCAGCCTTTGGCAGGGTGAGAGCGACTCTGAACAGTTCACCAACAACGCCGAGACACCATGAGATAGTCTCAGGGCTTCCAAAAAATTCCTATTAAGTGACTGATTAAAATGACTTCTGTGGGTAGTTCCCAGATACAGGAAAGGGCTGTCATAACCTGCTGACATACTGGCTACTGGCCACTGTTGTGTAAATGAATACCACAGCTGACTGGACAGTGTCTTTTCTTCATGCTCAGTGGGATACGTGTGACACCTTCGTATAGGTACAAGTTGCATGTTCATAGAGTTGTTCAGAAGATGCTATGTTGGACAGAAGCAATGCAAACACTGTGTGTAGAGGCAGAAAAGGCACTTTTTTGTTGTAACTTTTGTATTCTAAAAATAAAAATATCCAGAATTACCTCCCAATTCAGACAAAGTCTCTCCATTCCTCTGCAGGTTCAAAGGCCAAGGCAAGTTAAAGCTGAGTTGAGACCTAAGGGTTTCCCTCAGCATCACATTCTCAAGATCAGATCTACTGTGCCATGAAGGCATCTGGGATCCAGTGACAGTGGCCTCAATGACAGAAGCTTTTGCTTCTTCTGGCTGCTGTTACTGTCCCTTGGGCTCACCCTGTTGGGGCAGCACTATGGACGTGTCAAGAGAGGCTGCAAGCAGGACATATGCAGCTCTGCACCCTCCCACGTTGGGGTTTCCCCTTAACCTTTGAGCTTGTAATGATGACATCTCAACCACTCGACCTCTGCCTGTGGTGTCACCCTTGTGTCCTTGCCTAGGTCTGCTCCGTGGGCATCTCCTAACTTCTCCTCATGACTGTGCAACATCTGCAGCAGCTGAGCTGTGGCTGTGTAACCATGAAGGCTGTATCAGAGCAGGGCTTCGGGGCCACAAGTGCAGGTGGTTGGTCCTGCCCAGGGATGAGGAGGTGACAGTTGGGCTTGAGGACTGAGATGGAAGCTCTCAACATCCTGATAGAATTTGATTGCAGATGCCATACCCACACGTGGTGTTAGAGCTTGGTAACAGGCTGAGCCTCCACTTGCACTTCTGCCTAATGGGCTGCAGCCACCGTTTGGGATAAGGGTCTCCACAGGTCCGCAAGAGCCAGCCTTGCCCCATAACCTCGTCCGTACAGGGCGTGATGCTGCTCTGCTCCCAGGCCTGGAGATCCAGGTGCTGGATCCTACCTTGTAACTTTGAAAAATGTTGTGCTCTCTGCAGCCAGCGGTACAAGCAGCTGCTGTGATGTTTGAGAAACTGTGACGTGGTAGATGATGGTGCTGAAAGCACCATTAGCTGTTTGGGTGGCGTTTAGGAAACCTGTCAGTGTTTCTTCACCTGACAGTGCAGCCTTCATTCTGGCAATATGAAGACATCAGCTGTGAATCTTTCTCTGCAGCTTGAACATGCATAAATCAAAGTGCGCATATTGCAAAGCATTATACTGTGTAACAACTTCAGACATATAAAAGAAGGTTTTTCTGATGTTTAATACTTGCTCTTCTGTGACAGCGATGTTTACAGTTATGTATTTTCTGGTAGATATATAAAATATATTTGTCTTACCTTTTTATAATTTGTGCAAATATTGGTAATCTATATAAACTCTAGTAGCTTGTAATGACAGGGGATGGCACAATAACCAATCATCCACAGAGCAAGTTATTCTGTTGTAAGTTAATTCAGGCAGTAAAACAAATATCTTGTTTTAATTTATTAGCTAATATTCCACTCAACATGGCCTTATTTGTCTGCAATGTTTCAATTACTTTTGTTCTTCATTTGCTTAATATCCATCAGTTCCATCTTCTACCACTAGTAAACAAATTATCTTTATATTTGGCATAAATAAGCAAGCAGTAACACCAGGGTGACATTGTAGTGCAGCTGAACAACAGCTACTGTAATCCTTGTGCATTCTGAGCTGTCAGTCTTACTGCAGAGATTCCTCCTTAGTGCTTTGCTGCATCTTGGACAGAAAAAGAAGTTTTGAATGGCTAGGGCATTTGATACTATTAAAAATTGGTATGTTTACCTTTCTTTCTTTTCCTCTAAAGAAAATGTTGATTTAAAACTCCTTAAGGATTAGTTTTATCGATTACCCATGAAGATTTCAGTTAACAATCTGCATTTGAACCATTATGTAAATTGCCTTGATTAAGCCCCAGTTACTAGACAGATAAATTTCCTCTAATAGCTACCTGAACAATCAGAGATTGTCATTTCTGTCCCAATTCAATCATACTATTGTATTATTTATTAATCACCTGTCCTGGATTCTTTCCATACTTACACACTCGCTTGACAGGACTCGCTGGAGTCAAGAGTGATGTCAATCAGTTGAGCTGCTTCCCTTTGAATTCTCATCCAATGGTGAACCATTCTGCAACGCAACTCTACAGAGTCCATCAAGATGGTTGTTATATTTGTTGAGTGCATTTTCCCAAGGCTTGAACTAAGCTTGATGAAATCTCTTTTCCAAAAAAGGCTTTGCACTTTGTTTTGTATTTCTGTGGGCTACACTATAGGGCTGTCAATTTGTGTGGTTACAACTGCGTCTTGCCTTTTCCTGGAAAGCCCCTATGGGGTTCCGCTGAAGTGCTGGCACATGATCTGCCCTCCTGCATTGGACTCTTTGTAGTTTTGGGACTTTCCAAGTTCCCTGACTTTTAAATTTTGATTTATTTTATTTTATTTTATTTTATTTTATTTTATTTTATTTTATTTTATTTTATTTTATTTTATTTTTTATTTTATTTTATTTTATTTTATTTTATTTTATTTTATTTTATTTTTTATTTTATTTTATTTTTTAATTGCAACTTAATTGGATAGCTATCTTTTGATTATTTTTTTTTTTTTACAATTTGATTTATTTGACTAAGTAGCTATTGAATACTTATTATTTTTAACTGTTTTTAATCTAGTACTTCACTATCAATGCACTATGGCTGAGATGTCTTATTTCCTGACCAGTCATTGCCGTGGGAGAAGATTCATGTATGACAGGGACAGAACACAAACCATTAGAGTGACTGGAATGTTTTCAGCCCAGCCTCCTCATGTGCTGCTGGCCATCTTTTCCAAGGCTTCCTTTAATATTCAGTTTGCTTTGTCCACTGAGTCAGAGCTTTGGGAACGTTGTTTTATGTGAAACCATAGATCTACAACATCATTCCATTTTGGAGCAGCTGTTCTTTCTCTGTGTCTCTGTGCACTCTATGGCTCTTATGGTTTCGGTCTTTGCTAGAGCTTCCACTTTGTTACCTCAGTTCTATCTTGCCATCTGATTTTTGGGTGGGCTTTCATGTGCATCACTTGTTTCTCATAATTTCTTTTCCTTAGTGTTTAAGCCACTTATTCGCAGGGGGCAGCACACAGCATTAGCTTGCCGTCTCCTCACCAAGTCCCTTTGCTCTCCCATGTTGTCACCTAGACAGCAATATCTTGGCGAATCTAGGAAAACAGCACATAGTTTCTCCGAGTCCTCGTTTTACAGTGTTACTTTAGCAGCCCAAGTTTCAGCTGCTTGAGCTGAATGGAGGAATATTTTCATTTTTGTGTATGTTTTTATGCTTATCCAAATAGCTGCAAATCCTTTTTTTATGTTCACCCTATTTACAGTAACTGGATCTGTCAGTAACCAGTATTAGCCATTTTTCTTCCCTCTTTTTTTTAAGCCTGAACCTGGATTTAACAGCAAAATCTGCTTCCTGATATTTTCATATTCAGATCCCTGTATTTGGTAGAGGTGCAAAGACCTCTCTTCTTCCTAGTGTTT
Organism: Neomorphus geoffroyi; assembly: GCA_033558235.1. Classification (NCBI taxonomy): domain Eukaryota; kingdom Metazoa; phylum Chordata; class Aves; order Cuculiformes; family Neomorphidae; genus Neomorphus; species Neomorphus geoffroyi. The sequence continues at coordinate 15,614,730 of JAUMJM010000017.1, forward strand.
TCTCCTGACTCATTAAGGCTACCATCTGCATCAGTACCTGTGATTTGCTGTTTCGAGCTTTCCCAGTGCTGAGTCTGAGCAAAATCTTCCTCCAGCACTCTTGGTACTTTCTGCCTGGTCCGGGCCCCATGACCACCATCTCTTCTCCTTGAGGGACATGGTCACTGCCTGGCTTTTGCCTGTTAGCATGCGAATAAAACCTCTGGAAAGTTAAATATTCTCTACAAGGCCTATAATCTTTATATAACTGGGCATAGAATCATAGAATTGAATCATAGAACCACTTGGTTGGAAAAACCTTTGAGATCATCGTGTATGTGTGTGTTTCTATGAGCTCTATGTGTGGTTTATCAGCTACCTATCTTCTTGACCTAGAATTATGCCCAGATGTTTAAGATATCACAGTATCACAGTATCACAAGCCTGGAAAAGACCTTTGAGATCATTGAGTCCAGCCTATGACCCAACACCTACACCTACTCATCATCTAAACCATGGCACTAAGTGCCCCATCCAATCTCTCCTTAACCACCTCCAGGGACGGTGACTCCACCACCTCCCCGGGCAGTGCATTCCAATGGCCAATCACCCTCTCAGTGAAGAACTTTTTCCTAATATCAAGCATAAATTTCCCCTGACGAAGCTTGAGACCGTGTCTTCTTGTTCTGTCACCGGTTGCCTGAGAGAAGAGAGCAACCCCTGCCTGACTACAGCCTCCTTTCAGGCAGTTGTAGAGAGCAATAAGGTCTCCCCTGAGCCTCCTCTTCTCCAGGCTAAACAACCCCAGCTCCCTCAGTCGCTCCTCACAGGGCTTGTGCTCCAGCCCCTTCACCATCCTCGTCGCTCTCCTCTGGACGCACTCCAGCATCTCAACATCTTTCTTAAACTGAGGGCCCAGAACTGGACACAGCACTCAAGGTGCGGCCTGACCAGTGCTGAGTAGAGGGGGATGATGACCTCTCTAGTCCTGCTGGCCACACTGTTCCTGATGCAGGCCAAGATACCATTGGCCTTCTTGGCCACTTGGGCACACTGCTGGCTCATGTTGAGTTTCCTGTCCACCAGCGCTCCCAAGTCCCTCTCCGACTGGCTGCTCTCCAGCCACTCTGTCCCCAGCCTGTAGCTCTGCATGGGGTTGTTGTGTCCAAAGTGCAGAACCCAGCACTTGGCCTTGTTAAACCTCATGCTGTTGGACTCAGCCCATCTCTCCAGCCTGTCAAGGTCCCTCTGTAGGGCCCTCCTACCCTCCAGCAGATCGACACTTCCTCCCAGCTTGGTGTCATCTGCGAACAAGTTCCCACTGTACAAGTTGGGCCTTTGATCGCCTAAACTGAAACTCCGTTTGCTCCGTTACCTGCGGCCGGCACTATCTCTTTATTCACTCTCCCGGCCACACAAGAGGGCTCATGGATCAAAAAAACATGTAGAGAAGGTGTAACTGAAGCTCGGCTGTTTTCCAAGAAATTCTCTACATTTCCATAGCACTCAGGACAGGCTGCTGAAGCATTGGGATCCCTAAAGCACTGACTGCCTTATGTGAATATGAAAGAGTCTTAGAATCTGTATTTCTACTTTATGTCTAATATTGGTCACGGCTGCTTTGCTTGATGTTTCTCTGGGCTTCCCAGGGGACTCTTGCATTAAACCAGCTGAGGCTCCTACATCTGTTAATATTTTGGGACTATGTGTATTCACTTTGTTGTGATCAGTACTCTTGTTGCTTGTTGCCCCAGTAAAGCATGGAAGGGTCTGGACAGGAGCAGCTGGAGGTTTTGAGAAGGTGAGCATCCTTACTGTGCAGAATCAGGTCTTTCTCGATCAGGTTTCGCGACTTGTTCCTAGTTAATTTGGGTTGTTATTCCAAAAGGGCACTAAAGGGTGCCTCTCTCTCAGCATTTGTGATTTCTCCTTCAGTCCTCAGCTCCGTGAGCTGCTGAAATTCCTTCTTTCATCTCTTTCTGCATCACTCCAGAAAAATCACTGACCTTTTCGTCAACTTTGAAATACTGGCTTTTCTCTGTTAATCTTGTTTTCCATGGAGCAAACAGTTAACGACAAATGTTACTGCTCGGATTGTTTCACAGACCCTCTTCTTTCCGTTTCCATTTTCTACCTATCTGTGCCCTGTAAAATTGTTCTCCCTGAATGACTTTCCTCTTGAGCTAGACCTGAGTCAAATGCTATTGATTTACGGGTCCAGTAATTGCCCTAGCACCCGGTACCAATCCATCCGTCACTGCAGGTTTAATTTTGAACCTCAGTGTTAGGTTGCTCTGTTGGTCCCTCCTGCATGAAATCTAATCTTGTATTCTGTAGCTGCTTTCTCAATTACAAAAACCCTCTGGTCCTTCCTCATCCTTATCTTCTGAACTGAGCAACTGCATCACAGTTAGGGCGAGCAGCAGTGCCTCTGCAGTCCTTTGCAGCAGGCACTGGTGTTCTCCCCCAGCTTCTTTTCCTGGTGCTGCTGACATTGGGACAAAGGTGGATGGTGCTGCGGTCAGGTTATGATCACTCACAGCCGTTCCTGGGGCTCCTGTGAGTTCCATCACCCCTGTACAACAGTCTCCATGCAAAGTCTTAGCAGCTGTCACACAGCTCTGTCTTGTTCCAGGCTCTGACTGGGTCAAACCCACTCCTGCATCCCTTCAGCAGCAGCTGGGAGCCAGCAGTGAAGGGGAACACGAGGAGCGCTGGGGGTTCAGTGTGGTGCTGAGGAACGATCAGAGGGAGAGGCAGGTGCTGACTGAGTTACCTGGTGACCTCACACTACCCAAACCAGGATCAAACTACCCAGCCTCTTCCCTAGCCCAGGGATCGATATCTCCCTGCAGGAACCCTCTTGAGGGCTGCAGCCACAGCCTGCTGCTGCACGGTTCTTCCAAAACTTCAGTTGTTCTCTGGCAAACCAAAGCATCAGATCCTTGACACTGAGTCTCTTTGTTATTGTCCTCACAGATACTTCTTGACAGTCTGGATTCTAATCTCAAGTTTTTGCTCTGTTTGCTCTTGTGAGCCACCCATTGCACCCTGCCTGGGCTTAATCCACCATAGGTGTGGATAGCAGGCTCTCTGCTGCAGAGGCACACGTGTTTCTGCCTCCCTTCCTTCAGCAACTCAGACTCTTATTTTAAATCCATCCTTCCCTTTTCTAGACCTGCAATTTTCTCTCCAAGACTTTTCTTTACATCTTCTGGTATGGACTAGTCAATATAGTTGCAATCTACTACAAAGCCCATAGCCATCAACCTTAATAAACCTTGCCTTTAGTGCTTTCCTGGCAGGTTGCAAATGCTTTCCTTGCCTCCCCTGGTGCACTTTTGCCCATGTAGTTCACCAGCTGCCATAGCAGGTCTCATATTATGTCACCCAAATCCCGTACTGTGCCGTGGGTGGCACAGTCTCTTTCCCTGCGAGCAGTTTTGTTTGTATCTAGGTCATGGTACTCTGTCTGTACAGGAGCCCGAGTGTGACCTTAGCCTTACCCCGGGGTTCCTCTGTTTGGGCATCTTTCAGCTCTCCTAAGGAGGTACTGCAGGCAAGACATGCACAGCTCTGAGCAGAGCATCAGGAGCTCACCACTCCCATACGGCACTCCTGCACCTCTGCTGGATAAACAGGCACCATCTCAGGGCAAGGAGAAGAACTGGTATCTGCAGCGCCAGGGCACAACCTCAATGGTGCTGAGTTGTCCTGTTTCACCTCCCTGTTTGCTGCTTAAGGGCTTCATACCTTCCCACAATGTTTTTTTTCTGATGAACCCTTGAGCTGGTAGAGATGCCATCTCAACCACCTTATTTCTGCCTGTGGTACCACCAAGAGGGCACAGTCTCAAGATTCACCAGGGGAGGTTTAGGCTGGACATTAGGAAGAAGTTCTTTACTGTGAGGGTGATTGGCCATTGGAATGCGCTGCCTGGGGAGGTGGTGGAGTCACCGTCCCTGGAGGTGTTTAAGGAGAGATTGGATGAGGCACTTAGTGCCATGGTGTAGTTGACAAGAAGGAGTAGGTGTAGGTGTTGGGTCATAGGTTGGACTTGATGATCTCAAAGGTCTTTTCCAACCTTATGATACTGTGATACTGTGATACCTTGTGTCCTTGCCTCTGTTCTACAGATGTCTCATGGCTCCTCCTGATGACTGTGGAACACCCACAGCAGCCTAAGCCAGGGCCATGCAGCCATGAAGGTTGTAATCAGAGCTGGGCTTTGGGCACAGGCTATTGGCCCCAGGGAGACAAACAGTTGATGACTGAGATTTCAGACAGAGGTTTACATCCTTAGCAGCTACTGGAAACAGTGCAGCAGCCACATGTCAGGAACTCTGGAGATCCCCCTGCTCATCTCATGTGAACAAGCGGGTGCTGCTGGTACCAGGTCTTTGGGACTGCAGCATCTCCTTCTTGATTCCAGTTACATCAGTTTTAAGATGAATGCTGTGGTTCAATGTGCAAGCTGTAACACACTGAGCAGAGACCCAAACCTGGTGAACACTAGGAATGTCATTATGATTTTTCACTCCTGCACAGAGCAAAAAGGTTTCTTCAGAGCAAAAGAACTGGCAGTAATTAGGGTGCATCAGCAGGGTGTTTGAGCAGCAGTCATTACAAGAGTGCAGTAAATAACAGGGCTGAGTTGCAGTGGTGCAGAGAGAACGCGAAGTTGTGTGTTTGGTCTGTGTAAGCAGGCCAGCACATTGTTTTTGTAGCCACAAATAAGCCCATCTGTATGATTTACTTTCTCCTCCCAACACTGCCCTTTTTATGTTGCATCAATCATCCCACTGCTGTGTGATTTATGGTTTTATGTTCTACTCGCAATGTATCACAAAGTGAAAAGTGGAAGTTCTGATGAATTACGCAAACCAAACTTGTCTGCCTCGGGTGAGATTGGAAGAATTTAGTTTCCTCGTGAGTGGATTCTGACAGATTATATAAATTTCCATTTTCCCCTCTTCTTCCTCCTCCTCAACCCACACCTGGCTGTAAAGAAAGCCCTTGATACAGGTGGTGGCCAAGGCACAGCCATTTCCCAACCTGTCAGCCTGTTCTGGCACACCTTGACTTACACCCTGCAATACCTGTGTCACTTTAAGGCCCTGTGGCAGCTCTTCACGAAGCCATGGATGGATGGATGGGTGATTGACATGATGAATCGAGAGATGAAGCCTGTCTGCTGTTTGCCCGTGTTTTCCTTCAGCAGATGAAGTGTGTGGCTGGTTTCCAAGCCATGGCAAAGATACACCTCGCTGTTACAGTTTCTGAAGAGCTCGACAGGATTGATATCAGTGGAGCCTCCAAGGCTTCTTTGAATAGCTTTTATAATGATGTCCTCTTGAGAGATGCACTTCTTATCCTGGGTGTAGGACAATATAATTTTAATCAAGCTGTAGACATTACAGAGCCCAAAGAACTGATTTTTTTTTGTGTGTGGTTTTAGCACCTTGCAGTAGATTTCTACCAGCAAAGAGAAGAAATACTCGATGCTTTCAAGGTGAGGCTGTGCAGCACAGATGCTCTTTGCAGTTTGTACTTACTCTTCTTTGCTAAGGTCAGTCTGAAGTATAAGAAGATCCCTATTAATTTTGGCATGGTCTAGGGCTTAGTTTGAAACCCACAAAGCCAGCTTTTTGGTAAAATTCTGGGTTTTCATTATCAACGCACCCATCTTCAAGAAGAGTTTGCAGTGTCTTCAATGACATCTCTGGTGAGTCTTCTGCAAGGTCAGTCCCATCCAGCACGGCCACGGACACAAACTAATCCAGGTTCTTCCCCTTCTGGAACTGTGCACGTTGTCAGAAAATGGAGGTGATAATTCTTTCACCAGTTTTCAAATGTTTCTTCATTGAAGAAACATTTATCACCATCTATGTAATTTCCACCTGCAGAAATGGATGCCATCTCCACAAATACAGGGATTCCTATTTTTTCTGGAAAATAAAACATAGCAAAACAAAGCAAAGCAAAGCAAAACAAACCAAACCAAAACATTAAACAAACCAAATAAAAAGTGGAAGGCTGCTTGAACTATTTTTCCCCTTCATCAAGTACTTCATGGGTCATATAATCAAGTTTCTTATTCCTGAATTCCTGCTCTTACTGCAAAAAGAAACCTTGGTAAGAAAAAAGTGAAGATAAGCTCTGCCTCCACCCTGAATATCAAAGTTTCATCAGCCACTCAGGGTCTTTTCCAAAAGACGAACTCCCCGGAGACTTCTGTTCCTCTCACCCAATCTATTCCATAAATCCAATGTAGTTATTTCAGCACAAGCCCCTGCAGCAGAGGAACAGTCATGATATAAAATTTATCTGAAGTCTGAGTTGAAGTCCTGATCACTAAAAGGACTTTTCCACAGAATTTACAAGGTCTGCTCCAATTTTAGATTTCTGAGGAAATCTGCTGAAAACGTGGAAAGCTATTCAAAGTACAAAACATTGCAGAATACCTAGCTGCCCCCTGGGAGCTACCCATGCAGTGCCCCATCACTGCTGCCATAACAGTAAGATTGTGACTATGTGACATTTCACCTTTTACAGGTCTAGAGCAATCAGGCTTCTAAATCTGCAAAAAAGAACAAGAGGAAGCCAAATGAAGAATTGCTGGAGTTAGTAGAGGTTGGGCTCTGCTATTTGACTCTGGAGGTTTTAACTCTTGGTTCTGCCAGAAGCTTGCCGTGGAGACTGGGGAAGATAATACTTCCCTGTCTATTTGAAATAACTTGATGCAGAATTTGGTTGCTGACACACACAGATGCCTGCATCCCTTGGCCTCGTACAATTGCCTCAGATGCCCTTGGACAGTGGGAGCTCACTAATAGGCAAGAAGGAGTCTGATTAAGCGTGACTTGAATCACATTCCTGACTCCACTTACTCCACTGTAAAGGTGCCATGGTAAAAGGGAGACTGTTACAACCTTAGAGATTTGTATTCCAGAAGAAAAATTCCACCCAATGTGTCTAGTACGATTTAGTTAAAAGACACACCAAAGCAGAGGTTTCCCATTCAAACCTGTCAACACAGAAGCCACAAGAGCACCCAGTATAAGCCAGATATCCGTGTGTGTCCCCCATAGGTACTTTCTTAGGTCACTGAGAATCTGAATATTTCTATTAAGCTCAAATGTCTTCCACTGTTCATCAGTCATCTTGGCAGTGTTCACCTTTGTAGACAGGGTCAGGTAGTTTTTAATCTTCTCCGCTGCAGCATTTACTCGGGCAGCTTTTCCATTCCCTTTCCCTTTGCTCATCTCCATAATTTCAAACTCCTTTATGAGTTGAATCTCATTTGCTACCTGCTTCTCCAAATGGCTTTGCACAGTCCCAAGGGTGATGGAAATGTCTTTAAGGGCCAGATAGGTACCGTGAAAGGTAAGAGTGGCTGGCTTATAAATGCTTTCCTGCTGATCTTCTACCAAGAGAATTCTCTCTTTAGGGATTGTGGCTTTAATTTGCTCTGCTTCTTGCTTCCATAGTCTCCAAAAATAACTGCTTTCCTCTAAGATATGAATTTCTTTGCGTTATGTCACTGTATTGAACAAAGAGGTGCAATTTAGAAATTTTATTCTTACCTCTCAGAAAAATTACTTGCAGACATCTGATCCTTAAAACTTACTCTGTTACTGATGCTTTTCTTCACAGCACTTCTAGCCACAAAACAAGGTGGAAACAGAAAAATTAGTGCATTTCTGCGGCTGGGAAGACAATCACTCTCTAAGCGTGGAAATATTGTGACCCTGACCGCCTGCCAAAGTGTGTGTGTGATCACGCGTGTGTGTGTGTGTCAAAGTACTTGAGGGGCAAAATCAGTTGCTACATGATGAGAAAGGGAGCCACCATAGCCTTTAAACTGTGGTGGTGTCTGTACTGTCAGAAAACAGCTTGGCCCTGAAGCAGAAGCCAAGGATACTTTTTCTGGAGCCCTCAGCACAGGAAAGACATGGACCTGTTGAAGTTAGTCCAGAGGAGGCCACAAAAATGATCAGAGAGATGGAACACCTCCCCTGTGAGGAAAGGCTGAGATAGTTGAGGTGGTTTAACCTGGAGAAGAGCAAGCTCCGGATGGCCTTCCAGTACTTAAAGGTGGTTTGTGACGAAGGTGGGGACAGAATTTTTAGCAGGTTGCGTGGTGATAGGATAAGGGTAACAGTTTTAAACTAAAAGAGGGCAGATTTAGACTAGATAGAAGAAAAAAAATCTTTATGAAGAGGGTGGTGAAACATAGGAACAGGTTGCTCAGATTGATTGTAGATGCCTGTCATGGTTTAACCCCAGTTGGTAACTAAACACCACACAGCCAGTCAGTCACCTCCCCCCCTGCAGTGGGACGGGGAGCAGAATGGCAAAAAAAGTAAAACTCACAGGTTGAGATAAAGACAGTAGAGTAGTTAAGAGAGACACATCATGAGTTGTCCTGTTATTATCCTCCAGATCTGCAGTTGCTGGAGGCCTCTATTGCAACAAGGATTGTGGACAGCCTGTTCTGGACAATTGGAAGGTCCTACGCAGTGTGCCCGCTCGTAGGTCACGATTCCAAAATTGTTGAAAGAGGGCTCTGGCCACAATCCAAGGCAAGGGAGGGGGGGGCAACAAAGCAGCTGATACCAGAGATTCTGCATTTTTAGAATGATGTGGGTGGTTTGCTTAGCAATATAAAAGCTGGACCCTCTTGCAGCAAATGCGTATCTCTCACTTTCCTCCAGCTCTGGCTGTCCCCAAGATCATGAGTTCCCTGCTAGATGTCCCATGTGGCCCTTCTGCCCAGGTCCCCAGATATGCTAAATGTGTCTTAGTGCCATAGATCCCCTCATGGCCCAGAGTCCCTCAGCCCCTCCTTGGTCCAATGGATGCTCCAGATCCCAGCCATGTTCTTCTGACCTTGCACATGGGACTGAAACCCAGAGCTCAATGTCCCACCGCCCAGCACTGTGGAGCAATGTTAGCTAAAAAAACTGCCCAAGGCCACGAGCAAGACTTCCTATCAAGAGGGTCTTAGGGCTGCTCAGGGGCGATCCTCTGGCTACTGTGAGGTGCCCTGATCTGTAGCCTTTCCTCACCATCCCTCAAGATCCTTGCTGATAGCCCTGGGCAGGCTCAGCGAGTGACTCATCTCACCCTTAACCACTGTGGGTGTCATGGTGCCTGGGACGATCCCCAGGGGACCTAGGTGTCTATTTAGATTGGACCTTTATAGCATTATGCTTGGTCACATGAAGCTACAATTCTGTGAATTTGAAAAATTTGACTTTGCCTCTTGCTAAACAGAAAGAAGACACAATGTTTGCGCAGACCTTGCCTCTCCCAGTCCTGACCACAGTCACTGCAGTAAAAGTTTACTTCATTCACTCAAAAAGAAAAAAAAGAAACTATGTCAATACCTGAGAAAGAATAGCAGGGAAATTAAATATTAAGAGTTTTGGAATTCAGCATAGCGTAAGGGCAGCTGGACCTCATCTGTCCAGGAGGAGCAGGACCCTAGCCATAGAAAATGTGTTTGGAGGAAGAACCATGGGATGAAAGCTCGGCGTAGCAATAAGACCACTGTCTCAGATGTCTAGAGAGAGGCTGACATATCAATGAGCCAAGGAAAGGTGTGCAAACAGGGCCAAGAGACTGCAGCTTGTGGGCAAGCACTGACCATCCAGTGCTTGCTTCCCCTTGCGTGATAGCAGAGATGTTGAGCTGTCACTTGCTGGTGAGCATCTTCCTTGTTGCAGCCTCATCCAGCCCTGCTGAACAGGCAATCTGCCACAGCCCCCAGCTCAGCTCATGTTTTGCCCCAGAGCTCAGACAGGACAGCTGGGCTCCGTGCTGTGCTCCTCAGGCTTTGCCCCCAGCCTGGGGCGGCTCCTCTGCACTACTGAGCTCCTTACCCGTGCGGAGGGTGGCAGGCACTCAGCCCTGTGCCCACAGGTGGTGAAAGAAATGGACAGTGCTGGCTACCAGGATCCACTTCTGGACTCAGGACTCATAGGTGCCCTCTGGAAGAACAACCACTGCTTCTGATACCTTCTGCCAGGATGGGATGTGCTGTACCTGCCAGCCAAACACAGAGGAAAAGCATCCCTAGGCTTTTTAGGAAAAGCACACGGGAGTTGCCAGTCTCTCACTGAAAACAGCTTATAAGAAACAGAGCTGAAAAACTGCCAGTATTGACTTCTTTCTGTATTTGTTACTTTATACAGCTGTGAGGGTAAGAAAGGAAGAATGCTGAGCTTAAGGCAAAACTACAGTATTATAATGTTCTATTTGAACATAAGTCTGTATTGCACTGTAGAAGCTATTGCTTGGTTTATATTTTAGGGTTTACATTTTTACAATTTAAGTCTAATTCTTTTCCCGTTTTTTTTTTTTTTTTAGCAAGCCAACCACTCAGCTCATCAAAACAAGACATAGAAAAGTAAAAATCTCCTTTATAGTTCTCAGTGTTTGAAGCCCCAAATCAGGCTGAGAAACACAGAAATCAGCATTACCATACTTCATTTTAAACAAGGATTCTGCAAACACAGCAGTAAATATTATGGGATATATTGTGCCCATCACTTTAACAAAAAACAAAGATAAAGCCTGGTTCTGTAACATAAACCACACTATCTAGAAGAATATCATATCTGTTAACTTCATATTAATATTTGTCTTATCACATTAATGTTATTTCCTCACTACAGCAAAGGTTAAGAATAGGGAAATATTCCAAGTTATCATGTTTAAACCCATTTCACTATTTCAAGTAGCACATCTGGCAGCCTATGAGCACATCAGCTGAATGGCCTGCCATTTTTATGTCATTTTTATTTACTCAAATCATTCTTGCCTGAGTGATTTTTTAATGTGTGTATGTGCCAGGGGTCAGGTAGGAAGATCTCTTCCGCTGGGGTTTTCGTGTTTAGTCCTGGCTGTGGGCTGGAGTAAGTACTTAAAAAAAGTCTGAGCCCCTTGAGCTAAAAGAGATTATGTAGTTTGATATCTTATCTCCTGATCTTGTTAGGAGCTGACACTTTATCTTAGCTCAAAAACCAATACCATGGGAAATGATTTGTGTGGCAATGGATACAGATTAGCTGACTGAAATAACACAGTTTCTTGAAATGGGGTCTTGGTAGGTGTCAGCCCTTAAAAGGTTTTCAGCTCTGCAGAAGCACAAGTAGAAGAAACTAGGTGCTTGAGAGGTCCACATCCCCTGATGTAAGGGAATGAATTGTGAATAGCGTGAAATATATGGCAGCTAATCCTTTAACAAGGAAAGACTAAACTGAATTTACTTGTTAGAAAAAAATCCCCCCCCGGAGACTTGGCATTTCTGTAAGGTTACAATGCTTGGGCTTGCTTAGAATTGGTTTTGGGTAGGAACTCTGCACAAGCTCTAAGTTGTCAATTAATGTTACTATAATGTCAAGAAGCGCTGAAGCTGGTATGGCATATGTGAGAAGCATGGTTATCCTGTAAAATTTAGATACCACAGCGCCAAAGGAAAACCTAGATCAGGAAAGGGTTGGAAAAAATTAATGTGTGAAAGAGAAAATGTACATATAGAAAGTATATATATGTTTTGATATGCTTCTAGATCTTACCCTTAGCTTGGCACTGCACTTGGCATCTTTGCCATGCCATGCCATTTTAGAAAGATAAAGTGTACTAGAATGCCGTGACAGATCATGAGCTGAAATTTGTCTTGTAGCTGATTTATTCCTTGATGGAGAACAACTGCTTTGACTTAAAAATGAAGAGATGTTAACTCAGGTTTGTGTTCGCTTTCTACTGTGTGGACATAGGGCCTCCCTTCTAGAGAGTTTGACAGGACAGAAAGAATCAGAAATGACACAAAATGCCTTGTTTAGACTTCCTCTAAAGTTTACCCTTTGCTCTCTTGAATAGTCCCACACCCCACAGATATCTTAAATATTCCCTGTCCTAACCAGTCAGGAGCTGGGTCTAGAAAACACGATTCTCAGCCCCCTCTTATTCCTAGCAGTCTTTGAGAGGGCTGAGGAATCACTACAGCCAACTACTCAGCTTCGTTCTCTTTCCCTTTACTGTTGATGGCTTCAGTTAGAGTTTAATACCTGCGTGTCATTGAGGATCTGGTCCCAAATCCCCACATGCCTCTTGAAAACGAGCTTTGAAACCAGTATTGAAGGCATTGAAATATACAGCAGGATAACCTTCCATTTTTATCAAAAGTATGAAATCCTTTTTGATTCAGTATCAGTGTCGACTTCAAAATCCTTGTGCTTTAAATAATGAATTTGCACTTCTGGAAAATACAATGTTCCTTTATTTCTCCCTGAGGTAGCCAAGTTTGCTGCCCACTGTCCCCCCTCCCCCTTTCTTTTCTTGTTTTGTTTTATGTCTTCTTATTTTAGAGAGCCTTAGTCCTGTTGCATTTTCTGGGGAGTGAGTGTTCTGATGTAGCGATGCTGCCCGATGTCTGTACCAAAGCTTCAGCAAGCCCCGACATTTGCATCTGAGATGGATGAGGCTCCTAATCTGGAGACTATTTTAATCACAGTACTGCTTTCACAATAATTTTACTAAATCGTTAAGAGAGAGAAAGAATCATTGGGAATGACTAATCACACTCTCAGGAATTTAGAAACAACAAAAAAATCACCCTAAAGCATTTTGCAAGGCACAACATTTGTTTTAAATAAAAGGAAATCCTTCCACAGCAATACTGTGATTAAAATGCCACGAAAAGGCTTTAATAAACATCAGAGACATCATAGGTATCTCTTGCTTTAATGGCCGCTGATTAATTATCATATGGAGCTTATGCTGAATGTTATTTGGACAAATTAGAAATTCTGCCTCAGGCCACCAGACGCTGTACTCCTGGTGCTACACAAAAAGGATGCATGCTGAACAATGACAGGATCTGAGTCAAAATGCTGACAGCCAGCCAAAGCAACCACAGTTGCTTGCTCTGTAAATCATCCCAGGGGTTTCATCTGCAGGAGGAAATTACAGTTTTGCAGTTGCCCCACAGCACAGCTGTACCAGTAGGTTGTGTGAGTTATGTGGTAACACATTTTGATTCTGGAGTCTCTTTTCTCCTTTGAGTAAGGTTAGAAGATGGAGCTAAACATCCCTGCATCTGGTCTCTAGCATCTTGCTTTTGAGAGTCTGACTGCACACGCAGGTAATGCAGTAGCGCATACATTTGTGTGCACCAGGGTACCCCTCAAGTGATACAAGATCTCAGGGAGACCTAGGTGCTGTTTCTGAAAGACCTTGCGTAGGCAGTGCTATGCGATTTTCATAGCCTGTTCTGAAGCTTATTTAATTGTCAGCACGTCCTCTCCTAATTCTTCCCTGGCACAGTGCTTTATGACACTACCTAAAGCTTTGCAAAATAGTCAGAATAAAATCAGCAAAACTTATATGCCAAAAATAGGGATTAATCTGATAAATTGTGAGTGCCATTTATTTGTTTGCAGACAGAGACACAAGAGCTATGCCTGGTCTGTAGCCATGTAGATTTTCCTTATTCCCATAAAACTTACAGAAATCTCAGCTTCTACTGCTTCAAAGTATTTTTTTTCAGCCCTGTGAAGTTCAACACGAGTACTTCTGCTGTTATAATAAGCAATATCTTTTCACCTTATTTTCAATGGGGAAAATTCAAACTGTACTTCTGTTTTCCCAAGTATTTTTCCAGAAGTTGCTGTCTTCGGGTAGCATGCTCCGCTGGCTGCATCTCATCAGTGTTATTTCTTTTTTAAGAAAGAGAAATAAGCTCTTAATTCCTTCAAGTAATGAAAGTCTCTGTTAAATCATTTTGGCACATAAAGAATGGATAAGGAGAACACTGAAACTCTCTTTTCCCTCTATTATAATCTGAATTATTCTAGCACAGCACTTACCATTGGTCAATGTGCCTTTTCCTTCCCTTACAACATTTTTGGTGTAGTCTCTATGTGACAGTTTCTTTTCCTCACAGCAAAAATCAATACTTTTTCAAAGAGCAGGTCACTCCGAGGGCACACAAACTATGTTTATGTTACTATACTTGAGTGCGTTTTCCTTTTGTCCCTGGGATTTACAGTGCAGTTCATATTTCTCGGCAGTTAATCTTAAGTGATTGCCCAAACCTACATTCCTGGCACCACATTTCCCTGGCAAAGGGAGTAAATAGTTGTGTTGGTACTGCCCGGCTTAGGTCCTTCCCGATGGTGTAAATCAGAGCTACACCGCTTGTCCAGAGGTGGCTCAGGACCTGCTCACCTTGTTTCTAGTCATGCTCACATACCGTTAACAGGTCTGACTGTTGCCTGGTATTGCAATTTCTATGTCTTAATAGAGTTCCCCCACCCAATGAATTCTTCATGCACCAAACAGTGTCGTTTCTACCATGACTAGGCAGGTGGCATGACTTGCTCTGCTATGGTAACCTCCCAGCCCATGGTGACCTTCTCCTGAGAGGCATAAGATGCTCCCGATCCTCGCTCTGACCCATCCAGGATCTACTAGGCCTCTGGTGCCATTGGGTAGAAAATGATGCACCCCCTTTAGTGACTTTAATGCAGTGGTTTCGGAGTAGGTAAGTGGAACACTTTGTTAGCACAAAGCCTCATGGAGTTTTCCTGCAGGGAGGCATTAGCCTACACAAACACAGATCATGCTGTCTCCTGCAGGTTGCCCATAACCAGTGCTTGCTGGCAAAGGACAGCAAGCGACTTACCAGTTACTCGATAAGGACCAAGGCTCTCCTCATATGAAGACTTCAGAAGCTGCACAAAGACACGTTATTCAAATATCAGCCTTCAGCGAGCATTGCTAAAAACACCTCTTCCGTCTGGGCCACAGTGTGACGCGCAGTCACTGGACGGCAGGGTAAGAACCTCTTCGTCAAAGCAACCACTGCAGTCCAGTCCAGCCCAACCCTCTTCTTTGCCTGCGATATTGGATCACCTCAATTAATTATATTTGTCTCTGTGAAGGTTATTTCTCCCTTAGTGCAAGTTGTCTTCAGGTACATTGCAGGTGTACTCCTGTAATTTACTGTTACTTGTTTATTTATATAATTTACTTACTAGATGATCTTTAAGTTCCCTTCAAACCCAAACCATTCTATGATTCTATGGTAGTGTTGTTAATAAATGAATAGGGGATGAGGAAATGGGGGGACAGAGGGGATGGGAAGTGGGGAGGGGATGGATGACAATCCCATTTAGGTACCTAAATAAAAGCCAGGTATTTGACCGTATTTACCCTCACTAACTCCTATTTTCACACTATAGAGTCCTTAAAAGTTTTGGCTGTTGCTGCCATAAGCTTTTTACTAAGACCCAGATGCTTAATGACATAACTGACAAAGTACTGACCACTTCCAGTGGTGCACTGGTTTTGGCTGGGATAGAGTTAAATTTCTTCATAGTGGATTGTGTGGGGGCTGTGTTTGGACTTGTGATGGAAATAGTGTTGATAATGTAGGGCTTAGACAGCATCAAGGCTTTTTCTACCTACCACACTGCCCCACAAGCAAGTAGGCTGGGCGTACAGAAGGAGTCAAAAGTGGACACAGCCGGGACTGCTGACCCTAACTGACCACAGGGCTGACCCGTACCCGTACCAGCTGATGGTGTGCTGAGGAAGAGAGAGAGAGAGGGTGTTTGTCTTCCCAGGTAACTATTGTGTGTGATCAAGCCCTGCTTTCCTGGAGATGACTGAACACCTGCCTGCCAGTGGGAAGTAGTAAATGAATTCCTTTTCGTGCTTTGCTTGTACGTGCAGCTTTTGCTTTATCTTTTTATCTCAACCCACAAATTTCTTTCGCATTTCCACCTTTTGATTCTCTTCCCCCATCCCACTGGTGAGCAGCAAGTGAGCAGCTGTGTGGTGCTGAGCTGCCTACTGGGCTTAAACCACCTAAGTCCTTTTTGGTGTCCAGTGTGGGGCTTGAAGGGTTTGAGATAATGATGAATTTGATTGGAGTGTGTTAGTCTGAATTTACAGCTGTGTGGCTGCTTGGCTATTAAAGGGCGGAATCCTGTGCTTGCCACGGGGCTTGCTTGCTTTCCAGTATATTGGATTCTAGTGCTTGTTAAAGGCTGCTTTTTGCTTTCACTGCTCGCTGTACTGCTTATCATCTTACCCTGCCCTCCCTGGGAACAGTTTGATAACAGCAGTGGCGATGTGCCTGGGCTGGCAGATGGCCAGGGCATCACCACTGTTTCTGTGCTGCTGTACTGGGCAGGCTGGAATTCCAGTGTGAACTCAAGTCAAAGGAACTGTGACCTGTGGATGAGTCCAAATGGGACCAGGACGTCCTGAAGCAGCTGTGGCTGAGGATGTCTGTGACACAATGGGTATCTCTCTGAAGAGACCGCAGTTCATAGATAAGGCTGCACTGGAGCGCATACAGCCCGAAGGGAACTGTGCTCTGTGGATAAGTCCAAGCTGGAGCAGGTGCAAGAGGAGTTAATTGCAATGTTAAACTCTATAACATGGACCAATGGGACCAGGGGTGGAGATTGTAATGGAAATACCTTTAAATTGTTGTAACTCATGATTTCAGTTGCTTGTTAGAAGAACCACTATGGCAGGAATCATCTGGAACCAATGGAGGATAAGAACTACAAGAAGCAGTGCAAGTGCATTGGTGACCTGACTTGATCTGGCTTTGATGCCCAGAAGCTCCATGCAACACCTCACTTCTATTGTCCTGAGCGACCACCGTAAGAGTTGGAGCCCAAAGTCATGGACTAAGTGAACTCAATGGACGTTTTTTTATGGATATTTTACAAGTGTGGTCCATAGACTGAGGGAATGATATCTGTGTTATGTCAAAGGGTGGGAAAGGTGGTGGTGGGTAATGAGAATGATTATGGGATAGTGTGGGGTCTGAGGATGATATAAATGGTATGGAAAAAGGGCTGGAGAATATGCTGATTTTAGCTGAGATAGAGTTAAACAGTAGCTTGTGCTGGGTGCTCTTTTGGACTTTTGCTGGAAAAAGTGTTGATAATATGGGGGATGTTTTAATTACTCCTTACAAAAAGTAAAGGCTTTTTCAACTTCTCACACAACTCCAATAGAAAGTAAAAGGGAGGTGCACAAGGAATCAGGAGGAGATACAGCTAGGACAGGTGACTGCAACTGAGTGAAAAGATATCCCATACCCAATTGTGCTCAGCAATAAAAAACTGGAGAAAGAAGAAGGAAAAGGGGGACGTTTGAAGTGATGGCACTACAGGTGAGGAAGCCTTAGTTTTCTGAGGATGGTTAAACATCTGCCTGCCACAGGGAAATAGTAAATGAATTCCTTATTTTGCGTATATTTGTGTGTACAGCGTTTGCTTTGCCTTTTAAACTGTATCTCAACCCACAAGTTTTCTCACTTCTACGCTTCCTATTCTTTCCCCTATCCCACTGCGTGGGAGTGAGCACTTTCGTGGTACTTAGTTGCTGGCTGGGGTTAAACCACAACACCTGGACATCTAGCTCAGATAGTATGTTTTCTCCTTCCCCTGAGATTTTCATCAAAGCTTTGCCCTGTTAAAGGAATTGTTTGTTCCTGATGTCAACAGAGAGATGATGCAGCTGTGAAAGTTGTTTTATTCCAAGTACTCAGAGATACAAATCTGCTGTTGGCTCAGCACTCTAAGTGGGCAGCGCTGATTGCTGCTCTGGTCTCTGCACATTTATGGACATATCAAAACTGGAATCCCTGTCTATAACTGTTAACAAACCTTTGAGTCTAACATGCCATCACTTTAGCTTTTAGCAGCAAAGAGGAACCTACAGATGTTGGCCACTGATAGACATCCAAGCAGGATTGCAGACTGTGAGAAGATGCTTGGAAGAATTAAATGATCACATAGCAGCATCTGCTGCCACAGTGCAGGCCCTTGTCTGGCAGAGTCATGGTGACACTGAGCTTTCCATAAAAGTGTAGATTTACTGGACTGTGGTTGTACTGTAACACACAGCAGGAAAAAATTGCTCAGTGCTTTGGTTTGGCATGGAGCTGCAGACAACAACTGTGCCAAACAGTACGTTAAGCTCAACAATGAGTGGTTCACAGCTGAAGCTTGTACCTTTTCAACTGGCACAGGCTGGAAAGGAGTAGCTTGCTTAGCATTATAATTAATTTAGCTTTCCCAAGTGCATCCATCAAGGTATGTGACTGCATGTCCAGCATCACCATCTCTGGGCAGGGGAAAAGCATTCAGCCAAACTTTTCATAAGCACTGGGCAGGAGATTGACTTCAGCAGTGCTTGATTCCTGAGGGATTTGCTTCAGCGAGAGTGACTATTCGCATTTATGGTAAGGAGTCTACACTGAGTGGTCTGTAAGGCCATAAGGTGCATAAAGCTGGAGCAATTACTGGAGCTTCATAGCAAGCAGTGACACCTGCAAATAACACAGCAGTGTGAGAAGCCACCACGACTGTCCCATTGCACAGAGAAAGGCACCTCTCATTGCAGGAGGGAGAACGTCTGCCTCTCCAAGACTGCAGGAGCCATTCCAGCGGAGGATGACACGGTGCTTCATGGTCATTCCTACCCTATCCCTGCAGGTGTTTACAGCCAGGTGGATGAGGCTTTGAGCAACCTGATCCAGTGGAAGTTGTCTCTGTCCATGGCAGAGGGGTTGGAACTGGATGATCTTTTAGGTCCCTTCCAACCCCAAACATTCTATGATTCTATGAATTTGGTGACTTTAAAATCTGTCCTGAAATGGCTTAAAACCAGTACTTGACTTACATAAAAATATGCTAACCAGGGCAATATCTTTAGCGCTCTAAATGTATTTAGATTTTTTTTTAACTAAACTCTCCAGAACATCAAAATATATGTAAAGCAATTACTTACAAATGCATTCATCAGGTCAGCCCAGCAAGTGTTTTCCTCCAAAACTCTCTTGCATTTGTCAAAAGGGAACAGAGACCTCTGTAGCTGTACGAAACTCGTAAAAAAAAATCAATTCTTTGGATATCCTAACTTTCTACAACATTTCCATAGTCTGTAGTGTTTATGCTTTAATATTTGTTCACTGCCTCTTTGTAATCTTTAGTTTATTCCGGTAAAGGCCATGCCTTTCTCTTCTCAGTGGGAGCTACTGCTGTTCAGTCGTTGTTTTCTCATGAGATTTATTCAGGTAGTCAGTGACCTTTCCTGTACCCCCTGTTGATTGTCTGGAATAGCTTGGCCTGACAAGGTGAAAATAGCTACAGTGTTTTATTGTTTCTAGTACTTGTTTATTTACTTGGTTATGCAATGCACTTATAGACTAGTTGGCTGATTGATTTATTGCTGTTTTGTACTGCCGCCGGCATCCTTCTGGGGAACAGGACTGGAAAAGGACTTTCTGCACCTGAGAGTTTATGCCAGTGTCCATGCATTAACAAAGGCATTTCAGTCGAAACCATCCCTTGCAACCCACGGCTGTCCATTTGCCCAGAGTTTGTGACTGCAAACGTAAGGTTATACATGCTGTCAGACTGCCGGCTGGCAGCAGCGAGATACTGCTGAAGCAGGCTTGTGTCAAAAGCAGTCTAAATGAAACAGGGAAAACGGGTTGTAAAACATAGTGAAAGAGCCAGTCTAACTTCTGCCACCACTATGTAACAACCCCTAAAAAGCAAAGAGGACACAGGACAAAACCATGTTTTCCTCCAGCAATGCTTGATTCTAGGATTATTTTGTGAAGGCCTAGGAAAGAGATCTCAGCAAACTGGACAGAGTGGGAAGCTATGGCCGAAGTGTGGATGGGTAGAGGAGATCTTATGATGCCCTGGCAATCCAAGAATAAACCAGTTAGATGATTCAGAAACCACAATATGGTTTGTCACCTCTGCAGCTAACTTGGGACAGCTGATGCATGTGAGCAGCCTGAATCCCTTGACAAGAGGTGAGGTCTGGCCTGTCACAGGGCAACAGGTTGGTCAAATGCTATTGTACAGCATGGTCTGCCACAGTACCTGGCATCCAGGAGCAGATGATGACCACTAGAAGAGCAGAGAACCCATGTGGGACAAAGGAAAAGGAAGGTGGGTAATGGTTAGATTTTGAGTATAGGGAGTAGGTAGTACTAAGCTTAGAGATCATAGAACTGTAGAATGGTTTGTGTTGGAAGAACACCTTCCACTGGATCCTCAGAGCCTCATCCAACCTGGCCTTGAATACCTCCAGGGATGGAGCATCCACGACTTCTCTGGGCAATGTATGCCAGTGCCTCACCACCCTCACACTAAAATACTTCTTTCTAATATCTAATCTATATCTCCCCTCTTTCAGCTTAAAACTGTTACCCCTCACCTTATTACTGCACTCCCTGATACAGAGCCCTTCCCTAGCTTTGCTGTAGCCCCCTTTAATTACTGGAAGGCTGCTATAAGGGTCCCCCTAGAGCCTTCTCTTCTCTAAGCTAAACAAGCCAAACTCTCTCAGCCTGGGAGGTGCTTCAGCTCTGATCATCTTTGTGGCCCTCTTCTGGACCTACTCTAAGAAATCCTTGTCCTTCCTCTGCTGAGGACTCCAGTATTGAATGTAGTAATCCAGGTGATGCCTCAGGAGAGCAGAGTAGAGGGGAAGAATCACCTCTCTGCTGGTCACATTTTTTTTGATGCAACCCAGGATACAGCTGGCTTTCTGAGCTGCAAGTGCACATTATGTTGACCCTCCAATAGTGACTGGGGTGACTGAAGTCCCCCATGAGGATCAGGGCTTGTGGACATAGGGTGTCTATAGAGGGCCTCATCTGCTTGCTTTTCCAGGTCTGGTGACCTGTAGCAGACCCCCTGGATCATGTCATTTGTCCCTGCCTCCCCTTTAATCCTGGCCCATAAACTATTGGTCAGTTCCTAATCCACTCCCAGGTGGAGCTCCACTCCCGCTGGTCATTGACATAGAGGACAACACTCCCTCCACCACCCTTGCCTCTCCTTCTTGAAGAGCCTGTACCCCTCTGTCCCAATACTCCAATCAAAAGATCCATCCTACTCCATCTCCAAGATGCCAATGACATAATAGATGCTCATGCTCCTCTGTTAGGTCAGATGTCTCTTCTCATACTTCTGGGCAAGAAGTTATCAACTGATGGCTCAAGAAAGAATAAACTGTTTTCTAATGACTTTGTGACCATGATAGTCTCAAACATATGGACAGGTACCAACCCACATCTCTTACTTGTCTCGTATCAACAAACTCTATGCAAGCTCTGGATGATGCCTGCGGAGGTAACTCCTCTTGGCTCAAATTGCATATGAGGGTATTAATGGAGTAACATTCCAAATAGATGATACCTTTCCTTAATGGTTTGGACCAGGAGCCTTTAAAAACTCAAGGGAAAAGAATACTTTTCCTATTAGCACTTATCAAGACAAGAGAAGAACATCTCAGAGGACAAACTATATCCTACTGGAGGTGCCTAGTTCTGTCAGAGGAAGTCAAAGCCATATGTCTGAGGAAGAAGTTGATCTAGGATCACAGTTCAATCAGTGAAATCCAAGCAAGGACAATTCAAGTGCAGGATTTCTGAAAAACGGAGAAGAGACTTCCTGGGATTATTTTGGGGGTCACAAGGAAAGTTATTGCTTACTGATCAAAGGATCTGTATTTAGGAGGAGGCCTAATGCAGAGCTAAGGGTGCAAACTTTAACAAAGTAAGTGACAAGTGGGCGATCTGTATCCAGAAGGTCTGGGATTCCAGCAGAATGTTCAGGTGGAGAAGAGGGACCTTCTGTCTGGACAGGTGAACCCAGTGGATGGCTCCATCTGTCAGAACTGAGGAATCAGTGTGGAAGAACTAAGCGAAAGGTGATGAGGAGGTCTTCAGAAGGTAGGAGTAGTAGCCCTTAATATTGGAACCACTCTAATTCAGAGCTACGTTTCCAGGGAATTTCAGAAGACTCCCCACCTTCATAACGGCTCAGGTATTTTCTCACGCTTTCCTATATACAAGCTTTCTGAATCAGGATGTATAATGCATTTGTTCTGTGGCCCTATTTCAGCAGCTTTTGTTTCCAGTGTTGGTGACTGTGCACTTGGTTCCTCTCTCTGATGGATGAAACACAGAGCGGTTGCACCAATATCAGACAAAGTACCACTGGGAAAGAACACAGTCTTTCAGTGCCCTCTTCGACACTTCTTCCCTAAAGCAGCTGTGTAAGAGTGGTTTTACAGCTGTCTTGCAAGGTCAAAAAAACACTGAGGTAGGAAACACCTCACTTTCTCGCTGGGTATAAATTTGAAGTCCAGCTACTTCCCAGGCTCAACACTCACTAAGGGCTGTGTCTCATGGGAGGACCTCAGTATGATTCAGAGAGAAGCAAATTGGCATAGCAACCTGCACAACGCTGCCAACATCAGACAAGAGACAAACGCCTTGGGTGTCAACCAAAACCAGCTATAACCCATCTACAACAGGAATATGTGTTGTGCTGGGGCAGGTTCACTTCTAGGGGGAAATGGTGCTTTTTGGACCATTGTCAGTGTTTTCTACACCTTACTTGGTGGCAAGTTGCAGATTATCACTAGGCCATCTTTTCCTTCCTTTTCCCGTGGAGATACTCTATTTTTTTCATAGCCTGACATAGACTTTACCCAGTAAGAGTTTTTGTATGAAGAGGTCATAACATTGTTCACACCATTTTTTTTTTTTGCAACCAGTATTTGTACCATTACACTTCAGATCTGCAGCCCCATACTCCCCCTGCTCAGTGAACTGAATGCCCCCAAAAATGTGAAATATATTACTTGCGCTTCTGAAAGAGTAAAGCTAGGACTCTCACTGCATCACTGAGGTGATGCGCTCCATTTTTCTCCAACCTGAATCTGTAACGGTGCACGTGCTGCAGGTGATGGAAGTACTCACAAAGTTAAGGCAGACTTGATTTAAGGATAAGCCATCAAAATGGACATGACTTACATACCACAAGTTCTGAACGTATTTCTTGTGGGCTCCTGAACTTTTAGCCTTTCCTGTCAATGTGGGTCCTAAAATCTATTCAACACACATGGGAACACCAGCTGATGCCCCCCACAGCCACTCTCCTCACACCTGGGAAAGCATCAGAGAAAGGATGAGCCTTTTGATGAAAAGATGTGGGCTGAAATAGGCTGGAAAAGCCTTCTAGTTAAAGCACATCTCTGGCTGACGCGTGGGAAAGGCAGTCACTAAAGAATGTACAGAAAAACTTCATATCCTTTTAAAAGATTCTAGTCTATCTGAAAGGCACACCAGTTATGGAGAATGGGACATAACCACTAATTTTTGGTCATGTATAGACTCTCAATATGTCACAGGTCTGCCTGAGATGCCTATTTCTTTCCTTCCTCACAATTCCGCCTGCATCTTTCATAGTGGCAGCATGAAAGGATGGCCTCTTCTTCATTGCTGGGCACAGCAGGTCACAGCGTGATGAGCCCATCAGCTATGTAGAAATGGGAAGACCTAGGAAGAGAGGCTACAGTGCTCAATCAAGAACTGTGCCTGGTGCCAGGAACCTGCACACAAAGGATCCAGATCATCCTCAAGATGGAGACTGTCACCTACAACATGGGATCAGCCACAAATGAATTCTTCTCATGTCACTGTGTTTCCGTGTGTAGTTGATATGCTCCAGTCAAGCATCTCAACGCATAAAGTTTCCTGCAAAGAGGAGGATAACTTGAGAGATCTCTACTTACTTTATAAACAAAGTACCTAGATGCCCACCCGTATGCATTTTCATGCCAATCGATATCAAACAGCACATGACATAATAATAAAAAAATCCCTCAACTCTTGGTTCTTGCCTCCAGGGGTCTGGCAATGCCCGCAGAATATGTGCCAGAGGTGTTTGTTGCTGCTGCTTTCTCGTGTGCCTTTCCAGTGCCACTTCCAGTCTTTCAACACTGGGTGGCACCAACAATATAAAGAATCAGGGCGACGTCTCTAACGTTTTCCTTGTTCGAAGGGACCTGTGACCCTGGGAGACGTGACGTCCTATCTGTTTGTTTGTTTATAGGCTTGATGCACTGAATGTAAGAAAAACATTATTCTAGCAAGATACCTCAGGTAATGGCAGGATTAGGAGCAGGTGAGGGTGTAAGATAGGAAGAACTATCTGTAAAGTTTGATTACTTTCACTTTGGAACTGTTCAGTTTGAAAAAACCCACCTGTGATTAAAGGGTTTATTCTCGTCATGAATAAACCTCTCCTCAGGCACAGGGAAAAAAAAGAGACAGAAAAGCAGTGGAGAGTAGAGTCAGTCGCGAGCTCTGTGCCAGTGTTGTCCATCTCAGATACCGCTGGAGCTCAGAGTGGCCCTTGCAGCTCCCCATCTTCAGCTGCATCACCCCGTGCATCAACCAGCAGCGCAGAGGCCGAGCAAGAGGCAGAACCCTCCGTCAAGTTGTTCTTTGTCACACTTCGTCTACCACGGGACGCTAACAGCATCCCTTTTGCAGATAAGGCCAAGTGCCTTAGGAAAAATACTCTGCATACAGTGTTTTTTTTTAGTGGGACCTTAGAGGCAGAAGGTTCTAGATGCTGAACTGGAGGAAAGCCATTTGCTCATTATTGATTTCTGATTGCTGGCTATGATAAATTCCAAGAGTGTAGCAAGATAGAGCAGAAAGTCATGGAGGCGCTGCCGGCTTATGGAGTGCTCTGTATGCCTTCCTTAACATCTGTAATTTGTGACCAACGCCACTGAATGCAGTTATCCAATAAGATGCCAAACTGTCAGCATTTCATTAAAATATGCTGCAGGGAGTAGTTCAGCAAACTACTTAGCATGCCAAATGCATAGTATGTGCCAACATATTTATCGTATAATGTTCTTAAGAACTGCAAGCCTCTGTTCGTTGGGAGTAATCAATTCCATTTTCATATGCAGTGGACCTTGAACCCTGCTCTGCACTCACATTGCAACAATTTAATTTTTTCAAGAGATGATTGCAATAAGTAGATGCAGTACCTCTACCAGGAGCTTTGGCAGTAAGCTTTATTGATATTCTGGGCTAAAAAAGCCCCACCGATCTCTGCACATTGTGGGAAGGATCTAAAAATACACAATAAAACCATGATTAGTACAGCGTGCAACAAGGTGAAGAGCGCTTGTTGCTGTACAGAAATAAAGTCTTGAAAATGTAAAAGCAACGAAATCAAATAAAATAATTCAGCAACAAGAATGTTAACTCAGCCTTATTGTCATATGAAATAAAGGACGGTTATTTTTATTAGTGAAGCTGAAAGAACCCGTCCAAGTGACTGGTAATTATTAGTTCAAGGAGACCTTCAGTTTCCTGTTCAACCTTTGGGTTGCCTCATTAGACATTGTCAGTCTCCGGGATGTGCAAATCCCATGTGTCAAAAAGACTGCTTTTTCATACATTCAGTGACCTTTCTCATCTCCTGTATCCCTTCTTTCCTTTCTGTCTGACTGCCCCAAGTGCTTACAGGGACTCTGTTGCCAGGCCATTACTTGTTAGGCAGCCCTCCCATAACTGAAATAGGGTCTCTCCTCTTACAGTGAAATCTAGACAGCAATTTGTTAAGCCAGGACTTGTGTTCAGCAACCCTCTGTGACCTCTTCCCATGGGAAGTGTGGCTTCTGGACCTTGGGGTTTTCATCTTTACTCGGTACAAGGTGTTGCCAAATAGCTGTAGCTGAATCCCGAGGCCAACAAAGGGGCATCAACGTGTTCCTGAACCTTGTATCTCCAAGCCTTCCCATTCCTGGCAATGGGCTCCAGAGCCCCATTGCCCACATCTCTCGCTAGGGTAGGCAGAAAATACCTGTGGTATCGTGTATGTCTTTAAATCCTAAAATGCCACTCTGGCTCTATAGCAACACTAACAGGCATCATCTGTTTTTTTATAGCTGGGAGGCTCACAGAGCCCCTACTGCAGTGCTTTGCAGCTACAGTTAAACAATTCAATCCTAGAAATGAGTCTGAGGTAAAGTCTCATCTGTTACACCTCTGCTCGCAGACTGTGCTCCTGGGGGCTTTATTTCAGATCTCAGTGAGTTCCGTAGAGAGCATTGCAACCTTGAAATTCCACTTGCATATTAGGATCCCAAAAGAGGATGTGGAAACCCAGCTCTAGGCTTCAAAAATCAATAAAATGGGACATGCAGAACACACTAACACACCAAGACTTCCAGAGGCAGTGTATACATACAAACATTCTCATAAAATCAGACAAGGGTTTTTCTCCAATATGAGTGTCTCCACAGGATGAGCTTGCTGAAGCGGGAGGTGTGGGAGGAATGGAAGGAAAGAAGGGAGGAAGCACAGGAATAAATTCAATTTAAGTGTGCACAGAAGGAGCAAGAAAACCCATAAACATATCCAGAGTGATAAAAGGTAACTGAAGCAAGGGACTTTTAAAGATGTGAAACCCACCTGCTCTGTCAAGCAGAGCTGAAGAGGAATAAACACTCATGAACCGTGTGTGTGCAATGGTTTGCTGTGTGCTTGTCCCTCCTGGCACTGCTATCTGTTCCTCCAAGGCAAATGGGCTTGTTTGCTGCTGTAGAAAAGATAGTGGCCTCGAGTGGTACCTGGAAAGCATTTCCTGTGTTCCTGCATAGCCCTGATTTATACAGAGTAAAAGGTGCTCTTTAATTATACACAGGGCTCAGAATGGCACACTGTGTGCATCAGGCCAGAAGCTCACACTGTTTAATTCTCTGCCCAAGTTTAGAACATTGAACCTCAAATCACAAGCATTTGTTGTGACCTTTCTCCCTCTCCTCAGTCTATGTTTTGGATGCTCTGTCCTGGTTCTTCAGCTAGGGGAAATACGACAGTGGTACCTCGTGGGGCAGCAGGTACCGTAGCCCCTTCCCCAAGCTGAGAGCACAGCCTCACACCTCTGTAGTTTGGAGGAGAATACTTGAGCGGTCAGCTCATATTACAGTGTTAATCACAGCAGAAATGTAATGAATAAATTCTCCTTCTGCATTATGTAAATCATTTTCTGGGCTGTGTCAGCTCTTCTGCAAGTAAGAGCTTGTTTTAATCACTTGAGAGAGGATCTGACTGACACAGAGGCAGATCTGCTGAATATAGGAGTGCAGAGTCTGCTAGAGTTGGTTTTCAGAGAAAAGTTTTCAAGCTTTTTCTTTTATTTCCACCTCCTATTTTATTTCGTAGTTTCAGTACAATGGATGTGACAAAGAGTCAGTGCCTGGAGAAGGAAAGACTGCATCAGACTAAGAATACAAAGAATACTTTTGAAGGGCTGCATTTACTTCACACAGATTACAGGGCCACAGTGAGACTTTGGTCATACAATTCCTGGACAGGTTTTAACTGGGGAATTGATGCTTGGCAGTCACATTGAACTGCTAAATTTTTGCTGTTAATCTTAGAGCCTTTTAGGGCAATAGATTGCTTATAGTCATGCTGCTTACTGCTGTGTCTATGGCACTGTATAACACAGTTCCCATGTCTTTAATACAGTAATTCCTTCCTTCCTTCCTTCCTTCCTTCCTTCCTTCCTTCCTTCCTTCCTTCCTTCCTTCCTTCCTTCCTTCCTTCCTCCCCTCCCTGTTCCCTGTCTCCCTCTGCCCCTGGGGTGTGCTGACCCAGGTACCACTTGCTGGAGGGCCATGGTGAGCTGACGGACTATGAGTCTGATGTAATTTTAGGTTTTGCTACTGCAATGCCAACCAAAGACTACTGGTACACTTTCCTCCATTTTTAAATTGCTTTTCCCAGTAGCCGTGGCTAGTGGTCCCAGTGGGCTATAGTGCAGTCAGAAAGGGAAGAGCAATCACGGTGCAGCTGGAAACCTCTCCATTTTTTCCTTCACAATTGCAGAAACATTGGTTCCAGGAGAGAAGCTCCAGCAAGTTATTTGAGCTTGTCACCTACGGCTGCTGATGGGTAGAACTTGAAAATGTGTAACAATGTTAGGAAAATAGAAGAAAGAGCCCATGATTTTGCAGTGAGATTTTGTGGCACACCTCTTCCACCACTGCTTTTTTAATTAGTTTCGCTTCTACCGAGCAAGGAGGGTAATGAGAGCCTCTTTCACTTTATTTGGTTTTCTGGGGTTTTGTTGTTTGTTTTTTTGTTCATTTGTTTGTTTTTTTTTTTCAAATTGTGCCTGTTGTCAGTGCAGGAAACGATTTGCTATGGTCTTTCTTCTTCTTCTTCTTCTTCTTCTTCTTCTTCTTCTTCTTCTTCCTCTTCTTCTTCTTCTTCTTCTTCTCCTTCTCCTTCTCCTTCTCCTTCTCCTTCTTCTTCTTCTTTTGTAGGTCTTACCAGTTTCACAGTCTCTGACTTTTCTCCAGCGGACCAACTACACTTTTCATAGCCTGGAGAATAGAGACATAAGAGGAGAACACAACTGGCCTTGTTGGGGCTGGTAATGGCATGTAGTGGTGGGCAGTCTCTGAAACTCTGTGGCTTCTCTGATCCAGCCAGGCAGACCTGCAAGACATTTGTTCTCCACCTAGCAATGTTTCAATAGCCTGCACTGCATTTATTTACTGGCAGGTGTCCCAGGGAGGCAGAAATGGCATTTATCAGGTGCAAGTTCGCCAACTCAGCTACCTTTGCCAGTAAATTGAAGAGCCACTGCTGTATTAGGAAGAAGATATTATATACAGTGCACCTATTAATAGCCTTATCTCTCTCTACAGTGAATCAGTGTGAAATGCTCAGGCTTCTACCCAAACTGCAAATTCAAAATGCTGTTAGGGTTGAGCAGACCACAGGGCAGAAAACCAGTTCCATACAAGCTCCTCATGCAATGTAACTCTGCAACTATTCACACTGAAGCTCCAAGGGATGAAAATTGCTCCTGAACACATCCATCCGTCTCTGCGCTGCCTGACATCGTGGTTCTTGTCTGAGCAATGGCTGTTCGCTTTCCTTTGGTTTTGTCCCCTCTATTGAATGTTGGAGGACATGCCTGTTCCCCAGGAGGTAGGGTTTGCCCTCCTACTCACAGACAGAGCCTGTGCCCTTCTCTGACCGAAACCTCCTTCTTACCTGCTTTGTATTCCAGTTCAGTCACCAGTGTTAGTGGCACTAAATGCTGTCTAGCCATCCATCACAAGACATTCAGGGCATCCATTATGATATGATTCATTTGAGCAATCTATGTTCATTATTAATCTTTCCTTACTGCAGGCTAAAGTAACCCTGGCTTGTAAGGTCTCTGCTCTCTTCAAAGCTGGCTTTACTATAATTGCATTTTCTGCTGTCTCTGCTTGCTTGCTTCTTAGTGCTTTGCAGGGTGTTGTCCCTCTTCGTATCTTCAGAACTGTGCCATTCATCCCTGCAAATGTTTATTGAGGATTAATATGTCATCAGTCATTGTTGTGCTCTCAGCTTCTCAAAGTTGGCTTTGGACTACAGCTCATCCCTTCACCAAGCTGAAGGGGTTAAAAGCATAAATATTGTTCTTCTTTCCTAAGTTCTTGTTCTTCTGCCACCAAAAAATGGAATTTGGATCTTTAAAAGAACAGGGGCAGGCTGCGGTTTTTCAGCCTTGTGCTTTTTAATGTTAGGCTAAACAAATCCTACCTCATCTCCCACTGCCCATCCAGACACTGTGATGCACACCACTCCAGAGTGCAATTGTGCACCCTTACAGACTACTTATTCCTCAAGCTTGGTTCCTTTTCCCCCCTCAGATACAGAAGAAGATTTCATGAGATTAGGTCACATCTATGCCCAACCAGTGAGCAGGGACAAGGGAGCCTCTATTTCCAGTCAATATATTGCTACTGGGAAGGGGAAACCAAAAATGGGCGATGACACTCCAGGAGTGTGACAAGGAGATAAGCTATCCCTAGGCAGCACATGGTACCCCTTTGAGTCGGGGACACCGACTCCTGGTCATTGACTGGGTTCCCCAGTTGCACCCTAGGAGTAAAAGACAATAAAAATGCCACCAAACTGTTCTGGATGTGCTACCAAGCCCTGCTTGCTTCCTCCGTAGGAGAACACATTAACCCAACACCTCTCAGACGTGCCAAAGTGAAATTGCTCTGGCAGCCTCTGCTCAGACCACATTTCCCCTTCCAGTACACAACAGCTCTAATTCAAGCTCCTAAGAAGTTACAGCAAGGGATGGACAAGCCCACATCCTCTCTGATTTGTTAGGGAAAAACTTTTGTTTATATTTTTTCTGAAAGAAGGGCAGAATAGTCAAAGTTCAGGGTTAAATCAAGCACTGGTTTGACTTACAAATGTGGCTGAATGGCAGCAACCAATATTAGTTTATGGGGAATTTATATTCTATATGAGCAGAATTTGGCAAAAACATAACCCCTTGATAAGCAGTGATCCCAAATATTTCAGTAACGATGTGATTTTTTTTTGTTGTTGTTGAGATCTAGGTTGTCCCCTCCCTGCAATGCAGAATCAGTGCTGTGGCATTTTTATCCACCCAGGAGCAGAGGGAACATTAGCTCCCTTTGCCTCCATCACACTGAAAACAACTGCATTTTACGATTTAGAGAAGAGATAGAGACAAGCTGCAACCAGAGAGCTGAAAGCGAAGGAGCTGTGAATAAAAGACGAGTACCTCTCAGGAGAAAAGACAAAGGTAATACACAGAAAACTTCTGCTTGGCTGCTCTGATGCTCCTCTCTCCAGCAGTGCCCTTTCTAATCACAGCACACTGTGCGTGCTCACACTGCTTTCCTCACCGACGATTTCTTTCGGGCTGTCAGCGTGGGTAAATGAATAGCAGCCAGACTGCTCGGTGAGTCCTGGCTCTGCCACAACCTCCCTGCTTATCTTTGTAATCTTTGGTTCTGGGATGCTGTGTAGATGCTTGGTTAGACATCTGTTAACTCACATCCTTAACATTACCATCACAAGGTACAGTTTTTCACACAACATAGCCATGTGTGTGGACACACTGCCGTTCAGGTCAGCTCTGTCCCCAGACACCGCGCTTGCATGCCAAGTCTTCGCAGAGAACTTGAGAGGTCACTTAGTTCATCTTCCCACCCCTGCCGAGCTGGTCTTAAATATCTTGGACTACGTATGTGCAGAGTGTACCATAAAGAAAAGCTGGTCTGGGTTGGACCCAATGGATGCTGTCCGTGGGAATGGTGAACATAATAAGGAGAGTATGGTCCACATGCCAGGACTAAATAAACAGAGGAGAATACTTGGTTTCTCTTGTTGTTACAGGTAAAATTGTGGATTTTTTCATAAACTTAAATCTGTTTTACATAAACAGATGCATAAACTTGGGCACTGATTGAATGTTGTGAAAGCCAAGAATAAGCACAGCAGGTACCCCAGCCTCAGTCTCTTAAAAAGGAGAAAAAATTGAAAAAAAGAAAAAAAGAAAAATTGTAGCTTGAATATGACACAGCATTTAGTGATTTTCTCTCCCTTTTCAGCTGATTAAATGGCCTCCTCTATTAAAACCCTCTTGATGAGACAATGAGAGCTATGTGCAGCTCATGAGAATCTGTGGTTGGTAAACAGAAATACAGCTCTGAGAAGAAATACTAGAGATATCATACAAAGAGTAAGTGACATGGCAGTAGAAGCAGGTTAAAATACTGTGTTCTTTTAGAAGATGAATTCCTAGAAGACAATCAAGGAAGTTATCACAACTTGATTGTGGTCATCACTGAGTGATACTTGCAGAAAGACACCTGTACAGCTGTAAAATCTGTAAGTGACTTCCTTGAATTTAATGTGCCCTGACCTGAGCTCCAGCAATGCCACGATTAGGGTGGGCAGAGTAAGCCCTCTGTGTGTGACCAAAGTCTCAGCTTGGGAAGGTTCCCCTTGTGTTCCATGGATAACAACCTTCATTCAAACGGCACTAAGCTCACATCAATTTCCCCTTACTCTAGTACCAGCTCCCCTGCATACTAAAATCCTCTTTTGGCTGGTTCATTTGGTGGTGAGAGCACGTCTTCCAGATGACAGTATCTGTGACACACGCATAGTCTACGCCACCTTGAGAATGCTAAAATCAACCCAAGTGCCAGAGTTGCTCTTTAAAATATTAAATACACAAATATTTTACAAATGGTATTTTAGCTGGGAACAATGACCTGGTAGTGCCTAGGAGAGGCAGACAATTTACATCCTCTTTTCCTATATGAGCTGTTTTGCTGTGACTTCCAGATGCCAAATAAATTGTTAATCAAATCTGAAAAATACACTGGAGCATTCCTTCCTGAGAGGAAGGGTGATGCTCATCACCAGATGGAATTGGCATGTAAGTCACATTGTCACTAAATAACTGATCGATATCTTTTACCACTATTTCATTGTGTGCAAAGTTTATCTGTCTAACTTGGAATATGTTGCAGATGTGCATGAATTTCTCCTTTTTATCAGTGCCATCACATTTGCCCTGGTGTGGGCATAGCAACACACGTGGGCATAATCTACAGGGCAGATGGCAGAACTGCACGGTGTGCTTGTGGGGCATTAGAAGAGCTCAAAACCCCCCGCCTGTGGATCTTTGTGGTTTGACCTGTTGGGGTTTTGGGGTTTTTTTGTGTTTATTTGCCCTTTGATCTGTGATTAATGTCTGTGTCAGACATCACAAACCAAAGGATGCAGTTTGTGAACATCACTGCGTTAACTTCAGGACAAGGTGGTAGAGAAAAGGAGAAATTAGGGGTATTTACACTACTTTTTCCCAGCTTACTTTTGCAGCATCACAGACACTTGATCCATGTACTTCTTTCTTAGCACAAGGCGGAGAACAAAGAATAGGCAACGACAGAGAATAGACATATCAGTTGGACTGTTAACTGTTGTTTTCAAAAGAAGTGGACCCCAAGAGCCTCTCCATATAAGCAAATCCACCAGGAAAGGATGAAGACCGTAGTTAATCACTGCCAACCTCTGACTGTTACCACTGACAGTGGTCAACCAAGTGATCTTGTAGAAGTTTCTCCTAACACAAAGGCAATTCACATGCCTTTATTTCCAGCTAGAGGCTAATACAAAAAACCACATTATTGTGTTTCAGGTGCTGCTGGGTTTTGGACAGTACCTTGTGCCATAATATTTCCATTCAAAGCCTGATTGAGCCATAGCTGTGGAGTTGGGTGCTCGTGTCTACATGACCCTGGTCTCCACCCAGAAACCCAGACCTTTAAAGCACAGCTGAGAGAATAGATGATAAATACTGCTAAACACAGACTGGCCTTTGGTGGGCTCCAGAAACATGACCCCGGAGTTCCTCTGCTGCTAGTCTGATGTGAAAGGGAGCAAAGGCTATGACAGTTGTGAACAGATCGCTCCTTTGTGGCACAGAGAGGAAGAGAGGAAGAAATTTAGTGCTTTTCCTGTTGATTCTGCTGTTGCTTTCTTTTAAAACACATTTAGATGATTCTTTTAAGCATCCCTTTTTACCCTGAGTATTTTACATCGGTAGAACTACATTACTGCAATTAGAATGCACACCAGACAAGCCACAAATGCTTTTGCACACAACCTATCTTGAGGTGCATAATACTATTTCTTCACTTTTCTGTATGTCCCCAGCTCCCAGTACGTCAGAATCACATCTTGGCACCCTGCTTAGTGATAATAAATCAGGCTCAGCTGCTACGATCCAGAGCCAGCGAACATCCTTGGTACATACCTTGCTGCCAATCCATTCTCTCTTAATCCAAGGGTTGATATGTGTGTGTGTGTATTTGTAGTGTCTCATTTCCTAATGAAGTGAGTCATTAGGAATTCAGCCAAATGAAATCCCAGCAAAACAGTACCAGTTAATTTTCCTGCCCCTTTTTCCAATTGGAGCACGGAACAGTGCATCGTTCTTCAGCGTGATTGTTACCTCGTTGTGTTAGGTACTGACTAAAACCAAGTATGAAAAGTCTCTGTCTCAAACAAAAAACAACCTATGTATAAATTAAAACAACACGTGGTAGGGTGAAACAGCAGTATCAGTCTGTTGAGAAGGAGTGTTGGTGCACAGCTGCTTGCTTATTGTCAGGATTTCTGTGGGCATAACAGCAAAAAAGACATTTATACAATCCATTGTTTATAACATGAATATAAACAGTATGTGACGGTGAAAGAACTCTAGAGACCTTGTAAACTAAATCACACTGAAAAAGACCCTCCTTGACAACCATAAGCTGGCAAAAGCTTATGCCATTTATTCTGATCCCTTTCTTTAAAAAGAAAAATATTTTCCTAATTACAGAATGATGGTATTAATATAATGATATAATCTTCAAACTCAATCCTGCCCAGAAGCCTTTGATACATGGGAGTATATATCAAGACCAACACAGACCTTTACAGAGAGCGAAGACACCAAATCTTTCTCTTGTATGAGAGTGGCTGATGGTTTGATCATTACTCCCAGGAAGCAGCCAAGCAGTTAAAGCCAGTTCTAGCAGTGGAAGAACTATTAGAATCAAGGCAACATAAATCACTAGGAGGCAAATGAAAATGGAAAGTTTGGGGTTTTCCTTTATCTTTCTCCTCTTTTTTTTCTTTCCCACACATTATTGCAGGAAAGTAAGAGAAGATTTATCCAAAGAGAAAACATCTCTGGTGTTTGCAAAGATGCTGTGGATCGCAGCAGCTGGTGGGCTGTCTCCTTCAGGACGTGTAAGGGGAGCTGAACACACTAAAGGCTCTTCATCCTGGATTCATTTCTGTTGTACACCATGTTAGCTGTAGGCATGTTTTCAAGTCCTGTATAATCCCCTGTATAATCCCCTGCATAATCTTTCAAGAGATACTATCTTTTATGATAGAAGACATAAAGGTCATCCATTTTTCATTTGATCAAAAGCACAAAAACTTCATTCAAAATGGAGCACAAGATACCCATTTGTGAAATTAATGTTAACATGTCATTCAAATTCTTGTTTTGCTTAGGTGATCAATTTGCCTGTGTTACATGGTATACAGATACGATAAAAAACGGGTGCTATCTCTTGCAATATTATTTTCTGATTATGGTATTTTCTAAGTCTATAGATCAGCACATGTGGCATATAGATGTGCTTCCAGATAGAGAGAGGCAGAGACTTCCTGAACAGAAAATTCTTGGCAATTCTCATTTCATACTCCAAAGAGCTGATCCTTGAACCTGATTGAGAACGCTAAAAAGAGACAAAATCAAGTTTTTTGGCATCTCAAAGTCCATGGAAGTGAGTCTCAAGAGCAGGACTTCATGCGAGCTTGAAGAGGCTCTGGATTTGCGCTGACCTTGCTGACAAGGAAAGTAGAAGTTGCAAGGTGCAAGACTGGCATTTTGTTATGATGACTGTTATTTGGTATGATATAAAACAATTGTGGGAACTGTTCTGATAAACAGCAGCATACTAGTGAGCAAATACTTCCTGTCACTCCTCACACAAACAAAGAATAGGAGTCCTGTAGCAGCTGCAAATTAAAAACGTTGCAGCACTTTTTTGGAGCAGCTGTTTTTGGAAGAATTTAACCACAAATGCAGTACTCAGGGATGAATTTAGAAGGATGTCTTAAGGGGTCTTAAACCTCACCTGCTACCTTCCTCTTCCCTCTCTCCACTGGCACTGCTTGTCTGCGTGAGTTCGCTTTGCACTGGAGCACATGGGCAGCCCTCCTCCCTTTCGGTGTCTCTCAGCTCACATGATAAATGGGTTTGGCCCACTGAAACAAATAGAGAACCTCTCATTTCAAGGTGATTTGGACTGAATCCATTGACTATCTTTGCAATAGAGTTCTCCTTGGAGAGGCTTGGTATCTGTCATTGCCTCCCTGCTCTTATCTGCCTGTTGAACCAAATTCCAACAGCGCATCGACGTGCACCCTTGGAAGGCTCCATATGCGAGTTGTACAAGGAAATGCAGTCCTCTGTGCGCCAAAGACTTGCCTACTTGTCTACAGATTTTGAGCAGAATTGATTCAGATCTAAACTGAAGGCTCTCCCTGTGCCTATTAATCATCTTTCCTCATGCAGCATTTTTGCAGCTGCCACCACATATATTCCTTGGGCACCGATCCACCATTGCGCACCTCCTGGAGTTATGCCGTAATCATTATCACTGATTTTTTTATCCTAGGTAGTAGGACAAATCTTTTAGGACAGCTATTAATGATAACTAACTTACATAATTATCCTGACACTTCATTGCCCTCCCAGTTAGTTGACTACTGATTTAGATAGTGATACTTTAGTAATACTCAGATCAATCGTCTTTCTGCCCAAGATAATACTTATATCTTTTCACCGACAATAAAACCAGCAGGAGCCACTGTGCTCGTTTGTTCTGAACTCTGAACTCTGCAGAAGGCTCTGAGTCAAGACCTTAGCCCCAAAAGAACTATGCTGTATCTTGTACAGGAACATCCTGTGCTTGCAGGGAAGGATGACTTCTCTGGAAACCTTGGGAAACTACTCCAATGATACTCAGAAGAGTGGCTAAGATCAGATGGGTTTGTGTGAAAAAAATCCTCTCGAATTTGTAATTACTATGTAATTTGAAACATCTGTAAAAAGAAAGATAAAAGGGGAACATTCACATGCATGGGGAGTAGCGTATAAAGAATGCAGATTTCCTTTTATTTCCCTATTACTGTGTTTGATCCTCTCCAGTCTCTATTATTACCTTCCATGTGATTATCTTCAGCACAATACGTTTTTGAAATCAGTGCAGACTAAAATGTATTGTAATACGGTGGCTGCTTTGTCTCCAGTAGTTCTTTAGTAAATCTGTGGTCAGCAGAAGCGCTATTTGGTAAATAATATAAACCCATGACAGGTTTGCTCAAAGCAGGAAAAGCCTCAGGGTGATTGAGGTGTAAGAAATAGCTCTGAATGAGCAATTCAAATGAAGGAGGCATTTAAATAATTAACTTCCTTTTGATAGGATTTTCCTGCTGTAGTAGCAGAAAGGATAAACAATTAACAACTGAAACATTCTTTCTTGCCTAAGCTGTCCCTGACTGTATGAAATAAAAGGCTTTACTGCAGAAGAGGACTATTCTCATAGCTAAAGAAGAGCTTTCTTTACAAAGGAGGGGGAGGGGGAAGGTAAAGGGACCATGGGCTCTGTGAACGGGAGGGTGTGGGGTGAGTTATGCTGTCTTTCTGAGGCTCACTATTTCTCCTTGGTGCTGTCAGAAGTGGCAGCAAAGTGTGAGTCTGTGCCCAGTGGGGAGACTGGGCAGGGGGAAACAATGCACGGAGGTACTGCCATTGAGTATGGAGTGATATAACAACACTGTCACTACCTATGAGCTGTCACCTGCCCACGATGGCCTCTGCTCCACGGCTTCCAGAGCATCCCAGGGCAATTTGTGTGTTCCGGGAGTGGGGCTGAGGTAGGGATCAGAGGTCTTTCAGATGGAATGATAACATAAATGGAAATGAAAAGGGAGGGAGAGGTAAGCGGATGGCTCAGCTGCAATGTGAACATGCTTCACAAAACTTACCCAGTTCAATCGATAATAACAGCCAGCAGCAGCCTCCAGTGCCGGCGTGCCTACCCCGTTGGTCACAATGGACGTGGGAGTTAGTCATACCTTTGCTTCAGATACATTAGACCGCGGTCACTTATGCAAATAGCGTATCCATGCCCCTTATATACAAATTGTGTGAAACTGTAGGATGTAATCTGAAACCAGGATAAGCTCCAAAATTGTCTTTTAAATTGTCTTTTGTTTGATTTGAAACTGGGGGAGGAGCAGTAGGCTGTGCAGCAAATGCTTTTTGCGGCAAGGACCTACACAAAAACCGTTCTATGACCCATTCGCTTGGAGTGGGAACAGCAACGGTCAAAAGTTGGCGTGCTGCTGCTGGAAGTACCACCTGCATCTCAGCTTCCTCTGAGACTGGGCAAAGCAGCCATCCCGTCGGACACCACGAGGAGCCAGCATCCAGCTAGCATTGTTTTCAACATGGGTTCACAAAGGAAAGGTCTATAATAAGGTCACCCACCCAGTGGATGAAGGGAAGGTGATGGACGTGGTTTTTCTCAATTTCGGTAGGGCTTTTGATACTTTCCCTCACAGCTTCCTTTTGGACAAATTGTCCAACTGTAGGATGAGCAGGTTCACGGTGTGCTGGGTGAGGAACTGGCTGAAGGGTAGAGCTCAAAGGGTTGTTTTGAATGGGGCTACAACTAGCTGGCAACTGGTCACCAATGGTGTTCCTCAGGTTTCGATTTTAAGGCCAGTTCTGTTCAATATTAATCAGGATGCGGGAGTTTGAATGCACCATTAGCAAATCTGCTGATGATGCCAAACTGGGAGGTGCTGTTCACTCTCCTGAGGAACAAGAGGCCTGGCAGAGGGATCTAAATAGATGGGAGCAATGGACTATGATAAATGTGATGAAATTTAACAAGTAGAAATGCTGGATTCTGCATCTAGGATGGAGTAATGCTGGACACAAATATTGTTTGGGAGAAGAGTGGCTGGAGAGCAGCCCTGCAGAAAGGGATCTGGGGGTACTACTCAGCAGCAGGCTCGATATGTGAGCAGGGTGCCCTGGCAGCTGAAAGGACAAACTGCATCCTGGGACACATCAAACACAGCATAACCAGCTGATCGAAAGCAATGATTATCCCACCGTATTCAGCTTCCTGAGGGGACAGTGGAGAGGGAGGTGCTGAGCTCTTCTCCCTAGAACCCAGTGTTAAGATGCATGAGAATGGTTCAAAGCTGCATCAGAGGAGGTTTAGACTGGACATTGCGAAGCATTTCTTTACAATGAGGGTGATCAAACACTAAACAGGCCTCACAGAGAGGTGGTCAATGCCCCAAGAGAGGCTCAATGTTTAAAGAGACACTTGGATATTGCCTTTAACAGCATACTTGAACTTTTGATCAGCCCTGAACTGGTCAGGGAGTTGGACTGGATGATCGTTGTAGGTCTCTCCCAACTGAACTATTCTATTCTATTCTATTCTATTCTATTCTATTCTATTCTATCCTATCCTATCCTATCCTATCCTATCCTATCCTATCCTATCCTATGGGTGACAGCACAGGGTGCTGCAGTGGAGATGCACACCTGGAGTGCCTGTGTGTGAGCCTGGCGTGGCCTTTGTCACTGGTGTGTGCACGGGGAGCACCCACATCTTGCAGGAGGGGTGTGCAAGTAGGGAAGCCCTCATTGCCAGGAGAGGGGTGAGTGCTCGTGGCCCACATGGCTGAGGACATGGTGCGCACGTAACTGTGTACACTGTGAGATCACAGAATTAGGAGATTAGTTATGAAGGCTATTTTGAAATTTCTAGGTGTTTATTAACATTTCACAGGCATCTGGTGTTGTGGTTTGTCTGTCATATTACTGATATTGATCCTGCATCTACAGTTCACTCATTGCCAGCTAATTATATGCCATTGAAAATCTAAAAATTGCTTTAATCTTGATTTGATTTAAACCACATGAGCTGAGTAGTCTTTTCCCTGTGGCAGAGGACAGAGGAGCTCTTAAAGAAAACCAAAAGAGTACAAGCTGCCCCAGTAGTGTTCCAGCTCTCATACAGGACTCCGCAAGGGCAGCAATGCTGAGCTCCTTGAGCCCTAAGAAATGCACGAGTAGAGCAGGGGGAGATCCCAGGCAGGAGGGATGTCACACAGCTTGGGGTGAGGCTGTGAGAGGTAGAGAGCCATCATGGCTAGATGGGAATGACTGGGACCAGTCACACTTCCGAAGGTCCCTCCCAGGAGCTGCTCTGGGAGTCCTCTTGGAGGATCATGGTGTGGACCTTGCAGGCCTTGCATGTGTGCAGAAATTTGTCTCAGACCCCACAGCTTGTGACACACTTCCCATCTGCACCTGGGCAGGGCAGAGAGTTGCACTGGGGAAAACATTTCTTTCACTGCGTGCCCCATACTATGCTCTAGTGAAGATAAATACGGACCATTGCAGCTCTGCTGGTCCAGGTGGGGCCTTCTCCTCATCCCGTGATGGGACAAAGTGGATGAGAAGAAACTTGCTTTGCATTCACATAATCCAGATGGTGGTTCAACCAGGGCATTTTATCTCCTCCTTGGGCCCATACGCATCCCTCTAGCTGTGATTGCATCCCTGGTAAGGCTAAATCCCTCCTCATGAAGAGGCACCTGTAATACACTCAAACTGGCTTAATGGTAGGTTTTTAGTCAGAGTATGAAGGAAGGTTGCAGGCATGCACTGAGGCATTTAGAGCTTCAGTGAGATAAAAAGATGGGTGCCCTTCCAGGGGTTGCTCTCGCAGCCCCCTTTGCATATGTTCTGCACCAACGACATCGCCAGACAAGTTGCCTCCTTTCTTTGGCTGAAACAAGTAAACGTGATGAGCAATTCTGCCTATGCTGTGTCCAAGAGCAATGGTTCAGTGATCCCTACCTTGTGCTGGACACAACTAAAAAGCCCACTGGGTGAGCTGGCACCGCTTATTCTGTGCATCTTCTGCAAGCAGCTGCAGGGTGGTATTACAGTGAGCAGTCATTTAGAAAGGAGTTAAGAATCACATTTCCCACTGCTTTCTGCAGATTCTCGAAGTCCTCATGCTAGGAGCCCTGTGCAGCTGGCAAACAAGGTCCTGCTGGCCATAGCGTTCCTCTGCATTGCTCTGACAGCAAGGGCACGGACAGCTTAACAGCAGAGTAGCCACCAACAGCTGCTTTAAAACTTGTGATGTCTGGAAGGGAAAACTCAAAGGAGTTTGTGTCTGTCAATTATTTTCTGCCCATTTCATTTTAGTCTATTACAGCTTGAAAGGCGAAGTCTGTGCTTTGGACTGCAACGCTTTTCTGGAAGTGTTTTCACTTTTCCCTTGGGGTAAATCTCTGGTCAGGTCAAAGCAGCTGGGCTCTGCCACTTTACGGAGGAGCTGGGTTGCTGCACCGTCTCCACAGCTTCATAACTCACACTTCACCTTCTTTTTGTCCTACGGATTTATTTCTGCAAAGCACTTACATGCAGATTACAAGCTCACATTTACAAGACTACAAGTTAAACACATTCCTATGAGACTTTGCCAACACTGCTCACCCTCCCCACTGACCTGAGCCAGTGCTCGATGTTAGAAAGGATGGGAGTTTCCAAAGCATCCCACGCAAACCAAGAGTTAAGGGAGAAAGAGAGAGAGAGACAGAGCAGCCACATGCAGAAGGGCATAATGGAAATGTTTGTGACAGTTGGATAACAAATAAGTAAGACCTTGAATAAAAACATTTTTACAAGTTGGATGGTGAAAATGGCTTCAGAAATATTTTCCCCTCAGATAAATCAGTCAGTGCCTAGGGGTGAGTAGCACTTATATTCACTTCTCAACATGCCAAGGGAATGGAGTAAGGAGGATGCCCTGCTCACTGAGCAAGGGGCAGAGGAGCAGATCCCAGGCTACAGAGAGCTGAGACAAGGTGAACGTCACTTGCTGTAGACAGACTTTGAGAGTAAATTGTAAATGATCATGAGGATCGATAAAGGGAACATGTAACTCTTGCAGGTTGGTGCTCCTGTCCACAAACGTAACTTAGCTCCTGACACCTGCGGTGTTGAACAGACATTTTTACCTAGTGGTGATTATCTTGGCCTGCATCAGGAACAGTGTGGCCAGCAGAACTAGAGAGATCATCATCCTCTTATACTCAGCACTGGTCAGGCCGCACCTTGAGTGCTGTGTCCAGTTCTGGGCCCTCAGTTTGAGAAAGATGTTGAGATGCTGGAGTGCGTCCAGAGGAGGGCGACGAGGATGGTGAAGGGGCTGGAGCACAAGCCCTGTGAGGAGCGACTGAGGGAGCTGGGGTTGTTTAGCC
Organism: Neomorphus geoffroyi; assembly: GCA_033558235.1. Lineage (NCBI taxonomy): Eukaryota > Metazoa > Chordata > Aves > Cuculiformes > Neomorphidae > Neomorphus > Neomorphus geoffroyi. The sequence continues at coordinate 15,656,380 of JAUMJM010000017.1, forward strand.
TGGAGAAGAGGAGGCTCAGGGGAGACCTTATTGCTCTCTACAACTGCCTAAAAGGAGGTTGTAGTCAGGCAGGGGTTGGTCTCTTCTCTCAGGTGACCGGCGACAGAACAAGAGGACACGGTCTCAAGCTTTGCCAGGGGAGGTTTAGGCTTGACATTAGGAAGAAGTTCTTTACTGAGAGGGTGATTGGCCATTGGAATGCGCTGCCCGGGGAGGTGGTGGAGTCACCATCCCTGGAGGTGTTCAAAGAGAATGTGGATGAGGCACTTAGTGCCATGGTGTAGGTGTTGGGTCATAGGTTAGACTCGATGATCTCAAAGGTCTTTTCCAACCTTACAATACTGTGATACTGTGATACATGGAGATAGAGAAGGCTCTTGGGCAGCTGCCGTCTATCACGTGTTTCAGAATAAGAGGGAAAAACATGGAAACTATCAGCTGAGCAATGACTTTTTCTGCTAAGACAGTTTCATCTCACTGGTAATGGTTGTGGCAAATATGTAAAAAGGATTATTTTCAAACAGCAAAGCCTGCAGAGTAGATCACAAGTAACAGTACCTAAATGGAGTTAGCCCCTCAAGAGCGATACTACATGTTTTCCTGTAGCTTCTAATTGCCCTGAGGTGTGGGGATAGTTTTATGGACACACAGGGCTCAGTTTGGTGTTGAGATCACAGAGGCCAAACAGGTTTTATGGAATCAACAGTTGATATCCACAAAGCAAAAGCGGGTATCTGTGTCTGATCTTGTTTCCATACAGTCAAAAGAGAGAAACAGGGGCCACAGGGATGCAATTGGTCCTGTCCCTACCTTTCAGAAAGTGTCAAAAAGGCCCTGTGCTCTCCACTTTCTCTCACCAGGTAAGAACCCCGCTGAGCTCCACAGGGAGTTCGGGTTGCAATCACCTGCCCTGTAGACATAGAGGCTTAGGAAAGAGGAATCTTTTCCTCCTGTCTCACCTTCCTTTTGAGCTGTGAGGGGCAGCAGGTCTCAGTGCAACTCTCACTATGTCACTTTGTACAAGATGCTATGAAGAAGCATCTACCCAAACCTCAATGGTCTTTTCCAACCAAACCCATTCTATGACTCTGTGGTTCTAAATATTAATCAGAATATGATTCAGTTGACTTTGCATAGGCATCTGATGTCACCTGGGACTTCTGTACAGAAATATCTTCTGGGGTCCCATGCATAAAATGAAATGGAGAAACGAGGCACGCTATGTGTTGCACATTCATGTCCACCCACTTGGGTCATACAAGACAGCCACAACATCTCCACCTTGGGCCAACACTTGCACCTGTGCCTGTTGCTCCTTGTGGATAATTATCTGAAAATCCCCGGGGACAGGGAGAAGGAGTGAGGGGGAAGAGTAAGATAATAATAGTTGAATAATTTATTCAATGAGATTCATGGAATTTGAGGACTAATACATTCTATGAATAATATTTTCATTATTTTCCCAACTCCAGTGCTAACAGAAGTTATGAATAATGATTGAAGCACACTTGGATTGTATGACAATGCTATTGAACTTTGGAAGCATATATTACATGAAGTGAGGAACTGCCATCAGTTTGATGCAGACATTCTCAAAAAATGGTGAAATATGTATTTGACACTTTGGCCTTTCCTCACAGAAAGTTTGCACTCAGATTACCTGACAGTAAGAATCAATCAATAACTCACATGCAGTTTCTCTCCCAGAAAATTGCTAACAATTGCTTTCTTTCAGCACTTCAGAAATTACATCCCTAGGGATGGCAGACCTCTCATCTTTACAGTCCCCTCTTGCCTCAGGGTGGCATGTCCTTGGGCCCAAGGGAGATGCTCGTTCCTCCGGGGCACTGCCACCTGCCACTGCCCCACAGCAGCACGTGCTGACAGCCCCTGTGCGGCAGCTCTCTCTGCAGCAGTTGCAGACAGATCATAGCAGGGTGCCAGCAAAGCTCTTCCCATATCTCATCCCTCCCAACACTCCTTCACCACTGGAGGTCCCTGATAAATGTGGGCTCTAGGCACAAGGGCCAAATGAGGATTAACTGGTCCCTCTGAAGTCTGGTCACAAAATCCAAGCTGCAGTCAGACGTGCTTCTACAGGGTTGCTGCTGCTGCTCCCCAACCATCGAGGGGCAGAGCCCCTGACTTCAGCACAGAAGCGAAGGGTCTGGTTCCAGTCTGCTTGCAGAAGTACTTCCTAATAAAATCAGAGTGATCTAAGACTTTATCACTTGGGTGGATTTTAGCTCTAAATAAATTAGAATCTTTGGCTTAACAGAGGAGCTGGAGAGCCAGTGGAATTTTCCCATCCAGTCTAAGAAGCTGTGGTTGAACAATAACATGGCTGTTAAGTTAGCAGCCAGAGCAGATTTAGTGACTCCAAACATGGGACTTACTGCATCTCCTACTATACTGTGAATAAGATCAATTTCGCAAATTAAAGGATGACATGAATTCCTGAAGTCAGTTCACTTTGACATCTATGGTGAAAGATCACTCTAAAGAAAAAGAAGAACAGCCAATAATTTCCACCCTCTGAAATCCATAATCTAACTGATAATGGAGTTTGCTGCAAGGGTCTGACTGTCATTCATCAGCTAAAGGTTGAATTTATCAGTTCCTGGAGGGTCTCTACTCAGTTAGAAATAAACATGGTTCATACATATATTTAATTCAGACTTTGAAGGTAGAGAGGAATTTAACAGAACATTAGAGAGTGATGAATAAATTATAATGGCATTAATGAGACTGATGCTTATATCTAAAAGGAAAAACCCCAGAGGGTTCAAGGAGCTCCAAAGTTACTAATAACTTATTAATTTTGAAGTTGATAGTAGATAACAAATTAAACACTTTAAATATGAGTATGCACTGTGATTTCTGCTGCAGAAGACAAAGTCTTCCAGCTTAATATACGGTGGGGTACTGTTTATAAGACCAGAAAAGTAATTATTCTTTTTTGCATGTCTTTAGGAAAGATTATAGTTGGATAGTTGTATGCTCTCCTAAGCACTTGACTACAGGAGGCTACTGATAAACCAGAAGAAATCTGAGACATTCCAACTATGAGCAAAGAAAATGATAAAAAGTCTCTGATAAAAAGAGTAGGGGACAAATCCTCTTCAGAAAGATGGAAAGAGTTAGATATGAACAGCGATGAAAGCTGTCGGGAAATTGTATGATGCTCAGAAGAAAAAAGAAGTGCAGCAAACAAGTCAAATAAAAGTCACTGGAAGAAAGATTTCTTTCCCAAATAAATGTGCAAAATTGCCATTACTTCTTACATGAAATACAAAGCACAAAATGATGAATCAGAACAAGACTCCCAAAGAGACAGGGCATTTTAAGAATGTGTATGTCTTAAATTTATTAAGTTGTGCCCAGAGACTTCCTGCCTTTAGTTCTTGACTTTGCCCATAATGGGCAAATATTTATCTAAGCAAAGATCTTTGTGTCCATGAGGTTTTCAGTTTGGTTCAGCAGATTTTGTGCACATGAAGGACCTGATTGATCTGCTAAGGTGTGATACAGCTACTTTGCACTTCACTGCCAGCGTGCTGGCAAAGTCGGTCCCGTTTTAACACTCCAACACAACCATCCCAGTGTCAACGTGATCACACAGCGTGGCAGAACTGGGATAAGTTCACACGTATGGCATGTTTTTCTGAGAGGCAGAAAGGCATATGTGTAGAAAAGAGAGAATGGTGAAGGAAAAGGAGCATGGATGGTCACCAACCTCCTCTCTATCTGAAATAAGATGTAGCAACTAAAGTTAGAGGAGGCAGAAGCCGGGCTAGGCAGCATACTGTGAATTGCCTTGCACAGCACGCCTTCAGAAAAAGTGGGTTAAATTAAAAAAAGCTGTCATCTGCCTTTATCCTTCTAAGTCCCTGAGTGTACTGGGGGCCTTTTGACTTTAGCAAAGATTTGAGCCATCATAATAAAAAAAGATCCTTGAAAATGGAGTGGATGATATTTACCATTCACAGAACGAAGGAAAATATTAAATAACAGCTGAATGACAGGAACGGCTCCTTACAGAGCTCTTGATGTGGTACTGGGGATTCCATCCTCAACTGGTGGAGGTGATGGGATCCTTTCCATTAATACCTAGTGGATGTACAGGATAAAAAGGAAAGCCTCAAAGTGGCTAAATAAGATTAATTTCTGGGGAGCTCTCTAATATTTGCCCTAAATGAGGATTTTCTGTCACATGAATGTGACAGTATAACTTGAAAGGAAGTACTGGGGGGACTGTGAAAGATTCCTAGTGACCTGAGTCTAAACCATGTCCTGAGTAAAATTTCCTATGAAAACCCAGCTCCCATGTGGGGATGAGGATGGGGAAACCTGGCTTTAGTGAACCTCCACCACACAAACAGCACATGCACAGGGGACATTTGCCTGGCCACAGGGGGATGGGTATTCCTCTTGACACCCGAGTCTGTTCCCAGCAGCATCTCTGAGTGATTCTGGGATTGCTCATTTTCCCCAAAGGCCCTTCTGCCACTCATCTGACAAAGTTTACATCTGGGCTTTGGCCTTACAGGACGTGAAAAAAGTGGTGTCACAGAAAAGAAACATTCAAAGATGATCCACATCCCAAGATCACAGTCATGGCAAAGGCTGGATGGTCTGCCTGAAAAGACTGACAGACCAGCTCAGAGTCTGTATTGGCCAATGCTCAGTCTCCGACTCAGAACAGTATGAAACCACAGGACCGCGGGATAGCTTAAACTGGAAGGGATATCAGGAGGTCCCTACTCCATCCTTCTGAGGTCAGATCAGACTGCTCAGACCCTCATCCACAGGGGGCTTGAAAACCTCCAAAGACCACGCAACCCACACATCTGTCTGACTGTCCTCACAGGGAAAAATTTTCTCAAATCCAGAGTGAACCTCTCATGTTTCAACATCTCCTTTTTGCTTGTCATCCTCCCTTCCTGAATGGCTGTGAAAAGCCCATCTCCACGTCCTTGAGGACCTCTCCATAGGCACCGGGGGCTGCTGTTAGGTGCCCCCGGTGCTGTCTCTGCTCCAGGTTGAATAAGCCCAGGTTTCTCAACATCTTGGAAGCTTCATCTGAACTTACTTATCAATGTCTTTTTTTCCATTTGGGGAAGGACAAGACTGCAGTAACTAGATGTGGTGTAATGAGTGCTAAATAGAGGGCATAATGACTTTACTTGATCTTTATTTATGCCCCGTTCATACAGCCCAGGCTGCCATTGGCCAGCGTTGTTACTGGGACTTGCTGCAGGCCCATCTCCTACTCGCTGCCCATGAGGACTTCCAGGACCTTTCCCACAGAGTCGCTCCGTGGGCAGTCTCAAGTTTGTGTTGTTGCAAACAGTCTTTCCATCCAGGAGAAGGACTTTGCATTTGTCATTGCTGAATTTCATTATATTCCTGTCAGTCCATTCCTCCAGGTCCTACCCTTGAACATGGCTCAACTTCATGGCATTGCAAACTTAACGACCAAGCTCTCTATTGCCTCATCCCACCCACTAGTAAATATTTCAAACAGGTCGCTGCGACAGGTCCTGGGACAGATCACTATGGTGTTCCCCTTGTTGCCAGTCTCCAGATAAAGAGAAGTTATTACCCATCACCCTCCAAACACAGCCACCCAGAGTATAAACCATCTGACTTTTTCCCATCCCTACTGTAGCACCTTATCTTGACTACAGGAATACAATTGGGAAAGACCCTTGAATACCTTGCTAAAGTCAATCAAAAAGACATCTACTGTTTCCCCCTCATCCTGAAACACTGTCTTTTTATCCTGAGAGGCAATCAGGCTGGCCAGGCATGACTGACTCTCAACAAATCCAGATTGACTGTTACCAGTCGCTTTATTCTTCTTCCTGTGCCCGGAAATGTCCTCTGAGAGGACTCACACCATGATCTTCCCAGAGACCAAAGAGAATCTGATGGGCTTGTAGAGTCCTGGGTTGTTCCCTGGCCTTTTTCTGAAGGTGTTGTTTTGAAGTTTTTTCAGAAGACAGTAAGAAAGACCTTATTTAGGCCTCTAAAGCTAGACATAGGCTTAAAAATAATTTCCTATATTTTCATTACTCATCGTTACACCCAGTTGTGTCTGATACCCATTCAACAGTGCTTGAGAGCTTACTCAGTTTTGGCCACAATGTTACAGTACACCAATTTATGCCATTTTATGTAGAAAAGTATTTTCTCTTCTGTCTTCATTGAGTGTTGTGAGAAGATGAAAGTGTTTGATACACCACAATGTAGAGCTCGTTGTGTAAAATCTGATAACCTGGGAAATTATAGCAAAGAAATGTTTGTGTGTTTGATGCGGGTCCATATTTTTAGAGAGATGATCAGGCTGTGCTTAAGCTTTCTAACATATTCTTTGTGGATGAATTTATCATAGTCTTTTAATCACAGACAAAGAACATCAGAAGGCTTATGGAATTTCCTGAGTCTCCATGCCTAAGCTGTAATGTATCTAGGACTAATTTACAACTTTACACTGAAAAAACAAAATGCAATTGTCAAGTGGAGTTCCTTGTACACTTCTAGGAAGAAAAAAAAGAAAAGATAAATATAATGCAGTTTCTCCTGGAAAGTATTATATTGGAATTCCTGGAGAACATATTGAAACCTTCAACATACCAAACAAACTTTGGCAAACCCAAATGACATAAATTTGATTGACATTACAGAACTGATGAGGATGCTATAAGCCCTGCAAGTGAAATATCGTCTCTTTTTCAGTTCAAGCAGTCATGTAATGGAACATCTATGTATCTTACAGAAGTCAATAAGAGCTGAGGGCCTTTGCCATACCTCGGGATGCAGAGCTTGAACAACAGGCAACAGCTGCGCATTAATGAGTGCTTTGTTAGATAGCTATTGTTAAATGCAAAATGCATGCTGCTTAATTGAGATCCACTGGCAGGAGTGGATAGAAGATTGGAATGAATATGATTAAACTGAGAAAAGGTGCTATATTTGTGTTACCATAAAGATTAAAACAGCAGTTAACTCATCTGAAGCTTATAACAGCTTATTACCCTCCTGAACAAGCCTAAGCTAGAGGTTAATACTACAGTATATTTCTTAGAATAATTTTTGTATTAATTAGTTGCATCCTGCAAAATTGCTTGGAAAAATTGACTATTAATTTAATCTGTTTGCTCCCATCTAATTGAACATGAGTTCAGACAGTTGATTTTATAACCTATTTTAATTACTGTAGGTAAGGTCTGAGTAATAAAATAAGACTATACCTACACCTTTGCCAAACAGCAACAAGATTTTGTACCCAAAAGCCTGTGTAATTAATTTAAGAAATAGCTTTTTGGAAATGATCAAATATTGCTTCTAGTCGCGCCATAAGCCATTCTACACTGCTACTTATTCATATTTATCTCCATTCTATTCCATACTTTTATATGTATTACTTTTTGGTGAAATGCATAACAATCAGCTTGAGATAATTTTTTTTTTCAGTTGAATAAGTAGTTCTGGGTTAAATTGTAAAAGCGTTATGACCCTATCGCCCTCCAGTCAATTTTCTCCAGTGCTGAAGGAACCAAAAATAGGCTCACATAAAATGGAAAAAAACCCTCCCCAAACCGACTGAAGTGTTAGTTTGTCCTATAAAAATGAAACAAGCCCTCTACTGTGTTATTATTTTGTCTTGTGTAGCAGGCTGTTATTTTCTGAAATAATATTCATCTGTAAGACAGGAGGGAATTCCTTCCACTTGATTTCATCCTCAAAATGCTAGTTGCCTAGACTAAGCCATACAGCATTTCCAGAAGGAGCTTTAACTCCAAATCCTGGAGTGGTTTGCCATTTAGACAGGCTTCTTTTTCTTGTCTGCCTTCTGGAAGCCCAAGTCAACTCAATTGAACTGGATGCTTTACTTTCAGACAGCTTGAATTGCGTTTGAGGATGTAAGAAATTCTATTTACACCCAGGGAGCTTGGTTCGTAAGAAGAGTAAAGTGTCATTAATAAAATGTGAAAATGACACAGTAGAGATTTTCTGTGTCTGAGATCTTACAAAGGCTTCTAAAGGTGCATCACTTAACCCCTGGGAACAGTTGTACTCATGTCAGGAGAACCAGTCCCACTAACAGAGGTACAAGTATAAATGTATGAAGGGTTATATGGGATATACATGGTAAACGGCAAGAAACTTTCTTTGCATCTGCCTTTTCTGTCAGGAGAGGCCTTGGTATGAAGAAATTGTTTACAACTGTAAAACTTGATTTTATTGTATCAAAACCAGGCAACTCAAGTTCGAAAAGAAAAGAGGAACGGAAGGTTGTGCTTTCGACACGACGTGTTCTCTTCCAGTTAACCAAATGAAAAAGAATATGTCACCCAATGATTAATAGTTAAATGTAATACGGTGCTGAATAAATAACCACTGTAAATGTAGCTATCTTCTCAGCAGGGGAAGCCTTAGCACCAATAACAGCAGGCTAGCTGACAGCCAGGGAGATTACAGTATTTCATTTTCAGACGCAAGTCTGAGTTGGAGTGGCTGTGGTCAGCAAAAAACCTGTTTCTAATATTTTTGGCTGGACCTTGAATTCAATCTGTTGACTGGTGCCAGATTTACCAGGCAGGCTTTAATGGTCCATCGGTTTTAATGGACTCTTAATGAACACAGCAGATTATAATTCGGAAGGCCACCAGGAACAGAGAAGCAGGACAGTGTAGGCATCAGTAGATTGATGTAGACAGCAGTGATGGGAAATGTCATCTCAGTTACATGTGCAGTCTTGCTGTTCTCTTTCCATATCATCTGAGCATATAGTAAGTGTAAACCCAAAATATCTCTTTATAGATGCCTGCAGTGGCAACATTTAGCCCCCCTGCCTACATCAGAAATGAAATTTCCTGCATAGTTTTAGGTTGGCCAGGAAAATACATACTGAAAAAATGGGTTTCATATTACTGTCTTAAAAATAAAAAGGCAAACCATAGAAGAGAGCAAATTCAAGTAAGTATGTGCAGACTGCTCTGTTTCTCCTTCCTGCAGGTGGGACACCTCTGACCAGCTCCTCTGAAGTTAAGCACATCATTTGCACCAGACTCCTAGCTTTGTCCTGACCCAATTCTGTCCTCAGAAGAAATCATACTGCCTGTCTTCAACACTCTCTCCAGTCAACTGTACTTCTCCCCAAGGGCCCAGTAGGTAAAACCCACAGGCACTTGGACCCCTTTGGCTTTTGAAGAGGATTTAGAAAACCTGGATGCATGAACCTGGTGCACAGCCCCTCTCCAGCAAATTCCGACAGCAAAGGAATTAAAAAAAACCAAGATGTGTGGCAGTTTTAGACTCCTCACCATGCACACAACTGTGTCAGTGTAACAGATGGTATCTGTGTACAAGAAGATCACCTTTATAGTGCTCAAGCATTGTCCAGAGGGGAAAGATAGTATAATTACAAATGACAAATAGTTACAACACTATAAAAGTTCTATGTGTTTTGTTTCCTATGTGCATTTTGCTTTTCACATTTGAGAAAGATAAATTCAGCTTGGCTCAAGTTCAGGTTACACACTTGGATCTAGGGAATGGAGAGATGATCATGCAAGAACTAATAGGAAGAATTTGGCTTGTTTAACCCAGGAAAGTAGAGACTGAGAATAGAAACAGTTTTGATTTATATGTAACATCAGGGGGTAGATGTCTACCAAGACAAAAGCTGCAGGGCAGTGCTAGTGGAAGAATAAATGAATATAGCTGTGAATACCTTTTAGCAGAAAATTAAACTATTTCCATCCATAAGAATGATGTCCTGGCAAAGCTTCCCAACAGGAACAATGCGAGCAGAGCATAAAGTTATTTTCAAGGTGCAATTCAGTACTATTAAGAAGGGAATTCTATGATGCGGTGGCCTGTGCTATCAAGTGACAGAGCTTAAAGAGCCTGAAAGTGCCCTTCCTGTTCCATGTTTCCCACAGCCAACACATCATGATACTGCAGAAAGGCTGCAGGCTCTGTTTTTCATTCACATCTAATCCTTGTTAGAAAGAACCTGGTAACATGGTGCAGAGAATAGGAACAGTGAGTCCTCCAGAAACAAGATATCCTTGGGAAAGCTGGAGAAACCATGAAGTTATTTTTTAATTAAAGTCATTTTTTCCAGGTGTCACTGTTTTTGAAAGCTGGTAGATGCTGAGATTAAATTCAGTAGTTCTGTGTTCATGTGAGTAGCTGGAGATGGAAGCAAAGACCAGAGCCATTTCAGGGTGAATTAGAAACACAATGCAGATTTGAACAAGCAAGTCATTTTGGGAGACACCAATGGAACAAATTGAAGAGCTCATAAAACTTCCCAACATCTTCAGTTTGCAGAAGCCAGGGCTTCAAAACTTCAGAAAGTTTGTGAGAGTAGATCCTACCTCCCTTGGATTGCTGCTGTTGGAAGAGGTTGAAACAGTAGACAAAAATGCCACAGTTATAGCTTTTCAGCATTTCATTTTCTAATGATGATCAGAACTCAAAACCCTAGAGATTGATAAAGCTGGACAACATTTTGAAAACAGGGAAAATATTATCATTTGGAAAACTAAGAGAATTCCTGTTTTCTCTGAAAGGCTTTATCCCTTCTAATGGAAAACCTATTTTCCATAGGAACTTCGAGGAAGTCTGCAAGTGCAGATAAAGGAATCGGTTATTAGGATAAAATGGTGAGGGCTGACAGTAGCTCAGACAGCCAAGGGTTTTACTTACATCACTGTTTCCCGTGGTGGGTGTGTGGCAGGTTTCCATGCTGCCTGGTGTGACCCTGGAAGCAGCGTTTGACATGCCACCTCCAAGCGCAGCTCTGACAAACATCCAGCCCTTGGGGCTACCCTCACAGCTGAATCAAGCCCTGACGCTTTTGAAGTGCTCAGTTTACAAAACAAACTCCTGTAAATGTTTAATTCCTCCAAAACCACAGTGGGTTATGGGAGCTGCTTAAATCTAAAAGACACTGGAGCAGCACTTTCTGCGGCTCTGCAGCCTGACAGTCGCCAGCCAGCAGCCGTTCTCCCATGGTGTGTGAGTGGAAGTGACAGTCCGTCATGACCTAGAGGGGAGTCACCCACTCCTCCCAGTCACAGAGGTGAAGAACATCCTCCCTGAATGTGAGGACTTCAGAAATGCGAAAGACCTTCAGACTTGGGGTGTTTATAAGACAGCAGTGAACTGGAGGCCCAGGGTCTTCAGCTGGAGCCAGGGACTAGGAGATAGATGGGAACAGTGCTCCTCTCCAAACAGCTGCTGCTGGCCGGAGAGCAGCCCCTGGTGCCGCAGGCCTTCCACGCTAATTCAGACCTGGGTTAGGGTGACCAGCTGGTACAGCCACAGGGAGTTTTTAAGCTCTCCGCAGGGCAGATGTACTCCTGTTTGGTTGGATCCTGTACTCTGTGCTTTGCAGAATTCCTTCCAGGTGTCCTAGTCCCTTTGCTGCTGCATTACAAGGCCAGCCTGGGCTGCTGGGACATCCTGGGCTCCTTCCAAGAGAGTCCCAGTACTGTGAAGCTTAGTGACAAAGAAGATTTTCATAGAGTCACAGGTCTGGCACGTACTAAAGTTCAGGACACTCCTACTCAGAAGGTAGAGTATAAACATGGTGTTATTTGTATATAGATGATCTCTGCTTATTTTCTTTTTTACATGTATCCCTTCATATAAACTGTGACTGGTTTCTACCATATCTAATATCAGAGATGCACGCACCTCCTTAGTACATCTCTGTGATCCCTTGGCTTGGTGCTTGTGCTTTGCATTATTATACATCTTCATCATCAGTGAAGGAAATGTTTTTAAGACTATATATATTTTTACTGTCTCAGATTCTTTACAGATTGCAGGCATACTGTAATCTACTTCCTCTATGGTTTTCAGGACCTGTTCTTCCTGAAATGCTCACAGACACCATGTCATATTCCCAAAGGGCTGTTCCTACCTAATGCTTGAAATATAAACTGCAGCTGTGGTAGAATCCACAAAAACTTCAGGACATCTGACCTTCTTTTTAACTTTTCCAGAAGAAAGACCAGGATGCTTCCCATGGGTCATGACAAGTGGTTTTGGTGCATCTGAACCGTGACATTGTTTCTTCTCCTGTCAGTGCATTACATGAAGAGAGAGAGAAGGTACAGCTGTGCTGTGGGACATCTGTCTGCGCTTGTTAGAGCTTCCTATTGCTGCAGGCTGAGTCTAGAGCTGTTACAGATCTTTAGAGATCACTGGGGATGAGCCCAGACTCGGGGAGACACCAGTGTCTCTTGTTACATCCTGCTCACGTCAGTCCTTCAGAGAACCAGCCCAGGCATCCTTGTAAGGGTTGCAAAGGTTGGCTCAGGATTCAGCTGTTCGGGAGTCTAGGTGTGAGCAGGACTCAAGAAATTTCCAGTGTCTGGGGAGTAAGTCAGTTTATCATCAAGAGAAAGAGATATCTCAATCGTGAATGGGGTATCAGAGAAGTTCTTGAAGGAAGGAGGCGCTGCTCATCGTTAAGCCTTTATGTGCAGATAGTTCTGGTGCCTCTGGGCTTTTGGGTGTTAGAATATGAGTTGCTTCTGAGCCTTCACACTTACTCCAGCACCCAAGTGTGGCAGAGAAGGATGTGTCATCCTGCAGACACTGGCCATGGGAAGCATGGCACCACAGCTGAAAGGGCTCTACTGCCCCTGAGTATCCCTGTGCCATTGCCTTCAGGTGTTCATGCCATATGGTCCAGGAAAGCAAAGGGAAGATGGCCTAGTTTGGAGCAAGCCAGCTGCTCCTGCCTCCCTCTTTCAGCTCCAGTTTTGGATGTGGAACTGACTATTTCCTCCCAAAGACTCTCAGCAACTTCATCTGCTGTCCCACCTTCCAAACCAAGCTGTAGAGAAATTTTTTGTTTCTTTTCTTTCCTCTTATGCCTTTATTGTTTCTGGCCCACATGCCCCAACATCACCACTCTGGGCTGTCATAGGAGGAGCATGAGGAGTCACTATGGCTCCATTAATATACAACACCAAGGAAATCTTTAATCCTTGGTCCAACACCATAAAAAACAAACCCTTTAAAACCTTTTAGTAAAGATGCAGAAAATTCTATGCAAGGCCAAGATCACCCAGGTTAATGAATCAAAAATGCCAAGTTTGGGTATGGGTGTGACAGATGTGCTACCAAGCAGGGAAAGGGCTTTAGGAACAGGTTGTGTTGCTGGAGTAGGCTGGACTTTGGGAAGGGAGGTACAAGTGGCAAAAGGAGGGTCAAGAACCAGGAAAGGGATGTGAAAATTCCAAAATGGATGCTGTCTGGGGGATGTGCTGGGCAGCCTTGTGTTTGCTGATGGTGGCTGGAGCAGCACAGCCACCCAAACCTGCTGTCATGACCATACCTTGAGGTTCTGGCTGCATCCACAGCCAGGCTGCCAAGTGGGAGCAAGCAGGTTCTTTCACTGGTGAATTAGGGGAAAGACATGGACAGACAGATGAAACATTCCCATGTCAGTGCTTATTTCAGGTCTGATGACATTGTCAGCTAATGACAGCTTTGTAGTAAAAACTACTATATGGGTAAAATGTATTTTATCAGATAGACCGATAATTTTTTTCCAAGCTTAGTAGCTCATTTAATAAAAGGGTACAGCCTCTGTCCTCAAGTATGGTAATACTGTTGATGACATTTATAAACATTTAATGTATTATACAACTTGAATTTGTTTTTTTTTTAACCTTGGACAACTTGGAGTCTGGGCTTACCCACAACTATTCGTCCACTGCAGAATGGTCGTTGAAAATGGAACAAAGCTTTAAAAAAGTTTATTTTGTCTCTACAAGGTAATAAAGTACATAGATAAAAAGGCCAGCAGGAGCAGGGAGGTGATTGTGCCCCTGTGCTCAGCACTGGTGAGGCCGCACCTCGCGTGCTGGGTTCAGTTTTGGGCCCCTCACTACAGGAAGGACATTGAGGGGCTGGAGCGCGTCCAGAGAAGGGCAACGAGGCTGGGGAGGGGCTGGAGAATGAGCCCTATGAGGAGAGACTGAGGGAACCTCTTAGAGAAGAGGAGGCTGAGAGGAGACCTCATCACCGTCTACAACTGCCTGAAAGGAGGTTGTGACAGGGTGGTTGCTGGGCTCTTCTCACAAGTGACAGTGATAGGAAATGGCCACAAGTTGCACCAGGGGAGGTTTAGGCTGGACATTAGGAAGAATTTCTTTACTGAAAGGGTGGTCAGAGATTGGAACAGGCTGCCCAGGGAGGTGGTGGAGTCGCCATCCCTGGAGGTGTTTAAAAACCGGGTGGATGAGTTTCTTAGGGATATGGTTTAGTAGGGAGACAGGCACGGCTGGACTCGACGATCTCAGAGGTCTCTTCCAACCTAGTGATTCTATGATTCTATGAAATTAGAACCATATACATAATGAAAACTGTGACCAGATGTAAAAGATGACAAACACAAATAACAGACTGCATATTGTGGAGCATCAGTCAAATTATGTACTACTTCTATGTAATGGGCCCATCTCTAAAAGGAGAAATAAACAATGGTTCAAAGATTGCCAATAGCTTCATTCCCTAGGATCATAATATAATTTTAAAGAAGGTTCTATTTTCACTTTAAATTCAATACCTGTATTTATCCAGGGTCTATTCCCCACTGATAAGAAACTCAGATAACTTTTCCTATAAAGTGCAGCACTTTTAAGAAACATGAGAGACATAGCTGAAGCTTTGATTCTTGTCTGTAACTCTGCAAGACGTTTATCTGAAAGAACAGCTTTGATCAGGTACTAAATTCATTTGGAGTCTCTAGATTCAGAGTCCTGGAAGAGACCAGAAACAAATAGATTTTCCAGTTTGTTTACTTTGAATTTTTGGTGTCATATTTTTTAATGACTGCCACTGTTCCATGGCAGTTTGTTTTTCTTTCACAGATTTTGTATGTGAGGAAGAAAAAAAAAACATTTTAAAATATCAGTACATAACTACAAAGTCATAACTGTCAGAAGAGGAAGAGCAACAGCTTTTAATTTCCTTTTTTTTATAAAGCTTGGATTTCAACTTGACAGCATCTCTTTAAACAAGTGAGACCAAAAAAGAGGCGGAAAATATGCAAATGAACCAGGAGGAAGTTAGGATGGCATTGATGACAATTAACTAACAATTATTAATTCCCCTGATACACATTGTAGTAATGATGATTATGATTAACTCATTTTATTTCATTGTGGAGGCTGTTAACATTTGATTTCCTGGGCTTTTCTTTGCAATTTACATTAGTTACTGTCCGCCTCCTGTCTAGTTTTTCTACTGAAACTTTACAAAAATTAACAGTCTTTAATGCACTCAACAAATCTTTTCCAATTGACATTCAACCTAATTGGCATTGAGATAATTTCACTGCCTCTCTGCCCCATCATCATTCCTCTCAAAATAAGAGTTTTGTTGAAAAAAGCTTATTCCTCCCTTTTCTGACCTTGACTTGCACACGTGCTTTTTTCATTTGCTAACTCCAGCAACTGACTTATTTTCCACCCCAGATCCTTACCATCGCACATGGCTCCACTCACTCTAATGTTTCTTGGAGTCCAACATCCAAGCTACCAATTCCTGTTTGTTTCCTGCTCCTTTCTGCTGAGAGTATTATTGTATCACCTTGTAAACCCCTCTCTGCTAGATCTCCCAACCCTTTGCACAGGTAATCTTCCTCATTAAGTCTTTCTAATAAAGTCAGTAAAGACTGCTCCGTCGCAAATGATGGATAACCTGCATAATCAGGACATCGGAAGAAGAGGAGGTCTAAGTTTGACATCATCAGTTTCATGAAGTAGGTAAAACCAGTTTTTCTTTCTGAAGTCTAGCAATAACTACCTCTAATGAAACTCATACCCATCCCAACCTACACTTGCTAGGGACATTTAATACCATGTGAGAATTTTCAGGAGAAATGCCCTCATGTTGGTCATACAGACAGAGCCTGGGACAGCTTCAGTGATCTCTGTTATGCTGACTTGAGACTTTTGAAGTGTATTGGATCCATTTCAGGGATTTTTTAAACCATAGTTTAAAAAAACCAACATCCACATCTTCCAGAAAACCCCATCCACATCTTTCAGAAGCCAAAGGAAACCCACAGCTCATACTGGTGTCCCACCGGATCAATAATTTTTGCCAAAACGTAGCTCAGATTTTGGAAGGATGTCAACTGCTCTCATTTTCTGTGATTACTGTGTATATACTGTACTGAACCCCACTGTTTTGTACATTCTGAGATGTGTATTCACACCCGTAACTAATAAAACTGCCTCTCCTGTACGCAGTACAGCTGCACGGTTGAGTGCTCCTGGGAAATTCTGTTCCTAATTCACGTAACACCGTAGTGTCCCTAGCATGGCAGGCTGTGTGCGTGCACTGCCAAAGGCACAAGGGCAGCTATCGATGAACACTTTCTATTACATGAATTGTTTTTCAGTTGCTTGTAAAACTTGCACCTTGCTGCATGTTCATAGAGAGCTACCAGGAGAAGGCCTCCATCTCTCAAGAGAACAAACAGCATCGTTAGCAAAATCTGCTTGCACAGGGAGCCCAAATGCTTCTGATGAAGCCTTTTTCCTCCTCCTCCTCCACCAGCAAGCACTGGTTTAAGCTGTTTCAGCTTTTGGGCTGTTGCCTGGCTGATGCAGGGGCTCTGCTGCAGCTCGGCTCTGCATGAACCTTGGCAATTGCAATGTTGTGCACCGCGGCACCCTGACCCCTGGGACGTGAAGACAAATTACTCTGTGAAATTCCTCTTGGGAAGGCTCACTTGACCTGACGGCCTCTCCATCAGAGCAGCTGCGGCCCAAAAGCCTATGCTGCGTGGCAAACTAGCAGGCAGACAGTGGCTGAGTTGCAAACTGCATTGGGTCTGCCAGCTTTGGGAGCTGTAGGACCTCAGATTTGCAGAGTAGAAGAGACTAGAGTCGTGGGCCAAGCATCACGTACCCGTTTGGCCCCACTGCTGGACAGTCAAACTGAGCCAGCCCAGGAGCTGCCAGAGGGCTCTGCAGAGCCAGTGTGCCAACAGAGCTCCTTTGCAGACACAACACATTCATTTTATTTGCTTAATCAGATTTTCCTTGTCCTCTACCAGCAGATCAACTGCCCATGTCTTCAGTGTCCTTCTACAAATAGGCCCATCAGTCACTCCGGGACTAAAGCTAGTAAGCTTGTGATCATACGAGCACAGCACATAAACACATTTGCATACCACAGTTTTTCCAGGCCTCGTAGGTGAGGAAACTGCTTCAACATTGGACACAGATCCACAGTTTGCACCTATTTGTAGTCACGAGTACCTTCATCTGCTTGTACATAAAAGAAAAAAAGAAAAAAAAAAGAAAGACTCTTTTTTTTTTGCCCGTATCATATCTCTGAGGCTTCAGATTTCCTCCCTTGTGGGGTCTCTGAAGTGCTTTGGGAGACAGTAGCGGTCCTGAATTTCATAAAGGAAGCAAAGGTCCAAGAAAGCCGTTTCCAGGCTTTGATTCTTTCAGTTCATCCTTTTTGGCCTGACATCAGTGTATGCCTGTATTTAGGGTTCCTCTTACTTAGGATTCCTTGATCATTCTGCAAATATTAGGAAATTCTCAGGGGTCACTGCCTTCCCCTGCCTAACAGCAAATGGAGAGGCAGGGACATGTCAGAGAAAGGCAGGAGTATGAACCATATTCCTGGGTGTCCGTTTGACTGTTTGAACCATTCAAACCACAGTACCAAAATGTAGCTGTAGAGATGTGCTCTTGGGCAGGGACTCAGAAGCTGGAATAGCTGAGAACAGGATGGAGCCCAACCAGATTGCAGTGAGCACATCCCTGTTCTGGTACATGGTGGGACACCATCTCATACCAACAACATTTATTCAGTTCCTTCTTCTAGATTTCCCCTGAGTTAGTTCCAGTTCCACGAAATCTGCATAACTTGTAGAGGAAACTCAGCAGGACTGAGGGTAAATCCTCATTCATAAAAGGGGTGGTGTCATCAGAACAAATGTTCCCTTTTTTAAAGAATTTCAGTGCGCTGAGACCCTCATCTAGGATACCACGGGCAAACCTAGTTGCTGACTTCACCTTCGAGGCTTAGAAAAGCAACAAGCAGGTCAGATGCCCATTTTCCAGAGCTGTTGGAACCCTAATTCTCTACGCAGGGAATTGAGAGTAGCATGGGGATGTTGAGTTGCTGCTGGGAAACAGCCTGACATTTCTCAAAATAACAAAAAGAGACTGTGAGAAATATTCCTCTTAGACATGGGTGTAATAACTGCTCCATGGGATGCCAAGAAGAGACTGAAAATATAGGTCAGGTGGGGTCTTGCTGGAGAGGACTCATGGCAAGGAGGGGGATTCTTAAGTGGGTTTGAAGGAGAGAAATGAAAATTTTTCATCAAACATTAAGAACTTTGGGGAACAGGAGAGGAGACAATGAAGTTGTGTTACCTGGAGAAATTCAGAAAAGAAGGGGAAAAGGAGAGGTAAAATATAGATATGATAGATGTGTAGGAAGGGTTTGCTCTTGGGAGAATGAGAGCAAAGAAATTTGCTAATGCCTTCCTATGCAGTTCATCTATTTTCCTTGTTATTCTCCCTGACAATAAAAATAGTCCAGATGGTTGTGGTTAACCAAATCCCTTGAGAAGAAAGGTTTTAATTTCTTTCCTTTGCTTCACTTCACCTTTATCAGCACTGAGGAAGAAATGGGACCAAACCAAATTCACAGAGCCATTCATAGTCGGCCAGAGGGAAGTCAGATCCCTATGCAAAGGTCTTCACTAGCAGAAGGACAAATGTGTGCTGTATGGCAGTGGGAGTCCATTGCCTGGACTTCCTGCATGTTAATTCCCTTGTTTGATATTTTATGTTGTAAATGTGGCAACAGGTAAGGTGACATCCCCACGGTACAACATGGCATCAACACGCCATAAAGAGCGGCAAGGCAACGTCTGAAGGTAATAAGTGACTAATGGATATCAGCCAGTAAATGTAAGAGAAGATCATCTGAAATAGCCTATAGGGGGTGTAGGGGTTCATTTATTTAAAGTCCCAGGAAAGCTCACCTGAATTTATTTCTGAAAGGAGCAGTAAAAACCGCTGCGTGCAGAATTATAGTTGCCTTTGATGGTACAATTTAGCTCATTCGCAAAGAAGCAATGGATCTAAACCTCTCATTGAAGACAAGTTTTCAATTTCGTTTAAGGTTAACATGGATATTCATTTCCTGCTCCTGGAGTTGTGGCACCCAGGGGTGGCTGGGCACGAGATGACCTGCCCTTTTCCATGCTTGTCATTTCCTCTGGTCCCTGTGTGAAAACACAGATTTTAGGATTGGATGATCTGCTGATGTGCTGTGCTTCTTGTAGGGCAGCTTAAGCTGCACAAGGAATAGGTTTTGGGGGAAACGTGAACGTGTTCCCTGGGGGTCACATGTCCCGGACTTGCTTTAATGTGGACAAAGACAAGATGCCCCTCCAACTCAGCTATCTGGAAGCAGAAACCAGTCCCCTTGTTCAGACATCTAGCACTGAACAGCCGTCATGGGGCTGTTCTGCCTGTCCTTGACCAGGCTGAAAAGTCCCAAGCGTGTGACGATGCTGGAAGGAGGGAGATCAATGTGAAATGTGAAGATTCCTCACATTTTTTGTAGTTGTTTTTATAAGCATAAATATAATTGGTTATCTGCCTAGACTAGTGAGGCATTAACATTTGGTGGAGCATTCATTCATATTACATTAAATTTAGCAGGTTTTATTTATTTTCTGTAAGTAGGTGTTTTATTTGTGGGGAATTATGACAGCCACTGAATCAATCTGACCTTGACCAGTGGGAGTGTGTTCCTGCAGCTCTTCATACTGGGAGGAGCTCCAGCGATGCCATTGATTTTGCTCTCTCTGAAACAACACTCCGCTTGCTCTCTTAGACCAAACACCTGCCCCACTAATGTGAAACCACTTGTGTCTCAGCTCATTAATCACATTGGTGTTCTGATATTTTGCATTTCTAATCAAACTGCTACCTGCCATATCAATACCCAATTGATTAATTGTGTTTACGAACCCAGTGAATGCTTTGCAAGAATACTGATAAACTTTACATTTTAAAAGTAAAATTACATCATTTATAGCTAATAAAAAGATAAAATCTGGAGCCTCAGAGGTAGAAACAGCCAGAGCACTGACCACTTAATTTCACCTAGTTATCTTTGTGCCGAGTCTGATTGTGTTTTAAGCAAATGTCAGAAAGGCATTTGAATGCACCAGGAGATGCGGAACCAACCATTTTCTTCAGTAGCTTATTTCAATAGTTTATAACCTCCCTAAAATATATTTGCACCTTATTTCACATTTAAATTTGTCTAGCCTTGCTTTGAACCATCATTTCTTGTTATGCCTTTGTCCATAACTATAAAGTGAATTAAAGATCACCTCCATTCCCGGTTTATTTTACTCTTGAGGTTACCTTGAACTTTTCTTCACTAAGCTAAAGTGATGGTGCTCTTTACATCTCTAAAGGAATTATATTTCCTCCAATATCCACATTTTTAGGGTATTTTTGCACTCTCAGCAGCTTTTCATGATTCTTTTAATAGAAGCATACCAGAACTGCACATTACCCTTTGCCTAGTCTAGACAATTTTGTACATAAAATTAAGTCACCTTTCCCCCCTTAATCATTACTTCCCTCTTTACACTGCCAAGAATTTCATTAACCCTTTTGTATCACAAAATTCTGAGAGGTTCATGCATTCTGATTTCCCTGAATCCTTTCTAGAATTACTTTCCAGTAACTCCAACCCCTATCCGGGTGTTAAAATCAATACACTTTTGGCTAAAGCAAATATTACAGATTATGCATCAACACACGTGTGTATGTCAGACTGTGAATTCTTCCAGGTAAACAAAAATGTAGACATGTCAGCCCACCCTCAGCATAGGAATGGACAGCTACAAGCAGTGCAATGACTCTGGTTTGTACAGGTCTTCTTGGTTTCAAAAGAGCCTAAGAAACTTGCATGGACTCCATCACCTGGAAACCTGAGTTCCTTTTAAGTTTTACTGCATTTGTGCAAAACCCATATCTGGATACACTCGGGTTTTCACACAGGTGTCTAAGGGAGAAAGAACAATCACTGATGCATAAAAAAGGGTTTATGTGGAAGACTCTGTAGCCTTCCCCATCCCTGACATGGAGAGCGCCTGAGCTGCCACTGTACGCGCTATCTGGGGAGGAAAGTAAACTTATTCTGTGCTTCAGAGAGGAGTGAGGGGTTTTCTAATCCAAAATCTTATTCTTTAGCCTGGCATTTGACATTTGCTTGTACAGGGAGAGGCCTGAGGTCCACTCCCTCTTCTGAGGGCAATACACACATCAGACTCAAAGGGATTAATTTTAAAATGCTATTCTGCTGCTTGGAGAAGGACCAGCAGTCCTAACATGAAGAAAGGAGTTTACCCTAAATTGATCCCTGGACTATGTTTAGATTAATTGACGACATCAAAATTTCTGCTCTGTGCACTAATCACTTCAATTTAGATGAGTAACAATAAAAAATTAATGAAATGTAGCTTTATCCAGGGTGGAATTATTTACCATAAACTTTGATTAAATTTTCATAAAGTCCTAATTGATTTTGGCACATACATTTCATTGTCTATCTACAGGACTTTGTCTGGTAAGCTATGAGCTCTAGAACATTTGAGACAGCAACATGTCATTGCAGCACAGGCCAACAACGTCCTGGGCTGCATCAAAAGAAGCGCGGCCAGCAGGATGAGGGAGCTGATTCTCACCCTCTACTCCGCTCTTGTTTGACCACACCTGGAGTCCTGTGTCCAGTTCTAGAATCCCCAACATAAGAAGGATATGGAACTGTTGGAGTGAGTACAGAGGAAGCTACAAAGATCATCAAAGCACTGAAGCACCTCTGCTATGAGGACAGGCTGAGAGAAGTGGGGTTGTTCAGGCTGGGGAAGAGAAGGCTCTGGGGGGAACTCCTAGCAGCCTTCCAGTACCTGAAGGGGCTACAGGAAAGCTGGGAAGGGACTTTTTACAAGGCAAGTAGTGATAAGACGAGGGGGAATGGGTTTAAATTGGATGGGGGAAGATTTAGATTAGAAATCAGTAAGAAATTCTTCGCAATTGGGGTGGTAAGACCCTGGCACAGGTTGCCCAGGGAAGCTGTGGCTGCCCCCTCCCTGGAGGATTTCAAGACCAGGTTGGATGGGACCTTGAACAGTCTGATGTGGTGGGAGGTGTCCCTGCCCATGGCAGGGGGGTTGGAATTGGATGATCTTTAAGGTCCCTTCCAACCCAAATCATTCTATGGTTCTATAATTCTATGATTTTCTGTAGCAACACTTTCTTTACACACCATATCACCTCTTCTCTGCTGTAGTCCTACTTTTCCCAAACAAACGATTTATGTCCTATCTAGCATCTTTTTGTCTGTGTGCTGGGTGCTGGTTAATTATGACCCCTAAGAAGAACCTGCTGAACTGCGCCAATCGAGAAATACATCCGCTGGGGCTTTCCACTGGTACAGCTATATCGGTGTACTGAACACATACACACAACCCCCCCACAGGCCTCCTAACTGCTCTGTGCCAGTGATTAGACAAGATTAACATTTCACTGGAGCTGTGTCAGCACAAATGTGAATGTGGAAAGATTGAGCACAGTGATGACACTTTGTGGTGAACAAGTTTTCAATCAATGATTCAAAATTATAGCACGCTATCTCCCTCAGCTAAAATTGCAGAGGGCTGCAGATAAAATGTTGACTTTATTTTCCATATTTGACTGGAGATTATATATTTTTCTGTACTGAAAGCTCAGTGTTGTCAGTAAAGAATAGCCTTTTTCACATCACTTCCATATCACACACTGAAAAGTATAAAAAAAGTAAATTCCAAGCCAATCTTTTCTTATTTGCAGCAATGGACAAGGGGCCTCATTTGATTCTTTGCCCATGGCTGCTTTTCCTGGATGGTGAGAGGGATGAGCAGTACGGAGAGGAGTGGCTGTGGTTATCAGCTGACAACATATCTGCCTGTTCCTGGTTGTGGAAGGGGTGGATTCATAGTCAGGTTAGGTCCTCAGCCTTCCCCCCATGAAACAATCATGTCTGCACCTCTTCCCTCAAAGCCTGGTCTCAATGGCATCACGTTGTTAAACTGTCCCAGCTTATTGTGATCCTTTCTCCAAACAATGAAGTCCACATCCGCTGTGGGGCAGAGAGCACCAGACAGAAGAGTCTGCTCCATTCCCGGGAAAGATGGTATGGAGGCAGCGATGAGGCCACTGCAACCCTGCCCCGTGCCCAGGGCATTCCTGCCTGGCAACACGGTGAAGATGTGAGCCATGGAAAGCTGGGATACTCAGATAATTATTTTCTAATACAAAAGAACAAAATTAGTGAAAACCTCACAGGTGTGTGCTTAAGCATAGTCTGATGGTATTCTAGTACCAAAGAGACTAGTAAGCCTCAGGAGAGTCACGGGGAAGCCCCCACCATTTACAATGATCTGTTAAGTCTCTCCCACATCACGGCAAAGGCTACTGTTATGCTGCAAAAACTCTTACTAGCTATGGCCAGCAGTGATGGCAATGTAACTAATCCAGTTTAAAAGTAATCCCACATAAGTATTAAGGAATAAGAAGACAGGTGAAGCAAATGAGACTCGGTGCTGGTTTTGACTGCAATGAAGTTAATTTTCTTCGTAAGTGCCTTGTAGGGGGCTACACTTTGGATTTGTGCTAGAAACCAGTGTTGATAATAGTGAGATATTTACGTTATTGGTGAGTAGTGCTTACACTGAGCCAAGGCCTTTTCTTTTTCTCACATCACCCTACCAGCAAGTAGGCTGAGGGGGCACAAGAGTCTAGAAGACACAGCTGGGACAGCTGACCCCAGCTGTCCAAACGGATATTCCATACCGTATGACATCATAGAACCATAGAGTCGCAGAACCATAGAATGGTTTGCATTGGAAGGGACCTTAAAGATCATCCAGTTCGGCCCCCCCTGCCAGGGGCAGGGACACCTCCCACCACACCAGGCTGCTCAAGACCCCATCCAACCTGGCCTTGAACACTTCCAGGGAGAGGACAGCCACAACCTCCCTGAGCAACTTGTGCCAGTATCTCACCACCCTCACTGTGAAGAATTTCTTCCTAATTTCTAATCTAAATCTTCCCCTTTCCAATTTAAAGCCATTCCCCCTCGTCTTGTCACTACTTGTCTTGTAAAAAGTCCCTCCCCAGCTTTCCTGTAGCCCCTTCAGGTATTGGAAGGCTGCTATGAGGTCTCCCCGGAGCCTTTTCTTCTCCAGGCTGAACAATCCCAACTTTCTCAGCCTGCCCTCACAGCAGAGGTGCTTCAGCCCTCTGATCATCCTCATAGCCCTCCTCTCGACCTGTTCCAACATCATGCTCAGAACATAAAGCTGGAGGAAGAAGAAGGAAGGGGAGCATATTGAGAGTGATGGCATTTGTCTTCTCAAGTAACTATTGTGGTTGATGGGGCCCTGCTTTCCTGGAGACAGCTGAACACCTGCGTGCTGATGGGAAGTAGCGAATGAATTCCTCATTTTGCTTGCTTGCATGTGTAGCTCTTGCCTTACCTATTAAACTGTCTTTATGTCAATGCACGAGCTTTCTCAGTTTTACTCTTCCTATTTTCTCCCCCACCCCATTACAGGAGAGTGAGCGAGCAGCAGTGTGGTGCTTGGCTGCCAACTGGGTTTAAACCACAACAGACTCTCAGGTAAAGGCAATCATTGCTACCTTGAACCTGTAGATATGAAAGAAGACCCAATGTCCATATTGAGTTGTGGTAGTGTAACACCAGTAATACTGGATATTGGAGGGAAAAATTCTCAGGCAGACTGGTCAAACGGGATGAGGTTGCCCAGAGGAGCTGTGAAGTCTCCACCATTGAAGATACTCACAACTTGGCAGTATACGCTCTGATCTAACTTTGAAGGTGCATCTAATTTCAAAACTGGCTTTGCCCTAATGGAGTTTTATACCAGATAGCCTCCTGAAACCCTGGACAACATAAGCCATAAGAACAGAATCCTCCTAAGAGAGCTAAGATCCATTTAGCAGTGATAGAATCATAGAATCATAGAATCACTAAGTTGGAAGAGACCTCTGAGATCATTGAGTCCAACCGTGCCTGTCTCCTTACTAAATCGTGTCCCTAAGAAACTCATCCACTCGTTTTTCAAACAGCTGCAGGGATGGTGACTCCACCACCTCCCTGGGCAGCTGTTCCAATCCCTGACCACTCTTTCAGTAAAGAAATTCTTCCTGATGTCCAGTCTAAACCTCCCCTGGCACAATTTGTGGCCATTTCCTCTTGTCCTATCGCTGTCACTTGGGAGAAAAGACCAGCACCCATCCCATCACAACCTCCTTCCAGGCAGTTGTAGACAGTGATGAGGTCTCCCCTCAGCCTCCTCTTCTCCAAGCTAAACAACCCCAGCTCCCTCAGTCTCTCCTCACAGGGCTTGTTCTCCAGCCCCCTCACCAGCCTCATTGCCTTCTCTGCACACACTCCAGCACCTCAATGTCCTTCTGAACCCAGCACTCAAGGTGTGGCCTCACCAGTGCTGAGCACAGGGGCACAGTCACCTCCCTGCTCCTGCTGGCCACAATGTTTCTGACACAGGCCAAGATGCCATTGGCCCTCTTGGCCACCTGGGCCACTGCTGGCTCATGTTCAGCCGCTGTCAACCAACACCCCCAGGTCCTTCTCTGCCAGGCAGTTCTCCAGCCCCTCCTCCCCAAGCCTGTAATGCTGCACGGGGTTGTTGTGACCCAAATGGAGGACTCTGCACTTGCCTTTGTTGAACTTCATCCCGTTGGTCTCAGCCCATCGATCCAGCCTGTCCACATCCCTCTGCAGAGCCTCCCTTCCTTCAAGCAGATCCACACTTGCACTCAGCGTGGTGTCATTCGTGAACTTGCTGAGGGTGCTACTCGATGCCTTCGCTGAGATCATTGATAAAGATGTTGAACAGGACTGGACCCATCACTGAACTCTGGGGAACACTGCTCATGACTGGTTTCCAACCGGATTTACTTCCATGTACACCACCCTTTGGGCCCGGCCATCCAGCCAGTTTTTAACCCAGCAGACACTGTGCCTGTCCGTGCCAATGGCAGCCAGTTTCTCCAGCAGGATCTGTGAGAAACGGTGTCAAAGGCTTTACTGAAGTCCAGGTACAGCACATCCACAGCCTTTCCTTATCTATTAAATGGGCAACCTTGTGATAGAAGGAGATCTGATTGGTCTGGCAGGACCTGCCTTTGGTGAACCCATGTTGGCTGGGTATGATCACCCGGTTGTCCCGCATGTGCTCTATGATAGCACTCAAGATGATCTGCTCCATTACCTTCCCCGGTACCAAGGTCAGACTGACAGGCCCGTAGTTCCCTGGATCTTCCCTTCGACCCTTCTTGTAAATGGGTGTAACATTCGCCAGTCTCCAGTCAAGCAGCACTTCCCCATTCAGCCAGGATTGCTGGGAGATGAGGGGTTTGGTGAGGATCTCTGCCAGTTCCCTTCAAACCCTTGGATGGGATCCCATCTGTCCCTGTGTATTTGTGTATGTCTAGCTGGCCGAGCAGGTCACTAACCAGGTCCTCCCGAACAGCTGGAGCTTCATCCCCACCATCTCCCTGCTGATGGGGCCTGGTATCCCTAGCACTTTCCCCTTTGGGGTTAAAGACCGAGGCAAAGAAGGTGTTGAGCACCTCTGCCTTGTCCTCGTCCCTTATTGCTACTGCCCCTACATGGTGCCAGGAGAGCATTGAGGAGATCGAGCTGAAGGCTGATAAGGCTGGAAAGCTTTTATAAGACCCCTGACAGTCTCTTGCCCCTTCTCTGTTGGTTCTTCTCCACTAGAGAGAGCTAGGACACCTTGCTAGGAGAAAAGATGGACCTCAGGGCTGAGCATGTTAACAACCTCTCACTCACAAGTCTAGCGTGTGAAAATGAGGTCTTAGTATAAGAAAATGAGGTCTTTGGACATATCACACAGGGTGAAAACATGGAGTTTCTTCCTTAAAAACTGTCCTTTCTGGAAACATTTGACGTTATTCATTTTGACTCCAGTGGCAAGCAATCAGCTGAAGACATGATTTCTATGACACGTATCAGACGGGAGAGCCTCATCTAGCGCAGATGTGGCTCACCTTTTCCATCTGACATGGCTGAATGCAACGCACAGGCTTTCAGCGGCACATACATCTTCCATCTGCCTGCAAAAAAAGGCCTGATAACCATGGGATCTCTCTACTTGCTGTTGCTGGAAACAACTTGCTCAAACAATTTTAGAACTCTGCAAGAGAGTGCAGCTGAAAAATTCTTGTTGAATATTTTGTGTGGCTACAGGGATGACAAATATTATCAAGAGTTGCAAAGGCTGCTGGTTCCAAAGGGAGAACCGGTGATGGTGAAGGCCACCTAAGGGAAGGAATGGTGCTGGAGGATGAGGATGGAGGTCTCACACACGGCAGCTCTCCCTATGCAAGCACTGATTACTGCAACTTGCAGCTGCAGCCACTCTGCCTGCATCAGCTGCTGGAAACAGCTATGAAATCTTAAAGCATCTTTCACAACAGAACATTATGGGAAACACCCCCTGGCATTTGTCTCAGCTGGCTCCAGCTGACACCAAGCAAAAGGAGGCACTGCTCTTCCAGCTCTGTGCGAAGGGAGACGAAACTGCCATCCTCAGTCTCTCCACCACATTTTTTAACCAGGCAGCTTCAGGAAGCAGGTCGTGACCATTATCTGGAGCCTTGCTGTGCCTTCACTAATGTCACAAAGGCTTTTGATACAGCCATAAATTATAAATAAAACATATAAATAAACAACCTGTGACAGAAATGAAACATTTTAACTCATGTGTAGGGATCTAGTTTTGTTTCTTAAGATTATCTGCATTTGAGTGTTTGCTACAATTCCACTTTTTATCCTACTTGGGCAAGAATATTCACAAATATTGAACAATATCTCACTTTCAGTTTTGGAGTCTTGCCATCGTAAGTTCAGATCAAACATCCTTGCTACAGGACACAGTGCCATGTGTCCTTGTGGAAGACTGCTATGAAACAGTAAAGTGAAACGTAACCTCTGATAATACAATGCCTTGGACCTAGGAGTTTGCAGGATTGCCACTAGAGATAAATGGAGCTTTTCTCGTGTGAGAAGGGCTGACTTCTTGTTTCTGAGGCTCACGATGTTTCCTTCCTATAAGGACAGACCCCATTTCTCTGTCACGCTTGTACTGATGACGGTGACCTTCTTAAGGATTTATTACAGCTCTAGATGGCACGAGGGAAGCTAAATAATAATGACAGATCCATGCCCCTAGGGAGCATCCAGAGCAAGAAAAGCACACTAAAAGAGATGGCAAGACACAAAAGACGTAGGAAGAAGAATGAGATACCCAGAGAAGAAAATGGTTCTGTACAGCTTTACACTTGCTGTCTCTGCCCGTTTTCACTGTCAGAATCAGAGACAGCATCTCTGGTGGTGAGTGGGTAAGCGCCAAAGTGACATAGCCCTAAGCCAGAGGTCCGAGCTCCTGCTACCAGGGCATGCAGTAACATGCAGATGTGTCAGTGTTCCTGATGGAGGAGCCGGCAGAGTGGTGTCACAGATGGCCGAGTGTCTGTTCCTACAGCACTTTGGTATGACAGATGAGCAAGGGATCTAATTATATCACTGGAAGAAGAGAGCCATCTTGCACTCTCCTGTGATCTACACTACTCATTGCAGAGCTACTGTGTAGTACAAGGTGCACTGGAGCATTAGCTGCTCTGCAATACATCATGCATGTACCCGTTCTGTGGCCACCCTAATATATGGCACTGCCTTTGCTTGCCAGTCCATCACTTGAAAAAGGGACAGGGGGTGTAAAAAGCCTCAGTCACTTAACTGCCTTGAGAGTAAAAGTTTCACACAACTCATGCAGAAAGCAACGAACTGTATCAAGAGCTTTTATTCACTTTCCCCTGACTGCTCAGCAGCTACTCATAGAAAAGCATGAAAGAACAATTCCAGCTGACTGCACGTCCTAATGCACTTATGTTCCTGTAATCATTCTATTTCTTCTCAATTAGAACCAGAACACGTGGTGCAACCAGAGAAGGAGAGCAGCAGCAGAAAGAAAGAGTTATGGCTGTACAATAGTTACCTATTAATGTATGTGTCTGATCGTCTAACATGTAGGTGCCTGAGTTGAAAGGGTTACTGCAGACCATCATCCCGGTCTCTTGGACCTGAGTGAACAAGTTATGTGTCAAGTCCTGTACATGGTTGTGCATCTCTGAGAGGTACACGCTACATTCTCTCTCTGCAGTACACCTGACCACTTTCCTACAGCTGCTCTGCACAGTTTTACAAATTGGCCATTTGTAGGATTTTTGATGTAAAGAATTGAGAAAAGTGAAAAAAGGGCAGCGTTCTGTAACTTTAAGTGCTTGCAAAGACTAAAGAGATAGCAAATAACATAGTAACAGTCAACAATACTCAACTCCTATGGAAATCCTCTACTGCCACTGTCACATCAGCCCTCAGATCAGTCATCTGGGTGCTGGTCTTTTCTCACAAGTGATGGACAAAAGGGAGTGGCTGCAAGTTGCACCAGGGGAGGTTTAGACTGGACATTAGGAAGAATTTCTTCACTGAAAGGGTGGTCAGACATTGGAACAGGCTGCCCAGGGAGGTGGTGGAGTCGCCATCCCTGGAGGTGTTTAAAAGACGGGTGGATGAGTTTCTTAGGGACAGGGTTTAGTAGGGAGACAGACACGGTTGGACTCGATGATCTCAGAGGTCTCTTCCAACCTAGTGATTCTATGAATCTATGAATCTATTCTATGAATCTTCCGAAGGCTAAATCAATACCAAGGTCTACCATATTTAACACATAAGGGGCTGCAATGGAACCTACTTCTTTAATTTTGTTTGTATAAGTCTGATACCTGTAATTCATAAAACACAATGTACAGTGGAGTGATGGGCATACAGAAGGATGTCCTCTTCTAGTTTTCACTGTGGATCAAAAATCTGCTAATGAAATTTACTTATCCAATGCTGTCTGCTAACTACAGTGCTCTTGAGCTGCAGTGGCACCAGGGTTTTTGCAAATCGAAAGCCGACAGAATCCCTGCAACTTCAGAAGTGGATCTACAGTAAATCAAAGCAGTCGCCCATTATCATGTTGCTGTGGGTCCAAGAAAGCAAGCATTTCGTAACTGCAGACTTCTTGAGTCCCCTTGCTGTTTTGTTGCTTGGCCTGTCTGTACAGGTGTATTTTCATATGCCAGCTTTCTCACCAGGGCAGAACAGAGACGTAAACACAGCTAAGTTGTGGAGTGGATAAGGTATCTGTCACGGGTCACGTTTTCTTGTTTCCTTGATTACAACTGATGCTACTCTGTTCCTCTTCAGCTGCTGACTGGTTTTGGAAGGCTGAAGCCCCTAAGCTGTTGGTGTAATCAGGAAAGAATGATGTCTCACTAGTGATTTTTATTGCTGTGGTAGATAATTACTATCCGCAGCACCTCTTTAAGTCTGCTGTCTTTTTGTGCCTTGCAGAATTTCTGAAGAAATGGCTTGGGAAAAGTTCAGAGATGGGACTCAGGCAAAGCTGAATGTACATATAGGCTTCAAAAATGTTCATCTATATTTTATATATTGTGGCAATTCCCGGAGTCTTAATCTTAGGCTAATATAGCTCCTTGCTGTATGTCCTAGGTACCTCACAAATGCAGAACAAATCCAAATGTTTAGGCTGGACTTGACGATCTCAAAGGTCTTTTCCAGCCTTGTGATACTGTGATACTTGTGATACTGTGATGTTCTTCTGGTATATTTACCACCAGACACACAGACTTTGTTTCTTCATTTTTTGCATCACTTTAATTAAGAATTTTAAGGAACAAGTAAAGGATACACCTTTAAAATTATTGCACAGACTGGGATTGTGCTCAAGTAATCAGTGCAAATGAAGTGGTAGTTATATACCCCAGTGAGCAACTGCCTTAGTTTAAAGCAATTTACTTCTAATAGACTTTCTCTGACTTATATCTGCTACAGATCTTGCCTTGTCTCTTGAAATGTATCTGGTTTCTGATAATGATTGTGATTTGAAAGGAGCATACCTGTACTAGTTTCCAAAATCCCATTTTAATAAGATTTCTACTTCTAACAGACTGAGGTCTCTCAAGATATTGGCTTGAATTCACAGTTTCCAGACTGCTAAATAAATAAATCACTAAATAAACTCTGTGGCAATTCCTTCTAGAAAGCTTAGTGTTAATTTTAATTTATTTTTTCTTAGCAGCTCCTCCTCTGCATTTCAGTGGTTTAGGACTTTCTTCTTGCTTGACTTGTTTTTGCACTTCATGGTTTTTTTATCATCCTTGCTAAGGATATCTCTGAATATAGAGTGACACTCATACCTGACACCATGAACAGGAAAATTGATGAGTCACAGCAGCTCCAATTTCCCACCTGCATTAGCAATGGAGAAATATCTTGTTAGGAATAACCATGCACTTTACAGTCAGCTTCCCCTACTCCCATCACCCCGAGTTACAGCTTTTTTTCTAAACTGCACGTTTTCAAATGTACAGGAGAAAAATGCATCAAGTTTTAAATACTAAAGAGACAATCAAGGTGTGCTGCCCATCAGCAATCGCCAGAGCTGTCACTCCACCTGGCTTTTCCCCATCAGCCTGAATGCTGTTCTGCTTTGATCACCAACATGTGTTTCCTAGGTTGGATGCAGTTATGAGATGGATGAGGATGCTGTTAGGTTCTATAGGGCTATTGCACCTCATGAGCACTACATGGAACGGTATTATTGATGGAAGAAATCCTGTGCCTTCTTTACATTCCCCTTATACCCCTGCAAAGCTGCCAGGGAAGCTGTTTCCAAAAGTTTTGAGGCAATAGACTGTGGTCAGCCTGTAATGTATTCCTCAGGCTCTCCAGCACTTCGTAACCAGACTTACCATGAAAGCCCATCACAGACTGCGGGACCTGAGACAGCTATTGAGCCTGGGAAGCACCAGAGCTTCTGGAGGCCTCTCAACAAGTTCATTGGTACTTTTCAGCCATTAACCTCTGGGTTATAGAGAGAGGAAATTTTCATCTGGAGTGACTCCCATTGCAGAAGGGGAGTGAGGAAGGACTTCACAGCACGTAGTGCAATAGATTTACCCATCTCTTTGGAAGCAAACTGTACCTGTCAGAATTTAACTGGTGTAAATATCCTCTCTTATTACAAAGTCTACATCAGCCTCTTCTAAGGAATGTCTCTTCTCTCTAAAAGACAGTGGTCTTTAGCAGTTATTCGTGACTAACTATGAGAGCACCTTTGCACGCGTTCCTGCTTGTAAACAATGCAATAAAACATACGGGCGGCTCAGATGCTGTAGTGCTGCAGTGTCTTTGAAGTATGAACATACAGATACACGCTTCCTGTATTCTTTCCAAAATATTTCAGAGACCTTATCACAACAGGAGAAGTTGATTTCATCAGAAACACTGTTGAGCACTTCTTGCTGGGATCTTGTCAACGCTTCCAATTATAATCCTTGGCTCAGGACTCTGCTAAGCATCTTGTGGTCTCTCATTGACAGCAACCCACTTGGCATTTTACCAGCATTTCTTTTGCAATAAGTGCCTTGCAAGATAGTGAGGAGCAATTCAGAGTCTTTGTCCTCACATAGACCGCAAGGGACAGCTTTGGAGGACTGTGCAACCTTGTCCCATGGGATGCCCCCCATAGGCATTAGCGTTCACACCCACGCTGTTACACTGTTACAGCTCTGTACATGAGGCCACCTGGGCGAGCCTCACTGTCAAAGGGACAAATTTGTGGCATTTCAGTCACTTTTTTTGTATATTGCCAGAAGTCTCAAGCTTCGCCAGGGGAGGTTTAGGCTTGACATTAGGAAGAAGTTCTTTACTGAGAGGGTGATTGGCCATTGGAATGCGCTGCCCGGGGAGGTGGTGGAGTCACCGTCCCTGGAGGTGTTTAAGGAGAGATTGGATGAGACACTTAGTGCCATGGTGTAGTTGACAAGTAGGAATAGGTGTAGGTTGGGTCATAGGTTGGACTCGATGATCTCAAAGGTCTTTTCCAACGTTATGATACTGTGATACTGTGTGATACTGTGAAGTATATTGCCATGTTATTGAATCCACAGTGTCACAGAGTGCTCCGTGTGTCCAGTACACCTTTTAGTTGTAAGGACGTACACTGACCTCTGCTAAAGCCTAGGCGCTGGCACGGCAGTGCGGTCTTTCTTCTGCTGCTTGACTCCACGTAGACAGATCATGAAGGCAGGGGCCATCTCATCTGGGCTGATGGGTGAAGGTGGGGGTGGCCTTCCACATGCCCAGGCGAGCCAGCCACACTCCTCTGGGCAGTCGGCCGGAAAACCTCCTGCTTTGCCCACTCAATCCACCGAAATGCAGCTGTTGGTTGCAGACAATCTGTCCCACCACTGAATCAATTATTACAACAGCCCTATGCAAGAAGATTAAATGAATATTTTCCCTGTCTATGAAACTGCAGTCCTCGGAGGTGGGGAGGGGGACCAAGAGGGTAAGTGACTTAGAAGGACTCAGCCATTCTGTCTCCTCTCCCACTTTCTCCCTGTGGGGAAAGCCTGTTGTCCAAGGTTGGGAGGCTGGGAATTATCACCTCCAGGGGTGCCATCAGTCATCTCATAATGGCACAAAAATGGACCAGGCTCTCAATATATCTTCAAATTAAGGACAGAAGTAGAGCCACATGCTTCCAGCCCGTTGTTTTTGAAAGCTTGGCAATCTGACCAGTTCTCATCACGGAGGGGAGACTCAGGATGACAAATTCTTCTTGAAGTCATCGTCAGTGTTTATTAGAGTTAAAATGGTGAAGGGTGACCACACTTATGTTTACAGCAAGGAGAACTAGACGTGTCACCAGAGCTATTAGAAACCACAACCGTTTCGGTGCCTGTGCAATGAGCTGTGGGGTGTTCTCAGGGTGCAATGAGCTACAGTGTGTTCTCAGGGATGTCCCTGTTCTTTTGTCCTCACTGGGTCATCTTCATCCAGTAAGTAATCAACAGAAGATTCTCCAGCTACGTATTCTAGAATGTTCTTTGCATTTCTGCACGTATTCTGGCCTGAAGTAAGGATAGTAAAAAAATAATAGAAAATTCACATGATAAAGTTTATTTCATTAAAAAAACCCAGCAAGCTGTAAAGACCATCTCTCACATGCAGATTTAGCTTGGATTTATGCAGCTGAAAGGCTAATCTAAGAGTAATAAGTAAAATACCCTATACTTTAATTAAGGGGGGGGAGGGGTGTTCCTAGCTGGATATGTTTCTGAAAGTGATGACTTCTTTAAAAACTCACAAATGTAATATGCTTCATCTGTTCGGCTAATGATCTCTGCATTTGCTGTGCTGATCATTCAAGCATTATTTTTAAATTTTCCAACCTGAGGTTGTTCACAAAACTTACTATAAAATATGAATTATTTGTTTTATATGAATTTTAAGGGGAAGGAGGGGAGAGAAACAAGAATTAGAATATGAAATACAATATGATGTTGGCTTCTAATTTAAAAAGTGTTAAAGGATAATATTTAGGAGAAAATGTAGGTGTTTTTTCCCCTGCAGATAACAACCCTGATCCAGAAGCTGTTGATCAGCTCCTGCAGGCTTTCCTGGCTGTGGTCATGAGAGAACTGTGTAACAGCCAGGCTGTTTTGAGTGTGATCTGTAACTCTGTCATCATCTCTACCTCTCTGCTTTCCTCATTGTGGCTTTTCTGCCACCTTTCTTTGAAGCAGAAGCTCTAGGCTGGAGTTGTTTGGTTATTGTCAGACATTGTGCACAAAGAAAAAAGTCTTATTTTTTTGCCTTTTATTTCAAGTAGCTGTATACTTTGAAGTTCATCCATTTTTACCCTCAGCTATGCTTGCAGACAGCCAGATGATTGTCAACAGTTTCCTACTGCCCTGATTCATCTCTCAGTCTTTTCATTTTTTAATCAAAAAAGTGTTCGTAGGTAAAGAATGTTGATCAGTTCTATCATGCTTTCTGAAACACTAAAAGAACAATGCTTATGAAGCCTTACAGTGAGCTGTCATGTCTTCGGTTTGTCTGAGGGTTTCTTTGACCACACTGAGCTCACTGATTACAATGCAGGATTTTTACTATTAGATTAATACAGAAAAAAATATTAGAATGCCTGCTGCGACAAGCAATTACAGTGAGAAAAAGAGTGAGAAGAAATATTAAGGGTATTAAATGCAGCTGGTTTTGGAAAAAAAAACCTGAACATTTTAACAATACTTTCTTTCAGCTACAAGGGAATTGTGATGCTATTGCAGTGGCACTGGCATTGTAGTTCAAATCAGGAGTGCTCTTTAAACCTGAGACAGTAATCCCCCTTCACCCTGTCTGGGTCACCTTATGGAAAGACCTTGGAGTGCAGAAAATGGATTCCTTCTGGATGAAACGGGAGTAGGAGATACTTCTCACGGATTCACCTGTGTTTCTGATGGGTGTTTATCCTTGGGACCAGACTGGACCTAGTCTGGGAAAAACAGCCTTAAAATGTGAACAACATGGGTGCTGCTGCTCAGCACCAACCCTCCTTCTGTGCAGACCCACTCCAAGCCATTGCACTGCTTCCTAACGTAGCCCATAACTAAATAAAGATCACTGAGTGCTCCCTGAAAGCAGCCAATACTGCAATGTTCATAACTCAGACACCTGCCCTGAGGTTTTCTGTCCTATCCTATCCTATCCTATCCTATCCTATCCTATCCTATCCTATCCTATCCCATCCCACCCCATCCCATCCCATCCCATCCTATCCTATCCTATCCTATCCTATCCTATCCTATCCTATCCTATCCTATCCTATCCTATCCTATCCTATCCTATCCTATCCTATCCTATCCTACCCTATCCTATCCCATCCTATCCTACCCTACAGTGGCCCATCATCTTCATTGTAACATCTCAGTGTCTTCCAGTAGCGCATTCGCAGTATGAATTACATTTGTCAACATTTGCATGAAGGGAAATCAAGACCTCATTGTTTCCAGGCTCTCCAAAACTGAACGAGAGTCTGTAATAATGAAATTCTCTTATTGATTCAACAGATCACAGTGTATTTGCATTAGTAGCACAGGGTAATTGGGACACATTGTAACAAAACAACTGATTGGTAATGTAATGCCGTGCTGAATATGAATTCGTTATCCTTTCATGCATTTAAAATTTCCATTAATCGCTAACCCAGTGTCATCGTCAATTTTGCTGAACAGCATTCAAGCTGGGGAGCTTGAAGCTCTTTAAATCTACTCTTATATTTACAGACCCTCTTAGGCTACCTGACAATATGAACCTTTAATATCAATTTCAGACTGGAAATCAGTGTGAAATAATGCTTACATTGGTATTCTTCTTCCTCTTCGTCTCTTAGGGCATTGCTTATTCTTGGTTTCCTTAGCAGAGGAAACAGAAGGGACTTGGGAAATGTAGAACTGCAGCCTTTTCCCTCTGCAATGAACGTGGCTGCTGTTGCCCTAAGTCACTAAGAGGTCATTATTTCCAGGCTTAGCTCAGTTGCTTCATGAAGATTTCTCATGCAGGGAGCCCAGCAATTCTCCAGGCAGCAAACACAGCAGACAAGGCGGAATCAGCCACTTCTCCGTCCCCCCTTTCTCAGACTTCAGCAGCTCCTAAGTACTGAAAAGAGACAATTCATTTTCTTTCTGCAGTACCTGATCTCCAAGGAGACTTATTTCTAACAAACAAGAAAAAAGACTATACGAGGCAAAGGCACATTTGTACTGCTGCAAGAACAGATGCTGACATCAGGTCAGCTGGACATACGCAACGGATAAAACATGCTGTACGTTCATAGGTATCAGGAAGGGTAATACGCAAATGCAAATACGCAGCCCTCCAAGCACCAGCGTAGTTCTGCCGAGTGTTACAAGTGCTCAGATTCTGCTGAAGGTAATTAGAGTTGAAGGCCCTCTGCATTTTTCAGAAGATGTAAAACTTTTAGCTTTGGACTAGATCCTTTTTGCTAAGGGAAACTGCTCCTCTTTTCTTTTCTTGGAAACGTCTTTGATTTTGTTGCAGATTTCCTCCCTCCCACCTTAATCCCTTGAAGACAAGTTTACACATTTTGCTAAATCAGTGAGCAAGATCAGGACAAAGAATGACAGATCAGACCATACGTCAAAAATCTGTCTTTTAGCAACTACTATAAAAATGCAACTTTAGCTTTTTGACTGATTTTTCTCAAGGTTGCAATTTAGTTTTTGAAAGTGGAAATCACACATTAAAATCTTAAAATCCCACTTCCATATTCACAGATATAGTGAGATTCCTAATTATACCATTCCATTGACTTATAACTACGTTAAGGGTCTGCTAACATTATGGAAATGCTTTGTAAATTCCTTCTGTATCAGAAAGATCAAGAATAAACACAACTCTAACCCAGGAAACTGCTGAAAATTCTGTGAAAACAAATTGATTTTGCCTCTGCTCTGAAATGGGTCCCCAGTGCATCCATTAGAGCAGAAACAAACCTTGCCCAAGAAGCACTAAATGCCATCTGTGATGTCCAGTTAAACTTTCTCTGGTACTTGCCACTATGGGAAATTATGAACAAAGTAGCAAATTTCTCTCAAAATTATACACGACATGGGATAAGAGTCTGCATTTTTACAGCTTTGCTTGTTTGGAGAAGTGTCCCTGAGGTGCAACAGAAGGCTGTGTATTAGATTATTTTCCATTGTTTCTTTGTTTACTCAATAATTGTCATATATAAGGAACATAGATTAAGGCTGAGCCCAGAGAGTGACAGTGAACAGTGTCACATCCTCTTGGCGGTCGGTCACTGGTGGTGTCCCCCAGGGATCGGTGCTGGGTCCTGTTCAATATCTTTATTGATGATCTGGATGAGGGGATTGAGTCCATCAGTAGCAAGTTTGCAGATAATACCAAGCTGGGAGGAGCTGTCGACCTGCTGGAGGGTAGGAGGGCCCTACAGAGGGACCTTGACAGGCTGGAAAGATGGGCTGAGTCCAACAGCATGAGGTTTAACAAATCCAAATGCCGGGTCCTACACTTTGGACACAACAACCCCATGCAGAGCTACAGGCTGGGGACAGAGTGGCTGGAGAGCAACCAGTCGGAGAGGGACTTGGGAGTGCTGGTGGACAGGAGACTCAACATGAGCCAGCAGTGTGCCCAACTGGCCAAAAAGGCCAATGGTGTCCTGGCCTGCATCAGGAACAGTGTGGCCAGCAGGACTAGAGAGGTCATCATTGCCGTATACTCGGCACTGGTCAGGCTGCACCGTGAGTGCTGTGTCCAGTTCTGGGCCCTCAGTTTAAGAAAGATGTTGAGATGCTGGAGTGCGTCCAGAGGAGAGCAACGAGGATGGGGAAGGGGCTGGAGCACAAGCCCTGTGAGGAGCGACTGAGGGAGCTGGGGTTGTTTAGCCTGGAAAAGAGGAGGCTCAGGGGAGCCCTTATTGCTCTCTACAACTGCCTGACAGGAGGCTGTAGTCAGGCAGGGGTTGGTCTCTCTCAGGCAACCGGTGACAGAACAAGAGGACACGGTCTCAAGCTTTGCCAGGGGAGGTTTAGGCTTGACTTTAGGAAAAAAATCTTCACTGAAAGGGTGATTGGTCATTGGAATGCGCTGCCCAGGGAGGTGGTGGAGTCACCGTTCCTGGAGGTGTTTAAAAGGAGATTGGATGAGGCACTTAGTGCCATGGTTTAGATGATGAGTAGGTGTTGGTATTGGTTTGTAGGCTGGACTTGATAATCTCAAAGGTCTTTTCCAGCCTTGTGATACTGTGATACTGTGATACTGGACAGGCACAACCAGAAGTTTGACTGATTGCTCCCAAATGCCTCTGCAAGTGTCTCAGTGTGTGCATTGCTGAATATTGCTGGAGCTTCCCTCTTACATGACAACAAGCCAGTGACATTTCTCACACACGCCAACAGCAGATCTCCACAAACACCTATTAAATACACAGTTTACATGTTCTATTTGCATCTATGAACAGATCTAATGTCCAGTTCCAGTGAGCTGGAGAAAATGTCAGAGACAAATCTCATCTAATCTCCACAGAAATCTGTGTTGTCACCAGATTATTAGTCACGAAACTGTGGTCTACAAAGGTGAATAATCCCACCCAAATGTTGTAGCTGCCTGGACAAGTCATGAATAAAGAAATTTCCATATGGAAGACTGGTGAGCACTGTGTTAAGAAATTATTTTTCTCTGATAAAGGAAGCTTTATTTTTGCTTTCTGCACAATTCACTGAGCTCCTGCCAATCTTCTTTTATCTGTGTTCAAAATTCTTACCTGTCCTTGCTTCACTCAGGCAGAATTTGCTACCAATTGTCAAAGCACAAAGTGTATGTGGAGGTCAAGGGAACCCCCCCACATTATCTTGTCTTTTACTGGGAAGCATAACAGTTTTTACTCATAAGAAAGTCAATGCAAATCTCTGTTCTCCTTGGTGTGTGACAATAATGCAAATTGAGACTTATCACTGAAAAACAGAGAAGAAAAATTTTTTGCTGTTGTAGAAAGTTTGTTTCTGTTACTCCACCTACAATAGGAAAAAAATGTGTCATTTGTGCTCCCTTATAGCATTCAGACAAGATCTAAAAGAGCTTTTTTCTCCTGTTGCTCATTTTTACCTTAGTAATATGAAAAATGTCAAGCTGTGGCTGCCTTTGCTTGTTTGAAAACTTTTAAGTTCTCAGGGGTGAACCAGCACTGCAAACCTTGTACTTTCCTGTCTTGCATTTCTCACAGTTCGTCTTTTTTGTGTTTAACGAGGCTGTGGTCCCAGTCCCACAATGAGCTGCCTGTGAGCAGGCGACTGCTCCCGTGTGCAATTCAGGGGGGGAAAGAGCCTGAGTATTGTCTGCTTCCTACCATGTCCCAGCATATTTGCTTGGAAGAAAATAATGACACAGTGACTGGCAATATGTTTGATGTACCTTACCTTATCTTAATCTTATATTATCTACAAATACTCACCAGTTCTGCAACAGAAAGTGTTCAAACAAGCGGCTTTTCCAGGAATTAAGCTCGGAGCCTACACTCATCTCTGCAGTGTAACTGCTTCCAGGACCGACACTGGTCAAAGTAAGTAACACCTCATTTTTTAAACCGTGGTAAAGAAAAGGCTTCCAAGAGTGTAATACTGGCGTTCGGTTATTTCAGGCTTGGTAACGTGTCATTTTGTGTTTCCTTTCAGAGAAAGTATTGAAGGTGCAACAACTCTGAACGCATTAAAAAAATGACACAATCTATGGAATGTTGCCAACTCATCACCCCCTGGCATTTCAAACTTGAGCAAAACAGGGAGAATGCTGGGTCATTAACAAAGATTTCTTCCCTCGATAGAGTTAATGATTCAAGTTAAGTGGATGTCAACAAAGATAAAACAAAAGACCATCACAAATACAAATACTGAAAAATTTATTTCTATCTGAATCAAGTTTAACTTCATGGAGTGTTTGTAAAAAATTCTGTTTGGTTCCCAGCCATCAACAGTCATTCATGAAGCAGAGGGGAAACCAATTTCAATTTGTCACCTGAGCAGAAAACCAAAAAAAAATCAAATAAAATAAACACCTCTTTAGCTTCTCACACATTACAGATAAACAAAACAGAAACAACATCTACTCTGCCTTCTAACACCTCTTCAGCTGTGTCCACACTGATGGGCACAGGCACCCATGCCCCGAATTCCCTCAAGATCAGTCAAATGTAGACTCACAGCTCCAGTTGGGTAGGTGGGCAGCTGGACCAAGCAGGTCCCAATCTCAGCCAGTTCTACTCTGTTGCTAGCTCTAGGTAAGCAGTTATGAAGCTGTGCTACACAACTGGTAAGAAAGACTTTTCAATCCGTGACAGTTGCTCCCCATCTGGTATCTTATCTTTGCGAGGTCTGTAATTCAGAAGAAGAAGGTAAAAGCGACAATGTTGTGAAGAAGAGGACTATGGCCAAAATTTAGTGAAGCATTTCTGAACACACCTAAACTGAAGTGCACAACATATCTCAGTATGCTTCAGGAAAGCATGAGCTTAATCCCCTGACTGAATTGCACTTTTGCATTCAGCAGGCAAAATTAACTGTGTGTTGTGCTCCAGAAGGTTGTTGTGAAGAAGGATGATAATGTAGATTAAAGAAAGATAATTTTGCTTACAATGGAGAGAAATGGCAA
This sequence comes from Neomorphus geoffroyi, assembly GCA_033558235.1. Classification (NCBI taxonomy): domain Eukaryota; kingdom Metazoa; phylum Chordata; class Aves; order Cuculiformes; family Neomorphidae; genus Neomorphus; species Neomorphus geoffroyi. The sequence continues at coordinate 15,697,711 of JAUMJM010000017.1, forward strand.
GATAATCTTCTTGCTCCAATTTATATTCTTCACTCTGTTAAGGGTTAGGAAAAAAAAAGCCATCTTTTTCAAGGGTGAAGTTTTAGTGAAATTCTCCTCCAATATTTTGACACCTTGTTACTTTCATTTTTCTTCTCCTTTTAAAAACCCCACAATTCTGTGTACTGAAGCAAATTTCTTATGGCTTTTGGCAGCTTGTATTCCAGATGGCTTGGAAGAAACCATAAGTTATTATATAAAAGATCCAATTCCACAAGTCAATGTATGGAGAATATTTCAGGTGATGACATTAAGTTGTTTACCAGGGCATATGTAGTGTCTCCCCAAGCTGATAGCATCCAATACTAAACTATTGGTGCTTTTAATCCATGTTCTTCAACTTTAGTGTTATACTTAGAGCAGCTGTCTTGCTCTCTTAATTCATGCTGCTAACCAGATGGCCTCAGAAAACACAACCATATGAAGTCTGATCCCACTTAATTCTTAATCTCTTCATGCATTGCACTTTCTTGGTTTTGCATCAAAAAGAGGCATAATCTAGTAGTAGGAGAGTGGCAGTTGATTTAGTTCACAGTTCTGTCCTTGATGTAAGTGATGGAGACGACGCAATGGCATCTCTCTAATACATCGCTTTGAAACTGCCTTTGAAAGGGAGTTCAGCTGTGCCAAATAATATTTGAGTATTACAAGACTTTCTGTGTCATCATAGTGTGAGAATCCATGATGGAGGCTTCTAAGGATCAAAGAACATGAAAGAATTGTTAAGCATTTAATATAAAAAACTTGGTTATGATCCCTTTAAAAGGAATTCTATATGGTTAAAGCCACCTAGTCATTGTCATGTCCTTTGTAGAAGAAAACAATTACTTTCCTTATCTTCTTTTTCTGAGGAAACTCCCTCAGCTGGGTAAGGAGGAGTTAGGAAAATGAACCTGTGTGACCTTCCTCACTTCAGTGCCCACGCACTTCTTTATACTAAGAACCAATTGAAGAAGACACAATTCTGTTCAATAATTAGAGCAAAAACCTAATGTCAGGCCAGGGTACTGCCTGGTTTCAGGACGGAGAACAACCCTTCAATGGGATAAATAATGGGATTTGTTATTCTGCAGTTGATAGGATGGGCCACGCGCTTGCCTGTAATTTGTCAAAAAGCCTTGGCAGATAAATATATAGTTAAAGGTGATGGCAAACAGTAATTAGAAATTTTCCACTACCTCCCTCTATCATTGTCTAGCATCTAAGCCCAGGAGACAGCTTCTGGAGGTTTGCAGGTGGATGTCACCTACAGACAGGAAAACAATCAAGCTTAGAATATGTATCTAGGATTTGTTTTTTCCCCATTTTGATGATCTTGAGAAGCATTTAAAAATGAATATGTGACTTGAGAACTTGCAGAGCGAAACAGTAGCTGTTTGGTTTTTTTCTCCTGCTGATCTGTGTGCAGTGACTCATGTACAGGCTTAGAAATGTCAAGAGGTCTTCCACAAACATCTGTGCTGCAGCAAACAAACTTGCAATACAATGGGCGCCCAGCACAGCAACTTTTTATCCTACTTTAAAAAACTAGAATCAGGGACAACGTTGGTCATGTCCCTACAGGGTTTGTTGTGGAGGAACCTCATTTTCACCAAGTTACTCCTAATCTATGCCAGCAAATGTGATTATCAAATGAGGTACTTTTGCCCTAATTTAGCATTCTTTCTGCTGGGGCACCAGTTCTGCCAGTGATGTTTTACCTATCCTGGGTCAGATGTGCAGTCAATGACTGTCCCACGGGTGCCACAGCAAGTGGCTTGGGTGGAAATACAATGTGTCCCACTCAAGCTGCACTGGAGAATGTTGAAATGAGCTTGAACTCTTGGAGTTCAGTTTGGCTGTTTGTGAGGGGATGCTGTGGTACAGGATCACATCATGCAGCCACTGGAAATGGCTGTCCCCGAGGAGCCTGTGCTCCTGGAGATTGTCTGTGGAGCTTGGCATTTAGAATGAGAAACCCCCCACATATTTCCTTTGGTCTCGTGTGTGTATTCAGTCATTCTTTAGGATTCTTTGCGATAAGGGCTGTGTTTGTTTTGTGAGGCCAGATTCACTTTTGAGAATGCTGTGAAGGTGGAGCATCTGCACCTTGCAGCCACTTTGTTAAATGTCTTCCTGCTTTTACAAACGTCAGGAAGCCATGGCTGCCTGCTTCCCTAGTGAGGAAGGCGAGGACGATTGTGAGCATTTGGCATTTCAGTCTAATCCAATCTACATAAGGATACCTCATCTGCTGTCACAGGGCAGTGAATTCACTGGAGATGTCCCTGTACACGTCCAGGGCCATGCCTTGTGTGGTGGGAGCAGAGCAGGGGCAGCCTTGGGGGAGAAACATCCAGTGCGGGTCACAAGTGCAGAGCTGAGGGTAAGTCCTCTCTCGGACTCTTCTGGGTTGCAGCAGGGTAGCTCTGTGAGGAATTATGAAAGTTGATTACAAAGTGGGTCCACTGGCCATCCTTTTTACCCCATTGCCACCTACTCAAACTCACTGAGTCATACGTACAGAGGCCAGTGAAAGGAAAGCCACAACCCTTAGCAACTTTCTGCCCAGCCCTTTCCCTCTCTTACCGGCTTTGACCTTTTCCTTGACCTTATCAAATGTGCCTGACTTCAGGAAGCTCTCCCTCTACTAATAAATTAGATGAGTCAGGGACCAAGCTCTGACCCCGAGGCCAGCTGGGACAGCATGGCTCTTGTTTGTGCAGCCGACCTTTCCTACCGCTATGTGTGATGGCCATAACAAAACTGCTTACACAGAGTCCTTTAGGGCCCATGCTGACCCTGGGCTGTGCTCAAACCACCCTGCAGTATGGTTCGCTCTAAGCTGCAGTTGAGGACTGTCTCCTGGCCCTGTTATCCTGCAAAGAGCACAGGAGGAGGAAAGAAAGTGTTGGTGGAGCACTGAGGGTATGGGGACACACTGGGGAGCCACTTACTTCTTCCCCACTGGCCAGTGGCGTGGTGGCAGAGGGCTGGCTGAGGGTAGTCAAGTCTGTACGTGGATGGACACAAAGTCCTGCCTCTACCTCAGGCTAGGCTGGCTGGTGCCGGGGCGTGCGAGCAGGGTGCACATGTAGGAGAAGAAAGAGAGCAGGAGCATCACGCTCTGCTGACACTCAGGCAGGGAGAAGTCAAGGGTAGAAGACACTCGGAACTGTATGCTAGGTCCTTCCTTACACCTCTACTGCTCACCCTCACAGTCCTAGTTTGTTTCTGGAGAGTTCCCATTAATAACCTGAGGGAAGCAGAAAGAGTCCCTATGGCTTCTTAGCACAGGACCAGAAAACAGCCTAGAAATTACACATGAAAAATCCTCTCTGCTGTAGCTCAGTCTCAACTCAACTCATCCAACAGCCAACAAGAACCTGGACCTACACAGTCAAAATACACAGTGGGGCCCTGACCATGCCATCATTTTTGTCATGCTTGTTGTAGTGGGAGTGTTTGACCTGTCACCACTCTGCTGTTTATTAGTTACTTGTGAACGTGGAAGACTGAGCGATTGCAGTTGTCTTGGGAAATAGTGATTTCATTACCTGGTTGGGTTTTCAGCAGAGAAAGGAAAAGTGTAGGTCACAAAGACTTTGGTTACCTGAGCTGTGTCAGTCGATCACCACCATCATCAGCAAAACACAGGGTAATTTCCACCGCCTCGATGAATCGCATGCAAAAACACAGTGTACAGAGAAATGCTTTGGGTTCCAGGTGTTATTCATTCTCTGTGTTTTTGTAAAGATTAATGATGTTCAATACTGAATCAAAGGAGATTTTCAGGGGTTTTAGCCAAAATGGAAATGCTCTGCTAACACTGCCGATCTACATATATTCAGCTAACAAACACTATTCCTGAAAAAAACTGTCGAATATGACTGTCATCTGAATCAAAGTAAATAAAGAGGCTGCCAAATATGCCTTGAAAATCCTGATAATTGCCCACATATCCTTTATTTGTGTCAGGTGATGGGCAAAGTAAGGAAAATGAAAAAGAGGGTATTAAAAGACAACAACAGAGAGACACTAAGACAGATAAGAAAAACTATAATTAGTGTCAGTGTAGAATTATAGAAGATCTGAAGGAAAATACATATTTTAATTTACAGGGTGGTTTGATCTCAGTACCATTACAAAGAAGCTCTCACCTGTTACTAATATTCTTCTACATTTCAAAGATTATTAGTTACATGAAAGAGTGAAAGAAAATGTATGAATCAGATTACTTAAATGTAGCTTGCACAACAAATAAAAAGGAACACAGGGATTTTAATGAGCAAGGGGGCTTTGATCAGTATGTGGTGATGACTTCTGAAACATGGCACCATGTCTGCTGACAGCACACACCAGCAGATGCAGGGCTGCCAAAAACAAATGCCAGGTCTCCACAGTCTTCAGCTGCACTTAGGGAACCTATTTTTCCTAGCATATGCGTTTCTTACACATCCTTGTCCAGGTACACATTCTCAAAGTCAGGCCAAACTATTTGTCATTGGACAATGCAAATAACAGAGACTTATATACACACAACAAAAACAACTTACGCGTGAGACCGCTGCCAACTTTGCACCTTTTAGTGGCAATTGCAGTGCTCTCGGGCCCTGGGAGTGTGGCTTGTAAGAGGCAACTGGGTGCTTCTGCAGTAACTCTGTCCTGTGGGTATCAGCTGTGGAAATGTAAAGGTCCTGAAGAGTTTGTAGGGATGAGCGCATGAAGGTGGTAATCGCAGCTAACACTGCCAGCTCCAGAAAAAAAGAATACATATAGAAAATGATGAATCAACAAATCACTTCCAGTGGTGGACTCCAGAAAATGAGCATTTTGTAGTAGGTGCTACATAATTATTCCTAGTACTTACGGTATCAGTTGCAGTATCTCAAGTACCACAGCATAACCCCAAGTGTTAGGTTTCTAGCACAACTCTTCTCTCTGCTTACTCCAAACTGAGTACTTGAGAGCCTGGATGATTTCTACCTGCCTGCAGCTCTTAAGTTGTTTATTGTTAATCAAATCTCTGCCTGGCAATCTTTCCTTGGTATCTTGGCTTAGAAAATAAAATATTTGGTCTTCAGCAGATGTGGGAAATGAGGACTGCTGGCAAACAGATCTGAGCAGGCTCCGGGACCACTCCTCCATCTTTGTGCTCCTGCAGCCCTCACCCCTTTCAGGGTCACTCAGGTGCCTCAAGCCTACTCTTCCTGGATAATTATGGAAGATACTGTACTTGCCACTAATAAAAAATAAAAATAAAAAGCCTGTGGTTCTAACAGGAGGGAAATTTTTGTCTTCTGCCATCAGCAACCAGCAGACAAGTCACTCCACGGTTTGTTTTGCTTTTCTTACAATGACTTTCTACAAACTCCTCAAAGTGTTTATCTGAATAAATTTCTCAGCATGCTCCTTTCTTTCAAGAATATTCGAAGTTTCTCTTCGTGAAGAGAAATAACAGTATTGAAGTGGAAGTTCTTCTTGTGAAGCACTGAGATACCTGAATCAATAGAAGACTGGAGGAAAGCACCCGAAGGAGTGCAGGGAGGAGCCACTGTAGCATATAATTTATTACCCAGAGGCTGCGGAAACCACAGCTCTGAAGAACCAGGCAGTGTCTGGACCTGGCGAAACATCACACAGAGTTCAGGAAGAGTTTCTTCACTTTAGTCCAAGCACATTGTGCTGTTCAGGGATGTTTGTGTTAGCCATTTCTTGCCTGCTGTGATGTTTTGGAGGTTTCTTCTTGACATGAGTGCCCTCACAGGCTGAGGAGCAAGACATTTGTTGTTCTCTTCTCAACAAGGGTTGCTCCCGTTACTGTTAAAAGAAGTCTCTTTCAATGCAAGACCACAGTCCCTGCTGAGTCAGTGTACCTGGTCACCAGCTGCTCATCAGAGATGTCAGTGGGGACTATCTCAGCTAACAATTTTGAAGATAAACTTACTGAGAGGAAAGGCAATTGTCCAAGCTGCTCCATTGATAGCATGAACCCTTCACAGCATCGATTCACAAACCAAAACAGACTACTTTCGTTAGCAGTGTTTCCAGTAGGGGCTGCACTAGTAAACTCCTTAACATGTAGGTTTTACCCTCTAGGGGTGCCCACCTTTCCCTACTGACTGCAGAAGAGTTCAGCAAGGCTAGTTTTGACCTAACATTTAGATAGTTGATATTCAGAGAAATGAATTTTCAATGACTGTTGGCTAATTTCACTAAAAACCTTCCCACTGTACTTCCCCAAAGCATTTACTTTGAAAATCATTTATGGGGCAAAAATCTGGTTTTACTTGTTCCCATTGTGCTGGTGAAAAAATAAAGTCTATTGCTTTTCTGCATTACCTCAGTCACTATCTTCCCACTTCAAGTTTACCTCCATCATCACATAAATGTCAGAGATGAATCTCACAGAGGCTTTCCAAATGATGATCAGGCAAAATCTGTAGGAGAGTATCAATATGCCACTACAGAGAGTGTAATCTTGTCTACTGTATCAATATGAAATACTCCATCCTTAAACGTTATAATGTATGTGCTCAGATATTCCACTTCTTTGTTACTTGTTCCCTTAAGCGTTTCATGATGTCTGTTCCATACCCAGATGTGTTCTAGAAAATATAATAATTCAGTCATTTTTTCAGGCTTTTACAGTTTTTGGTAGGCTATTCCCATATCACACCTAACACAAAGACCTTGCTGCCTTTTCATCATACTATAAGTACCACGTAGTAACCACCTGTGTAGCATCTATCTGACTGTCTCACTGTAACAGACTGCCGTGTGTATTTTTGTTTTCTTTTTCTAATGCAGATTTCCACTGTGTTAGATAAGTGAGTTAATCCTAATTTCTGAAGTGATAAGAAAGGGCCTTTAAAGCTTACCAATGAATTTAATTCATATGTTTTTAAAACCTCCTGGTTATTCCTTCAGTTTTCCCTACAGAATCATCCCTATGCTTTTCTTGAATGCTCGATGAAAAGGAAGTCATTTCAATAAGCCTGAAGGTTGAACAAATACAAGCAATGACTGTCCACAGCTTTGCAAGGAAGCTGGCGAGCACAAATATTTAGGCTTGTTGTAGTATTCACAGAAATGTCAGAAGGTCAAAAATTGGCCAATGACTTCAGATACAATAGAAGTTTATTTCAGGCCTCTGGACATTTAACATTTGCTGATACTGCATAGTCCACTAAATTTACCTGGAGTGGGTATTTGCAGCACCTTATTGTTCGGATTCATCTAGTACTGCTCCTGGGGGAAAAGAAGAAAAGATTTGCTATGCCTGCTTCAGCCTTTAACTATTTTCTTGTGCCAAACCTTCCTCAAATCATCTCAGTCATCTCTCTCATGAGAGAAAAAGACTTGTGCATTGGAAACTACAGATGCTCCAGAGCAGACACTGGGAAAAGGTCGCAGGCTGCACTTAGCAGCAAGAGGGAACTGGATTCTGGAACACACGGATCCATGATCGGGGCAAAAAGACAGATGAGGTCCGTATTGGATGTCGACCATCAAAGAAGAGAGGCTGAGTCTCACGATCCCTCAGTTTTATACTGAGTATGATGAATATGGCATGGAATACCCTTTTGGTCAGGACTGTTACTCCCTGCAGGTGTGACCCATTTTCACCCCTTTCACCTACAGCATTCCACCAACCCAAGGATGGCCTTGGTTTCCATAAGGAAAGATGTAAGCAGTTGCCTTTCTGCATACCAACGCCCCATGTTACCTCTTCTAGAGAGAAATACATGCAGTTAGCTTTCAGAAAATGAAGTCACTTAAATGAGGCTTAGCTGAAAAGTTCTACTTTACCTCAAACCAGAACAGCAGCACAGAGGCAGAGGGAGGTTCCTGGGATCTACTGAAAGCAGCTTACCACACAGCTCCGCAGAGGGCTTGAGCCGTTTCTTTCTCCCTGGAACAGTTCTGCCTCTTGTCTGTCTGAAATGAATTATACAAATAGCTCCAAAGAGCAACTCCATCGCTTTTGGAATAGACCAGACTGCACCGAGTAAATAACAGATATTATTACAGAAATGTCCTGGGCTGGGAAGATGTTCTTTCTCTGCTTTGCAAAGCTTTCTTGCCAACAATCCTCTTTCAAATGTAAAGATGAGCACGGAGCTGTTCTATCCACAGACTCAGCTGAACAAATCCCCCACGGATGTAAATCATCTGAGTTCATCTCTGCTGGAGTAATTGGAGCTCTACTGATTTACACCTGCCCAGGTCCACTGGTAGTGTACACCTGGGGAAGGAAACTGTAGTCATTCAAATACCAAAGTATAATCCTTCCTTCCTTGGTTCCTTGTGGGTTTGAGTCTGCATTTTTATTTGAATGAGAGAACAGTAAATAGATTATGTATGACAAAATAAACAACATATAAACCAAAATAAGTCAACAACTAGCTTAACTGATTTGAGATGTTAAGGAGGGGTTGAGATGTTAGAGAGGGGTTTAATAAGAAGAGTCTTCTGTTCAAATGAATTTTAAATGAATTTTTGCTTCCAGATTGTTTGGCTTTTGAATAACACTATTCTCAGGTTCTTCTGTAATGTACTGTAAAATGAAGATTGTAAAGTATGCATTAAGCTTAGAAAAATTCATAGATCAACAATTTATAGATTGCTGGATACTCATCACAGCCAAGCCATGCTACTATGAGGATTGGAATACAAAACTTCAAGCATCTGGCCCTACCTCAGTGATGGGGCATCAGGGGACCTTGGGCACACAGAACCAGCAGCGGTGGTTTGAGCGGTTACTAACTTCCAAATGCCTGTTGCTCTCTCTGTTCTTGCCTTCTTTCTCCCTCACAGATGGACACAACTGCCTTCGTGCATCAGATGTGTAACCTTCTACTCTGTTCTTGCAGAATTAGCTCTCAAAGCTCAAGTTACTGAAGGATCATCTCAAGACCCACTAACTGGGTCACAAATAGGAGAGGGAAAGAGGTGAGAGAAATTTTTATACAACTACACCTACAAAAGCCTGTCAGACTGTGGCTGCGTATGTCAGCATTGCACAGTACAGTATCATTGAATTTTTAGATAGCAAGATGAAATTATATCCCCAGTGACCATCAAGGTAACTCATTTAAATACTTCTCACTTTTCCTTACTGTATTGGGTTTGTGTGGCAAGGTTTTGGGGAGATGAGGAAGGCTACAAGGGTGGCTTCTGTGACAAGCTGCTAGAAGCTTCTCCTGTGTCCAATAGAGCCAATGCCAGCTGCCTCCAGGACTGACCTGCTGCTGGCCAAGGCTGCGTCAACCCGCAATGATGGTTGAGCCTCTGGATAACGTTTAGGAAGGGAGAAAATGTTGCTGCGCAACAGCAACTGCAGCCAAAGAGGAGAGTGAGGATATGTGAGAGAAATAACTCTGCAGACACCAAGGTCAGTGAAGAAGGAGGGGGAGGAGTGCTCCAAGTGCCAGAGCAGAGATTCCCCTGCAGAACATGGTGAAGGTCATGGTAAGGCAGGCTGTCCCCCTGCAGCCTGTGGAAGCTAACAATGTGCAGATAGATATCCACCTGCAGCCAGTGGAGGACCCTACACCAGAGCAGGTTTATTGGCAAGGACTTGTGGCTCCGTTGGGGACCCATGCTGGAGCAGTCCACTCTTGAAGAACTGCATCCTGTGGAGGGACACATGCTGGAGCAGTTCACAGAATCTCGGAATGGTTTAGGTTGGAAAAGACCTTTAAGATTGCCAAGTCCAACAATAAACCTAACGCTGCCAAGTTCACCACTAACCCATATGCCTAAATAAGTTTGTGAAGAACTGTAGCCTGTGGGAGGGAACCCCATGCTGGAGCAGAGGAAGAGTGTGAGGAGTCCTACCCCTGAGGAGGAAGGAGTGACAAAGATGTGTGATGAACTGACAACAAGCCCCATTCCCTGTCCCCCTGTACCTCTTAGGAGGTGGAGACGGAGAAAATGGGGAGTGAAGCTAAGCCTGGGAAGAAGGGAGGGGTGGGATGAAGGTGTTATTTTATCATTACCCTATTCTGATTTGATTGGTAATAAATTAAATTAATTGGAAATTAATTGGAAATTGGAAAAATCCAAGCTGAGTCTGTTTCACTCATGATGGTAATTGCTAACTGATCTCCCTGTCCTTTTCTCAATCCATGAGCCTTTCATTAATTTTTCTTTCACCTGTCCAGCAGAGGAGGGGAGTGTTAGAGCATCTAGCCAGGGTCAACCTACCACGTTTACCCAAAATATTTCCTTGCAGCAGAAGGCACTGTCCAAAGACACCTCATCTTGCCTGTTCACGTTGTCCCTGTGCACTGAAGAAATACAAGGTTCCATTGATTAAAAGGTAACGCTTTAACTGAGATCTTTTCCAGCCTCCTAGAAATTAAATGTAAGCTTTGAAACTATGCTAATTTTCTCACTCTTCTCGAAAGTCCCCCCAGTGGAAATGCTGTTTTATACCAATAATGTGATGTATATCAGAGCAATTTCTTGTGTTTCTGATGATTTCAGTAAGTCTGGTATTTTAGTATAACCAGAGTAGAAGTGGCTAGCATTGTATCTCCTACCTAACGATGTCACTCCAGCTGGAGTCTGAGCTGGAAACTTCTATAGGTTTGCACGAAGCTCACGTTCATCTGAGGATGAGCAGGCTGTTAATGACACTTGGCCCTCCATGTCGGTTTTCCTGGCACTCCATTCTTAGGTCTCTGCTGCTAAACACAGAGCAGAAGCCCGACTGAACCTAGAGGCCAGGTGACATGAGACTCAGCCAGTGGCCTGTCTATAGCAGGTTTGTCTTACAGACAGCTGGTGAGAACGTATAGGACAGAGCTAGGGAAAGAATTACTGGCTAAGTAATGTGGTCAGTGCTCAGGGCTCAAGATGAGCTCCTGGAGCCGCTTTGCTTGTCTATCCAGCGTTGACAGGATCGGTTTGAACTCAGGATGTGCTGTAAAGTTCCCCAATCCACCTGCACAAGCCTGGTGGCCCCATGTGGAAGCCAGTCTCCACCCCTTCTCCCTTGAGCTACCAATGCTCTTGTCCTCTGCCGAGAGTGCCGGTAACCCATCTGTGAGCCTCATGTGGGAAGCAGGATGACGACAGCCAAGCACAAGTGACAGCCCCACACAGGACTGGTGGAACTATGAGAGGCAGCAGGCACCTCTCTGGAGAGAGAAAACTGCTGCTGTTGTGATAATGTTCCAGGAATTAGTTATTGTTGACTTATTTATCAGTCTAATTAATGTCTAGAATTTAATGAAAGTATTGCTTATTAGCCATTTAATTCACCTTTGTGAGTGGAAAGAGTAGCTCCTTCAGCACAATAAAACTCAGCATCACTTCCCCAGGTTCCTGGCTTGGATTTTGAGAGGGATTTTTTAGTAATCTGCTTACATTTGAACCTGCCCTTTGTCTCTGCCTCTTGAAATCAGAGAGGATCCAGGATTTACCACTAATTTGTTACCCTTTCATCATCCTTTTAACCCTGTGAGCAAAATCTCCTTACAGCCAAAAGCTTTGGGGCTAATGTCACACATGCCAGAGCTGAGGAACCGTCTCACTTGGTTCCATCTTACTTCCTATCATCTTCCTCAGGGAGCTAAGGATCAGGTCAGAGCTGGCAGTTGACAGCAGGTTTCGAGAGAGCCCCAGTGCTCTGTGTCACAGCCAGAATGTGAGGGAGGATGATGGAGAGATCAGCCTTAAAAGTGAACCAGCATCTTCCCTCCCTCTATAGGGAATTGCTCTGCTTGGAGGAATCTCTCATGGCTCAGTCACCCAGGGCTCTACTCACCTCCTCAGTCACTTCACTTCTGATTTTCACAAACACAATCTCTTTCGGCCGTGCCCCAGTCCTGAATTTTCACTCAATTTCTCCGTTTCTTCCCACATGTTCTGCCATACTGATCCCTGTCTTGGGTGCTTGTTTTAGCTTTGGCTCATCATCGGAACATCAACTGGTCCTTTACTTTGAATCAGTGCAAAGAAGAAGTTTAGCCCATCAGCTCTTCAACAAGACCTTCAAATAGCTGTAGCCAACGTCGGGCAACCCACATTAGAAATCTGGAAGCATGCCAGTGCTCCAAGTTTAATTAAAACCTCTCTCGTACGTGAACAGCATGCCCTGCTCACATAATCCAAAACAGACCGATGGAGGGGTTGGCGGGGGATGTACCTGTAAGTTTAGTGGTGAATTCAGCCTCTTCCTTTCTATTGTAACACACTGGGAAGGGTCCTGTTGCGAAAGCACAGAGACAATGAATGACTGCATTTGCCCTAAAGTCCTGTGCCCTGACTCAGCTCATCAACAAATCCCTACTGGGCCTTCCTACCCTTCTCAGGTCTCCCAGCACACCTGCACGTGTGGTGACTCCATACTTGTATTTTATCCTCAAGCAATTCAAGCTGAGGAAAAGTCTGACAAGTGTCAGTTATTATCTGTGGATAATAACCTACTGAAGGTGATTTGACAAAATTTCCCAAATTCCCACTGACTTTCTTCTAGTATGCTTCATTTTGAATATTTAAGAGAAAAATAAAACCTTGCATGCCCTCTTGGGATCATTAGCAGCCTGTCTCTGTTCTGTGTTGCATAGCTAAGAACTGTGAAGGGGTTCATCAGTCAGCCTCTATTGCCTCTGTTGTAGTAGATCTCTGCTCACAGTTCTGCCATTCACTACATGCCTCCGTGCTACTTTGCTCCAGTGCTGTTCAGCAGTGCATACCTTGATTTTTTTCTGACTCTACAGATGCTTTGCAACACTGGATGCTGCTTTGCTAAGGATAGATTTTGTTTTCAGGCTGTTTTTTTTCAAGCGTCAAAAGGCTTTTGTGCACATAACATATGAATTAAACATTATTAATGCTAGTGCTATGATTGCATGTTCCAGTTCCCAGGCTTATTTTAATGATGTACGTTATGAAAAAGCCATGTTGGCATAACAATGAAAAACATGCTGCTCTCCATGGCATTTCATTTTATAGATCAACGGGAGAAGTCTATGATGATGACTAATTTCAGTATAAGATCATGTCACTTATTGCCTGCCATAAATGAAATGTCATATGCAGTCACCTATTCTACATTCTTGAATTCATTCTAATTACTGTGCTCAAACAAATGACTGTGACTGAGATACCCTGCAGACAACAGGACTGTCTTTGCCTTTATCATTTTAATACATGTCAAATTTGTGCAGCACAGGCTAAGGCTTGACCTTAGATGAATATAAATTCTGGCTTGGCTGTCAATTACACCCATTCTTTTAATGTATGAAGCTGTATGTATCGGGGAGCTTTGTGCACCCAGCCTGTTCCCTCCTATCAGGTTCATTTCGTAATATCTTGTAGTTGCGAGATCTCTCAATTTAATCTAGACGCTTTCTTTCCTGTTGATTTACTAGGGTTTCAAATCTGCACACAGATGATTGAATAAAGTAGCACAAATCTCCCTGTGATTAGGAAATATGATTATTTATTACATGGACAATCAGTTTATTTAAAAACATAATTAGTTTGTACCTCAGGAAACCTTTCCCCGTTTGTGATAAACTATAAATAATTACTAGCTCTCCTTCGGTGACATTAATAGCCACACAATGTTGTTACCAGGAATGTTTGTTGGAGAAAAGGGGTTCTGTTTTCCCTCTGTATTTTCAGCAGATCAATTTTAGTTTCTTCTCAACTCTTAAGATGGAAAGAGTAATAGAACAGACAGATTTTACGGGAGATTGACAAAGGTAGCATAATATAACTAGAATTACCAGTGATTGTGTGACAGTCCTGAAAATTAAATGAAAGACAAAATCTTCAATGATAACAGGAAGTGTTAATGGCTCTGCCAGACGCAGACGGGCCAGCTTTCCTGATCTTACAAGCTGCATCCTGAAAGCTTCCCCAGCTGAAAGCCACGAGACATATCACACACTTCGAAGAACTGGGGCAGAAGGAACAGTTCACTGGTGGAAGCTGAAAATGTCTCCCTTTGAAGGAGAAGAGGATTTGGGGTGTTGATGGATGTGTGCTGCTGGACATTGGACTCAGGACTCTCACGGCTACCACCTCTCAGCATACTCCAGAAGCCAGGGATCTGCATAGAATCACAGAATCATAGAATGTTTGGGGATGGAAGGGAAACTTAAAGGTCATTTAGTCGTGTTCCCCCCCTAACCCCCCCCTACAATGAACAGGTACAGCTTCAACTATCTCAGGTTCCTCAAAGCACTTTTCAGCCAGACCTTGAATGTTTCCAGGGGTGGGGCATCTATAGTCTCTCTGGGTAACGTGTTGTTGTTAAGAAGGATGGCAGCATTTTATAGACAACTACGCCTCTGCTACCAGCCATGCGATGCAGCCCTGGCATACCACTTACACTTGGATGGCATGATGCCCAAGAGCATAGGTTGGCAACCGTGTGGCACAGGTTGCTGTTTGAACTGAATATCATTGCCCCTTTTCCTCACAGCTATACACGTATCCATGAATTTGCACAGTCTGATCTCAAGCTGGGATAAAATCAATATCGGTTAGCTGGAACAGTTCTGTCACCTGCCTTGTCCGTACCCTTCATTTGTGAGAACTTGCTGCTCTGGAAGGCTGTTCTCAACCCTGCCATAAAGATGGCATCTCCTTGGCTTTCTACTGTGGCTCACTTGTTTGTAAAATAGGAGTAACAATTACTTACCTGACAAGGACTTCGGGGGCATTCACGCATTCATGACTCTCAATCTTTCCAGGATCCTCACCAAACAGTAATGTCAGGCATCGTTATTCATACAAATTGTTTTGAGTCAGATCTCTAATTCTGGAGGAGTCCATGCTTTGTCTTGCTGCAGTGCTAATGACAATGAAATTCACCTTCCAGGCACATAATAAATATGCAGGTTCTGAATTTATCAGCCAATTTATCAATACAAAAATAATAGGCTTCTCTTGATGGTCACCCACTTGTTGGAAGTTACCGGCAGAGCTAACCTAAATGTTGCAGATGAACAGCACAGGTAGTATATTTATGCTGATGAAGACAGTATTTGTTTGTATTTGTTTCTGGCACCTCCGTTCAGCTTTTAAATACTGTGAATTCTGTTACTACAGAGCAATTTCCTCATCAAAAATAATCAGTCATTCACTGAAATCTGTTCTCACCTTTAGCATTTATTCTATTCTTGATTACCATGCTGTCAGCATTGTCCTTGTAGGATAAATTACATTGTCTCACAATATGCTTATAAAACACAGAAATATTAAGCTCCCGATAAACCAAGTCACACATACAACAAGAAGACAGTGAGGAATAGGAGATGGGAAGGAAGAGCCCAGACTGGCAAGGTATCAAACCTTTCAGTCATCTCTAGAAACTAGTGGTCACTGCTTGCCCAGCAGGGAGTGAGAAGGACAAAGGGAGAGGAGCAAGATGAGCCACAGCAAAGAAGAGTTTTTGGGTCAATTTGAAGTATTTAAGATCTGAGCCCAGGTGCACTTGAGTCAATTAAAAGGCTTCCATGGAAAGCCACAAGTTTGGATTAAACTCTTTGTTTCAGAGAAAATCACCTTTTTATCAGCTCTTGCAGCTGGTCTGATTCAGGAACAAGAAGGTCAAGTGACTTTCCAGAGATGACATGGTGATGGAGTGCCTCATTTCAGCTTAAAACTAGAACTATTCTGGTTGTCATATCTATCTACCTACCTAGGCTTTTATAAAACATCCATCATTGTGGTATCTCAGCACTTACACAGTCACTTAAGCAAATGACCCTCTGAAAATCTATTCCTCACCGCGGCCTCATACTTGCTGACTGGAGAGGGAGCTATTCTTTTTCATCCTTCTTCTTCTGTCTCCAGGGAACTGAAAGCAAACTTCTGTTTTTCCTATTGCTATGGAGAAGAGCATCACACTATTCAAGCTCATTATCTACTGGCTCCCTAGCGGTGCAAGACAAATATTGCTAATAAAAATATGTCTTATAATTTAAAAATAAATTGCTTTCCTACATAGAAATACTAAAAAGCAGCCGAGCACCTCCCTCTTTTTGATAATAGATTTTATATCTCATATTTCTTATTTGCTATTTGTCCCTGAGTGGAGTCAATAAAATAAATGAACACATAGTTAATCTGTCCAAACATGTTCTTTATTCGCAGGCACCTCAACTGTCTCCTGCTCCCAGCTGTTATGTCTCAAACCTGTATCATCAACTTTGACAGGTAAAGAATATCCTGTGTAGTCTTTGGCAATATCTAGGTTTATAACCTGGCATAACCTTTGCTCATGCTTATTCTGTGGGAGGGCAACGAATGTTTCAAAAAAACCTTGGTAGAAATCATCATACAAAAAGGGTTATGTAAAACATAATAAATAAACTAAAAACTACTTCATATGAAACACAAATAGCTCAGTGCGGAACCAGCCTCAGAAGAAAATTGCATGGTGGAGGTGGGATCCAGGAGGAATTTTTCTTCTAAAATATGACAGCCCACCTACAATCATTCACCACCTTATTATTAAAAAAGATAATAGTGATAATGCACAGCAGGCACATTCCAGAGTCATTTGATTGCAGTAGTATCAAGAACCAAAAATAGATTACTGCCCTTTAGGTTTATTGTATGTTTTTGTAAACTACATGCTCCAAATGTGACTAAGTGGGTTGTCTTTCAAATAGCTCAAACTTTTCCTGTGCCTTTTCTTACATCCCTTTTCTTCTGCTTGAATATCTTGACGTTTTTCTCGATATACCTAAGTGATCTAATTTATGTAAACTACCCAATTATCCTTCAACTGCTGTCTGTCCCAGTTGGAATTTATAAATGAATCTGGATCCAGGAGGGGGTGTGCAATTATATGAATAATCAGAAGAAAAAAATGAAGAAACCCCACAATATTTCTTTGATTATTATCATGTCCTAGAAGGTTAACTTTGCTACAAGCAAAGTCTTACAAAACTGGAAACTTATCCTTGCTTGTACCACCTCAGTTGTACATTGATTTCAAAGGCATCAGCGATGGATTGAAGGGCACCGGTAGCCATTTCAATCTTATGTCTGATAATGTTCATGAACAGAGTCTTTCTGGCAACAGCTGAGGCATCACTCCATACAACTTTAAAACAGAGAGAAGTGAAAAGGCAGGCATCACAATTGGAATGACAGGTTATCTACATTGCTACCATCAGAAAAAGGGACACTGAAAAGCAAGGAAATTCGTAGATCACGAAAGACTTAAAACATTAGCTTGAGCTGTCTTAGGACATGTTTAGATGACCCAGTCGCAGCTGATGACAAATAAAATAAGATCTATGTTTACTTCCAGGAGTAGGGACTATTCTGATGGTTCATGCTCCATTGCTGCTAGATGTTCCTAATCCTCTCATGTCCTCAACATTCAATGCAAATGACACTTGAATAAATAGTCTCCCAGAAAGTTGTAGCAAGGTAACTGCTGTGTGAAACAGTAAGGTTGAACCTGAAGTCTGCAGGTCATACTTTGTCTCCGTCAGACAAGAAGTTTCAGAACAAACCATTAAGATAATGCAGTAGTCAGATATCAGATAATGTTACCCCTCCCTTTCCTCTTCTCATTTGAGGTGTGCAAGAGCTGATAATCAGCTCTGAAGCATCTATTTTAATGTTCCCTCTAGAATGTGCATAATTATTTCTGGTGGTTCTCACACCCACAAAACCTCCCTGGTTAGTTCTTGGTCTCAACAACTTCGTCTGACAAGAAGTTCCATAGCTGACATTGGTTCTGTATATACATATTTGCTTTAAGTGGTCTTCAGGCTCTCATCTTTTAAATTTATTTAAAGTCCAATTTTTCCATCCTATTTTCTCTATAACATTAATGATCTCATTATACAATTTTTTTCCTTTTTGACCTCTTCTTCACCTCCTTTATAAGGACTTGAACAATGTTCTTACAAATGGTTCAGATTACTTATTTTCAGGCTATCGACTGTTCATGAGTTGTTCACCTCTACTTAGAGGTTCTCACATTTCTAAGTTTTCAGTGTTTGCTGGGATCAAGGGAAATGTTTAGTTTCACTAGTTCTCAGGTGTTATTAATCTACCATTAATCTACCATTAATTCCATCTACCTCAAGAATTAGCACCCTACTAATCTCATGACCTTCTGTGACTGAATGAGTGCTTCAGTGAAGAAGAGGAAAGCTAGGGCTGTTGTCTGCCTGAACTTTTGTAAGGCCTTTGATACAGAGCATCACAACTTTCTTACCTCCAAATTGGCAAGACAGGAGTTTGATGGAGACTGTTTGTTGTAGGTTCACCGATATTGAAAATATTTTTACTTCTCTCTGACTTATTATTATTATGGTGTGTATTGCAGTAGCATTCCAACAACACCATGGGGTGTTTCAGGACTCTCTTCTTACAGTATTTTCTGTGCACCATTCAAACTGCTCCCTTCACCACAGCTACCTCCATGCCAAAAAGAAAGGGCACTGCTGAGTCTGTGCTCAGGACTTGCCTGCCTTTTAGCCATCCAGTGTGTGTGGCCTCAGCAGTGTCCAGGAAAGCCTTCTTGAACCAGGGAGACATCTGATGCTCCAGCATACGCAGCAGGTTAGCTCAGGGCCAGTCTTGCCTGACAAAGCTGCTGTGCTGCAGACAAGAAAAGCAGCTGGCTGTAGGAACGAGGCAGGGAGAAGCACCACGCAGTTCACAGAGGGACCACATTTTTGGGGTTGGGCACAGCACACATGAAGCTCCTACGGCTGAGCTTTGTGAGGAGTCAGCAGAGGCAGCAGTAACAGGGGGACAATTACGATTACAGCAGCAGCAAGCTCTGTTTGGATTTACAAAGACTGTCCTGGCTCTTATTCTCATCCTGTATGTTGTAGTTTTATCTCTTTTTTTCCCAAGTTGCTGTGTGTTCTATGAATATATACCTATATAAATGGATACACTCATGAATATGCTCATGAATCGTATATATAGATGTTCAATGCTACACCGTAGTAGGAAGATGTGACACCACAGTATTTACATACTTGTTTTCCTATTTATATAAGTTTATTTTCTCTCTCTCAAGTTCAAAGTATGGTACTCGAATAGCCGAGAAAAGAAGAGACATGTCACTGAATATGGGCTTTGTTCAGCTCTGTGGTTATTTCTCTCTGCCATAGTTCACGCTAGTTAAGCCAAACAAAGACCTACTGTACCTTGACAGCGGGACCATCTGGAGCTCATTCTTGTAATTATTTTCAAACATACACAGTCCTCCTCTGGCAAACAGGTATTTTAAGGCATCACAGGGCAAGTTCGTTAGTTTATTGTGAAAAAAATATTGAGTTTTATATAATACAATCTTTTCTTTGTTGTAAGAAATCAATCCTAATATATAGAAAAATTGTGAATGTGTGCGTGTGTGTGTGTGTGATGTGTGGGTATATAATCAAATGGCTGCCCACCTGCAAGCTGGGAATTACAGATGACAGTCACTGGGGATTGATTTTTCATCCTAATAGCTTAAAGAGTGTCTTTTTAATTGTAATGGTTTTGTCAATTCTTTGCAGGAATTGCATCTGGTAAAGGGAATTAAAGACATTCATTCAGACCGTGAAAGGAAATGCAGTGCAAATGCATTAGCATTAATACTTATTTACGTCTTGGTACATATTCTGTTTCCATATTTTATAGGTAAGCGGAGAACTCATTGCTGTAGTTTTTATGGGGATGTACAATGAACAGATATTGCCCAGGCAGAATTTTGAAATTGATGTAATTGTATGATTTTCTGGCTGACACTCAGGAAATGTAGGCTTGCTAGGTCTGATTTCCAAAAGTACCTGAGAAACTCAGATCTCCAAGATAAAAAAGACATTAAAAACCAAATTTGCAAAGGAACTGAGATTAGCTAGTGAGATTGACAAAGCCTGGAGATGAATTAGGAACCCAGTTCGCCATTTATTTCCAATACCTTGCCAAATTGTCCATTTAGTTGATCTCCAGTAGGTGAGATATCTGCATATTTAGATGCTTGAACATCTTTGATAATCTGGTTCTACACATAGAAAACATCAAGAATACAGTACATTGGAATGAGAAAACACTTTTTTCTTAGAAGCTTTTGATAATCACCTATCCTCCATCATCCTTATTTATTAGTTAATGAAAGGCCACACTTAGGGACTGGACAGGTGAGATTCATTTTACTTGGTGTTAGAGAATTCCACTGCAGATTTCAGCAGCAGGGTTAGTCTTCACTCCTTCGGAAAGGAAAAAGCACTAGCAGGACATGATTTATTTGACCTGTGTTTGATGTCTGCTTAGATATTAGTTGAATCGTGCTTCTCTTCTTTCTCTCCAGTTCTCTAACAACACAATGAAGAGAAGCAGCTCAGATGTAGATGTCTAGGTTGAAGATACAGTGCTGGCAGAAGCACAGCCGGCTGGAATTCCAGGGAAATTATTATTATCCCCTCTACTTGGCAATGGAATACTGAGTTCAGAGAAAGAGGGAACGGGAAGAAACTGGAAAGGATCTACAAAATGATGAAGACTCGGAGTGGACAAATCCCAAGGGGAGGTTGTGGGAGATGACTTTATTTTGTCTGGGGTAGAGAAGGCTAAGGAGAGATACCATGGCACCTGAAATTACTCAAAACATAGTTGTAAAGAAAACAGCACTAAATTTTTCTCTCTATCAGCTGATGAGGTAACAAGAGACAACAGACACAAACAGTGGTGTGGGAAGTTCAAACTGGACTTTAGCAAAACACTTTTCAGTAGAGGAATTCCTTAGCAGAAGAACAAGGTATCCAAAGGGGTGATAAAAATCTCCATTCTTAGAGGTGTTCAGAACTTGGTTAGACAGAGCCCTGGCTGACCTGGCCTGGTGATGAGTTAGTCTTTCTTTGGTGGAAGGTTGGCTTACAGACCATCAGGTCTTTTCACCAGCATTTCTATAGTAGATATCCTTCTTTGAAGACTAAAAGAACAAATTCCTACCCTATGACAGTATGAGAATCAGTGTGAATTCAGTGGTGGTTGCGACTTTTCTCAAATTATTATACTAATTTTGTCCCCAGGTCTTTGTTCAGACTTGACAACTCACACTTGATCATTCGCATTTTCGAATGGCCTTTCACCCAGAGGAATATTCACCTTTAAATTCACCCATGATTTGAGACTGATGCGAGGAAACTAAATAGAGATTCTCACAAGAAAGTGATATTTGGCCTTGTCTCTTGCGATGACCAGAAATGCAGGGGTGGCTCTTACTTTAGAGACAGTTTGGCCCATCCTCACCAGAATTTTCTAAACCTCACTAGCATCATGTATTTATCCTTCTATTTTAACTGTGGTATCATAATGCAACAGGAACTCTTTTTGTGCTCAGCTCTAGCTGCCATATGGAAACTTGTTAAAACATGTAACAACTTTCCGTAGGTTTGTGGTTTTTTTAAACTAACACCGAGAGGTGGGAAGCAATTCTTATCTATTCACATATTTGTATGGTAGACCTCTGTAGGGATTTCACTGGCTGCCTCCAAGTTTGTGGAGATGAGCATGTGTCAGCTTGGACTGAGTGTGATAAGTAATGCGTAGGAGAAATCTTAAAAGGTCATTTGCAAGGTAATGGAAATTTTTCTGCTTTCTCAAGTATAACAACTAAATATTTTAATCTTGCTAGTATTGAACTGAAAATGAATAACTGCACTCTTCTTGTTCTGTATTATATTGTTTTCCTTAACCTCCCTTGTGTTATACACATGCATACACACATAAAAGCCTACTATGAATTTTTTTGTCAAGATTCCCAATAGTTAAAATGCATTAGAACTGCCACCAGAGAAATGTGAAAAAAAAAAAAGATTCCTTTTTCAACTGATCAAGATCCAGAAATCCAGTGTCTTCAAACACTGAGGAAATATTTGCAAGGATTGAGCTTGTAAGCTTTGTTACAGACACTTAGACAAATATAAAACTCTGAAACCTTTCTTTTCACTGTTATGAGTAGCTATGCAAAGTCTGACTTCTTTTAAGTCATTAATTGAAATGAGGTGTGTGCATGGAAGCTGGGTAGAAATGTCATGCTGAGAAGATGAATGGCTAAAATGGAAGTTTCCTCAGAACCTAAATATTTCATTTCTACTCATGAGGATAGCTTTAGTGCTCATCACTTAGAGTTATCCCATCTCACGGTAGTTTTGGAAGCGCAGGAGCTCAGGAGCTTTCTACTCATGTTTTAAAATAAAATGTGAAGGATTAAGGAAAAAACAAACCCTGTAGCAAAGGGTGGGTAGCGAATAGCGGGTGGAGTGAAATCACACCAGAAGAGAAAGACAAAGCACAAAAGGTAATACCACTGTTCTACAGTTTTTCCTCTGATTGATTCTGTTTTGCACAATTTTACTAATTCACTTGAACTAAACAAAAAGGATGCTCAGAAATGGATTCACTGGGAACCTCCAGGGTCTATAGCGTTGTTCCAGTGAACGCTAGTTTGTGCAGCAGTCTTGCAGTCACAGGCTGGAGCAGAAGGCAAGCATTCTTCCATTCCACAACTCCCACTGGTCCCCATACCCTTACTTGAGCCATGTTTTTCAGAAATATGAGTGAATACTTATGGCTTTATATATTTTGTGGACATATGAAAAGCTACGATGTCTCACAGAGTGGTAAGAAATAAGGACTCTTGAATATGGTGCCCAAACCACTGCAGAAGGACATATTGAGGGATGAATTAATAACCCAGGTATCATGAGACTCCAACTACAAATGGAAACAGAAACAAGTTTCCAAAAGGCCATTTGCAGCTTGTTTCTATTAAAATATGGAGAGCGGAGTAAATCTTTCTAACTCTGCCATTCTGTCCCTCTAGTAAAAAGATTTACTGAGTCTTAGGGCAGTTAATTTGTCATCCAAAGTCCCTGTCTACTTTAATTCTTATGGGCTGAATTGTGATCAGCAGAGTCACTATTTTAGAACACCAGGTTTACAAGGAAAATTCTGTTTATCGTGCTCAAGATTGTAAGGCCATCTTACCATTTCAGTTTACCTGGAAAATTAGAGTCATGAAACTTCATTATCAGAAATATTTTCCGGTTTTGTTTTGTTGCTGTGTTATGAGAGCACAGTAGCATGAAGGAAACAGAGATCCCAGTATGACTGGGAAAACACCTTTTAAGTGGCAGAGATCCCAACCTACTATCTGGGTAAATATCCAGATATACCTGTCACGATAAAATACTGCATGGGGTATCTAAATATGGCACCAGAAACACTCTTGGCTTCTCTAATGTTGGAGCAAATTAGGCCTTACGAGAGCAGAAGTCTATTCTTTGGAAAAAGGCAGAGTCCCCAGACGTTGTGCTTTCCAGCCCCAGCATAGTCCTGCAGAGCCTGTGTGAAGGATCCGCTTTCGCCATACGGCTGGGGAGCAATGCAGGTGCAAATCCTGGCTCCACTGAAATGATCGACAGGTTGAAGGGGGGAATTTAATTTACATCAGTACATCCAGAATTTCACACCTAAGTAGCAGTCTGAGTATCCCTACTCATGGCAGGGGTTTGAACTAGATTCTCTTTAAGGTCCCTTCCAACCCAAACCATTCTACGATTCTACGATTCATTCTAATTTTCAAACACCTCTGGTTACAGAAGTAGAACTCAGCCCTGCTATAAACAAAGACAAGCAACACAGACAAAATGGAAATCTGCAAAGTTGTATTTACCTGCAAAAGTTCTGAATTTTGCTTTTGGATTTTCCCAGCTACAAAAAACATACTGACTAGGCCATCTGTAAACGTTATCATCTTCCATGGAGCAGATACTAACATGTAACATGAATTAATGCATAAACCAATTATGCCTTTACTTCTGTAAAACATCATACAGAAATGTGTGATGTGAGAGAATGTACGAGTGTGCACCTCCACCAGCTAAGTACTTTTCTTTAGCAGCCTGGCAGTCGGCAAATCAATTTGTATGCAATGACGACCTCATATCTCCTAAACTCATGAAAGTTCTGGTACTGAAGATTAATTTTGATTTTTTTATACTATTTTAGGTTTTACTCCCAAGAATTTATTTCAGCAGTCATTTAGTACTATATATCAGTAAAACTGAGAAAAATCTATGCAATCAGTTCTTCCTTAATACAAATTAGCTCTACTATTTCTCTTTGATTAAGTATGACAGATATGCAGTTTTACTGTTTGCCATCAAACAAGGGAGAAATCTATTAAAGGCTTTATGAATTACAAGAAATGAGAATATGCCATTAATTCCTGGACTCCTGGATGATTAATATATGAAGTTTTGCACAGAATCAAATGAAATGATGAAAAGTTGCATTTCATATAACTCTGGTCATGGTGTTAAAGTCGAAAAATGTGCAGTGCAACGTGCTGTAGTACCCTGCAGTACATATGGACAGCATGGGGATCAACAATGAACGTATTTCCCCTCTACCAAAGACGTCTCCTGAGTCTGTACCCTCAAACCACACATATATCTATGGGAGAAGGTAGGACTGAAGAAATGGCAGGTACTCTGCACGAACCAGAACAGGAACTTGAACAAGATGAACAATATCATCTGTGATAAGAAGTACTGAAACCCAGTGGTGGTATTCACCCCTAGCTCAACAAGATGATTCCTCTGACTTTTCAAAGGGATTCAGAATTCAGTGTTAGAATCTGAAGCCTAATGATTGCAGCTCTGATCTAAAGCCAAAATTTAGGGGTTTTTTTTTTAATGTTCCTAAGGAGACCAAAGGAGACCTCCTAGTGGATGCTTGTTAGTTTCTGAAAATGGCATGATTGTAGGGTGTTTGAAGTACAGTAACCAAAAGTAAGAAACATTCCATAGGAAAATATGAACATCTACTGAGAGCCTAACTTCAGTTCTCTATGTAGAATAAAAAAAATTCAAGTGCAGTGAGTTGATGTGACGTTCTGGCGGCACAAAGGATGGAGTTAATTTGATCATACATAGGTACTTGTAACGTAGAAATCTCCACCTGAGCCAGTCACACTGAGCTCTTTCTGCATTCTTTGAAGGAGCAATTCTTCATGGAGAAATCTAAGCATGACTGCTCCAGAGAGTCCTGTATCTCTCTGTTGACTATAAAGTCATCACTAGGTAGCTAGTTCGGATGGAGACACTTGAAGCCTGGTGAGATAGATCCTTCCAATAAGATCTGCAAGTGTCTTGCTTATTGTCACTGAATTTCTCTAAACCCACGAAAGCCTGCTACTGCTATATCCAGAAATTCTTCAGTTCATTTGATGCTAGACGTTGAGTACTCCTAATCCTGGACTGAATTCATGCTAGGAATGCAGTTCAATAGACAGGCACTCAGATTTAGATAGCTACACGTGCATCGTTATGGACAGCAGACATCTAGTCAATAGCACACTCCAGAGAATGATTCGGTCATTCCCTAGAAAGAAGAAGTATAATGATTGCCTACAAATAGATACTGAACATCTTCTTAAGAACTGGGAAGCACTCATCTGACCTCCAGCTGCCCCTTCTGAAAGGCAAGGCCTCCCTGATACCCTGTATCTTATGCGCCAGCCTCATGCAGATGTTGTGGAAATGCCAGGGCATCATAAGTGGCATTAGCCACTACTGTTGTAAATGAATCCCTCTTATCATCCTGTACAACACAGGGTTCAAGTCCACACTGAGATGTCCAAGGTGAAACTGAACTGTGTGTTGTACAGGATGATAACTAATCTGTAAGAATTATTTCAGTAATTTAACTTTCTCTTGATCTTTTGAGGTCTTCAGTTTAAATACTGTCACAAAGAGGGGATATCATCTACTGCTTAGGCTTCATTTAACCATTCTCTGTCTTCATGCTGCCTTTGTGCGCACATAGTTCTTCCCAGGCCAGAGTAAACCAGAAACATTTAACGGCTTCAATAAGGACGGACCAAATAATTGGTAACTGGCTGATCAACTCTGAGCAAGCGTGGCAGGAAAAGCTGCCCTCCCGGTTAGGACTGGTTTAGCAGAGATGTCATTAACCTTTTGAAGATGCAGTAATCCACTGTAATTTCTGACACCTTTATGCACAGGTAGAAGTAATCTTTTTTCTTAAAAATCTGCTTAGCTCAACAAGACCTGAAGAGCTTGATGCAGGAATTATCAGGCGACATGCAACGTGTCATGCAAGAGGTCAGTCTAGATAAGCATAATGGCTACATTTGACCTTAACGGTCTCTGAAATCCATGAGCAGCTCACGGGTAAGAATCAGGTTAAAATATACGAGTGGCTGTGAACAGAAGTTACTCCCTGGCCTTCAGCTCTGTGTGAGCCATGTATCAGAGTTATGACAAAATTCATCATAGTTCAAGACTAAAAGATTTGGGTGGAATAAGGCACCGTGTCTTGATTAAACCACTGGAAAAGCCATAAATTGCCTGATTCCCTCTAGAGAAGAAACTTTTTTCTTTTTTTTTTTTGGCCCAGGTCTGCTAGTAAATACACCACAGAAGATGCAAAATCCTTTTCCCCCTTTTTTAATTCATGTTTCATCACAGGTGAGAAACTGGGAGCACTGGAATCCAATACCATCTGCCCAGAGGCAACACTTTATTTAGCTACTGAGTGAAATGTCACCTCGCATCAGCACACATATCAACCTGAGCTGAAAAAACTCCCTCACTGAGAAGTTGCTCATACATTTCCCCAAGTATCCAAGTTTTATCTTTCCTGAGAAAGTTATTGATGGTGTGAAATGCATTGTCTTCATAAGAGTCATTCTATGAAATGACATATATATGCTAAACTGATTTCCACATAACCTAATCCTTCTCCTCGTGATTATTCTCATTAATCTTGCTACAGTCTCTAAGAGCCCAGTAATGAATCAGGAGCTCACAGTGCCAGGTGCTGTACAACAAGAACGTGAAGATATCTCCAAGGCACTCTGAATAAGCAATGAAGAGTCAATGGAGGATGTAAAAAAGTATTGGTAAATAGGAAGAAGAATTGATCGTGGCTGTGGTCAGGTGGTTGGAGCACATCAGTAGCCTGTATGAAGTAATTGTGGGTCTAATGGGAAAGAAGAGATTAGGAAAGCATAAGAGAGAGTTGCTGGACCTGTGCTACTCTATTACATCATGACTATCCCTAAATGCAAAGGACAGCAGGTATAAATGTAGGAAAACGCATACTTGAAAGGTATCCAGGTGAAGAAGCAACGCTTGCAGCAGGGGAGGATCTCCTGATAACTGAGATGGGATGTAGAACTGACCTTGTAACACAAGGGTGAAAATAGCCCATTACAGAAGTCACAAAAGAATGTATGTATTCTGGGTTTCATAATACTGGAGTCTGTCAAGGATTTAAAAAGGGAATGCCAGGGTTGGTAACAAGAAAATTATCTCTTTTTTAACTCCATGGTGACTGTGTGCTGGCAGGGCAAGGCAGTATTTAGCAAAGCACAGAAAAAAGAAGGTCGATAATGGAGAAAAAAATGGAAATTGCCTGAAGGAGTTTCAGTTACCCAGAAACGTTCACACAACTAATGAAATGTTCCTGCATCCAAACAACGATTATTTTCCATTGATCTGTACCTAAATCCTGAGGCTTCTGTTTCTTCTATTTATAGTTATATTGGGAGCACGAAACAGGCACACACAAAAATATCTTGAGCAGCCCTGCATTACAGGTGCAGTCTGAACCCTCACCTGTTCTCTGCCCTGTAAGTTTTACAAGAGAGAGGGATTCTGCCTGAGACAACCATATTCTGGGTCCCTCTCCTGCAGTCCCTTCCCAGACAGCTGAATCATAGCAAACACTACATTTGTTAGAAAAAATTGTGCTAAGGGCTGAGCCAGTTCTGTGCCATGGATGAGAGGGTTTCCATAAACAGGGCTCAGTTCTATCTCCTAAAGCTGGCCCAGAGTGGCTGAAGACCTCACCTGTTGCTCTAACTTTGTGCATTTTCACACACTTCTCTTGGGATTAAATCTCTATGATTAAATCTTTTGCATTCAGCATAGCTTCTTACTGTCTCCTCCATTGCTCTCTGATTTGATCTTCATTTTATTTTAGATTCATTTTACCAATGGATTTTGACTTTCTGAAGTTTATTTTGTCATAGCATAATGTCTTCTTTCTTCTGGGCTGCTTTCCAAACACCGCTTGTTGAAATTGGCTCCTAAATTTTAATTAAAGGAATCCTTTGTTTGGCTCATAAATTAAAATATTCTGAGATTTTTTATTCTGTCCACTTCGAGGCATCAAGCCAAACATGAAATACTGAAAACTGTCCAGTCATATCTTTCTCACTTTCCTCTGTACTCAGGTTCCTCCCCCAGGAGACAGAACAACTGCCAGCAATGTCCCTGTCACAGTCCTGTGACCTGCAGTTGGAAATACTCTCTCCGGAATGACTGACCTCATGATAGAGCAGTCACATCAATAAGAGCATATGAGCACTTTACCTGAGTGACAACCTGGACTTCGGTGTCCTGCTCTTGGATCTCCTGGACAGAAGGACAGGAATGGGTGTGCACTGTCATACATTGTTATTGGTAAGTTGTGTTCAACATTCAATCCTGCTCACAGGAGATTAGTCAGTAGGATAAATTAGCTACCTGATTTTTAAAAGCTTTGTAAACAGCATAATTTGAATTAAAAGGGGACAGATAGTGGCAAAAATCACCTTTCCTCCTCTTTGCATCCTTCTCTATAGGGCATCTTTAGCTGTGTGAAAGGGATTCTTCAAGGAGGATATAAACAGCTAAAAGATCAAAGGATATCCACACACAGAATAGCTGTGATTAATGAGCTACCCAGCTAAGCACAGGGTGCTCACCACCCCCATAATGCACCCCAGCACTTTTGCTGGATGCACAGGTACCACCTTGGGAGGAGAAGAGCTGGCCTCTGCAGCCCCGGGGCACAAACTCAGTGGTTGCCTTATTTCACCTACCTGTTTGCTTCTTGAAGGTTATGTATCTTCCCGTGATGGAACTTTTCTCATAAGCACCTGAACTGGTAGCAAAGCCGTCTAAACCACTGTATTCTGCCCATGGTGACACCTTGTGACCTTGTGACTGGCTCAGCTCTACAGATCTTTCGTAGCTCCTCCTAATGACTGCAACTCCTGCAGCAGTTTGAGCTGCAGCTGCGGAGTGAGAGTTGTATCAAGTGCTGGGATCTGGGGCTTTTGGGCACAGGTTATTGACCTTAGGGCAGAGAACGAGGAGGTGACAGTTGAAGTTGCAGAGGTTTACATCTCCAGTCATGCAGTATTCACAGCAATAAACCCAAACACAAAGAACTGAACATGGTATTGTGTGGCTGAATCAAAATATGGAGCTTCCACATGAAAGAGCAATACTTACTATTTATTTTAGCAAATAATCCTTTACATCCTGACATAAGGAGGTTAACAGGATCTCCTAACGGACAAAGTTTTCAGCATCCTCAAGCCACGTTTTCATCACACCCAAGCTATTATACTCCCTCCCTCCCTCCCTCCCTCCCTTCCTTCCTTCCTTCCTTCCTTCCTTCCTTCCTTCCTTCCTTCCTTCCTTCCTTCCTTCCTTCCTTCCTTCCTTCCTTCCTTCCTTCCTTCCTTCCTTCCTTCCTTCCTTCCTTCCTTCCTTCCCTCCCCTTCCTTCTCTGGGTTTACAGTTCCGTTATTTGATACAGGACGTCAGATTCCCTCGTAGCACTGTAAACTTCAATGACACTGTAATGGAAAGCCATCTGGCCCGGTTTCTAGAGTATGAACATGGTTTGGCAGTCAATGCCAGCTTAGCCAATTTTAATGCTTTATGGGATGAGCCAGAACACAGACCAGGGAAGGACTTGAAGAGGCGGAGAGCAACAGTTATAGTGAACAGCTGGTAAGCGTCACAGTGTCACAGTGTTTGACTGTGTGCGGTCCCACGAGGTTTATCTGTGTGCTTTCATGAAGAAGCACAACTGGGTCCCAAAAGTAGGGCTGAAATAAATCATATATCATTTGTTTCTACTGAATGAGACCAGGTCCCTGCAGCAAAACAATATGTGAGCAGATGAAGTGTCATGATTCCCATACAGAACGGGAGTGAAATAAAGCTGTACACTTAATGTATTTCCATGCTTTGCAACCTCCTGGTTTTTCCATATCTCGATAGCATTCCTGCTGGGGGTGTTCAGTGCTGGGGAGCCACCTGTCTCAGGCAGTGGAGTCCTCTTTCTGAGTGCTCCATTGTAAGAATGGAAAGACCTGTGGTTCTGCTTCTTATGCCGTATGTCTTGTTTCCACGTCCAGATGTAGCTGCTGAACACCTGAAGAAGACAGAGGTCTTCTCTCTTGAAGAAGAAGAAGCAAGTGTGCTAGGATATGCTGATGGAAGCACTATTCTAAAGCTGTCCACCAAGTTCTAGTGAAGTCCATGAGCAGGGATGAGTCACATCTAACCACAGATCAGACCTTTTAACTAATTCGCTTCTCACCAATCTTAGTGTGACATTATAACTCAGCATGCTGGAAATGCTACCTTGCAAAAAAGTTTTGAGCCTATCAGTCACTGGTCTGTCTGAAGGTCAGCAGATGTTAATTGAATTTTGCCCAGCATTCCCCTTCTCCATGCAGTATTATCCCAGGCCAGTGTAAAGAATCTACCGTTCCCACAAGATATTTGCTGTAGCACTCACAAGAACTGTACAGCTATTTCTACATCACTTTATGAGGAACACTTTTTTCCTCCAGGAGACTCTTCCCTACCAGATTCTGCACAGGGCTGGATGGAACCAGGGGAAACGAAGGGCAGCAAAATACAGTGTTTAAACAAGCACAGTAATGTCCATTGAAAAGAACAGTTTGAATTGCTGCAAAATAAAATGGGTGTAATAAAATACTGTGAGTGTGCACCTACACACATACATACATGGATACCATTGAGGCTGGAAGGGCCTTTGGAGTTTGCATAGTCTAACCTCACTGCTGAAAGCATGGTCACCTAAAGTAGGTTGCTCAGGAGATTGTCCCTCCAGGTTTTGAGTATCAGCAAGGGTGGAGACTCCTCCACCTCTCTGGGCAACCTGCTCATGTGTTTAACCACCCCCACAGGACAAAATGTATGTTTAAACGGAATTTCTCGTATTTCAGACTGTGCTCATTGCCTCTTGTTTTGTCACTGGTCACCACTGAGAAATCTGCTTCTGTCTTCACTGCCTTCCACCAGGTATTTAAGTGTATTGATAAGACCTCCCTGAGCATTTCTTCTCTAGGCTGAATAATTCCAGCTCTCTCGGCCTCTCTGCACTCCAAATGCTTACGACGTTTTGTAGCGCTTTGCTGGACTTGTTCCAATATTTCCACGACTCTCTTGTACTGGGGAGCCCAGCACTGAACCCAGCACTCCACATGCGCTTCATAAGAGCTGAGTACAGATGAAGAATCACTTCCCTTAGCTTGATGGTGATGCTTTTCCTGGTGCAGTTCAACTATCTAGTCTATCAAGCAGTCTTCCTAGTTTTTTGTTGTCTGCAAATTTGCTGCGGTTGTACTTGGTCCCAGTGCACAGGCCATCAATCAGGACGTTAAATAATGTTGGCCTCAGTATTTGCCCCTGGGGTACATCACTACTTACTGGCCTCCAGCACAGCTCTCTAAGCCCAGCAGTTCAAACAGCTCTCAGGGCCCTTCATTGTTCATTTACCTAGCCCATGCTTCATCAGGTTGTCAGTGAGGGAGTTATGGGAGAGAGTGTCAAAAGTCTTGCAAAAGTGAAAATAAACAACATCCACGGCTCTTTCCTCTCCACTAAGCGAGTCGTGTCACTGTAGAAGGCTTTCAGGATAGTCAAGCCTGATTTTCCCTTTGCAAACCCATGCTAACTACCCCCAGTCACCACTTTGTCCTGGAGAGAAAGAGATAAAGACACACTTATACACACACACAGAGTCAGGCGGAAAGGGACTTGGGAGTGCTGGTGGACAGGAAACTCAACATGAGCCAGCAGTGTGCCCAAGTGGCCAAGAAGGTCAGTGGTATCTTGGCCTGCATCAGGAATAGTGTGGCCAGCAGGACTAGGGAGGTCATCATCCCCTTATACTTGGCACCGGTCAGGCCGCGCCTCGAGTGCTGTGTCCAGTTCTGGGCCCTCAGTTTGAGAAGGATGTTGAGATGCTGGAGGGCGTCCAGAGGAGAGCGATGAGGATGGGGAAGGGGCTGGAGCACAAGCCCTGTGGGGAGCGACTGAGGGAGCTGGGGTTGTTTAGCCTGGAGAAGAGGAAGCTCAGGGGAGACCTTATTGCTCTCTACAACACCCTGAAAGGAGGTTGTAGTCAGGCAGGGGTTGGTCTCTTCTCTCAGGTGACCGGTGACAGAACAAGTGGACACGGTCTCAAGCTTCGCCAGGGGAGGTTTAGGCTCGACATTAGGAAGAAGTTCTTTACTGAAAGGGTGATTCGTCACTGGAATGCACTGCCCGGGGAGGTGGTGGAGTCACCGTCCCTGGAGGTGTTTAAGGAGAGATTGGATGAGGCACTTAGTGCCATGGTGTAGTTGACAAGAAGGAGTAGGTGTAGGTGTTGGATCATAGGTTGGACTCGATGATCTCAGAGGTCTTTTCCAACCTGAATCTAGATAAACCTAAGTATGGCGGCATCCAGAATAATATATTCTAGCTGTCCTGTCTAAAGAAGATACCACATGTGGACCATGGGCTGGACTGAAAGGCTTTTACACTAGTAGAAGGATCCAGACACAGGAGAGGCTAGGTTTTCAGGACAAGCTTTGCTTTGTTATCACTGGCAATAGCTTTGCATCCTGGATCAAACAGGCTTTCAGCCTGAGCTGCTATTTACAGTGTTACTGGTCTTTTCTTGTAGTGTGTTTGCCTTGGTTTCAAGATAATTTTCTAGATGATAGCAGCAGACGATATCAGCTTGCCGTTCTCCTGGTAGAGATGTGTGCACTGATTAATATTTGTGCATCTCTGAAATCTGGAAGTGCAAAACAGACACAGATTTTAGTGCCCTGAGATTCAATCAGAAGATGCTGTAATTCTTATTGTTCCGGTTCTCCAAACACTTGAAAGGTTTCTTTGCTCTTTACGTTTCTTCGGTGATTTCTCCAAGATATTCACTTGGCATCTGTCTCCAGATGGTGTCTGAGGTTTGCGTAAGGACAAGAGCACCTGAGCTGGTCACAGCTCAGCCAACACCCCTGCTGCTCTGGCACCCAGTCTGACTCTGGCACCCATTCTGCTTCTTTTGCTGAAACCCCAGCGTATCCTTATCTTCAAACAGCATGCAAGACGTCTTCCAACTTAGTTATGCTTCTGCCTTTCTTCACAGACCATAGAAGGACATGTAGACTTAAAAGGTTTGTATATGTCATTTGTTGTTTTCAGTATCAGAGCAGGCACTGTACTCCGGGAGTGTCCGGCTCACTATTGCAGTCCAACCATAAACCAAAACCTACTCTAAGTCAGGTTACCAGTCTGTAATGATAACGGAGATCCAAGATCAAGTCAGGAAGTCACTCTGCAGATCATCATCAGGTCCAGGGATGATCAGACTGGCATCAGGGACAGGCTAAGGTCAGACCTTGGGCATGTGGATGGACAAGACTCAATAGAGCCCAAGGCCAGGCAGGGCAGGGTTATGGGAGTTGTAGATCAGTCCTGCAGTGGCATCACTGGGACAGAGACTGATGTCAGACCCAGCGTGGCCAGCAGGAGCAGGGAGGTGACTGTGCCCCTGTACTCAGCGCTGGTGAGGCCACACCTCGAGTGCTGGGTTCAGTTTTGGTTCCCTCACTACAAGAAGGACATTGAAGGGCTGGAGCGCGTCCAGAGAAGGCAACGAGGCTGGGGACGGGCTGGAGAACAAGTCCTACGAGGAGAGACTGAGGGAGCTGGGGTTGTTTAGCTGGGAGAAGAGGAGGCTGAGGGGAGACCTCATCACTGTCTACAACTGCCTGAAAGGAGGCTGTGACGGGGTGGGTGCTGGGCTCTTCTCACAAGTGACAGCGATAGGACAAGAGGAAATGGCTGCAAGTTGTGCCAGGGGAGGTTTAGACTGGACATCAGGAAAAATTTCTTCACTGAAAGAGTGGTCAGGGATTGGCACAGCTGCCCAGGGAGGTGGTGGAGTCACCATCCCTGGAGGTGTTTTTAAGAGACAGATAGATGGGTTTCTTAGGGATATGGTTTAGCAGGGAGACAGGCACGGTTGGACTCAATGATCTCAGAGGTCTCTTTCAGCCTTCTGATTCTGTGATTCTAAGTCGCCAAGGAACTGAAATAGGGTCCTGGGCCCTGAACAGAGTGGGAGAAGCCCTGGGGAGGAGATCAGAACCTCTGAGTTCTACCAGTGCACTCAGGGCCCTGTCACACTAGACAATCTTGCTGTGCTTTACTTTTTATTTACAAAATAATGTGATAATAATTGTATGGTAATAATTTTAATTAAGTCAATTAGGCAAAATTAGTGGAGTACCTTAAATGGCAGGAGAAAATTATTTACCTTATTCTACTGCCTGAGGACTCCTAAATGCACAAGTAAGTAGATATGCTTAAATGCAGCTGACAGTGTTTGCAACAAGTGAAGACGTAAAGAATGCTGATGAGTGCATAAATGATTTTATTTATGAAAATGAAATGAAATGAAGGGAACACTGCGAGTGAACAATCTTTATTTCACAGACCTAGATCTTACTCTCATCAAAGATCAGCAGAGAAAGGCACAGCCTTGTACCAGTCACCCAATCTGCCTGGGTTTGCAGGAGCAGAGCTCTGCTCAGTAACATGGGACTGTAAAAATCTGTTTGCATCTGGGAAAAACACTCAGGATGCAGGTTTTGCATCAAGACAGATAGCCTGGTTGATTTGTTTGATTTCTGCTCTGAGTTACAGCTGTGCCAAGGATGTGTCAAGATGAAGTTTTGGCAGTAATAACTCGATTGCCTCTGCCCTGTGGAAAGCTTTATTAAAGGCAAAAATGTGGAAATGGGAACTAGTACTCCCATCTGGCTTCAGGGAAATCAGCATGAAAAAGGTGCATTGCCAAACCAGGCCCTGTCTTGAAATACTAAAAAAGCAAAAACTATTCTTTATGTCAGTAAACATTTTAGGGCTGGACCCAGGATGTCGGAAACTGTATAACTAAATTTGAAAGTAATTCAAAGTAGTCAAGAAGAAAAGGCACTTTCTGCCTCCATTCTATCACTGTGTGAATTATCAGGGATGGTGATGGATTCTCCTTTCTGGGGCGTCCTGTGGCAGGATTGCATTTCAAATGGAAAGTGCACATAATTCCTTCCTTTCCTTTTCCCACCTACAAGTTCATCTCACTTGTTAAATATTCAGGAAGGTTCTGGTTTCTCCAAGTGGAAGAAGGTAATTCTGGTAACGATCAGGTTTGAAAGGAGTACCACTTCCAGAGCACAGAGACAACTGACGGTGATACAAGGAGGAAAAATATCTATAAACATATAGATATTTGTGGGCCATATAATGTTATCAAAGCAAGTAAATACATTTTTTTATGGCAGTATATAAAAAGTGAGGGTTTGAATCACTGTTATTAGAGTTGATGCACATTCCTTGAAGTCATTTGTGTTTCAAGAAGGTACAGATCACGACTGTGTGCTCTAGTTACTGAATGTAAGAGAGCAAGATAAAAAAAGTTTCCTACAGTCTCTGAAACACATGTTAACAAACACACAAAAATGTTTAGCTAGGACTTAAGGTAAGATTCATTCTGGAAAAATACAAGCTAAACACAGCAAACCTGAGCTAAATAAAAGTGTCACAGTATCATAAGGTTGGAAAAGACCTTCGAGATAATTGAGTCCAACCTATGACGCAACACCTACACCTACTCCTACTTGTCAACTACACCATGGCACTAAGAGCCTCACCCAATCTCTCTTTAAACACCTCCAGGGACGGTGACTCCACCACCTCCCCGGGCAGCGCATTCCAATGGCCAATCACCCTCTCAGTGAAGAACTTCTTCCTAATGTCAAGCCTAAACCTCCCCTGGCGAAGCTTGAGACCCTGTCCTCTCGTTCTGTCACCGGTCACCTGAGAGAAGAGACCAACCCCTGCCTGACTACAGCCTCCTTTTAGGCAGTTGTAGAGAGCAATAAGGTCTCCCCTGAGCCTCCTCTTCTCCAGGCTAAACAACCCCAGCTCCCTCAGTCGCTCCTCACAGGGCTTGTGCTCCAGTCCCTTCACCATCCTCGTTGCTCTCCTCTGGACGCCCTCCAGCATCTCGACATCTTTCTTAAACTGAGGGGCCCAGAACTGGACACAGCACTCAAGGTGCGGCCTGACCAGTGCCGAGTATACGGGGATGATGACCTCTCTAGTCCTGCTGGCCACACTGTTCCTGATGCAGGCCAAAACACCATTGGCCCTCTTGGCCACTTGGGCACACTGCTGGCTCATGTTGAGTTTCCTGTCCACCAGCGCTCCCAAGTCCCTTTCCATCTGACTGAAGCATAGCAGTTACTGGGGACTCAGTATCAAATAAAAGACACCAGATGATCTAAGAGTATTTGAGTGACTTCAGGAGAGCTGGATGGATTAGCTGACCACCTAAAGTGTCTCCTATCTGTATAATGCTGTGATACCTTCTTCTCTTCAATTAATTTCTTCTTCCTACATCCTTCTTTCTCCAGCTGCTTTCTGTTCGGGGCGAAAAAAGGAAGAATAATTATGTTTTAGCCAGGTAACATTGTATGTTTTGCAAAACTGTTGTGAGCCTTGGACTAGAGAGGAAGCTAAAAGCAGTGGCTAAGTTGTTCAATGCTTGACATTAGCATGGTTTACAAGTAAAACAAGGAATAGAACCTGTATTTCTCCAACAGGAAAATTATAAAGGAGCAGGCTGAGAGAACAACACTGCCCAATGTCATTAGAATCTCTTCTGTGCCTTTTTATGTATTTTTACTTCCTTTTGTCTTGAAGGAAGCAGGATATTACAGCCAAATCAGCTTATTTCTGTTAGCTTTTAGACTATTCTCTAAAAAGTCTAGTAATTTCTAGTCTTAGTGCTGTTACAGAGACTGCGAAATAAAGGCATTTTTTTCTTCCAAAAACTTCCTTCAACTGAAGCTCGAAAAGGAACACTGAATAAAAAAGCTACATAAAGCACGACGGAATTAATCTCTTTTTATTCTTTTCTGTATCTCCAATAAAAGATTTACAGTACTTCAGCGGTGTTAGAGGACTGAGCTTCCTGTATTCAAACCCCAAGCTTTGTTTCACTGTTTAATGCAGTGTAACAACAGGGCTCTGTTTGTACCTTCACTTCTTTATTCCATTAAACACAAAACTAACCCAATCCCTGCAGGTAGCTTCTTAGACATTCAAAAACATTTGCTACCAGACAAGGGGGGCAAAGAAAAGGGAGAAGACATTTTCAACCTTTTGATAAAAGTAAAAAAGCATCTAGGAAGTTCAAGTCAGATACATTTCCCTGTGAAAGAACAGCTAGTTTCACCGCTGTGAGGAGAAATTGTGAGGGGAAGGTGCTAAGAAATAGCAGGCAGCTCCCGATGCCGCTAGGCCTGAAACAAGCACCGACATGGTGACACCAGGATGCTCAATCCATGTCTATCTGTCCCCTCACCACCCAGGGCGTGCTCTCATCGCAGCTGCAGCCCGACTCTCGGGGCATGGTTGTGACAGCAGGTTTGGGTGGTCCTACTGCTCCAGCTGCCATCAGCAAACGCAGGGCTGCCTGACACATCCCACGGACAGCAACCATTGTAGGATTTGCACATCCCTTGTCATCCCTTTCACAGAATCATGGAATCATAGAATCACTAGGAAGGGACCTTTAAAGGGCATATAGTCCAACCCGCCCTGCAATGAGCAGGGACATCTTCAACTGGATGAGAGTGCTCAGAACCTCATTCAACTTTACCCTTCCTGTTTCCTAGCACTCCTTTTGCTGCTCCTACCTCCCTTTCCAGACCTCCAGCCTCCCTGCAACAATACAACCTGCTTCTAAAGGCCCTTCCTCTCTTTGTGTCAGTTCTACCACATCCATACCCAAACCTGCTAATTTTGACTCATTTGCCTTTCCATCTTGACCTTGCGTGTCATTGCTGTCATGGTCACCTATTGGCACCGCTGTTGGTCTCACCCAGCTCTACTCCCCAGCGTCTCCCATTACCCCTCCAGTGACCTGCAGAGTTTGGGTGTTTCTCACATACCCACTCTTTGACACTTGTGTGACCTGGACATCCCTCTTGGGATTGTCACACCGTCACCTTGTCACTCTGGCTTTGGCTGAGCCTATCAGTATGTTCTTTCATGTACAGGAGCTTCAGTTTATCCTGAGGTATTTCTGCATGACTTCTGTTTGTGCTTAGTGAATTCTCTTTCCCTGTATGGATGTCAGGGTCTAATGACTGGAAAATAAATCTCCTGTAGAGTCATGTTTAAGGGCCAACCATGGAAGTCTGGACAAAGAAAATGGAGGGACTAGGGATAACCTCAGGGAAGGAAAGGGTTAAATGCAAGACCATGTCTCTGAAAATGTACTGAATGAAATGCTTTCCCTGGGTATATAATGCCTGAAAAGGGTAGGTATTTTTAACCTGACCTTCACAAATAGGCAAATAGGCTCGTGGAGGTTCAGTGAAATTATTTTGCTTTCTTTCCCTCTCTTTCAGGCTTGGATTAAATATCTTGCAGATTTGTGGGCATCAAAACTAATTATTCTTCACAGCACTAAAAGGATAACTTATGCCTAAAGATTGCAGGAGGTTTTAGAGATATTAATAAATTGAAACTTTTTAAATTGGCTTTATATCCAGAACGTATGAGATTTATGAAGTTAAATATGATAGTGTCCACATTTTGCACTGGAAATAACCCAAGCAGAGAGGCTGTAAATGGTGTATCAGAGATCTCTGAAGAGAGTGGTGTTCCTGCAGGGAGGAACAGCACCCAGGCCCTGGCTCCAGTCCCCATCCTCTCTTGCAGGACCACCCTTTCTCCTTGGTTATGCAATAATTATAGTTTCTCCCTGCTGATTTGAAGCAACACTTTCACTTGGTCATTTGGACTTGGGCTTGAGATGCTCAGCCACAATCCCCCTCTTCCATATGCGTACGCAGTCTGGCACCTGCAGATCCGGGCAGGGAGCTGACAGACCATTCCCTTGGCTCAGAGCACACCGATACATGTGATGGGAAAAAACACAGAGAAACTTTTGGGGAAAAATAAGAGTCAGGAGTGGGTATGTGGCACTCCAGAGCACTTCATTATTTCATAATTACCCTCAGCACAAGAAGAACATGGAGCTCTTGGAGTGGGTCCAGAGGAGGTCCATGAAAATGATCCAAGGACTGAAGCACCTCCCACATGAGGACAGGCTGAGAGAGAGTTGGAGTTGTTCAACCTGGAGAAGAGAAGGCTCTGGGGAGACCTTATAGGAAGGATAGATTTAGACTGGGTAGAAGGAAGAAATTTTTTACAATAAGGGAGGTGAATCAATGGATCCCATTGCCCTGGGAGGCAGTGGAAGCCTCATCCCTGGAAGCATTCTGGGTCGAGTTGGATGGAGTTTTGAGCAACTCTATCTAATTAAAGAGATCTCGCCTCCTGCAGGATGGTTGGACTTCATGACCTGTGAAGGTCCCTTCCAACCCAAAGCGTTTCGAGTACTGTGTTCATCTTTGGGCCCCTCACTACAAGAAGGACATTGAGGGGCTGGAGTTCATCCAAAGAAGGGCAACAAGGCTGATGAGGGGGCTGGAGAATGAGCCCTACGAGGAGAGACTGAGGGAATAAGGGTTGTTTAGCTTGGAGAAGAGGAGGCTGAGGGGAGACCTCATCACTGTCTACAACTGTCTGAAAGGAGCTTGTGATGGGGTGGGTGCTGGGCTCTTCTCACAAGTGACAAGTGATAGGACAAGAGGAAATGGCAACAAGTTGCACCAGGGGAGGTTTAGACTGGACATCAGGAAGAATTTCTTCACTGAAAGAGTGGTCAGGGGTTGGCACAGCTGCCCAGGGAGGTGGTGGAGTCACCATCCCTGGAGGTGTTTAGAAACGGGTGGATGAGTTTCTTAGGGACAGGGTTTAGTAGGGAGACAGGAACGGTTGGACTCGACGATCTCAGAGGTCTCTTCCAACCTTTAATATCTTTCTGAAGAATCTGGATGAGGGGACTGAATGCACCCTCATTGAGTTTGCAAATTACACCAAATGGGGCGAGAATGTTGACCTGTTTGAAGGTAAAAAGGCTCTACAGAGGAATCTGGACAGGCTGGCTTGATGGGACAAGGTCAGCTGTATGGCCAATTTTCGGTCCCTGTACTTTGGCCGTAACAACCTCGTTTAATGTTACAGGCTTGAGGATGAATGGCTGGAAAGCTACCTGGCAGAAAAGGACAGTGGGGTGTTGGTCAACAGCCAACTGAATATGAACCAGCAGTGTGCACAGGTGGCCAAGAAACCCACTAGCATCCTGGCTTGTACCAGAAATAATGTGGCCAGCTGGTGTAGGGAAGTGATCCTCCTCCTGTACTCAGTGCTGGTGAGGCCACACCTTGAATGTTGTGCTCTGTTTTGGGCCCCTCAGTACAAGAAAGACACTGAGGTGCTGGAGTGTGTGCAAAGAGCAGCAAAGCCGGTGAAGGGTCTGGAGCACAAGTTTTATGAGGAGCAGCTGAGGGCATTGGCGTTGTTTAGTCTGGAGAAAAGGAGGCTGAAGGGAGAACTTATCACTTTCTATAACTACCTGGAAGGAGGTTGTAGCGAGGTGGGCATTGGTCTCTTCTCCCAAGTAACTAGCAATAGCATGAGAGGAAATGGCCTCAAGTTGTGCCAGGGGAGGTTTAAACTGGATATTAGGAAATATTGCTCCATCAAAAGGGTTATCAAGAATTGACATAGGCTGCCCGAGGAAGCAACTGAGTCACCATCCCTGGAGGTGTTTAAAAGACACGTAGGTGTGGTGCTTAGGGACATGGTATAGTGGTGGACTTGGCTGTGTTAGGTTTACAATTGAACTTGGTGAACTTTAAGATCTTTCCAAAGTAAATGATTCTGTAATTTTGTGACCCAACCATGTGACTGCTAGAAGATCATGGTGTACAGCTCGCTTTTGAAAAAAGTGGTACAGATCACCAGCTTGGACAACCTGGATGTCACTGAATTCCTCAAAGCTTGCCTAGAGTTTCTCTTCAGCTCGTTTCTGCAACCACTCCCATTTTATTAGCTTTTGGGTTTTGATATGACAGATACCAATGACCCCACTGGAAATCCTGACTCTTGAGCTAGACTAGACAATGTGCTTGAGACTAGATCTGGACAAACCTAATCTGAGCACAACTAAATCTATTAGTGAATGCTTGTGACTAAGAAAATCAAAACAAATGGATTTGAGAAATGCTTTTTCCTCAGGTATTCCAAATGTAATAGCCTTATGATTAAGTCTAAAATTTCCCCAGGCAGAACAGTAAAAAAAAAAAAAAAGGAAACAAAGGAAATTTAAAAGAAAATTAAACATTTTACCGAGGGAAGACAAGTAATTTGGTTAAACTAAAGTTATTATTCACCTGTATTAGTTTTTAATTTCAGTAGGGAAAGAAAAGAGAAAAAAAATCACTTGGATGTGACCCAAAACACTGGTAAATAGATACAAGTTTGAATAATATACTGTATGGGAAAATACATTGAGGAAAAACAACCTTGTGCTATCAGTCTGGCTAGAAAGTGGTGCTCAGAGCTTGAACTGGGCCTCGGCTAGAGGCTAGATATGCACCCTATTTTCACAGGTCAATCAACCTTTCAACTCAATTATACCCAATGGTGTTAAATCTTGATACAGACCACGGGAAGAACTAATTATAATGATTAAATTACTTACCCATAAGTAGATGACCATAATATATCCCTCACTGTCCCACAAGACTGTTATCTGCATTTGATTTCAGAAACTCTATTAGTGGGATTTTTCCATTTCTAAACATGTTTCACAAAGAAAGGAGGATAAAAAAGGGGAATAATACAGCACTTTGCAGTGTATCAGAAAGAGATTTTTGTTACACTGAGAGTATATTCTTTTACTTAAATACTTTTGTAATTATCACAGT
This sequence comes from Neomorphus geoffroyi, assembly GCA_033558235.1. Lineage (NCBI taxonomy): Eukaryota > Metazoa > Chordata > Aves > Cuculiformes > Neomorphidae > Neomorphus > Neomorphus geoffroyi. The sequence continues at coordinate 15,739,766 of JAUMJM010000017.1, forward strand.
TCTATATTACATAATACTCAGCTGAAATCCCATTTTAATTACTACTTTTATGTTTAAATTTAATTCTGCATCCATAAAACATTATGCAGCCTCCTGATTGTATTTAATATCCTCGTACCGATGCCCTGCGTGTACACAGAGCAACGTTCACATGAAGCAATGCTGGGTTACATTTTCTAACTACCACCGCATTTCATGAAAGGGAAATGAGATTCCTTTTTTAATTTAATCTCAGTTCTTTTTAATTAAAGTCTTAAGAATTGTTTTGTTTTTGAAAAAATTGTTAAATACAGATTTTTGTGTAAATCATTCACTGTGAGTTTTAATGTTCAACAAGATATTCTAGGCTATGAATAAATTTGTAAGTGCTGGCAGTACCAGAATGTTAAAGAGCTGGGTGACAGCTGTGACAAAAAGCCTCCTTATTTCTCCTCTGGAAGAGCTGTATAAGGAAGGAGATTGTGGTTCTTCTCTGGGTATCTTTCCTATTCATCTTATGTCCAAGTATTTTGGGAGGAAGACTAATGGGGAAACTGGTTATGCTTGTTATTTATGGAGTCATAGAATGGTTTGGATTGGAAAGAACCTTAAACATCGTCTGGTTCGGCCCTCCTGCCATGGGCAGGGACACCTCCCACCAGACCAGGCTGCTCAAAGCCTCAATCAACCTGGCCTTGTACACTTCTAGGGATGGGGCATCCACAACTTCCCTGGGCAACCTGTGCCAGTGCCCCACCGCCTTCACAGTAAAAAAATTCTTCCTAAGAGCTAATCTAAATCTCCCTTCTTTCAGCTTAACACCATTAGCCCTCATCTTGTCACTGTACTCCCTGATAAAATGTCCCTCCTTATCTTTCCTGTAACGCCCTTTAAGTACTGGAAGGCTGCTATAAGGTCTTTCTAGAGCTTTCTCTTCTCTAGGCCAAACAAGCCCAATTTTCTCAGTTTGTCCTTGTATGGGAGGTGCTCCAGCCCTCTGATCATCTTCATGGCTCTCCTCTGGACTCGTTCTAACAGATCCGTATCCTTCCTGTGCTGAGGACTCCAGGGCTCAATTCCAGGTGGGGTTTCCTGAGAGCAGAGTAGAGGAGAAGACTCACCTCCCTTGAGGTGACTTCTTTGGATGCAGCCCAGGATACAGTTGCAAGCACACACTGTTGGTTCATGTTGAGCTTCTCATCTATCAGCACCCCCAAGTCCTTCTCTTCAGTGCTACTCTCAATCCATTTTCCTCCCAGTCTGTACTTGTGCTTGGGATTGCCCCGATCCAAGTGCAATTCCTTTCATACATTTTCCTTTGCATTATTCCTGAGTAGTTTTCCTTCCTTCTGAGTAGTTAAATAAGAAAATTTGATCCAGGAATGCAGTGGAGGACACTGTGATTTTGAGAAGCTTTGCAGATATCTGACTTCAGAACATTCAACTTGAGAGACTCAGAGCAGTAAGATTTGCAGAACACTCCTTCGCACATTTTGAAAGCACCCCAGCAGACTGTCTAGCCACTCTGAAGATATCTGCGTGTTAAATACCTCAACAGACGCATTCACACTGAGATAACTTCAGAAACCCGCTTCCAAGAACTCCTGATCTGTAGGCTGAAACATCTGGAGAGACAAATAGAGAGGGTCAGTGGGTAAATTCGCAGGGAAGTAGGGAGTAGGGAAGAGGGACAAAGTATTTGTTATCAAAAAGATTTCACAAAATGAAAACCAAAAGCATTATAATTTTTATCTTTAAACAAAGGAGTAGTGGCACCGAGGGGTAGGGAAGGGCAAAGTGGATTACAAAACTGGGCTCAGCAGGCTAAGAAAGAGATGCAAACTTTAAAGTCACTGACAAGTACACTGTGGTCTGGAAGAACTAAGTACAAATAGTTCTCTGCTTTGGAGACAAAACTTGGCTTCCGGAAGAATGCTTACATCCATCTTGCGTGGAAAAGGCATCCTAATCATCCTAAATCTGAGAAGGTGGAAGGAATTTCATATCAGCACTTGAACTCCAGGACAGGCTCTGCATACCAGATCTGCAGCTCATGCATATTCCACACAGTCTTGGGTGCTTCCAGCAGCAGTTTTGTAGCTAAGAACTCTTCTCAAATTCTTCTCTGAGCTTTTGCAGTCTTTGTCTTCATTATGATTTGCCTTTTCATCGCACCACCTTACTCAAGAATACATTAACACTCTTTGAGTCCATTCAAGAGTCTTGTACACTCAGACTACTGGCACATCAACCTGGTATCCTGCTTTCTGAATGCCTGCTGTAGCTCCTGCCTGTTTTGGGGGACGGTGTGTTCACGGATCTTAGGCGTGGGCAAAACATGCTGTTTTGGCTGCAGGTATCTCAGGGTACGGCTGTCAGCCAACCTCCAACTTCTCATCAGCTCTCTCCATGGAGGACACAATTACCTCACAGCAGCATAACTGCATGTACAATTACTTCCCCTGCTTGTCCTGTTAGAAAGATGTTTTTTATAAATCCGCTCAGCGTTGCTTAAGGTAATTCAGGTTCTTTTGATAGAAACCACTTCAGAAGCAATAAACAAGAAGATGCCCCCAGATCTGCAGGCACAAAAATGCTCTGTTTGTGAGACTGGGGAAGACAATCTGGGGCAGTGGAGGGTAGACTAAGAAAGGTCACGTCGTCCACCCCGCTTAACTTGCAACTGCTACTTATATTTGACCTTAAACACATGAAGTAACATTACACAGATCACTGTATGTCCAGTATTTTTAAATATATTTATCTTGTTTCTTCGCTAGCCTTAGATTGCCTTAAGTAAGAGAAAGAGAAAGTATTTATTTTCTCTCATTTTTTTTGGTGCATGTTTTGAACTGTAAGATTTTTGAGAGAGCAAACCTTTCAGTTTGGCCTGAGAGAAATCTTCATGTAGTCCTGCTCCAAACTGCACCAGGACCTGTAGGCAATGCCATAATACAAGTAATGCCCACTATTACCATCTTGAAAGTTTGTTAGTTGCACCGAAGAATTCTTCAACACTAATATTTTATTTCAATTTTAAGAGAGTTTTTATGTAGCATGTTGCAACTAGCGGAATTAGAAATGGAAAATTCTGTGGAAAGGACCTGCTGAGCCCCAACTCTGTTTAAAATAAAACAATCACGTAAGTGAGATTCACATTCCAGTGCTTTATAGCTCTGACAAATTGTCTGTTGCCTGAAGAGCTTCCATAGCATGAAAAATTTGCATTGTTTCTTAGCAGATATGTTTACTTCCATGCAAACTACTGAAGTCCTGTACTGTTAGGTAAAAAGGGTCAGATTTGGAAAGCAAAGAGATTTAAAGAGATTTATTAAATAATGAACCTCTTTGGAGGGAAGACCAGAGAGCTCATTCTAAACCTGTTGTCATCCAGTTCGTAAATATTAAGAATAAATAATGTGCTAAAATTAGCTTCCTAGGAAGCCCAATCACTTACAAACGTAATTCCTTCAAACTCCTACTTTGGGGTGGTTTTTTTGTTTTGTTTTTTTTGGGGGGGGGGATGTTGGGTTTTTTATTGTCTAAGCTTGGAAACAGTACATTTTATATTATTCTGACATCATATTAAAGTTAATTCCTTAAGAATATTCTGAAGTTACACAAGCAAGCTCTGAAAAACATTGCTAACCACAACAATGATAATCCCTCCACTTCTATGACACAGTCTATTTTTCTTAAAATGAATTTTTATTTCAAACTATGTTCATGTAGTTGTTTTATTCTAGTGTCATTCTTTCATTATCTGCTTCTTTATGATATTTAGTGTCACTGCCTTGCTATATATCTTAGCTTTGGTTTTGTGCTAAGCCTGTGATTCTATTGGACAAATGGTTTGGGGAGCACCACGCTCCAATGACAACATCAAAATATTTGCAAACACTGACATAAAAACTTGTAAGAACTTACTTAATCACTAGCCTTGACCTTAAAATATGTTTTGCATTAATCCATCAATGCTGAATACCTTTGAGATTTCTAACCTTTTCTCAGTGTCATTGAATTTGGTCAACACACTCAAAATTTGTAGAAAGAAACTTCCCATGCACAGTCTCAACGCATACATAATGCACACAGTGTATCCAAATAAACCCCACTTCTTTAGGAAGCCAAAACAAAACGCAGTATTTCCATCAGCATTCAAGCATTTTGAAAATGACTTGGGTTTTTTCAGTTTTAGAAGTTCATTTTTTTTTCATTTTTTAATTCCAAATTTTTGCAGAAGACAAAAAAATGAGCCCCCAGCTGTTGTTATGTGCTCTGGCAACATGAACATATAGAGTCTTGGTGCTTGAAATGGTTTATATACCACTTTTCCAGAGGATTTGTTTAATGATCACACTCAGAACTGAATCCATTCATTTGCAATGTATAATAAATTACATTCAAGACAAATTAAATGCTCCTGTGCTACATAAATAGAACGCATTTCTACTCTCTCACCATGCAACCACAGTTGTGCGTACACAGTTGTCATGACTGAGTAACTTACATTTCCTACAGGTTGGGGGTTCTATTGACAGGACACAACATCCAAGTGGTCAGAGTAGTCTTAACTATCCTCACACCTCTACCTTGGGCCATGGAACCCTCCTGGATCAGCAAGGTGCACGTGCAAGCTTAAACAGAGGTCATCTCCCACTGGACATGGACAGTGCTTTTACCTGACTGCCAGCTCTTTGGTGAAGTTTGAGGGACAGACTGGATGCCAATCCATTCCCAGTACAGGGAAGAAACACTATAGCCTACTACACCTTGCAGAGTCCCTGAAGAGCCTCTGAAGAACGCTTTCACTTACATTGGCAGCTGCACAACTTTATTATCCAACATAACGTAATCTGAGCTTGGCACTCTGCCCATTAGTGGCTTCTGATGGGACACACAAAATCAGGACCTCTGTAAACACACGGTTTAAGGCTGGTCAAAACACAGATGCAGAGGCTCCATGGGCCAGAAAAGAGGTAAATCAGCAAGAACACACCAGCTTAGCAACTCTTGCTAGTGAAAGAAAGCCCTACGTTCCTTAATATATGTTGTTCTCCCTCGGTACAGCAGGTCTGCTCCCCTTCTCACTTTTCTACTTGTCTTCCATCTCTCAGCAAATGGATACCTCATAAATCTGTCCTTCCTACTTGTAAGTTAGATATCACACCTTGGCCTTCCTGCCAGTAACAAACCTCTGTATCATGAGTAAAGGTGACTCCATGCTTGAGCTGGATTTTGACCTGGTAGGTAACAAAGACCCATGTGTGTTGGAAGGACCTCATTTAAACGAACTTCGAATGAGATGAGACAGGATCTCATTCATTCTGAGCATGTTTTTCTCCACACAAGGAGGATTGTGACTGAGTCTTGTGCCTGTACTTAAGCCCACACTGGCTCTGCCATACAAAGAAAGGCATAAAGAGCCTTGCCTGCATCTCCCTCCTCCTTGAAGTCCAACACACTGCTGTATAGACCTAATTCCGTATAAATTGCAAGCCTTCAGCAAGGAGCCCTGCTGACTGGAGTCTTCTTCCACAAATGAGGCTATCTAAAATCTCCAGCTGAAAGGTGAAATATGCTAAAATGACATTTTCTTGCCTTGATGTGGTATTGCTATCCCAGAAAAGTCTTCTGCAACCTTGGTATGACAATCAGGAGGATATACGAGTGGTACAGAGTGTGAAGAGAAAGCTGAAAATCAAGTTTGGTAACCAAGTATGATGAATGTGCAAGAAACCTTGTGAACTAGAAAGAAAAGGCATCCTTTCATATTCACTTGAATATTGTTAGAGGATGCCAGAGGTAAATCTGGGTCTTCAGCAAATGGTGCCTCTTTACTATCAAGGAAGCTTTAAACAGGAGTTTGATGAATCTTATAGACTGGCATGGATATTTAAATTCTCAGTATTTACTAGATTTAGATTTCTTTAGAACACTGCACTTTGCAGACTCTGTTTTCAACCAGGAATCAAGATAAGGGAAGACAGATATCTTTAGCTGTTGGAACAAGCTATCTCCATTGTCAAGACTTGGAATGACAAACAGACTAGAAAACAAGACTTAAGCTTAGAGCAGCTGTGTCCAGCGATGTCCGTGAATCCATGGCTTGGTTGTATCCTTATATTAAAATAATTGTCTTGCTACCAGGAAGGATATTTGCCAAGAACACACAAAAAAGTCTTTTATTGACCATATCCAAGACAGTTCCCAGAGCTTTACAGAACACTCAGTGTCCAAGTCTCAGAAAGAGTAAAAGGGTTAATCACTCTTATGGTCGTTTCTTTCTTTTGCATGAATGTTTTTGCATCAACACCCTCTTAGACATTTTGTGTATGTGATCCATGCTCACACTGTTTACACCCACATTTTTCTCTTAGCATCTATTGTAGTCCAGGCCATTTGGAAGGCTGGGCCACGGGACCCTGCCCACACTGCAGACCCAGGCTTCTGGTCAGTCCTCCTGGAAACAGGATGACTAGAAATTGGAGTCTGACAGTTGGCATGAGTGGACCTAGCATTAGTTTCACTGGTATTAATGATGGTCAATGAAGTACATGAAGCTATTAATTGTTTCTTTTCTCTAACGACAATCTTCAAGCTAACACTATTCAAAGCTGTGAACCAAATAAGTAGGCAGTGACTGCATGGAATATACACTTCTATTGCAAAAAGAATCAGTCTATTGAATCTAGACAAATTAATTCCTTCCCAACAGTCTGGCACATTCAGAACCTACCCACCTCCCTGAACACCAGCCTGGTTAGTGGAGAGCAACAGGACATGTTTTGAGAGGGTCAGATGATGTATGTTTTCGCTCCTTATCAATATGCAAACCTGGGGAAAAGATTAAGGTTGTTTCTAAGCTCGGTTATGCAGTTGCAGAGTAGAAGGGAAGGTCAAGGGTCTTTGAATGATGATTTGTTGTCACATAGCTTCATTTCTAGACGTCCGGGGGCTAAAAATACACCAGACAGATGCCAAATGAGAACGTTCTGACAGGCAGAGACTCAGCATCACAAAACAATCTGTTGAAGAACTTTGTATCCTTTTTTGATGGCCCTAGAGAAGTGGCTGGAAACATATTCTGTGGTGTTCCAAGCATTATTCGATATCCTGTTTAGTCTCCCCATATTTCCATCTCGAACTCTATTGCTCTAATCTTTTCATGGAATCGTAAGGACTGCTGTTAAATATTCCCATTTTAAATGCATGATTTTGATTATTCAGTGTACATTTCTGAAAAAGCATTGGCCTTTCAGGCTGGGGAACAGAAACATTGGTTTCTTGGGTCAGAGACCATATCCCTGCTACGCAAGGTGCTCTGACAACATGTCTCTTGTGGAATCTGTCGCGTTTGGAGTCTTCAGAGGGACTTTATACCTGTCTGGCATAGTTCTTTACCATGTTTTCCACAACTTTTCCATCTTCTCTCCTGTTAAAGTTTCTTGGCTTTCTTCCTCACTCACTGAGCACTACTTCTCATATTAAAAGTTCTTGCAGTTGCTCTTTTTATGTTTGTATTCCTATTCTTTTCTGGTCTTCTGCAATCTCTGCTGTGCTGCCAGTATGTAGGTCAGCAACGCTTTTGCTCAAACACTGTTAGCAAGCGATCTGGGCCTAAGTGTAAGTTGAACTGGTTGTCTCTTTTGCCAAAAATTATTCTGCCTCTTATTAATTCTTCTTTTAACATTCTATATGTGCAATGTTCAGCAAAACTGTGATCTGCAATAATAAAAGCTTCAGCTGTTTGCCCTTGTTCTTGGCACCTCATAGCAAATTTGTACTTTTTCATGTATTATATTTTGCTTGTCTGTGACATCAACTCCAAAGTCTCGTTTGCTATTTTTTTTTCCATCTTTTTTTTTTCTTTCTCCAGTGTGAGACACAGGTAAGAAACAGCAGCAGGAATAGCCAGAGCAAATACCAAGGCATCTGTGTAATATTCTTGTACATTTCTGAATGAACTCCTGAAATTTTCATCTCTAGTGGTAACTAAGCTGTCAAAATCAATATTCTTTAACAGGGCAATTTGCTGTTCAGGTTCCACTGCATGGTCTGTGATTCACATCAAAACCAGTCTGTGCCCAAACTGGTCAGGTCTAGGAGTTTCTGAAGCAGATTGGTCATCTATATCCTGTATGTTGCCAAGATTAATAACCATCCCACAAACCTTTGTGCACATACAATGTAGAACACCCTACACACTGTCTTCATTTCCACCACACAGAACAAATCATACTTTGCTATGCTCCGTAAAAAACAACCGTATCAAACCCACGCCCTCAGATACTGCATACTGCACATTCTGAGGACTATTTTTTCTATTTAACCTCCTCAGACGCTGTGACCGTGATGCTTTTCAAGAAGGCTCTCCTTGCAAAAGAGGTCAGGGAACTCCTCAACACAGAGACAAATGCAGACACCATGGGAGTAATACTGTTACAAAATCTGAAGAATACACAGGAAATGATTTTTTGGAATGTTTTCCTGAACCTGAAAGATGACCACAGCAATGGCCAAGCTCTGTCCCCCTTGTCAGTAGGAAGAAGCAGCTTAGTCCCAAAAGTTTAGTACCCTTTGGTAACATGGCAACACACAACATCCTTGAAATGAGCAGAACAAAAACTACAATTTGCACACTTGCAGCAAAAGACTTGGAACATTCTATAGAGAGCTCGCTCTTTTCTACAGCGTCAGCAGATTCCCTTCCAGGAACCTGTAACAGTGGAGGAGAAGTCATCATCACTTTGTAGACTCTCACCAGCCAGCTGGCAAAGAATTTGAGGCTAGGTAGATTGGGCAAATGAGCTGTCTGGGGAGATCTACTATGCTATCTTGCAGAGCATTTAATTTTGCACAAGACACCCCCTCTTCTAGGATAATGCCGATTTACATCGATTGAAAGGCATTCACTCATCATTCAGGCATGGGACACTCTCGGATGGCATGACTAGCTAGATAACCATGTATTTTCCTGAGCTTGAAATGATATGTATGCAAGATGAACAATTAGGACAACAGTTTTGAAGACAACACCCCAAATTGTTAGAGGTAACACATTCCTGTGACTGAATAACCTCACTTTCTCCCCCTTTCCCTCAGCAATATTTCTTTTTTCTTTTCTTGAATATTCTCTTTCCCAGGTCCTTTTGTCCAGTTTTTTGTGGTCTAAGATGCCCTCCTGTCTCCATTCTCCAGGACAGATAAGTTCATCTCTGATCCCACGTGAAAATGAGTACCTTGGAGATGATATGGAGTCTGAATCCTTGTTTCACCAAGGGATGCAGGGCTTGTGTCTAACACAAGGTCTTGGGGCTTGTGTCCATCACAAAGCCTCTGGAAGAACTGGATCCTAAAGGCATCTCTGATCAGCCTGCACAGGAACAGGACCTGTCTGCCTGACAGATGACTGCAAGAGAAAATGTTTGTATTTCCTTCTCACGCTGTACTAGATCATCAGAAAAACATTTTTCTCTAGGTTTAAAAAAACTTCTGTCCTTAAGTCTGAAGTAGTGTCTCGGTCACATCCGCCTTGTCTCAGCTGCTCTGTTTGCCTGAGAAGTGTCTGCCATTTCATATTTTCAGTCTAGTTCTTCTGCTAAAGCAGAAAAGCAAATACGTTTGCCAGGGACATTAACAAAGCTCTCCAGACTGGGCAGCAGGAGCTGTCTTAGGGGGCATCTGCGTCATCTCCAAAACAAACCTTGATAAACCTGTGTATGGTGACACTCTGTGCATCTGAATCTCAGGGAGCAAAGCTATTCTTAGCTCCTGCCAACAGCTGCAGCACAATGCTCACCTTCTCCATCACCCTGAGAGCCTCAGTCAGGTGTAGATGAATACACGTATGATCAGCCCTTTGGCAGATTCATTCAGGACTTTTCAAGGATTCATCTCTCTAACAGCCCTGAACACAAAATCTTTGGTGTTGCCACTTCATACACCTACAGCACATTCAGAACGGTGACAGATTGGCCATAACGACCCCTTCAATCAAGAACAAAGCCACAAAACCTTTCTAGGTCAGTAGTTTAATATTAGGCTGAATTTAGCAGCTCCCTTTCTGAGGAGGAAAGCGAGAAGTGCATGGAGTACTGCAGGGTTTTAGAAGCACAGAGCAGCCCCTGAGATCAAATTCCTGAAACAAGAGCTGCTGATTCCAGTGTCTGCCCACGAGCCTGAAGGAAAACCTTCCCAAGGAGCGATGCTAGAGCTGAAAGATAAAGCAGCAGTAAGCCAAGAAGCAATGATGTAGTAATAGATGGTTGCTTCTAATGATCTGTGTGGCGCAGTTAGCATACTCACTCACTAAGGACAGCAAGGAGAATCTGATAGGTCTCTGAAATCAAGCCCTGCATCTTCCACTGCTGATACACTGCCCTTTCACCAACATCTTTTGCCTTTGCTCCACCTTCTTTGCTTGCGGGAAAACTGTTGATGGCAGCTGCAAAAGGCAGTCACCTAAATGTGCATTGCACCGTACAAGTTTTCCATGGCTTTACACTACAGCAGTATTTTTTACTACTGTAAGCACAGCTATTTTTAGCTGTATTTTAACTATTAAGCGGTGCTGAAACTGAAGAAAGCCCTTCTAATTTTTTTGTGGGAAGAAAATGCAGCCGATTTCTTTAGAAACACAGGAAAAGATTGTGACTGTTGTGTGTAAGAACTGCTCAGAATATTCAGCTGTGTGGCATCTTTCAGTTAAGTGTCAGAGGCATTAAGAAAATAAACCTACATAGCTACAAGGAAGGATTTTTTAAGAATGGGTTTATGTGCTGCTTGCACTGCTAGTGTTTTATAAGGGTGATATCATTATAATTTTTACGGTAAATAATCATACCAATAATTGCTAATATCAGAAACCTGCTAAATCAAAACTGACTTATCTGAAAATGGGATTTGCCCACAGGATATGTAATTTCAAGGTATCAATCTTGACTGAAGAGCCTTGATTTTTCTGCCAAAATCCTCAGGTTTACAGTATTTTGCACAACCTTGTGCTTGATAAGAATTCCTCCATCAGCCATTCTGTCTTTACTTCCAATTAATTTTTCATATTGTCAATATGAAGCTGGTAGTAACTTCTGCATTCATTCCAGTGATCAGAAACAACGACCTGTCACAGCGAGAGCATCACAGTCTGTATTTCACTGTCAGGAACACAGGGACAGCTGAAACTGCATGAACACATAAAAAAAAAAAAAAGAATTATGTGTTTGTGTCTGTCCTTCTCTCTCCTTTGTGAACAGTACACTGCTTGGGGTGATCTCCATGTATATTTAGCATAAACAATGGAGTAGGCTGTTTCTTCTGATATCAGGAAATTCAAAGAGATAAGACTGGAATGCTCTGCTTGAGTGCTTAACATTAAATAAACATGGCCTTTGGATAAATAGTTGATACTTCAGAAAATGAGGCCACCTACTTACGTGCTAAGTGTGGCTATACGTGTCTCTTTCTATAAACAGCCAGGCTTGAACATTTTAACTCCAGTGCATAAATCCTCACAAAATTAAACTGGATGGTGAATATGTGCTTCACTGTTACAAGAGCAAAGGCAAATGAAACCCCTGACAGAGATTTGCCCTGGGGCGAATAAGAGATGTGTATTGGGACTGTAGTGGGGGAAGTAAGAATTTTTCAAGGTTGCCTAAGCTCATTAAAGGTTTCAATTTGTATAAAGATGTAAAACTTCAAGCTAAATATCTACAAATGTAGATTTGGATCAACCAAAACAATTTATTTTGATCAGATTAAAAATTACTGATTTCCATTTTGATCCTAGTATGTGCATAAAATAGAATACAACATTTTTAAGCTATTTGGAAATCAAGAAATTGTGATGAAAATAACCTGTTCCTGCAGAGAATTTTAACTTTATTGAATCAGCAACTTCCAAAGGAAAATATCCATCAAAAATTGTTTGACCAGACAACATGGGATCCAACACCAAGGAGGAAACTGAAGCCCTCATGCCCAAAAGCACGTAAAGGGAAGACTGTTGTACCTTCCACTGTGCTACTGAGTGGACACACTCTAAACCGTAGTTATGATCCAGCAACACACTAACAAGGACTTTCACACTGCTCTTAAGGTTGAATGCAGTTAGGAGCAGTCCAGATATAGTAAGATAACCTTACTTTTTCTACTTAAAATCAAGCATTAAGATAACTTCTGGAGTGAAACTGTTAAGTGTAAAATGTCAGTTATTGTATAGGGCTGGAATTAATTATTGCAGAACTTCAGCAAAATATAACACAAAGTACATTTTAATTGGATTCTAATGTTTTCTTTTTTTAAGGTGACAGCTGGAGTCCCATCTGGCCTCATTTCTCACAACACAATCCATTTTGTATTATAATACTGCCAATATGGTTATTACTATTGTTGGTTGTAAAAAACTGTAAACTTTCAGTCTGGGCAATTTCATCTAGCCTTCAAATAAAGCTGACTCAACTTCCAATACGTTGTTGCTCAGCATATTGAAAATTATGTGGCACTGAAATGAACAACAAATAACTAGAGAAAAATATATCATTTTCTGATATTGGAGTACATCCCTTAAAAACAGCTGCATGTATTGCATAAAGTATTATAAACAGAAAGAAATTGCATTGAAATTTGCTATTTATTTACTTTAAGGTAAAGATGCAGATTCACTGCTTCTGATTGCATTTATACAAAGAACCACTATATATAATCATTAGAAAGACAAAACATTGAACACAAATATATTGACCATATTACCAGTTCTAGCAGAATGGCCCCAGCCCTGCACACCATAAGCACTTCCCCACACCACAGTCATGGTAGTGAGGTTATTTACAACCCCTGCTTCATCTGAGAATGGTGATTTGTAGCAACTGGCCAACCTCAGGAAATCATCAATCAGGAGGACAGAAGGAGGTTTAATGCCCTGGAAATATTTCCTCTCTGTGTTTATCCTACAAATACCTCATGGTTGTTTCTACAGCATCCTGAAGTGTAGGAAGATAAAGCCACATTCATGAAAACTTAGGTCTAGCTGGATAAACAAATTATATGTAAGGGGAGAGTGGTGTTGTTTATCTGAGAGCTCTTGGGCTCGGATAGATAATGTTGATGACAGACTAAAGACACAAAGGGGCTGAAGTGATCTGGCCCAGTCAGGCAATGCAGATAATGATATATTTAAAACCTATTTCAAGCATCATTTGCGAGCTGGAGTAGTTCCCAATTAGAAACATGTACACATGTCAGGTCTCTATTTTGACCACAATGAAACTCTGTTGAGCACATGACACAGGATCTCTTTACTGTTTTCATTATTGAACACAGAAAATATATTTTTAAGTGCAGCTGTGCCGTGTATTCATGTCCTGTGTCTAGAGGATGAAGGCTACAGAAAATACAGAATGTTTGACTTGTTTTCCGTGCACCTCTGAAACCATGTCCAACGCTAGGCACGAGTCCCACCACGGAACTTCACTAAGCTCTAAGATGCTTCACTGGGCCTGCACCTTTCCAGTGATACTGCAGCTGGTGCTTAGGCAAAGAGAGGAAGTAGCCCATCTGTGGTGTAATTGCAGGTCATGATCAATCCAACTTCCCGTGATACAGCTTGGCCACGTCAAGGTTCAAACCCAGCTGGCAATTAAGCACCACACAGCAGCTTACTCGCTCACTCCCTGGTGGAACACAGGAGAGAATGGATGAATAAAATGAGAAAACTCATGGGTTGAGATAAAAACAGTTTAACAGGTAACGCAAAAGCCATGAATGCGAGTAAATCAAAGCAAGGAAGATATTCACTACTTCCCATGGGCACCCAAGTGTTCAGCCATCTCCAGGAAGGCAGGGATCATGCGTAACCACTACTTAGGAAGACGAATGTCATCACTCCGAAGATGGCTCCCTTTCTTCTTCCCCCAGGTTTGTACACTGAGCATGACGTCAGCTGGTATGGGATATCCCTGGCGTCAGCTGCCCCAGCTATGTCCCCTCCCAGCTTCTCGTGCACCCCCCGGCTACTCACTGCTGGGGTGGTGTGAGATGCAGAAAAGGCCCTGACTCTAAGTACTGCTCAGCAGCAACTAAAACATCCCAGTATTGCCAACACTGTTCCCAGCACAAATCCAAAACATAGCCCCATACTAGCTAGTATCAAGAAAATTAACTCTATCCCAGCCAAAACCAGCACAGCCCACCTCAGTATAAAATTGGTCCATGAATAAATGGTCACATATCCTTTGTGTCAGATATTTGCAAAGGATTGGCTGCAGAGTTGAGCACTGGAGCTGAGCTTGTGGACCGTGTTTTAACAGACCTGCAGGTGGACGAGAACTAAAGTGGACTGTTTCCTTCATGTCTTTGGTTGCTTCACTTGATAGAATAGAAATGGGGCTGTCTGTAGCAAACTGTGTAATTACATATCCAGATAGTATTCATTCCATACCACCTACTAGCAACCACGAGGGCATTACATAAAAACTGCCTACTTGTGTTTATTTTTATTTATTTTCTGGCACAAAGCGATTCTGTTTGGGGTTAGGTTTATATATTTACAGGCTTTACGTGTTCAAGGTTTTGTGTTATGGTTTGGGGTTTTTTTTATTTTTATTTTTATTTTTAGAAAGGTGCTTATTTCCACTTAAAAAAAAAAAAAAGATATTCAGTGAACAGGCCAACCAGTCAAACCAGGCAGAAGAAAGAAAGAATTTTCCGACTCACAGGCTTCTCCTCTCATTTATTGCATTTTCACATCCGTGTTACTCTTTTGATTACGGTGATTGAACATTACTATGAAAGGAGCAGTGTTCAAAACCCAGGAGACCAGTGTTTCCAATCAGAGGAACTGCAGCCCAGGATAATCTGTTTGCAGAGCAGCTACAGGCCCTGACACAATTCTCAATGAACAATCAAACAGAATCAAATTTATGCCATTTATGGATGAAGTTCTTGCAATGAGTTAAGAGCTTAAGGAACAGATTCAGGCTGGTGTAAAGTGTTTTAGTACAGTGCTTTCAGAAAATAGTTAAGTTTCTAAGCATATAATCTGCTGTAAAGTACTGCCTGACTGCAGCCCTCACCACAGGGGCTAATGCGGTCTAGGCTGTAATTACTGAGCACTCACTATTTAGTTCGGATTCTTTTTGCTGGAGAGGAAAACATTTAATCCTGCTTAGTATCCTATTCGTCAGGTTATCGTGAGTGGGCACACACTGCAATCTGGCAGGCAGAGGTTTGCCTTCCTGGGCAGCTGCTCGTGCTTCGTATAAAAAGTTACAGTCAGGAAATATATGTGGGTTTAGTTTCTGCAGGGTCTGCTTCTGTCTGAGAAGGGTGCTGCCAAAATCCAGATCATATCGTCCTTCTCCTTCGTGGGACCATAGCTAGGTCATTTGAAACAAACAGGAATATATTCCATGACTCCAGATGAGGAGGAAATACATCTCAGGAACATAACGTAGGAGTCCTTCCGTGTCAGACTCCAAAGACCTCACAGCCCAGTGTCCTGTCTGTGACGGGGACTAGGGGTAAAGAATGAATATAAGAAATAAAGCTGGTGCAGAGTCAGGAGACTTTGGTCTGACCCCCTCGATCCACGACTTGTTAATAGCATAGAATAGAATTTTAGTTATTTCAAAGAAACTTCTGCTGCTATTATTCAGAATAAATATTGAATTCAGGTCTTAAACCTGTATATTTGTAGATGACTGATTTCTTTCTACTTTATAAAATACCTGAGGGGAAAAGGGAAAACAGGCTAGCTATACTTTTTTGTTGCCATGTAATTAAGCTCTATAAACATTGATTTTTCCCCCTCCTTTTCGTTATTTTTCTGTGTCATTATTAACTACCAGCTTTGAATGTGGGACTTTTCAATAGCAGATTCCTTACAGCACTCACAGATTTAACTGCTCACACAATTGGTCTTGAATTCAAATGAGAGTTATGTTTTTCTTCTGGTTTGGGGATCTGATCAGAATTCAGATCAGTAGCAGAAAAAAAAGGTCCCTGGATACTTCCCAGTGGATGTCCCAGGGGAACACACAACCTGGGTGATTAGCTGGCAAGCCCACTGGAGAGCTCTACGGGTAACCCTTAGGGTCAAACAGCAGAGAAACAGCCTACTAGCAAACCTGTGAACCAGCATCGCCTTCCTGAGAGAGGCTGCTTGAATGTAACCCTGTGAATCTTCTCCCACAGCGATTAGAACACCAGGAAGAGACAAACGGATTCCTCCTTTGTTATGTTGGGTCATAGGTTGGACTCGATGATCTCAAAGGTCTTTTCCAACCTTATGATGCTGTGATACTGTGATGTTACTAAGCAGAATTTATTTCTTTGGTTGACAATTGAGCTGGCAGTTATAACTGTTAATTGAACCGAGAGCATAATAAACTCAGAGACTCCCTCTCTGAAAAAGCAGCATTTTCCAGTTTGGTTTTTTTTTGTACAATGGTGTGTTTCTCTCTGCTTCCTATCTCTTCTCAGTGCCTTTCTCCTTGCCTTAACACAGATTATATAGACTGTGCAACAATGAGCTCTTACTTGCAACCAAACATCTGGGCTTCTTTATGCTATATTTTTGGTTATAAAAAACAAAAAAATCTTTACCTCATGTTGCGGATGGAGTGATGCACTTCACTGGTAAGATAGAACAGCAATAAGTTTCTTGATCACAGAATCACAGAATCTCTGAATGGTCAGGGTGAGAAGAGACCTCTGGAGATCACCTAGTCCAAAGCAGTGTCACCTACAGCAGGTTGCACAGGAACGCATCCACTCAAGTTTTGAATATCTCCAGAGAAGGAAACTCTACAACCTCCCAGGGCAGCCTCTTCTAGTGCTCCTTCACCTTCACAGGGAAAAATCTGAAGTCCTTATGTTAAGATGGAACTTCATGTGCTCCAGTTTGTACCCATCGCCCGTGGTCCTGTCACTGGGTACCATTGGGAAGAGTCTGGCCTCATCCTCTTGACAGCTGCCCTGTAGATATTTATAAGCACTGATAAGATCCTCTCTCATTTTTCTCTTCTTTAGGTTAAACAGACTCAGGTCTCTCAGTCTTTCCTTATAAGACAGATGCTCCAGTCCCCTAATAATCTTTGTGGCCTTCCACTGGACTCTCTCCAGTAGTTCCTTGTCATTATTGAACTGGGGAGTCCAGACCTGGACACAGTGCTCCGAATGTGGTCTCACTAGGGCAGAGTGAGACAGACCTGCTTGGTATGTGCTTTTTTGATACACACCAGGATACCATTGTCCTTCTTGGCAATGAGGGCACGTTGCTGGCTCATAATTAGCTCGTTGTCCACCAGCGCTCCCAGGTCCTTCTCCACAGAGCTGTTTCCAGCTGGTCAGCCCCTAAACCCTAACTTTCTCCTGAAGTCTAGTTCTGCAATCCTGCTTATTTCCCTGCTTCTTCCACACAGGATCCTGAACTCCGACATCTTCTGGTTGTTGCAGCCAAGCACCAAGCAGACCTTCTTTGTTTGTTAGTACAAAGTCCTCATCAGCTCCTCCAACACTTGTGTCAGGAAGTTATCATCTATGCTCTGCAGGAATCTCTTGGACAGTGTGTGTCTAGCTGTGTTATCTTTCTAGGAAATACCTGTGTAGGTGAAGTCCCCCATGAGAACCAAGCCCTGTGATCCTGATGCTGCTTCCAGCTGCCTGTCGAAGGCCTCATTGACCTCCTCTTGCTGGTCTGGTGACCTTTAGTAGACACCCTCAAAAATGTCCCCCACACTAGTCTGCCCTATAATTCTTGCCCATAAGCTCTTAACTCATTCCTCATCCACACCTAGGCTGACCTCAATACTTTCCAATTCCTCCCTCACATAAAGGTCGCACACATAGAGAGTGACCGCACCACCTCACCTTGCTGGCCTGCCATTTCTAAAAAGTGCATAATTGTGTTATTATAATGATATGAAACAGGGATTTAAAGAAGTTTGACAGTAAATGTGACAGTGGATTAACAAGATTCAATAGCAAAGTACACTTAATTATTTATGGCATAGGGGACAGGGTCAGACAAAACTGTCAGGGAGACCCTTCCATTGGGTCACAAGGTTCAGAAAGGAGCCCTTTCCTCTCTAAACTCCTTCTCAGACAGGAGTATAGATGTGACTGAATCCAGACTTAGCCCCAGACTTCATCAACAGTTTATGTCTGAAGGATTAAATATGTGCAATCAATCCTTTATATCACTTGGCTAAGATTTCAAAGTTTTAATGCACTTATTCCCAGTTCACTTACAGAGTATCTGATGTGATAAGGAATCTCTCAGCCTCAAGGAATAACCTTGAGAGGCATCCATAGTCAAGAAGAGAAACCAGTGTGCAGCCTGCAGCCATGCAAGAGTGCTCAAAGGACCCTTGGGCTGCTCACTATTTATGGAGCAAGAAGATAGACTCGTAGTCATATTTGCCAACCAACCGCAGATTCCAGTTTCTTCCGAATTTGACTTGAGTCAGGTACCATCCAGCACAGTGGCCAGGTGGACACAGTGTCACAGATTAACCCTTGGCTCTTGTGTTATTATCTGTCTCTCCTGAATCCACCTTGTGCCAGATGGTTGCATCCACCTGACCTGATGCATCCACCACGACCGCCATTGATCGTTAGCACTTGACCAGAGTTACTGGGAAAGGTCAGACTGGGGGGTGGGGAAATACACCATCACACTACAAAAACCTACAACTTGGCTTTATAATCTTTGATCCATGGCTGCTTTGGAGGTCCAGAGACTATTTCTATGGGAGCCAGGAAAGGAGCCAAGAAAAGGCAGCCTACTATCAACTCACACAGTCTTTGAACAGGGTCTTCACATTTCCCAGTAAACTGTTAAGTTGTCCACAAAACAAAAAGGCTGAAATTACTGGTTTACTCTACAGTCACGTGATAGCGAATGTTAAGAAGAAAGAAAAATGACGTAAGGCTTTCCTTCACTCCTTGATGATAAACAGTGACACATATTGGAGCATCAAGGAATTATCACTGTCACACAAGTCAGATCAATGGTCAGATCCAGAGAGAGATGCTTTCTCCTGTTCACCAGCCAGCCAGACTCTGAAGAAGCCAGGGTCACTGTTTTTTGAGACCTGCTCCCTTGGGAGAGGAAAACTGCACCACGAGTTCCCATAACCAGTGTTTTCACCAGCCTCTGCCACGCCAGAGAGCAGAGGTCTGTTCTCAGCCCTAATGTACCGAGGATGTAATCAAGTCTTAGAGTATCAGTGCAGTAAGTTGTCCTTTGTTTTCCCCTCAGTTCTCCCTCCCTTGGTTCCTCTATTTCATTCTTCCTGTTGCTTCATTCATCATATTCCCCCTCACTCTTGCTGGCAGATAATTTATCTCCTGCACTTTCATAAACCCTTCAAACAGGCTTTAGTATTAAAGGCTATTATTTATAAGAGAAAGCCTTCAATTCTTCATCAGAAATGCAAATTAGACAAGATTTTAAAGCTGCCTAATAAACTACTGGTGCAACACAATTTGGCATGTTTCAGAGAAACCTTGATATTGCTGGACTGAAATATTGCATTCACATATTATGATTCAGAATATTTCTCTAAGGTACAAACTTTGTACAGACCTTCAGAAAAAAAGAGGGCAATGGGGAAAAGGAAAGTTATTTTCTCTTTTTCATATAGCGTGCTATAGCCCAACTTTTAGTAACTCGCCGCGTTCCTATGACTGAATTCTGTGGAGCCCTTGATTGCTTCACAAAGGTCTAATGATTTTCATGGCTGTCATTGCTATCTGCTATATGCAAAATTTGCAGTGTGCTGAGATTATAGGAGACAGGCCTTGGCTTCGAGTCTACGAGCTATAAAAAATCTTGGTAAGCACCCACCGGTGCTTAAGACATGTTTTCTTGGTGTTCTCTTTTTTCTTTCAACTTTCTGTTATCATCTTGCTCGAAAGTCAAACAAAGAAACAAAAATTAGATAACATTAAAACTTCGGGGCAAAGACAGTTCCAATTTATTAAAATACCCAAGTTTCACCGTTGAAGAATAATTTAAAAATCCCATGCAATGATTATTAAATTTTTAAAAACCCTTTAAACAAAACATTCATAAACTTATTTTTGACTGACACTTCCTTCCAAATGCAGAGCAGAACATTCAAATATAATTGTTGCTATCAGTTGTCTTTCATTTTATAAAAGAAAAATAAAACAAAACAGAATATTTCTAATTGCCAGAGGGATGAATTAGTCATTTGCAGAAAAAGGAATAAAAAAGTCTTTAAATTACTAAAGAAATGAATGTCATCATTTAACTTGCCTGATAGAATGAGAGAACTTAACCACATACAATAGCTCAGAGATTTATAGTTCACATTTACTACAGAGAAATAAGAACACCTCTATGTGTAAGGTTGCAGCTACAGTACCCACAGCAAACCCAATTGTGTTTTCCTTTGCAATAAGAAGAAAAAAGAAGAAAAGTGACTTGACATTTTTGGAGTTGTAAACATGCTGCGTGCCTGCACGAGTGGTGTGGCACTCGAATAGAAATCCTGCTTCTCACTTGGTGGCAAAACTTTTCTTCGAGACTGAAAGCAGTATACGACGAGCTCAGAAGTGCAAAGGAACAACCTCCAAATCCCTTTGCATCATGTTTAGAAAACTTATTTTTGTGACATCAGTGGAAATTCCATAATGCTTTTATGCAATCATATTTTCCTGTAGCTGTATTTCCCTCTGCTGGCTCTCTACAAGTGGATGAAGCTCACCTGAGCTTTTCGATATAGCCTGACTTCAGAGATAATTTGAAGCCATATCAAGAAATGAAACTGTTTCCGTTCCCAGCTATAGACATATCGCATAAACAAGTTCTGAAGTCTAATATCAAAACAAACCATAAGTCTCTACAGGCTAAAAAATGAGATTAGCCTTTGCCGTAGAGTTAACCCACCCGTTATTTTGGGCTTTGCAGACTTTGCAGTTGATCAGGATGGTAGCAGAAAAATCTTTAGGGATTGCAGAAATCTCTGTTTTGTTATTAAGGAGGGAAATGAGGAAAGAAAGCTCCACTGCTCTAGGAAATACTGGCTATGTGAGAGTCACTTGCAGAAATGTACTGGGAAAGGAGTATCTTTAAACCTGAATCCCTGATTCTAGCTCAAAACACCTTATTTTCTACTGTGGCTCCAGCCCCCATGAAGTTTATCCTAAGGCTGTGCTTTCCTCTGCTGGCTCTTTCAGAAACACACTTCTTGCTTCAGTGAGAAAGCAGTCTGAGAATCTTTCTCAGTACAGATTTATCCAATGAATCTTCATATTGTCTGAGAGTTTTTTCAGTGCTTACTGCTGGAAAAGAAGACACTGTGAAAACAACCACTGTAACAGCTTGGGTGATAGTGGAAGCAGCTGTGAAATGTCTTTTTAGACAGGTGTTCATGAATTGTCATACCACACCAATAAAGATATGTGGAAGTAATTGCCTAAATCAAATTTCATCTTGTGTTCCTTTCAATATTCCTGTATTTATTTGTAATTGGCAGGGAGGTTCTTCATGCTTTCGTCATTCTGCCAAGAAACCTCATTCAACCCTGTTTGCAGGCTCAATTACCTGATACGGCATGAACGGTCATCCATGAAACCTGGCTGCATTTATTCCGTTTCTTATATTTTGCTGTAGAAGCAGCTGTTGCTGTAGAAAGAAATGTACTATCATAAGTTCTGTACAGGTCACTTTGGAGGCAGGCAAGACAGCAAAGTGCGGAAGAGTTCTGGGATCTGGAGGAGATTTATTTTGAAAGCAATGAATCCTCTACACTTACATATTTGGATTTAATCTCTCCAAGAAATCACGTGGAGCCAAACATTTCAAGGTGTTTAACACCTGAAACTCAGAGGGAAGTTCTTAATGCAATTTGTTTGATGACAATATACTGATTTCATGTCCTACAACTTTATAGTGGTACTTACAAACACCTGCAGGCTCTTGAAAATGCATGGGGTGCCTATCTGCAGCTCTGAGTCCATATACACCTTGGAGAATTTGTCCCTTATGCACCAGTATTCAGTAGCCATTAAAAGAGTTAATAGCCCTGCTCAAATTTCCCTAAGCAGATGTTTATATGAAAGATCCTGCCATCCAAAAGGGCACTAACTGGCAAGTCACTGGGCATTCCCAGCAATAGGACCAATGACTGGATGGGATCAGAGACAACTCAAGCCCTAGGGATGAACCCTCCTTCTTGCCCCGCCTTGTTGTACTGAGCTTCACAGATCACAACATTTCTGCAATGACAATAGTGAAGGTGGAAAAAAAATCCCCTCAAAAATTGTCTAAATTCACATTTCTCTGGGAAAAAAAAAAAATGTTTCCTGATCTCTGGAAATACCTTAGACTAAAGAAACATTTCGGAGAGAAAAGAAAAGAAGACTCAGAGCCAGGCTCTAGCTTTACTCAGTCATAGGAAGAGGTTTAATACTGCCTGAATTTTTCTAGTCTCATTTTCACTACTGCATGTTGGTGTGATGCCTGCACTCGATGAATAATAAATTGTGCTGCTGCTGCTTGTGAGTGACCTGGCTTCTGTCCTGCAGCAACATATTTTCCAAGGTCTGCTTATAGGGGAAAGAATACAGAGATCAAAGACTCCTTCAAGCTACTCTAGAAGGCTGGTTTGTCAGCAATGTGGGTCTGCCAGAATTTGAATTCTAATGGGCAGCTCTGTGTCACCCTTCTGCCATTGCAAATAGGTGCCTCTTGGTCGTTGCAGGATTCACCGAACAGCACCTACCCTGGCCCATCTCCTGTGTCCGCTCCTGACATTGGCAACGTACCCGCTCCCAAAACACGGAAATCCCAAGCACAGAGAAGAAGAGGCAGTGAGGACGAGCTGCTGCATCCTGCTGTTCTCCACACAGCCCTCTGACATCCCAGAGCGTGTAATTCTGAGGAGAAGGAGCTGAAGGGATGGTACAGAGCACACTGGTGTTTCTCTTTAACTGGAGTGAGCAGGGAAATAACAATGCAGAAGAAGGAGGTTTCACCAATTATCTCCCAAGCAGTTGCTGTAGCCAAGAAAGAAAGAAACAACTTGACAAGAAATTTAACTTGTGCCAGCTTCTGTAACCAAAGGCTGATATTCAGCACCTTGGGATTTAAATCCAGTAAATTGGAGATATGGTTCATATAGTGAAAAAAAAAAGAATAATAATAATAATAAAAGACTAGGACAGATTCCTGCCTTTAATGCAGAACAGTCTCAGTACCATAGCCACTACAAGAAAATCAGCTTTCAAACAATAAATTATGCAGTGCGACCAGCTGATTGTAAATAGTTGCAGCCGGCGTTGGTGTGATTTGCAGGAAGCACAAACAGTATTGTTCTTTTCAGGGATCTAATTCAAAGAATTAATTGAGATAAGGAAATACTGGTGAGAATGAAGTGGAATGGAGAAGAGGGAAGGGATGAGATCTTTGTCCCCAGTCTTAAGTGACTCAGCGGTACTAAGCTACCTGGCCCAGCCTCAGCAACTTTGCTACCTTAAAGCTGTTTTCTTTGGAGGTGATGTGTCACTGCCCACTACTTCATTCTGTACCCAGTAGCCCACACTTCTTTTTGACTCATCTGCATGCAGCCAGCTCGAACAATCCAAGCTGTTAAATTCAGGAGCAAATAACATTATAAAAAGTGGTCGTTTCCCTTTCTCTTCAAGTCTTTGCTTTCAACAGAGAAACGCTGACAATAGTAGGGGGGTGTTTTATTATCCCAAATTGACTTTCCTCCTGAGTTTGCTCCCGTCCCCTTCAGAACTCATTGCAGCCACGAGCTCCACAGTTGAATTAGGTACTGAGTAAAAAACACTACATTTTTGTTTGCTTGGCCTTTTCTTTGCTTTTTTTACTACCTGAACAATATTATTGTCTTTTTGCTAGATCTTGCATTATGTGCTAAGACTTCTAGGGAGGCCCACTGAGATGGAAGTTACACAAGCAGTGAAGCCCTCTTTGTGTTACCAGTGGTTTCTTCCAATCTAATAGTGACCTTTTCCTCTTAGACCGGGGAGCTGAGAGGTTGTAGAAAGTTGAAGTGGTTGAAAAATACCAGAAATGTAAGTTTCGATTTATGAATTAAGATTAAGAACAAAGTAAAACATTATTAAGAGTGCCAATGCTAATGAACAAACCCAGTCCTCATAACGGTACTGGGGATCACTGTCTAACCATTTCTTGCTCTCTTTACAGTCCTCACATTAAGCAGAATTTCTATAACTCTAGTTCCTGTAATTTTTTCACTTAGTCCAGGAAAAGAAGACAGGTGAGAACTGAATCAATGGGAAAGGAGTAACCTTCAAACATCTGTTATCAGTAGCAGGCATACACTGACTCATGAAATTATGAAAATACATAGGTGATACAGTTATGAAAATAGTACTGTATTTATGAACAGCTCCAGGAATTTATGACATAATTAAATCTAATGATTAAAATTTCTAATGCAAAACCTGCTGTTATGAATAGCTGAGTAATGCATATATCAGAGAGCACAGCTGCCAGTTTCTCCTATGACATTTGACACAAGAGATTTCCATTTTAAATGTGTGATTTGATATTTAAAGACAAAGCAAGGCATTATCTATTATTATTGAATTTGACAGTTTGTCACAGTTTTAAGATACATGAGAGAAAAATACATAAACCAAAATAAATGTAAATGAAAGAGTCAAGAAGTGCTTAAGGGCTCTGAGTCGTTGAATCTGCCTCTGTTATTGACAATGTTTGCAAGTATCTAAAGGATTTGAACAAAGAAAAGGAGGAAAAAAATATTATAGGAGTCATCTGAAGAAATGGGAGGATATTAAGCAAACAAGACTTTAGAATGAAAATCATGAAAAGATTCCTAATGATGACATTTTCTTGACTGAAGAATAACTTCCCAGAGAAACGTCTGTAATGTCTCTTATTCCAATGATTTGCAAGTGAACTTGAGTAAAGTACAGACAATTTTATACAATGACATAATTGGTCTTTAACACTGTATCCTTATTAGTCTGTATTTTTGTTTCCATTATCCTACACTCCACAATTGCTGCCTATAGCTAGACAGAAATCAGCCTAGTAAAAGAGAAAGAATCTTGATGCAAGAATAAGCAATGCACTCTTTCCTTAATGTTTTGTCTCCTCTACAGTATATTTATTTTTAGTAGTTTAGCAACAGAAGCCCAGTGACTGGAGTTCTCCATCTTCCACAAGTTAAGAATTGTGCAGCCAATTAGAAGAGAAACTCCCAAGAGGACAATGGGAACATGTTTTGCCTCAGTTTAAACAATCTGTTCCTGGGCGGTGTGTCCTTCTGTTGATGATGTGACACAGCAGACCACAGTTCCAGTCCCTGCCCTCCTAATCCCCAACCTCCGACCATGTTGGAATTAGCGTGCACCTGGGATCCCATCAGGAGCACAACCACAGATAGATCCCACTGTGAAAATACTCAGACTTCAAGTAGTTGAGACTTGCTCATGGAAATCCTGCAGCCTCCATGGTCCTGAAGATCTACTGCCCTACCTGACCAGAGATGCACATATCACAGTATCACAGTATCATAAGGTTGGAAAAGACTTTGAGATCATCGAATCCAACCTATGACCCAACACCTACACCTACTTCAACTTGTCAATTACACTAAGAGCCTCATCCAATCTCTCCTTAAACACCTCCAGGGACGGTGACTCCACCACCTCCCCGGGCAGTGCATTCCAATGGCCAATCACCCTCTCAGTAAAGAACTTCTTACAATGTCAAGCCTAAACCTCCCCTGGTGAAGCTTGAGACCCTGTCCTCTTGTTCTGTCGCCGGTCACCTGAGAGAAGAGACCAACCCCTGCCTGACTACAACCTCCTTTCAGGCAGTTGTAGAGAGCTCTAAGCTCTCCCCTGAGCCTCCTCTTCTCCAGGCTGAACAACCCCAGCTCCCTCAGTCGCTCCTCACAGAGCTTGTGCTCCAGCCCCTTCACCATCCTCATTGCTCTCCTCTGGACACACTCCAACATCTCAACATCTTTCTTAAACTGAGGGCCCAGAACTGGACACAGTACTCGAAGTGCATACCAAAAGTGGCCACAGCATCTCCTGCTCCTCTGCCCCTGGGGTGAAGGGGGAGAGGTGCGGTGCTGGCCTAAGCACCCAAAGTCTGCCACAGGGTTTATTCACAGGCACGCCCTGGCTGCAGTGCCCAGGAGGGGCTGCCAGACCCCCTGGACAAAACCTCAGTGGGGGTCCACAGCTGGGAAAGCCCCTCTGCCAGCTTTCCTGGGGGTGTCTGGACAGGGGGTAGCGGCATGAGGCTCTGCTGGGAGTGTGTGTAGGAGGTCCAGGATCTGGCCCAGAGCAGGAGGTGGTAGGACGGAATAATGGTCCTGGACTACCTGTGGGAAGGTTTGACAAGGCAGGGTGCCATAGGGGCTGGGAGGAGATTGCACAGAAGTGTCCTGTAGTAGGGTTTATGGCTGCCCTGGTGACTACACTGTGGTAGCACAGGGACTCGATCTGCTTCTGCATCCCATCAGGGGTCAGCAGAGCAAAACGAGCTACACAGAGGATGTCACATTTTGTCCCTGTTGCCCAGTATCCCATGGCAGTACCTGAGGGTGAAGACAACTCACTCCAGTCCCTCCTCAGACAAGCAAGCTGCTTGCAGGGAAGCACCATTTGCATGATTTGTCCTCACCTTGAAAACAAAACAGCTCCTTCCCTCCTTCCCCCTCTCGTCTGCATTTGGTAACTCCCTTTACCTGCTCCTGCCTCAAAACCTGCAGGCACCTGAAGAGCCAACAGCAGCGCTTACCATCTCTCTTGGATGCCTAACGCTAGTTGGCCTTATCTGTAACCTAGAGCTGCTGTTTCCAGGAGGTCTAACAGCAAAGGAAGGTAAGTGTTGTTGTACTGAGTGAGACCAACACATTTAGCCTAGTAGCCTGTTTTGGATAAAATTACCGGTAAGAAAATAGAGGTATTTTCCCACAAAAATTTCCCAGTGAGTCCAGTGGTCTTTACAGAGTTTCACTTTCTCAGCCTGAGAAGAGTTTATTTATTTAATAAGCATCAATAGGCTTTTCTATCTAGAATTTGCCTAAGCCCTTTCTGATCACGTGTTAACCTATATCCATATTCCCACCCCACACCCAAAGCCAAGGAGTTCAAATTGCTCACTTTAAGAAAATCAGTACAAGTCCTTTTATACCTAATCAGTTTGATTAACCTATGATAGATATCTCAAATGTGTCATTTCTAGGTGTCATCTCTATTTTCTATGCAAGTCAAGGTTTTGGGGCAGTGACACATAAATCTTTTCAGAAATGGACTAAAGTCTTCCTACCAGTTCACTTTCACCAGATCACAAAATTATTTATATATGTTAGTAATTTGTAATCCCTATTTACCTGAGTATTAAGGGTTAGAATTAACCCCACAACTTACGTATAGAAGACCCCATACCCTATAGTTCACCCCGAAAGCTATCTATTCCTTCATGATGTCATGGACAACAAATAAGAGAAGACTCCAGATGGAGTCATTCAACATCTTTATGTGTTCAGAAAGCTCTTTTATTTTGGTGTCCTTCTTTAGTTGCTTATATGCTTATTGTGAAGTAGCACACAAAACTGTTACGATATTTGCATTTGTTATTGGTGACCTACCTGTAGTTCAGTGAGAATAAACCCAAACCTTCATTCCTGCTCAGTGGAGACGAGCCCATTATGTACCGCTAAAAGCGGTGAAGTGCTTAGGGAAGATTTGTTGATACTCTCTGGCAGAGATACCCAAAGCTGCAGGTGTCCCTGCTCACCTCTCCACCAGAAAGGCTTTAGGTCCCTCTTTGGAGCACAAAAGTCATTTCTACGCTGTACCTCAGCGAAAGCGGTGTGGGGTTGTGCAAACTACACCCCATACATTTGGATCTATCCAGTACAGGCCCGGGCAGCACACGTCACCTCCTGGCACTTCACTGGCTCATGCCACGACCGCCACAGCCCGCTCGCTACAAAGGTGGATGCAGTTCCCTCCCCAGTCTTTTTTCCCCCTGGACTCTGTCACACTGCCTCCTGTGTCAAAACAAAGGTCCAGCTCCAGGGGACCACCTCAAAGCCATCCCCACGCTCTGACATTTGGCTAAGGAATCGCGGAGAGAGATCAGACATATCTTCCTCTACTTCTGCTCCATATTCTGCACCAAAGGCAACAGGAGTTTCCTCTTCACCTGGCTGTTCCATCCAGCCTACTCTGAGAGCTGACCCAGAAGCAGCTTTGGCTCTGTCGATTCCTCCTCCTCTTTGTTATGAGCTTTCAGAGAGAAACACCACTACCTACTGCCAGCACCCCAAATGCACCAGCATGATCAGCAGCACCTACGAGCTTTCGGGGGAGAAACACGCACCCCATCCTAACCTGCCCTACCTGTCTGGACCCATGAAGAGGGTACCAGCACTTGCCCCTCTACACACAAATGAGGGGGACTTGCCTTTCTGTGCTGTGGTTACATATTTACCCAACACTTTACGCACACAAACAGTCAGCCCACAAGCACAGATGGTGCATGATTCACTCCAGGGCTCTGATCACTGACTGCCGATCGCTTTGGATTGGGCCCACAGCACTGGGAAATTACCGTAGGCACTTGTATAATTCAGTAATGATTTTGCAGCCAAAGGCTCCAGCTGCCCTTCCTTGAGTGGCAGCTTGGAACGAGGAGACTGGCAATGACTGGTAGGACTACAAACGTCTCCTTACCTCTGGCAACACCAAGAGTGGAGGGAAAAAACTTAACAACTTGAAGAGCTACGCAGTAGATCGGCTACGCAAACTGCTGAAACCCTCCCTCAGCCCTCCTGGTGCTTGTGGTCCTGCTGGTACATGATACATCCCACTGGATCCAGGGCCAGTCTGGCAGAAGCAGCCTGGTCAGTAGCCACGTAGCTGATCCTTCTGCATCTGAAAATTCTCAAACCAGTAATCCCTGAACAGATGCAAGTTCATTATTTACTTGTATCACAGGTTTAAATTTGTGTATTGGCATGTGGATGCTTCTCACTGTTATTATTGACGACTCTAAGACAAGGTTGCTTTCTTTAAGCACCTATAAAATACTGCAAATCACAGGTCAGCCTTTCAGACCGAGTGCCTGGACTCTCACAGATAAGACTTTATGAGTATGCGGTCATGGCCATCCCGCGACGTGTATTTAAAGGCGCCTGTGGGTGGGATGTTGTCCTGCCACTGACTTTTGAGAACAAACTCTAGGCAGCATATGTGGTGCACATAAATACTTCTCTTTTTGTAGCATGGCCTTCTTAGTACTTTGCAAGCACAGCATTTGGCTCAGTTCTGCACTGCCGCACCCAAAGGCAACCAGATAGCACTTCAGGTGGAGGGAGACCTTTGCTGCTCCAAGGGTAAACGCATCCTTGAACTGTGTGCTGCCTAGACAGTAAAAACCTCTCCATGGACCAAGGAAGAGCATTGATTTAGGGATGCCCAGGCATTTCCCTTTATACAGGTTGGTGTAGTCGTCAAGTCTTCTTTATTTCTTCATTAAATCAAAAATAATTACATGCTGAAACAAAACAGACGGGAACTGTGTTGGACGTCACTGACCTAAGAGCAACCAGCATATGGAGAGGACCGGGGGACACATTCTGCTTGATTAGTGTTCCAGCTTGGTGCTGTGAAAAAACTTCCCTGATATTTTTTTGTTTGTAAATAATTACAAATATTTTTACACAGATGGTGTTTACATGGCTGCCTAAAACACTGACTATTACCATAGTTCTGAATTTTAAAACAATTGTGACAAATACCAGCAATTTCAAGATAGATATCTCTAGAGACTAAATCAGAGCCCAAATTCTATGAAATTCAAATAAATTTATATAGGACTTCTTTTCAATAGGATTTTAAGATCATCAGCCATTTAGAAGATCACCCTTTTTTTAGTTGTACTTGCATAAAATTAAAATTATTTACTGCTGAAGTCAGTGGTTCTTATACTATGGACACCAGTAAGATCAGAGTTGTGCTGGCGGTGTTATACAAATAGTTAAACTACACAATCCACAATACTACTTAGCCTTTAGCTAACATTTCTACAGCCACCTGGAAAGAAAAAAAAATACTTGTTATTTCCAAACTGTGAGCAGAAGGAGGAATATTTACAGAACAAATTTTCTTGAATGTTGATTTATAGACTGTAGGAATACTAATTTCATTTTAACATAAGCTTTTTATATTTTCATTGCGATTAAGAAAACCCAAACACTTTTTCATCTCATTTGACTGACTTAACACCTCCCAAAAATAATGAATACACAGTTATATATATGCACACAAAATAAACAGTGCATGCAGAACAGCTATGTGATGTGAACCTTGCTGTTTATTTAAGGAAACATTTCCTTATCTTTCTAAAAAACAAAACAAAGAGTTATTTCACTCTATAAAAATCCATGTAATAAAAATCACTGAAGTGTAAGGCAACAGATTTATTCCAATGTCATTTCAAGTTTTAAAGCAGCCTGTAAAAATATAAATTTCAGATGTAGATTAATGACGTTTAAAAGATATATGCACAGGGTTTACCAAACAATCAGAGCTCAGACTATTTGTGGCAAAGCAACTACTGGTTTTCAGCTGATTACAGGATAGGAGCTGAGCTGGGCTTCGTATTTGTTACAGCAAAAGCTCTGATCTTATAAGCAGGTACTCTTGGCAGTCCCGTGGCATAGATCGCAGATGACTGGGTTGGAAGTGACTTCAGAGTGTGATATAGGTCATCCTCCAGTTCCAAGTATCTGAATGCTGCCTGTGGATTACAAAAGACATGAATTTTTGAGAATTTGACTCAAAAATAGGGGCAATAGTCGCTGATGAAGGAGAACGCTGCACTCAAGGCCAAGTTTCTGTAATGCTCTTGCGTGAATCAAACACTTCTAGGTTGTCAAAGAGGATGCTTATCTTCTTGTGAAGACTCACATCCAACTCAATGACCTGACTCGTGCTTTGGCCAGCCACAAGAAGTTTAGAGACACTCCACGTGAGTTTCCTCCTCACAGACGTGCGTTGCTCTCCCTGATGAGCAGCTGCTGCTGAGGCCGTATTGCTTGCAGCCAAACCATCAACAATTTCACCCCCAGCAACTAACTGTAAGGACATCGAAAGACACGTCCACTAAAAGGAAATAATAGAAGCAAGTTGTAGGCGATTGTGTAAAAGCACATGCAAGCCACACCATTCAGGTTTCCAGTTTGGGACTCAATTTTTTGTTTGTTTGTTTCTCAACTCTGTTGAAGTCTTCTGGAAACCAGAAAAAAAAGCATGGAAAACAACATCTTGAATGAAATGCACTGTAGGTAATATGAGCATTTGCTGTGCGTAGGACAGCTCAGCAGCTGGAGACTGAAGTAAGCTGAGCTCCTTCTGGGTCAGGTACTGCCACTCTGCATCGTGGGAGCCTTGCCAGCTGAAGTAAAAAGTCAATGAACAGCACTGCCCAGAAAGGGGAAAGGATTTTCTCCAAGCCACTGCACCGTTCTCCTGACACACCTGGGCCTATTGCAGGCTAAGAACAACGCTCCACGGATGACCTTCATTTACACTCAGCTACTTTGCAAAATGAACTGGACTATTTAAATTCAACTCGCTGTGGTTATCCAGAGTAAAGTGCAAGGAACTGATAAAACATCAGAAAAATATGCAATTATAATATAGAATTAAACAGTGAACTCTAGACCCAGAAATAAGAAAGGAGCAATTGAGACATTTATTCGCTTTAAGGAGATATTCTGAAGACAGCAGCTGTTCATCTGAAGACGTTAAGGTCAGAATAAATAGGAGGTTAAACAAGGAACTTCTATGTCTGAGTATAAATTGAACAACTTGGTTGTAGTCTCCCACGAACTCACTGGTGCTGGTAGACAAGTCTGGTGGTGGGCCCAGCATTTGAAAAGGTCATTAAATGCTGTTTGAGGAAGGACAAAGCTTTCTGACCCAAGAGGTCCTGTGCATCTCTCCTTCGTGAGGCTTGGTTATGTTTTCTACCACATTTATTCTCCTCCTACTCTATATCATTTCTATAAGACATACAGTGTACTTCAACGTGGAGACACTGAGTGCCCGGAATGTTCTTTGGGAAGACACATCGCCCATTTGACCCCTATGCTAATTGCTGCTCCCAAGCACCTTTTCAGATCTGTAAAAGAAGTGAACTGATCCCAAGACAATAATGAGCATTTTGCAGTGTCATTTGATAGTAAAGGAATAACAAAGAACAGCTGCTGTTTTAAAATAGAAGGGTCAGTCGTATTTTATAGGACTTCTCATGCCTTTTAATGACAGCAAAAGTATTGCCATATTTATTCCCTACAATTTCCAAGTTTATTGCCAATTACTTCATCTTTTCATGCCAACAGTGTTTATTGTGTGCATGAAAAAAAGAGGGCAGGGGCAGCCTGGGCACTTGATATGTATTTAAAGATTAAGGACAGTCCTATTATAACTATGTGACTGGAGTTATCCAGCTTAAGAGACTAATGATATTTCTGATATGCAACCATGATCTACAGCCACGCTTCTGGAAGGCAGAGCAAACCTACTGCAACCATTGTCCTGATCATTTATAGTAATAAGATAAAAAATAGTCTTTGAGAGCAAAGGGAGAATGTACACACAGAGCAATTACTTTTTTGATACATGGGCCTGATTCTCACTGAATCAACTTCACCACTCCGCAAGTTTTGCTACTCTTCCAGATGTATAAAGTGACCTCAGTGACAGCAAAGAGATTTTAATTTCTGTTGAATTACCGTAATTTCTTCAGCTCCATTTGCAGACAGTATGACAGTATCACAGTATCATAACGTTGGAAAAGACCTCTTAGATCATTGAGTCCAACCTATGACCCAACACCTACACCAGTGCTTTAAGGCAAACAAAATCCACCTTTGCAATAGCTTGCCTAGTCAAGTTAGGGGATGAGAAGCACAGTCTGGGGGACTTTCTCCAACCCTGACTCCCTCCTTCTCCTAGAAGGCTGTGTGTCAGTCCCTATCATGTCTCAGCACGGGTACCTTGGTGCCGTGTTTTTGAGACATAAGGATACAAAGGTCAGTTTCAGGGAAGAGAAGAGAAAAACATCCATGATACTGTGAATCCATGACATGATTCAACTCTGATTCAAGTATTTGGCTAAACCCAATCAAGTCTCTGGAATTCACTATGTACAGGTAGCTGCAAAACACTCATCATAGTGGTCCTGCATTTAACAGACCCTCTAACAGCAATGCACAAGCTAACATTTTTGATGGGTCAAAGTCTTAGAATTTCAAACTGACATTTATAGTAGTACCTGAGAAAATGCTTTGCATTAATCATGCACTTTGTTCATCGTTATCAATTAAATCAGATAAAGCTGAATTTAAAATTCAGTTCAGACTTTGAAACAGACCTAAAATTAATAGAGAATCGAAGTAAGGAGAAGAATATGAAGGTATTGATACTATTCTCCTGGTCATATATATATATAAAAAAATCCAACAACAAATCAAAATAAAAGGTATGGAATACTTTTGCTTTTTCTCCCTGTTCATGCTGTCACAGAATTCAGTTGCTTCAAGGGTAGATTACCTTGACATATCTCCTCAGCAGTATTACATGACAGTTGCTAGCAAAGAAAGCAAAAACAAACCTAAAAGGAATTGCAAAATATTTGAGATTGATCTTAGAGAAGGGGTTGACTTGCCCTGACTGCTTATATCCAGCCATTCTAGAGCACTGACTGCAAACTCCCCAGTTAGCTACAGTCTCTTGTGTTGTAACAGACCCCTCTGCTGAGATTAGCGACTGTTAACCTTTGCTGAGTTAACTCGTACATTAAAAAGGCAATAATCTACGTAGCTAATGTACGGTTAGCTAACAAAGTCAGAATTTGCCCCAGTTTAGCATATAAAAGACAGATCAACACACTTTCACAAAAAACATCTACTTTCCATGGAGAACTGGCATTTAAGTTGGCTTATTTGTTAGAGCTTAGTGTAGTGTCAGCTGCACATACAGCATAGCATTTTGGATTGCATCATCCCTGCACAGCAAGTGTAGCCTGAGGCTGCCGTAACCACCAGGCATGACCAGCTAGCTATTCATTGCCTTGAATCCATCACTTCAGTGGAGAATGTAGGATATGTTCTGCTGGCAAGAAAATGACACCATTACCTTCACTATAATTAAGGCTGAGCTGGCTGTCTTCTGAGAAATCCTTGTTTTAGTGTTCATGGTAATTTAGAATCGCATTAGGCTACCATGGTCATTGTCAGCCTAGCCAGATTTTTCATAGGTCATTTTCCAAAGTGAAATTGCAAACCAAAAAATTCAAGGTTGCCAAAATGAGTTATGTATTGGGATGTAGCCCTGACATCAAGTTATTAATAGGAGGAAGTGCCATTGGTGGAATTAAGACTTCTGGGTGTCTCTGCTCTGGGATTGTACCAGACAACATTATCAGCAGGCCACCCGCTGCTGAGAGTAGGATTAATTCTCACTATAGAAAAGGCCTTAGGGAATCTTTCTTTAATTTGAATTCCTCTCACTAAAATTAAAGTCCATTGTTCCTTATTCTGTCTATAGAGAGACTATGAAAGAAAACACTTTGTCTTCTCCTCTACAACTGTATTTTCCATACTTGAGGACCGCTGTCATGTAATCTCCTTGTCTTTTCTTCTCTGGAATAAACAATTGCAATTCCATCATCTTCGGCTACATCATTCAGAAGTCTGTTGCAATTTCTCCACATCTTTTCTAAAACACAGAACCCCAGACAAAACACTATATCTGTTCTGAATAGAAGGATTATTTCCAGATGTCCCTTCTTGTGTCCCAATCTGATGCTTGGGGATTTTTGTCATAGCCTAAAAATTTTGATTCATGGTTATTCTCTAAACCTTTCTGTGGAAATGGTACATAACCTGTGTTTCCCTCATTTAGTTTCTATGCAGCAGATTCGTCCTTTCTGAACACAGAAACTGCATCTATTTTAAGACTTTTTCCTGTTCATCCATATAATCCCAAATTTCATTCCTTATCTCTGTGTGCTTTCATGTTCTCACATATCTTTGTCCTATGAGAATTTAATAAACACATTCTCTACTTCATCTTCTTATT
Source organism: Neomorphus geoffroyi (assembly GCA_033558235.1). Lineage (NCBI taxonomy): Eukaryota > Metazoa > Chordata > Aves > Cuculiformes > Neomorphidae > Neomorphus > Neomorphus geoffroyi. The sequence continues at coordinate 15,774,911 of JAUMJM010000017.1, forward strand.
ACCATTTTATATAGATCTAGAACCCAAGACCAGCATCCTCAGAGTCTCCAAAATATTTCTCATCTTGACAGCAAACCATTGGCAGCTACAGTTTGAGTGCAATTTGCTGTAGCTCAGCCCTCACTGTACCTGTTCTCATTTATATAACCTGAGGGGAAGGCCCCTGGGGAAAGGCTCATGAAATAAATTTCTTCCATGACTGTAGTATCTTCTTTCCACTACACATAATCCAAACCAGCAGATCTTACTGAAGAGTTGTGTTTTCACAGTTCATGGCACTATTCTGGCCATTTCCTTATTGGTTTTAGTCATATTGACTCTCACATTAATAGACTGGCTTGAACACAAGGCCTTGTAGTTCGTAAACGAACAAAAAGTCTACCTGACAGAGCTGTGACAAAGAATAGCTCATTGCTGGCATCCTCAGTTTTTCATCCAACAATTAAATCAGTTGCATATATCAAAATCAACAACAAGCCTTGACAGTCCCCCTCCACTAGCAGCACTGACAGAACATTTAGGTCTACATAGCTGAAATTATAACACCAGCAATGTGTTCGGCTCGGTGTGATACAAGACAATCTCTGTGACAGAAAGTGTATAATCTAAATGACAAATAGGAGACAAGACGCACTGGGAAATGTCAAATGAAAATAAGGAGATGTTTTTCTCCTCACGTTGTTATCAAAATCACCTCACACTCCCATTTGCCTTCTTCTCAGATACTCTCATCAACACAGGATGCTGTCCTAAATTAAGGTATCACTTAGGTAGCTATGCATCCACTATCCATAAATCTAGTTTTGGCTGCGAATGACTGAAATGCTCAAGACAGGCTTTGGGGAGAAAGGCTGCACCAATATTGGTCATTCCCAGGTAGGGGAGCTGGAGAACACGTTCACAGAAAGCAAAAATGACCTTTAGGCTGAGATATGGCTTCCATCCTATGCTGAGCAGAAATGTCCTTGACCATTTCCCAAGATGGGCTTCTCACCAAACCAATGTGATCATTTTTATTGCTAACAGTTTAGTATATTAAACAAAAATCAACTCTTTTTGGCCAAGGTCTGATAAATTTCCCTTAGTCTGCTGTGTCATTTTCCATCCATTGCTTCTTTAAGAAATTAAAGTCATCTGCTTTGCCACACTAACTGTGACACTCCAGCTGGACTGCAAGCTTGTTTGTGCTATGTACATTTAAAATAAACTTGGCAGGAGGGACAGTGGATTCTTCCAACATACACCTGCCTAATGTCTCCTGAGTTGTAGCATACTGCTTGTAGGTAAATGATTGGCTAAGAAAATGATCCTACTCAAACATGGCATTCCAACAACTTTTTCTTGAGCAGGACCAAATATTTTAATGGCATTTCAGAAAGCTCACGTGGGAAAATGACATCTTTCCTATTGCAAAACCCAAATAGACAAAAAAGACTTTTGTCAGATGTTTTTAAATTGGTCAATCACAGACTCGAACTCTGCTGCATTCAGGCAGAGGCTTCTTTTCCATGCCAGGTGGCCGTAAGTGCTAGCTAGAATTAGGAAAGGTGGTGCAGGAACTTTATTAGGCCTCATTTATCACTTTGCTGCCCACTTATTACCAGACAAATCTCAACATAGTTCTACAAAAGCTATGTAAAACCAATCAGTAATTAATTCAAGTGTTGACAGAGCAGGAGGGAACCCTCCATTTTAACAATAAGCCTAAATGTCAAAGGTGTCGCATTGCTACAGTGATAATGCAAGTACTGATTTTCCAGGGCCCCCTGGCTTATTACTGTTCCACCACCTGATGACCAGGAGATAATATGGTATAGCTGGTTACATCTACACTGGATATTCCTATCTATGCTTGTATTGTCATATAGGCATATGCCCAAGGACATGAGCCAGGCCAGAAGGACAATCCAACCTGGTCTCAGGTCAAAATCAGAGACTATCTCCCAGCACAGTGCAGATGATCAGCCGTCATGCAGCTTTCACAGTGTGCTCAGCATGAGGTGTACTGGGACATCACAGCGTGGCCCCACAGACCTTTGTTTTATATTGCTCCATTCAGCTGATTACCAATTATTTTCTTATAGCTCAGTCCTAGGCTTTGGTGTGTGACCTTGGGATATTCTTCTCTATTCAAATTCTTTCGAACAGAAACAAGTTCATCTGAATCAGTTTTATAACAAGTCTCAACCAGATTTTCAGAAAATCCCGTGTTACAAAAGCACTATTGCTCTACTCTACGGGCTGCAGCAAAACATAGAAGTCCTGAAGGGGATGTAAACTTAGAGCTTTACTTCGTATAAAAAACCCCACAAACCTTTGCCCATAGCACAGAATTGGCATGAAAATACCTGATCCTTTACTTCTGGAACTCTTTCAAGCCAGTCTCCACAGCAGCTGACACAATGGTGGGGAATGACCCTTCTTCACTCATAGCGTCAATTTACAGTCACCGTTTCTGTTGCTTTGTTATTTTCCCCTTAGCTGCTTGTCTTTTCCAGCCCTTCAGTTCACTCATGTGAAAGTATTGGGGCAGTCATTCCAAAAGAGATACGGAAAGCTGTAATCAAAATGAGTGCGATGCAATTTATCTACCACATTGCTTGTCATCAGTGGTTTTGTGCAAAGAATACGTAAAAAAAGAGCCTGTACTGTGTGACAGGTGTGCTCAACCCCTGACCAGACCGATGGTAACGTCTTGCAAGGTCCAGAGGAAGCAGAGGCCTGAATTACATTATGTTGCATGTTGATTTGACACTAAGGCAACATTACTAAACTGTGTAGCTACTCAACTGTGTAGACACAGTCTCAAGCTTCGCCAGGGGAGGTTTAGACTTGACATTAGGAAGAAATTCTTTACTGAGAGGGTGATTGGCCATTGGAATGCGCTGCCCAGGGAGGTGGTGGAGTCACCATCCCCGGAGGTGTTTAAGGAGAGATTGGATGAGGCACTTAGTGCCATGGTGTAGTTGACAAGTAGGAGTAGGTGTAGGTTGGGTCATAGGTTGGACTCAATGATCTCAGAGGTCTTTTCCAACCTTATGATACTGTGATACTGTGAATATTAATCATTATGGACTTTCTATAAATAATCCTTTAGTCATAAATTGTTGACCAAGTCTATGATTATGTTTGGATCCAGCCACACCTAGGCTCCTCTGAGAAGGAGTTTAGAATGCAAAAGAGTCCACTCTGAAACTCATGATTCAGTGGGGCTGTCTCCTTTACTCTTCATATTTCTCCCATTAAGCACAAACCATTGTCCAAGTATGAGTCTAAGACTGGATCTCATCGCACTTAGACTCCACCAGGACTTTAGAAAGCAAAGGAGTCCACTCTGAACCTTATGAATCAACAAGAGGGTCTTCCTCACTGTTTTGAATCTCTGCTCTCTCTGTGAATCATTCTAACTCAATTCTAACTCAATTTTCCTTTGTATGTTCCTTCCATGCAGTAACTAATAAGGTGAACCTTGCTTATTGAATCTTGGTAAACCCCTGTTAAACTTTGTTAAATTCCACCGAATTCACTGAACTCTGTCAAATCATTATTTTACCTCAATAAAACATATTGCTGCTTCTCTCTTATGAGTGAGGCATGTTCCACTCATCTGCGATGTACTAACACACAGGATTCCCAGCTTCAAGTCTATAATGATTGCTAGCATTTTGAAAAATGCAAGAACGTGCACTATTTGAATTTCCATTCTCCTTCTGTAAAAAAATTCTCTTCATTTTGTTTCCAACATAATCCCTGCCCTGCACATGAAGAGCAAACCTGAAAATGTAAAAATGTTCAATTTGCTTGCCTTTAAAGGTTTGATGTTACATAAATCTTGCTGACAAAAGTGTTTCCCCTCCTAGTGTTTGAGTGTCACTTGCGATGCTAGAAAATGGTGCTTGGATAGCTTTATAAGCCATACAAAAGATTGGTTCCTAGTGCTGCAGAATCAGGCTTTTTGGCTTTCTGAAGGACCACACACACCAGTGTTTGACCTTCCTGAAACAAATTAGTATGTGTATCCTTTGATGTGACCTTTTAGGATGAAAGATAGCTCAGCTGTATATAGAGGTCCTCGGTGTCAACAGAGATGGCTGGTTGGCTTTCCCATATGCCCCTAATTTACAATTTTCTCTCCTCTCCCTATCTCAAAAATGCAACTGGGTGACAGAAATACTCCCAGGCAAAACTGTGGCAAACTCATACACGCAGGCACATATACAGGCATATACATATATAGATATGGATAAAGTCATACATGTTTGATGTCAGGGGTTGCTGAATCAGTAGCTCGGTGGAGGAGAGGCTGCTGCAGCTGCATGCCCCCGAGTCCAGACAGGAGAGAGGCTGAGTATGTGTTCCCACAGGTACACACACACGTATACAACACATGTACATAAGTAAGCCACACAGGACAGAAGAGACACGCTCAGCAGCAATGTCTTATGATCTTCTCCTCTCTGGCTGCTCAGGGTGAAGATCTGTTAGTAAGAGAAATATGTACAATGTGGATCCCCGCAGCAGCTGGGCTCAGGCACTCAATCTGCCCAGTAGTTGCCCCTGGATCCCCGTCTTTTCAGTTCCAGGCACCAGGACATAAGAGCCCCTGAGGCTGCAGCTGATACGTTCCTTGCACGCACACACGCGCGCACACACACATCAGTGTGGATCCTTCCTGTAACTGGGCTTGGATACAGACTATCCAGTAGCTGGGGCCAAATCTTCACTGTCCCTTTTGCTTCCTGCAAAGAAACACACAAGCACACAAAGGGGTCTCTCAGTCTTCTCAAACCCCATGGCCTCTTGGGCGATTGGCCTGGACTCCCTGGTTCCTTCAGTGGCCAGTTTCTCACACTGTCTCATTTCTAGACACATACATACCTGGCTCCTAGGTTATTTCACCTCCTCACCATCTTGTTCAGCTTGATATTCACCATCTTTCACACGCAGACATACACACCCTCACTCACTGCTGCTTATGGCACCACAGACAAACAACGCTCTGACCCCTGATTGGACTGATGGCAGTGAGACCCCCACATACACACATGCATAAAGAATACCCAGTCCTTCAATCAAGAAACTATTTAGAAATGGAGTTTAATGAGAAGTTAGGTCAGGCTGTGCTGACCAGGTGCAGGGCTTGGCCAGAGAAGTGTGCAGACCAACCACTGTTCTCACAAAGCAGCTGTTTTTATACTTTTCCCTTTATTTTTGCACATTCAGTCCTCCCCACTTTGATCCTTCCCATTACCCATCTTGGGTTCCTCCCTTGAATATCCCATAAAAAGTCTTGTGCCATCCCAAAATGTTCTTCCCTAGCATCCCACATTTTTTCATACCCACCTCATAGGCAGTGAGCCCTTCAGTCTGAAAAATGCTCTGCCTTTGGGTGTCCCCCAGCCCTTGAGGCTGAGGGTCCCCTGTGACAGCCCAGGAAGGCTGGAAGGTGCTGCTTTGTCTCAGTGGGTTACTGGGACTCCCTTACCTGCTACTTGCCCGATGACACTGTAGTATAATTGCATATCTATAGGTTTATCTGGTCTTCATATTATCTGCTGCCTCCAGCCAGACCATGCACAGTACAGAGAGTTCTAGTTCAGAAGAGCTGAGTAAATTCTGTACTAGAGGATGTCAGCAGTCTCAAATTTTCCTCACCCTTCAGGGGCTTACCTAAACCAAATCCCTGACTTAAGGAGTTTTCAAGTAGTTTTGTGATAACAAATAAACCTAAGCAATGGTAAGCTTACATTTACTTTGCTTCGCTTACCTTCATGATGTCCTTACCTTCTTTTTAAAATAAACTTTTAGTGTTAATTAATAAAGTGACCTTGGCGAGGTCACTTAATCTCTCTGTGACTCTATTCTCCCTTTTGTACAATTAAGACAATAAAACAATGCACCCACATGGGTATTGTGAAGCTTAATTAACTGGTGTGTGCAGGACTCTGAGGTTCCACAAAGGAGAGCACCACCAGCATAGAAAATTAATATTAGGATGAATATTACAGTAACCTGACACAGCATCTGCAAGTGAACAATTTGGAAAAAAACTCACCTCAGAGCAGCCTTGCCAATGCGCTGAAGTTGTGCAGCAGTGACTTCAGATTCAGTGTTCAGTGGCCAGAAGCATAAAAGAGGGGAGCACCTCACAGTCCCAGGTTAATTGCTTAATTCAATATAATTGTTACAGTTTGATTCAACGATCTTAAGATTCTTTTCCAACCTAAATGATTCTGCGATTCTGTGATTTGCAGAACACAGCTTTCACCCAGTTAAATACCTACGTTTCGTATTCCTCCCTATATCCATCTAATTCTTCAGTCTTCTCAGCACTACCATTCGAATAGCAGGTACAAACTATCACTAAATCTGTTCAAAACGGAGCGTCAAGCAGCTTAGGAAGTTTTTTGAACCCAATTGCTTTTACGAATCTGGTTGAAGTTCATCTGGTTCTCAAGGTATGCTTGCCAGATTTCCACTTCAGGAGAATCTGACCACAGCTTCTGTCAATGCATTTTGTTTCCAGGTTCTGGTCTCATGCAAAGCTTGGGTGGAGCTCACAAGGTGCAGATATTAGGAAAGGTATTAAAGACAATATTTACATCACCCAAAGAAAGAATAAACTGTAGAAGACCACATAATAACAGCAGAAATTGATCGTGTGACAATTCTATACTTTAAAACAAGTTTGGTTTGCAGTTTATACAATATTTTAAATTACTTTACCATAAGCATTCATAAGCATCTCAGCTGTGTGGCTGAATAACCTCCCTGATCATGACAAAAAATCAGAATAAACAAGCCATGAAGTTCTGCTTTTCAATGTAAGACATATCAGATGCCAGGTTTCCTAGTGATGCCACAGTCCTTAGAAGCCAGGTGATGCACAGTTAATTTTTAGACAGTTACCAGGCAACAGTTGGGACTAACAGAAGGCCACAAACAACTCCTTAATTTTCTTTTCTGAATGTGAGCTGCTGAATTTATATTTCAGCTATTTTTCCGCCGGAGGTCTTAACCATGGAAAAAGGATCGTACAGTATATTTGTTAGATTAGATAAGTGATATTCTTTAGCAAACCTAAGTATGCAATAAATCTATTCCTTTGTAAATATAATATAAAATTGCTCTTTCAATTTTTCATGTGCTCTCACCTAAGAAATTCTACCTGCAAGAAAGAAGTTGAACAAAAATCTCGGAGCCATTCTGTGGTGTTGTAAAAATACAAGCCTATGATTTTGCTTTTTGTTTAGATTTTCTTTTATCTGTCATTCTGTTTTGACATGTTTCCCAAACTCCTGTCACGAACCATTCTAATAATTACCATTAAATTACGAATGATGGTTTCATGAACAATGAAACATTCAGCTGCACTATTGCTTTTTCTATTTCTCCCCCTTACTTTCACCAACAAACCAGCTGAGGTTGATATGCTTACAAACCAGAAAATTACATGTTTGCCTGCAATAGGAGGTATCTGGACTTGAAGATCAAGATGTACTTCCCTCTCATCATTCTATGATAACGTCAGTTTGTCATATGTGCCAATAATCACTCTACCTTCACACTCCAAGCCACCCAAAGTCTGAGCTCAACATGGAGAAAGAAAAAATTAAATAGCAACAGATGGAGATTGCCTTTCATTTTTAGCATTTTATATGGTTTTAAGCCTATAGAAGGGGAGAAGATTTAGATTAGATACTAGGAAGAAACTTTTTTACCATGGGGGCAGTGAGGTAAGGAACAGGTTGCCCAGAGAAGTTGTGGTTGCCCCACCTCTGGAGGTGTTCAAGACCAGGCTGGATGAGGCTATGAGCAACGTGAACTAGTGGAAGGAGTTGTAACTGGATGACCTTTAAAGTTCCTTCCAACCCAAACCATTCTATGAATCTATATTTCTATGTAATCTAATCACTCTCATACATTTAGTATATAACCATCATCATCTCTCACAGCAGAGTCAACAACTGCAGCTCCTGACCTGGTGAGATTCTGTATTCATCAGTATGGTCTCATCTTTAAGAGGAACTGAATCAAACCATTGCTGCAAAAAAATGGGAGCCCATGGTTTCAGGTGTAAAACATGAAAATCTGTATCATTTTTGCCCCTGTGAGTAAAATGGAAGATAGGGGAAGGGCTCTTATTTCCTTACTTCACACACTATATATTACTGCGCTGTAATGTGTCATCGTCTGCAGGCAATTAGGAACCTGAGTTTATTTTTGCTGTTATTTATGACTGTTACTGCACTAGCTTCTACACAGAAATGATGCTGTTCAATTACAAGCCCATTGTGCTGAGCACTCCAGGAACACAAAAAAGCAGATTGTAAACTTGGGGGGGTCAAGTTACTCTCAGAGGTTCTTTTGAATATTTCTGGCGTTAGTATCATTGCAAAGTATAACCTGTCACACGAGTGGGTTGCTTGAAAAGCTTAAGTGATACAATACACAGGAATATGATATTTTGCTAGGTGTTTTATTCAAAGCTAAGCTAATATGATACATCTCACTCTAGATTTCTGTAGCATCCGGCTTTGTCACAAACATTGATCAACTGTGCCTGAAATTTCCCTTTTATAGGGAAGTGTTAGTAACCCTGCGAAGTGTGCAATTAAAATTGAAATATACAGTGGTTGAGGAAAATATTTTCACACTTGGAAGTCAGCTCCCACATCATGTCCATGGAGTTTATTGGGAGTTCTTGAAGATCCAAGTCTGGCTTCATAATTGATTTGAGCTGTTATCTAAAGGTATAGTTCTACACCCTGCTCTCTGTCTCCAGCCACATTCCCACCCTTGCAGCAGCACAAGGTGTTGTATGGATGTACTCTGGGTCAGATCAGAGAGCTGATCTAGCTGAAAACATGGAAAAAAACCCCCTACTGACTAGATGGCTCAGTCACATCAAATGGACTATGAAACTACACCCTCAGGTTCAACACCTCTGTACTGTGCTTTGGAAGAGCTGCGCTTGGCGTAGCTGGGGGAGCAATGAATGAAAGAAGTGGAGATCATACTGTGCCTGTTTAAAGCAGGCTAGTTGAGCAGAAGACTCGCTGTGCACAGATGGTTTGGGCTCTCTCCCCTGCCAGAGTGGCCCAGAGCTCACCCTCAGTTCGCAATGGAGTGTGACCTTGTGCATAATCATCAGGATCACAGGCTTGTCCCAAAGAAAGAAGGCAACTAGATGAAAATCTTGTTTAAAACAATCACTTTCTCCTGTTAAAGCACATTTCAACTAATTGGAAGCAATGCACTCAAAAAAAAAAATTACTTTAACCAAAATGTTCCCCTTTGGCTATGTTTATAATTGAAACACAGCCATTTTATGAAACAAAAAGGCAGCACTGGGTCTGTTTTACAGCCAGTATGCTGAAGGCTTCAGAACACTTTTATCATCATTTAAATCAATTGACCATGTTGATGATTTTAAGAAAAGAGAAGGGAAACCATGTAGGATCCTTCCAGTAGATGAGTGCTCTGATCAGTTCACGTTTTTTTTTTTTATGGCCAAGTGGATTGGAACTGGTTGGCTCTTTCCCTTCGCCTTACACCACTAGGGAAGGACAAAATCTTGAGGAGAGGGAGGAGGGAGGAAGGTGTTATCAGTCTTCATTTTTTTCTGTATTACTTATAAAGAATGACAATATGTTTTATATCTATTGGGTAGTTGCATTGGGTTATGACAAGCAACTGCTACGTTTTAGGAGTGGCTACCTGTCACTTCAGTGTGCAGAGATCCAAAACACTCTTGTTACAGCAGGGCCCAAACTTATCTCACATAAATTGTAGCATTTACCTAAGCTGACTCCAGTCTGAGGCTAAATTGTTTTTCTGGTTGTTATCACCTTCCATTGACTAGAGACAAAACTTAGGTCAAAAGTAATCCAAACAGATATCACTGCAGCACTTCCTTAGGGAGGATGTGCCAGTGTCTCCGGGTACTCTTTTTAGGCACAATGCTATCAGTTTTATGTGCTTGTGTTAGGTAGGCTAGATCTTGCAACTTGGCAATAAAAAGGAAAAGCCTGGGGTGGGAGAAGTGTAAGACCCTGAGAAGACTGGGAAACTGTTTTCTGGTAGAAAAATCCATTTTAAAATGTACTTCATGTTTAGTCTTCTGCAAAAACCTTGGCAGGTAGTTAGCAACACCTACACACTGGGACAGAGAGCCCGGGATGTTATTCTTTTAGTCTCACTTCCAGAACTGATCATTTGTTTGACCCCTAGACAGATGACTTCCCAGTTCCATCTCCTCTCTCTATCCATCTTTTATCTCTTCTGTCTAATTAGATTCCAAAAATTTCTGCTACAAAGGCTGTGTTTTTATACAATAACCAGATGTAACAAGACTAGAATCCATACACTAACGACCATGACTCTTCAGAAGAATTGTCCTTTCCCAAGGATCTTCCCATAGAGGATGTAGACAGAGAGGGGTGTTTGGGAAAGTTCATGGGAGTAACAGAGCAACAGAGAGAACTCAGGCTCTCTGTGGCCTGGAGATATCTTGGAGATAAGGCAAGCTTCAGGCAAAGGTACTGTACAGGGTTAAGGGCTTTTATTGCACATCATCTCACGCAGTCCAAATGGAACCTATAAGCACGACCAGGAAGTGATCAAACCCCACTGATCTGCAGAGAAAAAGTCAAGAAATGAGTGACTTGTGAAACTAAGTCTTCAGATTCAGTTGAAGCTTCTAAAGCCTACCATTGGACATATTAAGAAACCATACACGCACCCTCGGTGTGGTGTACAGACTGAGGTATCACACCTGAAAATTCCATTTGCATTAAGTGTCTGTACACCTCTGGCATTGCCCTTTAGAGGAACCGATCTAATTTGTAGTCTCCTGAAATCTACAGTCTTAATGTAAATGGCTGTAGAGACCTTAAGTCTTCCTCCCAGGCGTGGCCAGCAGGAGCAGGGAGGTGATTGTGCCCCTGTGCTCAGCACTGGTGAGGCTGCACCTTGAGTGCTGGGTTCAGTTTTGGGTCCCTCACTACAGGAAGGACATTGAGGGGCTGGAGCGCGTCCAGAGAAGGCAACGAGGCTGGTGAGGGGGCTGGAGAACAAGGGTTATGAGAAGAGACTGAGGGAGCTGGAATTGTTTAGCTTGGAGAAGAGGAGGCTGAGGGGAGACCTCATCACTGTCTACAACTGCCTGAAAGGAGGTTGTGATGGGGTGGGTGCTGGGCTCTGCTCACAAGTGACAGCAATAGGACAAGAGGAAATGGCCACAAGTTGTGCCAGGGCAGGTTTAGGCTGGACATCAGGAAGAATTTCTTTACTGAAAGGGTGGTCAGGGATTGGCACAGCTGCCCAGGGAGGTGGTGGAGTTGCCATCCCTGGAGGTGTTTAAAAGACAGGTTCCTTAGGGACACAGTTTAGCGGGGAGATAGGTACGGTTGGACTTGATGATCTCAGAGGTCTCTTCCAACCTAATCATTCTATGATTCTATGATTCTATGTTTATCTACAAGAGCGAGATGATGTGACCAGTTTTCCTTCCACTCCAAAGCTATACAGGATCTACACCTCTTTTCAGGTGGTCTAGACTAGAACTGAATAGTCTTCAAACGCCCTCAATGTGGCAGGAAGCTACATTGACCTCAGAACTACAACAAAAAAGTCTTAACGACTGTGTCGACCAGCTCTGACAAGAACCTGTAGCACTTTACTTCTCAAATTGTTTCCAGCTCCCCAGGGACATTTCTGACAAAGCTGAGTGCCACTTGCAAATAGGGATTGCTGTGTTGTCCTTGGAAAAGGCAGATAAAAATGCACTTAGAACTTTATAAAGCCCTGCAGTTTACTCATCTGACTTATTAAAGTATTTGTACATGATATTAGAATGACCAAGCTTGATGATATATAATTGTCAATTAATGAACTGCTTGCCAACGGAAGAGTCCCTCATTCTGCTATAGCAGGAGAGGGAGGTGAAGGTTTAACGAGCTGATGATATTTCTTCCAGGCTTATTTTCTGTTATTCCCTGGTTATAGCTCTCTATCACATACGGAAAATCCATGAATACAGAACAGATCTATGAACACTTGCCCTCATTACAGTTCTTTTTTTAAAACACTTTTTTAAAATGCTTAAAACGAATTCCTTTGTTTATCATTCAGATTTTAAATTGGCACTAAAAGTGCCATAATCTTGCAGCTTGTCATTATAAATATGCTCATTTTATGACCATCCAGGAAAGTATTCTGCATTAACGTTGTACTGAAATGCAGTGATACAAGTTCTTGTTCTTTAGCATTGTTTTTCCCATAAAACTCATCTAAAAATCATCTTGAACATGGGTTCCCTCCATTAGTAGGGCCACAACTCAAAAAAAGAAGACAATGCAAGGTATTTGATTTTTTTCAACTAATTTAAGAGAAAAGCAAGATATTTCTTATTAATATTCTATATGCCTAACTGCTCTAATAAGCAATCTGAAGCATCGCATGTGCAGTTAGGAAGAAAGCACCTCAGTATATCGGATCCTTTGAAATGAGCAGAATATTCTGCCATGCTCAAATTCTACATGATCCACTTAAGAGTTCATTTGTAAGAACCCTTCTGCTCAGTGTTCAGTGAAACAGAAGAATTATCATCAAAATTAGAGTAAAATAGTAGTATTTAACATTACACAAAAAACTATTATTGTTGCATCAGCTTCTGGTCTTCATTACAACATGTTTGTGAGAACAAGCTTGTTGGCCATTTACTCATCCCACCTTCATCTCTTCCCATCCCTGTCTCCACTTTGACTGCCTTCACCTCTCTCTCCCTCTCCCTTCAAGGACATGATTTAATGGTGGGAGAGCTGTCACATGTCTGACGCTTGTATGATGTGAATGTAGATGTACTGTGCAGTGCATGTGCAAACCAAGGAATAAAGCTGCATTTTCGCCTGTGAAAAAATCAGGGAGGTCTCTGTAACTGGAATTACACTATTTTTCTTATCTAGTCAGAAGGTAGTGTGAATGAAGCTCACACCTGTGGGTGCCAGGCGTAGACAGTCATCAACCTCTTAAGTCCCTAAGGAGTCTACTTGGGTTAAATACTTGATTTTATCTGTCCTTAAACCATTCTTAGTATTTGCAGCTAGAAAACTCATCCAGCTTGGGAAACTTGGGAAAACTCATCGAGCTCAATAGCTTTTGTGGCACCTATTCTTATGCATCTCACCATTCTGCCAAATACCTGATGCAAAAACATGAGGGTGAACACAACCATACGAGAGCTCAAGGGTAGCAGTCCTCTGCAACTGATTCAAAATCAGGTCAAGTCTCAGAGATAAATGAGAACTCTGTAATCCCAAACTGGCTTAAAATTGGTGTCAAATCTTAATAACTTCTTCACCCGCACAAATGGGTGTCCTTGTACAAAGCCAGATGTGCTGGCAGCTTGTTTCCACAGAGCAGTGAGAAGCTGCAGCAGATAAGTGAACTGAGTGGAGGCTTCAGTCTGCTGAGCTGTGAATGTATCACCTGCCTCCAGTCCACACTAAAATGTGCCATGTTTTCTTATATTAATTAAGTTATTTACACACCAACGTCACCATTGCTGTGTGCCTTGGAGGGCCACATCCCACGTGCTTCTACATCTGAGGACAGATGGTTTCGCTGCTGCCAGCAACTCTGCAGCAGAACGGACAGCTTGTGAACTGTGTCATTTATGAGCAGTGACATAAATTGAGGTCACTTTCATTATAGAATGGAACCTTTAAAAGAGCACATCACTGTCCCATGGATGGTGATATTTATAAATGTTTTGCTGTTTTCAGTGAACAAAAAACATCAGCTGTAGTGGTAATATTGTAGTGGAAATACAATGTGGCTGGAAAGGGAAAATCCAGGACAATATAACATCCATGAGTTTCATGCTCTGTAAATCCACTGGAAATTAAACTCAACTGACAACATTCCAACAAGTGTTCTAATTTCCCACATTAACAACCCAGTATATTCATTTTCAATGGCTTCAACTTCTCAGCCTAGCATATCGGAACAATTCAACACATCTGGGACTGAATTAATGTCACAAACAATTCCATACACTCAGAATGATCTTCTCACTTTCAATTACTTAGAAGAGAGTCCTCAGAGCAAACAGCTAGCATTAAAATCCCCACCACTTGCGTAAGTCACCCCTAGAACTGAACCAAGCTGTTATTAATTAGTGGCACATCCTCTCTGTTTACACAGCATCATTTGTGTGCCTGGTACATGCGAGCAAAGTCACTACCCCAAGGAGCTTATCGTTTAAATTATACAGATAGCTAACCTCATCATTATAAACTTGTTACAGATTTGAGCCTAAAAAGGAGGCAGAGCAAGACAAAACCATGGGGAGTGAATGCATCTGTTTTCAAGGGAGTCTGAGCTAGGATATGAGGTTATGCAAGGTTATAACCCACTCTTTTAACAATGGTATCCACTACAATATAGAATCGGGTGGGAGTGGAGATGGTTTTCAGCTGGGAAGATGTTTAAAGCTACACCAAATAAAAGACTTCAACACTGCAACTTTTTGGGTCTCATCCCCTATTGTATTGACTGGGCTATATCCAACAAAGGATTTAAGTGACTAAAGCAGGCAATGGTCCCAAAAGCATATCTAAATTCCCATGCCTAGTTACTGTTCAACCCTGGATGTACATTAAGAAGCAAGCTGATGTGCTATGTTTAACAAGTACCTCGTTTTAGTTGGTCCTTCTGCCCACAGCCAGGAGACATTACCATCGGCTCACAGCAACCGTCAGGAAAAACGAAGCCTGGAAGATGTTTCCCACATATTCACCACATAATTCACCATTTCATAGCTTCCTTTCCACTTATGACCGCACCCCCACTGCACAAAGGCTTTGAGTCTTTCAGTAACTTCTCCCTTTCCTTCGGCATGCACAGGTCAGCTGATGCAGCAAATATCTTGAGAGGAGTTAATGCCTTTTTTCAGACTAGTGAATTTCATTCCCATGAATCTGTATGTACTAACAAGATCACTTCTACAGGACAGCTGGCTCTTTCCTTCCAGTACTATTCTGGGTGATATCTTCTTCTTTCTGTACAACAAACACGATGCAAAGGGAGAACACAGGCTCCTTGGACCCAAACATCCCCAATAGAAGCTTTGCAAATGGGCTTCAAACCTGGCTGTTGCTCTAGGACATGTCCAGAAGCGCTCAGCGAGTGCCACTGGAGGACTTTCTGGAGGGCTACTATTCTGTTCCTACCCACTAAACTGTAAAGTTTAGTCTTTGATCTATAGAAAGGTTGGCTGTGAATCCCAGAATACTTGCAGGTTATGGCCAACCTTAATTATAGTTGAAAATCCTGAGTTAATCCAGTGGTATTCTCTTTTCCCAAATTGCCTTCTTTACCCATTTTTTAACCTTTCAGTTCATCTCTTGAATTCAAGTGTGTAGGAGAGGAGACTGGAGTATTGTTTGAGGCAGCCTTTACCATTATGCACCTAACAGTGTTTGTCAAGTGTACAGAGAGTCCTTTATCAGTTGAATGCATCGTGCAGTAGTGAAGATGTGTTATGAAAAAGCAAAGAGAAACCCTCACCTCTGGGAAATGCTAGGTTTGTAACAAAAATACATGTGACAAAGGTGTGGAAATATTTTTTTTTAATTGTCAGTTTCTGCGCAATTTTCTGGGGAAAAAAATGTGTCCTTTGTTCAAAAAGTCTACTTTATGGTGAAAAATGTATTTTGTGGGTCAATAGATTAAAGGCTATAGGAAAGTGACATAATCACCTTGTCCAATCTCCTGTAGAAATCCATTTGAGAAATATAATTACCGAAAAATCTTTGAATCAACCTTGTAACTTCTTTAGAAGTAATGACATTTTAGAATAACATATGGATTTAAACAGTTCAAATGATAACAATCTACCACAGCCTAATTCATTATTTCTGCTATTGAAAATATTCTCCATATCTTACAGCATCAAATTCTGCACTTTGTGACACATAGCATATTTTATTCTATTTTATTCTGACCAATTACTTCCCATGAAAAATATCTCTCGTACATAGGATTTTGCTCAAATCATCTTTCAGCTTTTTCTTGGGTAAGAAGAACAGATCGAGTGTTTTTAGGTTCTCACTAGAAGGCATATTTCCTGCGCTGTCATGTGGCTGTTTTCTGAATTATTTATTATTTAAAGGAAAAATGCTAGCTTGCTTCAGAACATTGCCTTGTTTCTATCTGGATACCCTAGGAAATCTAAATTGATAAGCATGAATACTATTTTCCTTCTGTTAGGACAAACCAAAATGAAGATTAGTTCTCAGCTTAGGCTGGAAGAGAATTGTTTTGATTCCGTTGCTTATACTATTATAAATTACCAGAAGTTTCAATAACCTATGACTCTTTTTTGAGGACACAGGTGAAAGCAGCTAGAAAAGAACAAATAACCCCAAAGTTTTCTGAAAAACTCATTAACTTGAATGTTGAATCTTGGGCTTTAAAGAGGAGTCATCAGACCAAAATCTATGTGTGAGAATCTGTATATATATAGCTGTATGGATGATACCCATACATAGAAATATATATACATATCATACGCATCTCTTTTTATACATATATATACTTGGACCATATGTGGCCTCCGTCTTCATACGCATCCCACTAAAGAAATTGAGCTGTGGTCATCTTTGACAGAACAAAACTTGAATTTTTTCCAACTGCACCAAGACCAATAGAAGTGCTTGGTTCTCAGGAGGGTCGGTTCCAGTCCAAAGTCACCAGTCCATATCCAGTCACCCTGGGGAACCCTGAATTTCTGCATTGTGCTTTCTACCCAGGCTTTCAAGTTGGCTGCTGCTGAATCTCTCCTTGGTCACCAAGACCAAAGTGACTTTGTCTTCAGAGGTGAGGAAGGTAGTGACATTACTTCGTAACAAAGGCTTAGAGTCTGGTGGTTTTATTTTGCAAAACTCTTTAAATTAATGAATAAAACTTGTGGCTTATAACACAACAACCACTGCACTGTTCATAGGAGGAAGACTGAGAAGAAACCTGGCCACTCTTAGACTGTAACTTCAGGAGGTTTTATTACTACATTTTTTTCTGTTTCTCCTCTACAGTTACAGTAATGTTAGCCTGAAAAGTGTCGTAAATGGCAGGCTTAGTTCTAATTAGCCTGAAAAGTATCGTAAATGTCAGGCTTAGTTCTAATTTAAGAGAACAAATAAGAAAAGTCTACGTCCTTCATTCTTATTTGTAAAATAAATTCGCATATCCTACAAACAAAATCATTTTTAGATACTAAACTGTAAAGAGGGATTTGACCTTGCAAATACAGCAAGTCTGTTGCACAATAATCCCTAAAACCTATGAGATACGCACCAGGCATATTTCTAGGGTAATCTAAATCCCATCGGAATGGACATAAGATTCCCATTAACTTCAGTAAGGTTTTGGTCTGGCCCTTGGTGCATTCAATGCAGTGTCAGGTCAAAAAAAAGCCCTCTGCCTGCTTTGCCGTCAGCGAGGAGCAGAGTAATACGTGTACGTTCAGCACAAGATAGATTTGCTAAAGAAACATTAGGATAAGGGGGAAACAATCAAGGGTCAGAAGGGTAAATCTATAAAACTGGTTTATTTTGCAAGGCAAAATTCCACAGTGACCACAAACATCTCATTTATTTCAGCTGACACCTCCCGAGTAGGTACATGGTTGCATATGTAACACTTTCCCATATTTTTCCCCCAGGACACAGTTTTGTTTACACTCCCAGTGCTGTGAATTTATAACAGCTGAGGCATCGTTTGGGTTATTACATGTAATAGGAACTGTATTTTCACAGATGGCTTACCTTCTTTGCCAGATGTCTGTTTTTAACGGTGTCCTAATAACTACTGCATATGCTAACTTCATTCTCTATATTGAAAAATATTGCCTCGAATGGACAAACCCTTTATTTTTAGGCTGCATTTGTAATCATTGAAACAATTGATGAACGTATGAACTGGATCCACCAGCACTTGCAAGTTGGAAATCAGCTCTGACTCTCTAAAAAATGAATGCTTCTGTGCCACTGGACCTGCCAGACAGGAGACATCAATTACTGGATTAAAATCCCGTTTGTGACAGACTGTAGTAGATCATTTTGTAGCTATATGCCTCCAGATCCCTTTTCAAGCCTAAGAAATCTATGATTCACCTTCTGAAAAAGATTCACACAACCATCACAATTATCAAACAAATCCCTATTTTCTTGCTTCGAAAGTTTACAGTCTGGAAAACCAAAGGAAACAGACACTGCCTGGGGGTTGAAGGAAAATCATATAAACAGCACAGATGGGCTTCAAAGATATTGTTGAGCAGCACTGCCAAATCCAAGTATTTCAAAACTATGAGTAAGGCACCAGAAAAGTCTTGGAATTTACTTACAATTCATGAGATGTGAAAAATAACTTATTTCAGTAATTCCTGCATTACTGTGCAGCACAGTCACTGCCCAGCTGCCTGTCAGCTCTCCTCTCTACGTAGTTTTTGCATCCACTGGCTGATTTCAGCTACGTTTGATGGAAGAGCAGAGAGATGAATGGGGTTGATTTCTTGTGGGCTCTGTGGTTGACTGGACTGGGGGTGAAGATCTTGCTGGTGGCTGCATGGGGAGGAAGGCAGAGATATCTGGAACCCTGTGCGCACTGATCTGTTCATACCAAGTGCAAGCCAGGAGTGGGAGCAGCAGACTTTGTACTGGTCTGGTCACACAGAGAAGCAGGATGGAAACATGACGGAACTTGTTCAAAGCGTAGGGGGCAAAAAGCAGACTAATGCATCCCGACACCATGGGGAGCGAAGCGGGTGGCAGGAATTGTGGCAGTGTTCAAAGTACCCAAAAGCCAGAGGAGGCTTCACAGCCACAACAGGCTCTCTGTACTTTAATCCCAGACATCGGCATTAAACAAACGGGACTCCTAAGCCCTTCCTCCCAAAACTGTGCTGAAGGGTTCAGTGCCCCTGCATGTTTCCCCTTGCTGCTGGATGCTGTGCCACCGCCTTCTCAGGGGTTACTGCTCGCTTGTGATTTCCCAGCTCCTTCACCATCCATCCACGCAAGCGTACCATAACTTGTTTCAGAGTAAAATAACTTAGTGAAGACCTAACACAGAATTTGTGTGAAGTGAGCTGGAAGAGTGCTAGGAGCAGGCAGGAGACAGGAAGGTCAAGGCACTGTGAAGTAAATCCTGGAGATTTTCCTTACCAATTCACCCGTGCTAACTCACTGGTTTCCAAATGTTTTTTTTCCATGCCTTGCATGGAAGGCATAGGTGTTTTCTCTCCGTTTTCCTACTGCCAGCTATTGCCATTGCAAGCTCACCACTTCCATCAGTCTGAAGGAGCTGAATGAGGACCCCACGCTCAGGGAACCTGAAATCATCCTCCTGGTCCCTTGCTGCAACAACAGATGAACATCACCAGAGAAGAAGCGTGAGTTTCTGGTGGTGAAGCATCCAGGCTATGAACAGAGATTTGTCAACCTGGTGTCTTTTAGATGAGTAACATCTTGTGACATCGTGTTTCTCACTTTATTTTGGTGTCATTTGAGATTCTGCTTTCCAGAATATTGGAAGAAATATTCTGAAAAGAAACAGAGGAGGCCTAATTGGGACATAGCAATCTCAGGAGTTTCTCTGGAAGTTGTAGTATCTGAACTTTTCGTTTATAAAGGACATTACACCCAGACCTGATAACAAAGGAGTTGTGTGGTATTGTCATGTTTTCTCACTTGCAAGTGTTACAGCCAAAGGAATCTGCCCTTATCCCTGCAGTATGGCTACAGCACTATATAAATAGTAATACTAAAATCCATCTATCACATTTCAGCTACCTTTTCCACTCCTCTGCTATGTTCATCATCATCCTTTTGCCCCAGGAGGAAATGACTTTAGAAAATCTCTGTCAGAGAGGTAATGGCCCATACAATCAGCTCCGTTCTAGAGGTCTATAAATCCAGAATAATTCAAGTGATGAGCAGAGATGTCTTGAACTGCTTCTCTGTAGACAACTAAAAAGTTGCGGCTGTCCCAGGGTTTACATGCTTCTGGATTTCTATTCAAATGAAATAATTCTTTACAGATTGTGCAGTGACCCCATATAATCATCTGGACAGTTGTCTTCCTTTACACTTCACCTTTGCCAGATGGAACAAGCTCTAACTGATGTGCTGGAATTCAAGGCTCCTCCATGCCATTGCTGAGGTCTGTCAGAAAGATGGTTTAATAGAAATTGTATTTCTATAATGAAAACAAATAAACTTTAAATAGTTCAGCTGAAGTTCATAGAAAAGCTGAGACTCACTGACTGATTTTTCTGGCTGAGCAACAAAGTGAAAGAATATGTCTAATAGCATTCAGGACCATAAGTAAAAGAAAGGATTGTGATAATCTGATTTAAAAGAAGAATATGTGGACTGAGCTGCCAGCCATTACTAGACTTTCAGTTGATCTTGTCTGTCCCACAGGTTTTACATATATACTTGCATATTAATACCCATATTATCACCATATCCTCTCATTCAGTCTCCCCTTTGTAACTGAAATTTTTCCTTACAGTGGTGTTCTTGATATGAAAGAATGACCACTTCTCAGCAGTTTCAGCTCATAGTCTAGGGAATGTGATGTTGTTCCAGAGCCAATGGACCATGTCAGGAAGCATCCCGGGATTTCTCAAACTGTTCGATGCCCAGCACTTCCTCAAAAGCTTCTGCCTTGTTGCAGAGATTTGGATACTACATCAATATGGTTGGACTATAGGCAAATGGGTGGCAATGCTGAATCAAAATTAAAGTCCTACAGTATTTTTGCAGAAATGAAATCAATTGATCACTTAAAGAGAGGAAATTTCTAATCTCAGAGGTAGTCTGAGATTAATCATTGGAAGGAAGAGACAAGCCTGGCCAACATATCCTGTGGAAAGACTAACAGAACAGGCTCTCTAGTGGGGAGTCAGATTCAGAGAGAACAGCAAGACACAACAAAAGTTAAAGAAAAGCGAGCATGATCGTGTCACGCGTGGGTAACCCCCAGTAGATCCTCCACTGCTGCCGCAGGAGCTGGGTGCGGAGTCAAAAGGCAAGAGAAATCCATGTGCCTTAGAAATACTAACTGCAGAAGTCAAAAGTCTAATGCCAGTGACAAGGGATGGACAGCCAGCAAGGCGTCAGATTTGCTGTCATCTTGGGCACAGTCCAGGCCCTACTGAATTCGGGGGGAGGGGCTATGAATTTTCTTAGTGATGGAGTCAGTCTCAAGAGTCTTTTCCTGTATTCTTATTACCTCAGTCAGCACCCTTCTCAAAAACACACAAGGCTGTTTTCTGCACTGAAAAAGAGGTGGTATGAGCGATGAAATGGTAAAACAAACAATAGTTGTCTTGGCTTTCCTTCATAACACATATTCCACTTCAAAATTAAATTGAGCCTCTTGGTGTGACTGCTCCAGCATCTTGCCCAGCCATCCGTCTCCCAGCTGTGCACTGTACCACTTGGAACTCGCTGCCAAGTGTAAGCACTTCAATAATCCAAGCCACATATTAGTATAAAGACTCTTAATTTCTATTATGGTATCAGTATTTTTTTAATGTATATTATGCTTAATTTTTTCATTTCAGGGCTGTATATTTGCAGGTTCCGTGTCTTTGTTTAATAGATAAGTTATATATTGCTTACTACATAAATAGCTGGGAAGCTGAGAGCCTCACGTGTGACAGAGCCAGGAATAAAATGTAAAGGCACTCATTTGCAATCATGAATTCATCCTCCAGCACATGCTGGTTTTATTGTATTATAGAACTAATATTTTCTCCTTCTAGCCTCTTACTTACAGTACTCATAATCTCCTGGGATACTTCATTATTTTTAGATTGCAATATGTTTGAAAAGTTTTAACCTGTACTTTGTCATTGATCGTGTAGTAAACAAAGTTAAAACCATAAAAGAAAAGCAATCTACTTGTTATATGTGAGTTCTTTTGAAAGATATTAGGTAAAAAATTTACTTGATTGGAAGGAGTCTGAAAAACGGAGGACAAAGAATTACTGTGATACCAACAAAAGCTGCTTCATTTTGTTCTGCTGTACAATCTGAAAGTTTTTCCTGTCTATATAAATGTGTTTTGCAGTGCTTGCTTCAAATTCTTTGTCCTCTTTAGAAAAGTAAAATAATGAACAGATTATATTGCTCCATTTCAAGGAAGAAAACAACAAAGAAAAGCCAACTGGAACACTGGATTGTACAAATAAAGGCAATTTTTACTGACAGTGTTCTGATCCAAATATTTATTTCCTACCTCATACAAAATTGATGCTTGTGAAGACATTGGGTTAAAAGGATTGGAAAACTAATTCTTCTAGAGACACAGAGATCATATAGTACCAATGAAGCAATGAAAACGTCTTTGATTTAAATAAGAAATATATTATGTCTAATTTACAGAAATGAGATCTAGTGTCATATAGAAAATGATGTTTTAGAGCAACAGTATCCAGAAAGAGCTTGCTATTTGTCTCTGCTGTGGCTGGAATGGGTTACCTTTCATCCATGTCCATCCAGTGGATGGGGTGGCTTCACCTCCACAACTCCAAATGGGAAAGTTAAATATCACCATTGCCAGGCATTTCACCTGTTTGCTTGTCAGTCATCTCTCTCCTCAAGACTCATACACCATCCAGTTCTCGCAAGCTCATAACACTTTTTCTACACTACTGAGTTTGGCTGGATTCAGACCAGAAACCCACATGTAAAAGAGTAAAAACAGAAGGAGGCTCTGTTCTACCAGAAATTTATTTAGCGATCGGATGGAAAACCTGTCTACGGGGGAGGGGAGGGGGGGAAAGGAGTTAGATACCAGAAAGAGATGAGAAAGTCAGACCTGGATAAAAGTAGTTCTAATTTTTAACATGAATGAAAGCGCTATTAAAGGTTTGTATATGAGTCATGCCAGCTTCTATAAAGATGAGAAATGTAATGAAATGGTATCTAAGTCATTATAAATTTTGCTATTTACACAAAAGAGGAAAAAAGAATGTTTCCTACTTCATTTTTCGTGTTTTCTTCATATCTTGCATACTTATTAAAATGTAGGCTTTCAAGTACCCATAGAAAAAATACAAACGTGCAGAGAGAATAACCACTTAAAAGAAAAAAAAGCAACCAAGTCTTAGAACTGGATTTAAAATAATGCAGTCTTGTCTAAAGAGTCAACTCATGTTCTTTTTCTCCCTACCTAAAAGTTGCACTTATAACAATAGAAGAAGAAAAGCACAGTTGCTTCATAACACTGGACCTAGCTTTCCAGAAACAAAATAGCAACTACTCAGAAATGCTATGGAAAACATCAGTCACAGAGTAACTTGTTATTTACATTAAAGATAGTAGCCTTTAAAACTAATTAAAAATAAAAGCAAAAAAAGAAACTCCAGTTTTTAGTCATAGGACACTTTAGTCTATAATGTGGAGTCTCTGCTCTTTGCTTTTTGTCCAGCATTTCTTTCGAGATATATATCAACATTTACAGATATACGTCTGAGAGAGATGTATCAAAAGCTAAAACATGTCTTGATGGAGAGCCTGCAAATTTCATCTGAGACTATATTTGCAGTAGACAAACCCCCACAGAAAAAAAATGCTGGAATGACACATTTTAATGAAATGACAATCCCTGCCCATGATCCACATAGGGTCCATGTAGAAACCCAAACTCCTCAGTCCATAGAAGAGCGGACAGCAGCAGGATGGGTTCCCCATTGTTGCCGAGCTGAAGTATCCCAACCCTTGTGGGATACAGTGGTTTCCACCCCCGTGGAGGCTGCAGGGCAGGGTACAAAGCAGGGCCAGTGGTGGTGATGTTGAGAGCTGTCACCTTCCACGTGGGCTACAGACGGGATTCACGTCCCTTGGCAGTCAGTGGAAGCTGTGCCAGTGGGAGCTGGACAAAGCCCCCAGGCAGCAGCAGGCTCCAAGGATGGGAACACAGGATGAGGCATCACTGACTCTCCGATCCAGCCCCAGCGCTGCCACCGTGTCACCCGGCAGGCTCTCAGTTCTCCTTAGGATCTACAAAACATAAAGTCACTTCCGTCGTGCTTCTTCCACAGGACGATGGTTGGACCAGACAGGAACTGTTGAGCACCACAGCACTTCTTACTCTTACGCATGCAGGATGCTTGGTGGGCAACTGGCTCCATCCAATTCAGAAGCAGGAAAATCCAGCCAGAGGATTTGCCCCTTAACACAGGAAAGGCTGGCTGTGTTTCCAGCGGTCAGCACTCAGCTGCCCAGTCTCCATCGTAACTTGTCGAAACCAGTGCAAACTCACAGGAAAAAGAATGTCCGCGGTGAGAGGGTATAAATCTTTCCTTACGTACAAGAATGGTACAAGCATTTACCCGGCATCTCTATCAAATATCGTAGAAAAGGTTACACAAAAATATTTAAATATATGAATACAGATACACAGATATTACATTTGCATAAAATATGTATATTCAAAACCCTTTGGGCAGTTTCACAGTTAGCTGAAAATGTATGCTTTAGAAATATGAACAATTTCCTACACTTTTCTAGTTTAAGTAGGAGGGGGGAGGGGAAAGAAGCATCAGCCTTATTAATACTGAATGCTAAGTGCAGAAGTTTAGCTGTAGCTGTAGGGTTTTGAAGCAATTGATTTGACAGAACCTCCAAGCATAAACTCTGTTTTTAAAATCCACATTTATTCCCTAGATTGCTTATTGTTTCATGAAAATGAAAACCTACATGTCCTGCTTGTATCAGCTAGATCTCCTGAGACCGTTCAATTAAACCTCTTAAGCTTGCAACAGTTTAAGATAGGATTGTATATTGGGAGTATGTCTAAACCTTATTGCAGTATTTTGGTGTGATAATAGGAATTCATAACTTCTCATATCTTGTATAATTTAACTTTAGAAATGTAAAACCTTAAATGACACCACAAGAAGCTCACAGTTCTGGGAAAATTAAAGTCAGTATGAAATTTTACTTATAGACCACGTAATTTACACAGATTTACATAAATACAGAGATATTAAAATATTAAATCAAAGCTACTTAACAAAGGATAGAGTTTTACGTAACTATTTTAACTCATTACATTTTTGCAACTACTTTTAGTGTCATGAGATTATATAAATAATATATATACCTATATATCTATAACATATATAAAGATATATATATCTTTCTCTCTCCATCCTTCTTATTTTCTTCAAAAATAGGGCAATTTTATAACTGCAATGAGATGTGACAAGCAGTACACTTCTGGGGAATTATTGCATGCCTTGAGTGCATAAGGCAGAAGGAAGAGTATCTGACTTCGGACACGAACGAAGTGGAATCATCAACCAGAAATGCACTGGAGTGATTTGGAACATCTTATTGCTTTTATAAAACTGGAAATTACACACTGATTTTTTTTTTTTTTTAAAGGCACAAAATAAAGGGGAAAGTAATATCTCTATTTAGTGGAGATCAACAATCGGGAAGCTCCATTACTGGTCACTGAATGCTCTTCGTTGTCCTAAAACTATACCCTGTGGTGCGATACTGTGCTGCAGTTGCATAAGGAGGTTAAACACAAAAATTCATGCATCCTTTATTAGGGGAAATGAAACAAAGCCAATTTACTTGCCCAAAACAGTGAAGTAGTCATTAGAATCCGAACATAACCACTACTGAGAGTCAGCCTTCGCTCTCAGCAAACTGCAGTGTGCAAAACACCGTTTGGTCACAGGTACACTCGCCACACTAACATCAGTGGTGGAGCAGCTCCTCGAGCTGGATGATACAGTACTTGCCTAAAACGCTGGAGGCACAGATCCAAACCCAACAGCAATTTCCCATCAGGCCAGGCAAGATTGGAAAGGGGTAAAACTGGGTAACAGAGATGCTGTTCTGAGACTTCTGCATTTTGGTGCTATCAGAGGATTATGGAACACTTCTGCCACCCTGTTTCCTTGTTTTAAATTGATTAACAGCATGCACTCCCCAGACCTCCCAGTGTGGGTGCTTGGGATTTTTCTAGCCTAGCAGCAACCCTGGGAGGCAGAGTATAGCAGAGAGGGAATAAATGGATATGAAATATTAAAAACTATAGTCTATTACTATCTCCCCAGATCACTTTGAATGCTGGGAAAAAACAAGAAAGGGAAAAGAAATCCCTGGGGAACACTTTTTCTTTGCTGTATTTTCACATGTCAATATGCACAGTAGAGGGCTGCCTCTGCCATGATACCACACAAGATGTTTCAAAGTTTGGACATGGGCACTCTGTTAAGGCACCTTCAAGTAATGGTCATTGATTTAATCGCCAAGCAAAGCTGCTTTTTCTGTACCTGATGTTGCCTCCTCCGACACAGACAGTACTAGCGGTCACTCACACCTGACATCCACTGACAAAAAAACTCCTGGTGCTTGCTAAGGAGAAACGACACCAACCACTTGTGAAACAAATATTTGCTAGGGTTTAAGAGCGGACATTTTGCACAAGTGCGTGGTTTGTTCCCCAGTAGGGAAAAGGGAAGAAAATTAAGTGCTGTGTGTCCCTAACTGTCTACTACATTAGGAGGGTTAAAAATATATATCAGCCTAAAAAAGTAGAAGCCAGCTCTGTACTGCTGCAGGATTCCTTGCTGGGAGACAAAGCTGTAAATGCAGGCGTTCAAGTGCGAGGTGCCTGGTGCAGAACTGGATTTGATTCAGGACCAACAGGAGGTACAAGGACACCCTCTCTGGGGAGAGGACGGGCAAGTTACTGCACATCACCTCGCCCTGCAACACAAAATGGTAGCAGGTGTGGGTTTCAGGATTCACATCAAGGGGATGGGAATGGCATGGGGTGGGAGAAGCGGGTGCATTTGAAGATGTGGGGAGCTGAGGGGAGATGAAAGTTGAAGCATTGCTCTGTGTAGACAGCTGACTCCATCCTCCCAGACAGTGGGATGCTCAGCACTGCAGCTGGGGGGCACAGGGCCATGGGGCCAGAGGGTGCTTCAAGATAAGCCCAGCTAGGGGTGGTCATTTCTACGCAAACCAATATAAAGTCCTGGAAAGGAGCGAGAGGGGTGGGTCTAGGGTATAGGTCCTAGCACAAAAGGAGAGACCAGGGTGGACTGCTACCCTGTTCCGAGAGGACAGGGGATCCCAAGACACCCGCCAAACCTGCCTCTCCCCCGATGCCACTCACCCATGCCCCAACCCACGCCATGCAATGGTGATAGGATGCAGAAGGAATCCCAAGAGAGTGGGATTGTCCTGGTCCTCAGGGTAGTGATGTCCAGGGAAAAGGACCCTGACCCTCTCCTCCAGGTGGACGACTTGATATTTGGTAGCTGCATGCAGCTCCTTCTCTGGTAAAAAGATGCATCCTTTCCTTGCACAGTCAATGAGAAACGCAATGTGATCTGTCATGCGCTTGGATCGTGGGCTTGTTCGTTCATTTGAATTAGCAATGTTTCCTTCTTCTTCGGGGACTAGAATAATCACTCAGGTATTTACAAACACCAGCCAGCGCCTGTGTGAGGTCTCCCCCAAATCATCATGACAAAATCACTGTCTGCAAGAGCCCCGCACCAGCTGTGTCCAAACAAGCCCGTGCTTGCTGGGAGCTTGGGGCTGCTGAGGGAGAGGGGTGCTGGATCTCTGAGTCCTGCGGGGGTCTTCCCAGACGGATGTCTCTTCCTTGGGGTGTCTCTCCCTGCATCCCCCTCCCAGGGTGCCGGCTGCCGCTGTTGCTGCTGTGGGTGCAGTGGTCCCGTTCATACTCCTCCTGAGCCTTTTGCATTTTCCGCTTCTTCATCTTCCTCTTGTGGATGTGGAAGGTGGTGAGGGAAAGGAGGATCAGGCAGAAGATGAGGGTGACCAGGACAATTAAAACCAAGGTGGATGAGAAGGACTGGAAGAGTTGACCCACTTGCGTGATGCAGGTGCTGCTGGTGTTTAAAGTGGCGGATGTCTTGTTCAGGAGACAAGGGGGCAGGGATAGCCTCAACTCCTTGGAGAGCTTGGCACTCATTGAGGAGGCTTCGGAAGATGAGGATCTTCCTCCCCTCTCTGAAGACGCCTAAATTTCAACCAGTGCCGGGCTGCTGGCGGGCGGGTGCTCGCTGGAAATGCCCGGGATGCTGCGGGCTCAGCCTCAACGCTCGCTCTAAAGTGACAGAGCAGCCTGCAAAGGGAGCCGGACACATCAGCGCTCCGAGGCACCCACCCTGCGCAGCTCCCCCCGCCCCAAAACACGGCGCGGGCGGCTGCGGCAGCCGCTCCCTGCGCCCCGCAAATTCCTCGGCATCCCGGGCAGCACCGCCCGGTGAAAGTTGCCCGCGGGAAAGACCGAGGGAGCGGCATCCTGGGGGCCGGATCCCTGCATCCCTTCAAGCTGCATTCCCACATCCCGCCCGCCTGATCTCCGTATCCCGCATCCCCGCATCCCAGCTGCCCGATCCCCGCACACCGGATCCCCGCATTCCTCATGCCGGATCACAGAATCATCAGAATCACAGAATGCCCTGAGTTGGAAGGGACCCACGAGGATCATCCAGTCCAACTCCTGTCCCTGCACAGGACAACCCCAACATTCACACCGTGAGTCTGCGGGTGTTGTCCAAATGCTTCCTGAATATTGTCAGGCTTGGCACCCTGACTGCTTCCCTGAGGAGCTCTTCCTGTGCTCCACCACCCTCTGAGTGAAGAACCTTTTCCTAACATCCAACCCAACCCTCCCCTGCCACATCTTCCTGTCATTCCCTCGGGTCCCCGCACCTCGGATCCCCGCATCCCGGATCGCAGGCTGCCGAAGCTGGGGCGGGGGGCCGCCCCGCGGTGCCGGTGCCCCGGAGCCCCCTTTACCTTTGCCGGCGGAAGCAGCGAGGGAGCGCCCGGGCGGCGCTGGGGGCGCTGGGGGCTGCGGCAGCGCGGACTGGAGCGCGGAGAGCGGAGCCGCCGCTGCTTCGGGGAGCGCCGCCCGCAGCCTATAGGCGCCCCGGCCGGTGACGTCACGAGGCGCAGCCCCGAGCCCGTTCACCGCCACCGCCCCCCCCCCCCTCCCCAGCACGGCCCCGCGGCAGCGCAGGGGGCGGCGAGGGCGGACCCAGCCGGGGCGCGTGGGCATCGGCGCCCCCCGCGCGGCCCCGCAGCCCCCAGCGCCCCCCGCGCGGCCCCAGCGCGTCGCACCTGTCCCCGCAGCGGTCCGGTACCCCCACACCTGGATATGGAACTGAGGGAACGGGTCCAGAGGAGGCCACGAAGATGATCCGAGGGCTCTGCTATGAGAACAGGCTGAGAGAGTTGGGGTTGTTCAGCCTGGAGATGGGAAGGCTCTGGGGACACCTTAGAGCAGCCTCCCAGTACTTGAAGGGGCTACAGGAAAGCTGGAGAGGGGCTTTACACAAGGGCAAATAGTGATGGGACGAGGGGGAATGGCTCTAAATTGGACGGGGGAAGATTCACATTAGCCATTAGGAAGAAATTCTGATTCTCTCATCTGTCTGCATTGACGAGGATGCCGTGGAACGGACTGGCAGTGGCAGGTGGGGATGGGGATGCCCGGCCTTCATTGCGTTTTAGGGGAAGGGGGCATGGGCCAGCCTCAGCATCTGAGGATGCAAAGAGTGTGGGAGGGTGAGGTCACAGACTCATAGGTTCGTTTGTGTTGGAACGGACCTTAAAAATCATCCAGTTGCAACCCCTCTGCCACCTGCAGGGACACCTCCCACCAGACCAGGCTGTCCATCCAACCTGGCCTTGAACACCTCCAGGGAGGGGGCAGCCACAGCTTCCCTGGGCAACCTGTGCCAGTGTCTCATCACCCTCATAGAATCAGAATTTCTTTCTAATATCTAATCTATATCTTCCCCCTTCCAATTTAAAGCCATTCCCCTCCTCCTATCACTACATGCCCTTGTAAAAAGTCCCTCCTCAGCTTTCTTGTGGCCCCCTTCAGGTACCGGAAAGTTGCTACAAGGTCTCCCCGGAGCCTTCTCTTCTCCAGCCTGAACAAGCCCAAGTGTCTCAGCCTGTTCTCATAGCAGAGATGCTCCAGCCCTCTGATCAACTTTGTAGCCCATAACGATGGACAAAGCGCCCACACCTAGTCACCCACAGCTACCCCCAGCACCTTCACCTGCTGGCTGCTGTGTGTGCGCCCATGGTCAGTTCACATTCTCATCAGAACCCTGCCCTTCAGGGTGCCAGGTTCCCATACGGCATCAAAATCCCCCCAGCCATGGGAGCAACTGTCTCTCCTCACAGCTAGGGCACCCGCCTGTTTTCTCTGAGGCCAATGGAAATCCGTGGGAGCTAAGGAATGCTAAAGACCTTGTACCAAGTTGTAGCACATATTACAGGCACGGTAAGTAAAAACTTACCTTACCAAGACTATACCCAGCTATCACAGGTGTGTTCTCCAAGAACACCAGTATTTACTGCCCGTTAATACATTTAAGCTAAAAATCAGATCATCTCTAAACATAACAGAATGTATAATTTGAAAAGTACTTCCAGTAGAGATAATGGGGTAAAAATAGTAACTACCTGTAGGATGGAGCTATTCAGGTTTCCAAAAGGAGCAAAGTGATGTGATTGTGTGCAGTAACATGGGACAAGATCTGACAACTCAGGAGATTCCTTCAGTCCCATGTTGTGTGCTCTGCGTTAACCCCGGGCACTGGGAGCAGAGTTCCTGCAAAGCCTCAGCATAAGTAACAGGACTTTAAGGAAAAAGAGAAAGTGTCAGTCTTTTCTGGTGGCCTGAAGCCACCTGAACAGCCTAGAGGAAAATCTGTACAAGATGAACTGTGACATGAGTTGAGAAATTTTTCACTCAAACACAAAGATCTGTTAGATCTGTTGACCCTGATAGCCAAGAACTTGTCTCAGAGGTGGGTAGGAGCTGGTAAGCCCTGCATTTAAGCACTTTACTGTTTCAAGATAGATTTCTTCTGTACTGCTTTCGTCTTTGATATTTGGCTGGTCACTATGAACTCTGTGATTGTTCCAAAGAAAGACTTGCACTGCAGGGGATGAACTATGTTCAGCACAGTTGGGATAGTCCAAATCATTTGCAAAGGGACTGCAACTTACAGCTTTCTTCAAAATCAGAGGAATGGATGTTCCTATTACTCCTTCCCTTTCCCAGAGTGGTATGGTCTGATGCTTTAGAAGGGTGCTGTGGTGGGGGCTGCACAGAGAGGGAAGAAGTTCACTCCAGAACTGAAAGACAAGCCCTTGGCCACAGCTCCGTTCATTGAGGTTCCTCAGGTGCATACCCAAAGTCATTGCCAGAAACACACCTCCTCTGTGCATTCTTGGCCTGGCATTCCTTGCATACATGCGCACCCCCTCTTACACACCAGCCACTCTCCATACCCTCACTGACATTACACCTGCACCTCTTTCTGCCTCCGTACCTTTCTCTCACGTGCACATCTGAGATCTGCATTAATGATGCTCTGTGCTCCCTGCTCACTGCATTAGGGGAGAAAGTAACCACCACAGGCTAAAAGAGTCAAGCAACCTTCAGGCCATGCCCTCTTTCCTTTCACTATTCTCTGCAAAGCAACTGAGAGGAGGGGGCCTGCAACACAGGGTGGGGGGCAGGGGAGTCACTCATCATGGCCTGTGCCCCTGGACAACAACTCTGATCCCACTGAGAAGCAGCCAAGGGTGTCTGATAAACAAGTAGTGCTGTGCTCCCTGATGGGGCTCCCCTGAATCCTTTAGCCTAAACTGAAGGTGGGACAAGGATACCACATCGTTGCTAAAGCTTGGGTATATTTGTGGAGTTGCAGAAGCTGATCTGAGACTACGTTCAGAAGTTACCAGATGATTAGAACATTTTCTTTCAGGAAAAAAAAAAATAAACAACGTAAGAATCGCCTTTTTTCACAGAGAACAGCATTGGCAGCTGTAATATGGGTATAAAGATTTCTTAGGATGCTAGCCCCGTACAGCAGATATAACCAATTTGTAGACTGAATAAACTTCAAAGCAAGAGAATTTACTGATTCATGATGTGGTTATTAAAGCAGTTAACGGCCAGGACTATTTAGTTGTTGCACTAGAATACAGGTTTTACTTGTCAGAAGAAGTAATACAAAGCTACTGAAAGTTAAATTGCCTTAGTTAAATTTAAAATAATTTGTGTATTCTTTTCCTCTGCTTTCTCCTGCCCCTGTCTGCACTCATTCACATTCAGCCAGACCGGTGGGCTGAAATGCCCAGAATGATTCATATATGTTTTACTTACTACTTTCAAAATGCTGCTCACATTGTTCCTTGTTTTTAGAATCAGCAAATAGTGAAAATGTGTCTTCTGTATTAGTATAATTATTCCAAGTATGAGGTTTTTTCCTAACCTGCAGGAAGTGAAAGATGAGTTCAGGGAGTGGAGAAAAGCAGAGACCTCAGCAAATATTTAACTCTTTCCTTTCTGTCTCCATCACTTTTCTGCCTGTGTACATGTACAATTTTGAAATATTTCTGCTTTAGCTAAAAGAAATTAAACGCAGAGGTTGGTCTTGCTCATCCTGGCAAGTAATTTTACAATTTTTAATGAGAGACACAGTCAGAATAGAAGCATTGTGGAGAAGAGGGGAAATAACTGTACTGTAATTATGTACACCTTGGCATTCTGATTCATACTGGCTGCCAGCCAAAGTATATGGATTCAAATACCCATGGTCAGAATACAGGGAGTTTCAGAAACTGGGGGGAAAATCTATATTGTTATGGACAAGTACCTGTGCAGTATTCCTTTGTGCTGATCAATTGATTTAATTAGATTTTAATATAAAAATACAAAAAAGAGATGTATGTCTAATAGATAACGTGGTCATGAAAAACTCTTCCTTTATTAAGTACGAAAATAAAGGATATGATATCTTGAAGAGTGCCCTCTTTCAAGAATAAACAACTCATCAGTTATAGTGAATTTCCCCTCTATACATAAGCAGAATGGCATTTATGGAGATCAGGTTTTTTGCTCAAGTAGGAGTGACCACTGTGCAGTAGAGAATATTATATTAAGGGGATAGTTTTTGTATTTTATGACAATGTTTGTACTGATTACAACCTTGATAACTCCCATTTTTCTCTGGATTCACATTGTTAAGAAGCAGACAGCATATATATATTTGCAAATCCCCCAAACGGACTTTTGTACGTGGATATTTTTTTAATCTGTTAATTAGGGAAGCTGTTCCTTTGGATGCTAATTCCTCAGACCCTGCACTACAAGGCCCTTTTTACCAAGGCAATTTCCTAATGAGATAACCTGGATGAACAGGGACTGTTCATGTAAGTAAAGGTTTGATGGTTCAATCCTTGGCTATCAATGACCTTTCTTGAAAAAAAATTTATTGCCCCACCACTGTTTAAATTTAGCAATTGCATATAGAATAATACGTGATCTCTTTTGCACCAAGACTGATGTTATCATTTGCCAGACAGATCAAGTACTCGATGAATGCCAATAACCTGCATATTAATTTGCAGTCTCCCCATGGGAATAAAGCCATCTGTATGGAACTCTTTTAGGACTCTGCATGCTTCCACTACTGTAGCTGAAGCCCAGTGATTTAATCATGGTCTGAAACCCTAACGCTGTAAATGGAATGAATTTTTAAAACAAAATAAAATGGATTTGTATTTTCTATGCACTGCTAGGGCAGCTAAGATCCTGCACGAGTAAACATTTGTCTTGCAAAAATACTGCAAATGTCCTAGAGAAATATTTGATTGGAAATATCTTGACTATGGCTGAGGATGCTGCTTCCTAGGCTATCCAGCTCAGCGTGCTTGCTTTCGTCCTTCCTTTCTTCCTTTCTTCCTTTCTTCCTTCCTTTCTTCCTTCCTTCCTTCCTTCCTTCCTTTCTTCCTTTCTTCCTTCCTTTCTTCCTTCCTTCCTTTCTTCCTTTCTTTCTTCCTTTCTTTCTTCCTTTCTTTCTTTCTTTCTTCCTTTCTTCCTTTCTTCCTTTCTTCCTTTCTTTCTTTCTTTCTTCCTTTCTTCCTTTCTTTCTTTCTTTCTTTCTTTCTTTCTTTCTTTCTTTCTTTCTTTCTTTCTTTCTTTCTTTCTTTCTTTCTTTCTTTCTTTCTTTCTTTCTTTCTTTCTTCCTTTCTTTCTTCCTTTCTTTCTTTCTTTCTTTCTCTTTCTTTCTTTCTTTCTTTCTTCCTTTCTTCCTTTCTTTCTTTCTTTCTTTCTTCCTTTCTTTCTTCCTTTCTTTCTTTCTTCCTTTCTTTCTTCCTTTCTTTCTTCCTTTCTTTCTTCCTTCCTTTCTTCCTTCCTTCCTTCCTTCCTTTCTTCCTTTCTTTCTTCCTTTCTTTCTTCCTTTCTTTCTTCCTTTCTTCCTTTCTTCCTTTCTTCCTTTCTTTCTTTCTTTCTTTCTTTCTTTCTTTCTTTCTTTCTTTCTTTCTTTCTTTCTTTCTTTCTTTCTTTCTTTCTTTCTTTCTTTCTTTCTTTCTTTCTTTCTTTCTTTCTTTCTTCCTTTCTTCCTTCCTTTCTTTCTTTCTTTCTTTCTTTCTTTCTTTCTTTCTTTCTTTCTTTCTTTCTTTCTTTCTTTCTTTCTTTCTTTCTTTCTTTCTTTCTTTCTTTCTTTCTTTCTTTCTTTCTTTCTTTCTTTCTTTCTTTCTCTCTTTCTCTCTCTCTTTCTTCTTTCTCTTTCTCTTTTCTCTTTCTCTTTCGCTCTTTCTCTCTTTCGCTCTTTCTCTCTTTCGCTCTCTTTCTCTCTCTTTCTCTCTCTTTCTCTTTCTTTCTCTTACATCTTCTAGAAGAGGGTAGTCTGGGTAAAGTGGGCTCGCAATTACTTCATTATCAGGAAGTAATTCCTTATGAAGCTTAAGGACAATTTCACGTATTCAATTTCTATTCTTTAGAAAAACATTCTTTTCTTCTGGTAACTAAGAATTAAAAATACTATTTATTTTTTCATTACAGGACACATTTTAGAAAGACAGACTCAGAGTAATGACCTTTCAGATTTAATCTTTTCCCTCTTCTTAGTAGTTTACAGAGTTTTCAGAGAATTCAGAGGAGCAGACTTTAATTATGCTTTTTAAATAAAGGACATGGCTAGTGGCTGGCAAAACATAAACTGCCTGTACCAGTGGATATCACTGAGAGCTGCTTGTATTGCTTAGTTAGACTGGAGAGAGGTTTAAACATAATGAACCACAATTTAAATCTGACTTCATGTTAACAGCACCTCACCTGCTTCCCCTAACAGTTTGAATGCATTTCAGAATTAATTCCATATATCATTCACTTCAGATTTTAATATGGGATAAGGCACTTGTTCAATCAAATTCCATTTGCTACAGGGTCGGATCCAGTCCCAGAGGATGGTGGGCTTGTGCAGTTTCAGGGCGGCATCTCCATCGTGTGATGCAGGGCACTTCCCCATCCCACCAGTGAGTGATAATGGGGAAACTTCCAAGGTAGAGAAAGAAACAACCACACCTTGTATCAGTTATCTCAAAGGTGAGAAAGAGAGCAGTCCTTACAGTTGCTCAAATGATCCATCTGGATATTTAAATAAATTGGATCAGCAACAATGTGAAAGGGACACACAGGATAACGTGCTGGTTGCTGTTGCCAGGAAGCCGGTAGAGAGGGAACTTGAATTTGGGTCTTTCATCTCCATGCAGCCTGTGGCTCAGCCTAAGACAGGAGATTTTCTTGTTCATTCCACACACATAACAACCCTCCCGCTCCCCTTAAAGTCCTGGCTTTGTTCCAGGAAGGAAATCTAAGAAAGCTGGGAAAGTGTAATGGATGACAAAGCCATTTACCTCTAGCTCTACCAGAAAAAAATCCATGCTCCGTCAACTCCAAACTCACTGTGCTGTTCATCAGCAAAGTACATAGCTCAAATTTTGCCCAGGGCCTTTTATAATCCTTTTTTTTTTTTTTTTTTATCAACTCCTGTGTGAAAAAGGAAGTTAGTAGCACTCGTTATTACTCTCTTTTGCTCCTAACTTCTGGGCCTGATGCACCCAAGAGACCTCTGGTACGCAAACTATCGCAACAGTAAAGGAAATCCCGATGCCAGCTTCTGTAAATACATTTATCTCATGTTGCTGCACAGCTGAAAGCCTTTGTGGACAGTGTTGTTCTTCTGACTTGTCTGTTGCCCCTCTTACAGCCAGGATGTTAACAAGTGATTGTCTTGTGCACTGCTTCTTACAGAAATTTGAATTTGTTTTAGAAATTTTGTTTAATCATAAAACTAATAAAACTAATTGTTACTAGATTTATACGCCCTCAACTTTTTTCTTCTGAGGGTGTAATTTTGAAGAGGGAGGAAAGAATATTGATTTTTAATTACAGGGTCATCCTCAAACATCATAAGCACAAAATTTCTTTATGCTCATATTTCCTAATCTAGGACCAGAAATGCGAAGGTCTTATTCTGCAAGGTGTTGTGCCTTGTAGTCACATCCAACCCAGGATACAAACATCTTCCGATAGGAAAGGGAAAAGTAAGTATGTCACTAATTGCTCGTTGAGTTGGATCAAGCATCTTTCAACAACAGCCCTGACATGGTTTAACCGCTACCAGCAACTGAACGTAGTCGCTAGCTCACTCCCCTCTGGTGGGATGGGGAAGAGAATCAGAAGGGTAAAAGTGCTATATAAAACTTGTGAGTTGAGATTAAAATGGCTTAACAGGTAAAACAAAAGCTGTGCGTGCAAGGAAAAAATACCAAAGAATTTGTTCACTGCTTCCTATTGGTAGGCAGGTGTTCAGCTGTCTCCAGGAAACGACTTTGTGATGCGTAACCATAACTCGGAAGACAAATGTCATCATTCTGAACGTGCCCTCCCCCTCCTTCCTTCTTCTTCCTCCAGCTTTATATGGTGAGCATGATGTCATGTGGTATGGGATATCCCTTCAGTCAGGTGGGGTCCCAGCTGCATCCCCTCCCAACTTCTTGTGCACCCCCAAGCTACTCACAGGTGTGGTGGAGTGAGAAGCAGAAAGGGCCTTGACTCTGAGTGAGCACTGCTCAGCACTAACTAAAACGTCTCTGTATTATGGACGCTGTTTCCAGCACAAATCCAAAATACAGCCCCATACTAGCAACTATGAAGAAAATTAACTCTATGCCACTCCAAAACCATCTCAAGTCCCACACGGGCATTTCTTCCCCTCTTTTCCAAAAACCCACATGGCAAATGGAGAAGCCTCAGCGGCACAAGGGATGGCCCGTTCCGTGGCGAGGGGCCTCTGTCTTATGAGGGATTATGTGATCAGCTTTGAAAAGAGAAAAGGCTCCTGAAAACAAATGAGCTCAAGGTTTTAATTTTGTTTTTCCTGGCATTTACCTGATAAGATGTAGGAAGTGCTTGTGAATAATCCATTTGTACAAAAATAACATTATTCATCTTAGAAGTACTTATTTTCCCAGTAAAATCAGCAAGAAAGCAGTTTCTTACTGTGTTTTCATTTTAAACTTGCTTCACCACAGAGTGTGTCAGACTGTACTGGAGAACCATCTAATCTCTTATTAGTGAACTGCTTGGTTTTGTCTCTCCCTGTCTCCTTCTGCTAAGTTTTGCTGTGCTCTCTACCATGTCATTTTTGAAATTAGACTGAAAACACTTTGGGAAAGCAACCAAATTATCTGATTTTTATCAGGAGATGCTCTGAGAGAATGTAAAGCTCTCTCAGATCCAAAATAAAAACAACTACAACAGCAGCTGGAAATAAGGAGACAATATCAATGCAATAAACACTGAGCAATAGCGACCATTTTTTCAAGACCTACCAGAACATATTTGCACGTGGTAATATTCTTACATGATAGCAGACAGATTTTTTACGTGTTTTGCACATACTCAGAGAAAGTATTGAGACTATAACTTTTCTGTGTATACTTGGATAAGACATGCCTGAGAGGAATCCTAGGTCAAGATATTCTTTCCTGCCAGCACTTCTTCCTACTTCTTCTGACCTTCATGACTCAGAAGTAAAAATTAGGTCTCTAAATCATTGCTACGGTACAAATATTTTTGCTTGCCTTGAGGGGCCCAGGAGTAAAGTTTAACTAGCCCATCTCTCACCATCTTTGTGGGTCATACTGGAGTAGCATCAATGTGGAAAAGAAAAGCTTGGAAATCGATGGGAAGACCGAGTCTACAGAAGAGAAAACTAAAGAATAGGCAAAAATGAACCTGCGAATGCATTTTATAGAATAAAGAGCAGATGGAACACAGGAGATACAGAGTAGAGGTGTCAGTGGTAAATAGCAGTTATTTGGGGAGCTACACATAACAGTGGGAAGAGAGATTACAAGAAGTCAGAATTCCATAACCAAAAATTATACAACATAAAAATACAATTTGTTATTTCAATCACAAGTGTGTAAGGTCCTAATACTAAATGCAGTTTTATCTGCTTTACTTAGAAAGATATGTAATAATCTTTATGAGAATACACATATAAAAAAAATATGTAAACTGTGATATCACGAAAACTGTGAAATGTTTTAGTATTTCTCATATATGTGTATGAGACATACATATATATATATAAAAGAAGAATATATATATTTCTTATATGTATTTGAAAGTGGCAGGTGAGATATCTCACCTGCCACTTTCAAATCTATGAAGTCCTTTTCAACCTGTCGTATTTACTGCACAAATTTGGGAAAGAGTTGGACATTTACCACAAAATGTGTGTTAAAATGTGTTAAAAACTGTCAGGGACAGGTACCAGGAGAACAGAGTGTCTTCCTAATGAGGGGAAATGGAGAAACACAGCTGAGATAGAGTAGGAAGCTGTATTGCATTTAGTCTTTTCTATGAAAAGAAGAATAGAGAGGGAAAGGAAAGAAATGAAACAAAAGAAAGGGAAGGGTTGTAAAGAAAGGGAAAGAAGAGGAGAGGGAGGGAGGGTAGGAGGAAGGAAGGAGAGAAGAAGGAAAATGAGGAAGGGAGGAAGAGAGAGAGGAAATGAGAGAAGAAGGAAAATAAGGAAGAGAAGGATAAGGAAGAGAAAGGAAGGAAGGAAGGAAGGAAGGAAGGAAGGAAGGAAGGAAGGAAGGAAAGGAAGGAAGACACTGTAACTTATGTAATAAAATGGTTAGGAAACCTGTAGGTCTGGTTTATAAGCAAATGGATGGGTCATTAAAGAAGAATGAATCAGCCTGGAAAGTGCCAACATGGCACAGAACAAATGTTGTGAATTGCAGCCTTATTGGTATAGAAAATTAATGAGATTAATTGCTGCACAACTAGGAATTTTTCTCCACACTGCTCAGATGTATGATTGTTCGTATGGCTGCTGTATCCACAAAACAGCATTGAAAAATCAACTTGAAAGTGGTCTCGTTTGTTGAAATCATCAGGCATTTTTTGTTTTGTAATTGAGGCAAGTAGAAGGTAGGAAAAGGAGCTTTTTACATTTACTTGAGGATCTATTTGCTTGGAAAGATAGACTTTTAAGGAAGTATGGATTTCTACAATGGTTCACCAAGAACTGAGTTTTGCAGCTGTGGGCAAGCAGACCACTGGCAGAGGACAGCATATTTACAGCACAGTAATGACATAGGAAGGGCATAGGAATGACAAAGGTATCCAGAAACTTGTTATTTAAAAGAAGAAGAAGGCAGGAGAAAGAGAAGGAGAAGAGAAAGAAAAGGGGAATCCACTATTTCTAAATGTGATTGGGATATCAATATTTGACTTTACAGGAATCAATAAGTATTTTGGAGTGACTACTCTGAAGTCTTTTATGTGTGTTTGTACAGTGTTGGTATATAAACATGAGATATTACTGACTGGCAAGGAAATTATTAAAAGTTATTAAATAACATATTACCTTAAAAGTTAATAGAGCTTCTTTCTATCCACAAGTTCATGGTCTAACAAATGGGAAGATGTGTGGACCTTTTGAGTCTATCTGGGTATGGGACACTGCAAAGAGATTGTTACTGGATTACACAGCAGAGATGAGGGATATGCTTAAAATTAGGATGTCTCACTGTGCAACAGCGATGTAGCAGGAGGATGAGGACCTCTGTTCATCCGAAAACCTGGAAGTATGTGCTTATGGAAATGTTTGGGATAGATACTTACCAATTATTTCTGCAGCCCTAGGAACAAGTAATATGGATGTCAAAGCAAAGGTCTTGACTCTGTGAGGGACTGAGCTTTCTAACATTCAGATACTTTACCCCTTGAAGAGAACTACAGAAGATGACATCAGCTGCTAGCACCCTTCATACAATGACTTGGAAAACAAAGTGCTACAAAAAACTAAAGAAACCACGCATAGTGTATAGGAAATTTGCCAAGAAATATCTTTCTCCAACCTGACTCTTTAGGGTCTCACCCTAGTATAAAACTTAGCTTCTGATCCATGTTCAAAAGGCCATTTATGTATTATTTGTTAAATAGTTCTTCGATGAAAAATACACCGAGAGTCCAAGAGGACTGGACAAAAAAACCCCATGACACATTGCTCCTGCTTGAATGCCCTATTTAGGAGATTGGTGGCTGAGGGAAGAGATGCTGAAGATTAGAATTTAGTTTGCAGGATCATCAGTATCCAGAAGTGGAAGAAGCATGGTGCTCTTTGAAAAGGTCAGCTGCAGTCCTTTGTGGATGCGTATCTACTTATTGAAGCAGTACACAGGGACAAGGATGTGGGCTTGAGTGTCTGTCTCTGCAGCTCCAACGATAGCAGTGCCTTGCAGCACAGTTTAGGTGTGTGATGACCACCACCCTCACAATGTGCCACCATAGTGTTAAGGACAAGGACTGGTCCCAACAGATGATAGGGACAAGGTGCATTGGAGAGGATAACAAAAGAGCCTGATCATGGGGGGCCATCTAGGTTGTGATGTTAAATGTCCTTTGCTAGCAGCAGCCTTGACCGGAGTCCCACACAATCATGATATCTTATTGAGTGACTTACAGTTCTTTAAAGGAGGACCATGCTTTCAGTGCTCAGGGCACGTTCAGTTCATCACAGGACTGTACTTTGTGGTCTTCTGAGTAACTGCTCATGACAGGTTGTTTTTATTCTTTCATTCTACTGTTCGTTGCAGAAGAAGAGATAGAGTGGTGCACTTCACTCTTAAGAGAGAAGCAGCAATGTGTTTATAGATATAAAGCAGAGATTCAATAAAGTTTGGTAGCAAATGCAATGGTAATTTACGAGGCTCAGTGGCAAGGTACACTTGATTATTTACTGCACAGAGAACTGGGTCAGAAAACGTCAGGAAGACCTTCTCGTTGAGTCATAAGGTTCACAGAGGAGCCCCTTGTCTTCTGGACCCCTCCTCAGAGAGAGTCTAGGAACAACTGGATCCAGACTTAGTCTTAGACTTGATCACCGGTTTGTGTCTAAAGGATTGTATATACCAAATCAGTTCCTTTACACCTCTTGGCTAAGATCACAACATTTCAGTGCACTCATTCCCAGTTCACTCACCAAGGGTCTGTTGCATTAAGGATTCTCTCAGCCTCGAGGAGTAACCTTGAGAGGTGTCCCTTTCAAGCGGAGATCCCAACGAGCAGCCCGCTGTCATTTCAGGAAAGCTCAAAGGGCTCTTGGGCAGCTCACTATTTATAGAGTAAGATGATTGAGTCATAGTCATATTTACACGTCAACTACAGGTGCCACTTCCTTCCAGATTTGCCTTGAGTTGCATCCCGACTGGCACTGTGGCCAGGTGGATGCATTACCATAGATCAGCCCTTGGCTATTGTGTTGTTATCCGTCTCCCTTGAAATCACAGTGAGGCAGATGCACACATCACAATCATCACGATCACCGCTGGTGGTTATCGCTTCATCATGATTTATAGGTAAAGGTTAGGCTGGGGCTGGGGGAGCTCACTGTTACACTATTTCGCGTGACATTTAATGACAGAGAAACAAAGGAATAAGATGCTGGTAGGGGGATGTTTTGAAGCTAAACTATTTATTTTTGAGCCAATCAGGTGATTAGATTGCCTTTCCAGATGAAAACAGTCCTGGAAAAGGAGAAAATGAGGTTAACTGTTCATGAAGGTGTGTCATTGTGTTTCAACTGAACACATTTGTGTGTTTTGTATTAGCCAAAATTTGTTCTGTTTTTTAAAAGAAGTAGTTTGGCAAGTGGCTTTAGCTTAATTTAGCAATCACGGAAGTTATTTTCACATTAAAAAAAAAGACTAATTAATAACATGTCATTTAAATAACAGCTACTTCACAAAAGTACATTTCTCCATAGATTTCCATAATGATTTTTACTATTACTAGACTAGGACACAACATAAATACCTAAATACTTCATTACTTGATAGACTAAGCTTCATTTGAGCTGTTCCAGTCTATTATGCAAATTGTACCATATAAAACAAAATTTATTGATACTTAACTGGAAGACGACAGCATCTCTTATTAGCTACATAAAGACAAACAGTTGAAAAATACTAGCATGAAAGCTATAAAAAAAATATTGCAAATCAAAAGAATCCTTTTTAGTTGTAGAGATTTTACACTGAACACAATCTGTATCACTTCAACCCACAAATAACAATCATGTTAGTGAGTAATTAATGCAACAGACAAAATCAGGACTACAATATTCTATTCCCAATTCAGCTACTGACTCACAGTGTGATTTTGCTCATTTACCACCTATAAAATGGAAAATCTGATAATGATAATGACAAGGATAATAATACCTACAGAAAGAGGCGCTAGGAGTCTTAATGTTTGAAGAGAGCTTTGAGATAAACTGCTATATAAACACAGAGTATAATTAACAAGGGGCTACAAGCTTGCAGAATTTGTGTATTCTTTGGGCTTTTAAAATTAAAGACAGGTGAACTTTATATCTGAGAGACTGCAGCTCCTCTGTTTTAAGAGCCTTTTTGGGAAATCATTATGTTTCCTGGTTGTTACTACTTTCTATTGGACTCAGGTTTTTCAGAAGACCTAACT
Source organism: Neomorphus geoffroyi (assembly GCA_033558235.1). NCBI lineage: Eukaryota > Metazoa > Chordata > Aves > Cuculiformes > Neomorphidae > Neomorphus > Neomorphus geoffroyi. Next base: position 15,817,886 of record JAUMJM010000017.1, read on the forward strand.
ATTTGCCAGTCATTAACATGAGAAACTTTATAGGCAGTTCAGAATAATCTTGTCACTGTAACTACTGGCTACAGCTTGTCTTGTTTTATTCACTTCTTTGTAGATATGTGTTACAACGCGTTTATATAAAAGGCAGGGGAACATGAGCATGTGAACAAGGAGAAGAGGTTCAGTGCTTTAATGAAAGCTGAATTCCTGAGGCATGGGTGAACTTAGACATTTTCTTCTACTATAAATCGACCCTGCCAAAGTCTCTGAAAATGGTCGCATGTAAGATAAACAATCGTTTTCCTGAGCAGTTCAGATGTATATAGTGATATTCTTCTGCTTGTTGAAAGCCTTCAAAAATAATGGATTGCATTAGAATAGAAACCTAGTGAAAATATGAGCGAGGTACTTTGGAAAGGTGAAGTATTGTTTGCTGAAAGGCAAATGAAACAGTAGCTTTGGAAAGGTAATATAAGCAAACAAAGTTAAAATAAGGAGGAAAAACAAATGTATGGATTACAGAACTCGGGAGACCATAGCGCAACGTTGCCCTGTGAAACTGGTCAGAGGCATCTGCAAAGGTTCAACGGTCTCTTTCTTCTATACAATCAACTAGATTTTTAACAAATTAAATCAGCTTAATAAAAAGAACAGTCTGTAAGTAATCCTTGTGTGCAAACAAACGATTAGTGCAGAGGAGCAGCAAACCCATCATCTATTAATAGCTTGTTTTGTAGGAAAAATTAGGACTAGGTTTGTGTAAAACTGGCAGACTACAGGAGCACTGGCAGACTACAGGAGCATGAAGAATGAAGTGATAATAAAAACATTTGTGTAAGCATACATAATTCTGAAAACTCAGCCAATGCATGACATTACGAATCCATTTCTATTTTTCTCAGAAGAGTGGCAAACTCTCAGACCATCATGGCACAGCAAAGGTTTTAAGTCATGGTCGAAAGAAAACTGCTTGATTCTTCTAAGCTAGTTATGTTTCATTATTATTAATTATGTTACGATGTTAAAAATCCCCATCAAATCATCATCATGATACTAAAACATTAAAGAGGGATCATATGCTGCAAGAGCACGTTTCAATTAAAGATTGCAGCCTCTGTGATGTAAACACGGAGCATAAAGGGAACCCTTAACAACATAAATTTGTAGGCCATCCCAAACCTAAATAAAAAGCTGTGAATACTTTGTGACCTTCCCAGCTGCCCTGCCATCTTAGCTCTCATTGCCCAGCTCATCTGCTGATAGTCAGGTGGCATCCTCCTTATTTCACAAGAGTGGGTTGGTTGGCAGAGTTGTTCCCCCCGAGGAATTTCTCCATGCCGTTACGTAATGTTTCAGAGATGGAGAAGAGTTAGCTGGTGACAGGGAATAAATGCATAGGGTCCCAAGGAGAGTTCGAGGGAGGGAAGAAAAGGACAGGCAGCAAGCATTGCACTCAGCGTTGCAAGATTTCTCCCTGCTGAAAGATTTCATTTTGTGAAAGAGAGAGTCCCCCAAAAACTCACATTTTTGTAGAAAGGAACACAGATTGTTGCGGCTTTCCTCTTCAAAAAAAAAGAAATAACAAATCCAAAAGCTAATCCACATGTCACTTAATAACAAAGATATGAAGTGTATTTTGTGGAGACATTATTCTATATCTGTCTGTTGTTGTCTTTCTTGAACATCTGTATGAGCTGCCCAGCACCAGTTTTAGCGTCAGGCTACATAATGCATGAATTAGGGTTGTTTTTCTGTTCTTAATTGAGCAGAAAGTACTGCGTGTCTCTGATTTGTTACCAACATTACTGGGGAGCAGGATCTTGGGAGAGCTTTCTAAGGACAGCAAATGGGATAAACCCAGACAGAACATGAAATGTAAAACCACAGAACTTTTGTCAGTAAAAGCAAGAGTCATTTATGATGTTGTCCTAAACACAACATTTGCGAGAATTTTTGCCTGTGGATCAGTGAGGACTACAGGAACACGTGAGGACTCCCAATCCACAATGTTAAGAACAGCAATTCCCTTATTTGTGTCTAAAATAAGAGTTCATGCTGTTTTCTCCTCAGAACCTCTTTGCCATTTGTGGTTTTGTGCATTAAAATCACTTTGATGTGTATTTCTTGTAACAATAAAGAGATCATTCCTCTCTTTCCAGAGATGATCCAGAAACACAGAGAGGGGTTGCAGAGAAGGCTACAGACACCGCTGTTAGGCCACGTCAGATGATTGTTTCATGCTATATTGATCTTGGCACTGCTCCTCTCAGCTCAGAAAATGGGAGATTTCTTTTTTTTCAGCCTCACTTTGCCATGACCCTCCTTGTCTGAGAAAAGCTGAGTAGGAGGCACGGAAGTATCAGTGTCAATGGAGCACATTTGTTTATGAGGATGACTGGGCAGCATCCAAATGAGCTTAGTCAGTATTTTCTGAAAAAAAGCCTTACACAAGTTTCACTACCCCTTCCTTCTATTCAGGTTGATGCTCTTCTTTTACTTTATCACAGCTATTTTGCTCTTCTTGCTGCAAGCCTCATTCACATTCTTCCTACAGTCTTTAGCAGGCAGCTGGCCTGGCTGCTCCTATCAGTGCCAATGATGAGTCTTCCCAGGAGTTCCCAGGTCCTGTGTCTTAAGTCCAAATCCCTAGAGTGTGAATGAAAGAGCTGTGTAGGCTGCACGTGTCTTGTCCATCACTGGATCTCGTACACACTCCAGTGATAATCTCTCCACTCTGAAATTTTTGTATCTGAAGCCTTGGATACGTTTCAGATTTGTTGAGCTGTAGAGAAAGGTTTGTGATTTCAAGACAGTGGAGTCAGATTCAATTACGCTGATGCATACAATTCATGCAAATGGCACGTATACCCTCAAGGGAATATTCACTGTTTTTCCAACTAAACAATTCATATATGGTATTTTATATGTGGTCTAGTGTAGATGAAAATATCCTAAAATGCTAATATCCAAATAAAGAATTGGAAGCATTAGCTGCCTGATTTCAAACTCCTTTCATGGTCTGCTGAAATGCTTTATTAGCCTTTTGTCAGGTATCAAAGCCAGCTACCTGGGGGGCTGCTGAGCCTCCAGTGCAGTGCTGATCTTGCACTTTTAATTACCGTTGCCACTATGGAAAAGACATTTGGCATATTTCTGCGTAAGTGAGTAAGGACATCATGGTGTTCACTCATTTGTTCTTCAACTGATCTTCAAATTATTTTCTGAAAACTATTTCTCCTCTTTTTAGTTCTTTGCAAATGTATCTTAATGATCTATTTGGGTTTGGACTTTCTTCTCTCAGTGTACGTATTAAGTGACACCTCTGGTTTTCAAGCCACTTCCCTGCAACAGGATCAAGACTTTAAATGAGTAAATGAACACAGTTCACACCACCATATTCTGGTCTCTCCATCTTGCTTTAGACTGCCTGCTTATCCCTCATATCCTAAACATAAGGCAGATTTCTCAGCATCTTTGACTTACTTCCTTTACGGATGGTATTTCTCAGGTTGTCAGTTCCACATCATCTCCAAAACCGCACATCTTGTTCTACATTTCCTTCTGTAAGATATCTGCTATCTCCTATATATAGCAGAAACAGAACAGGCTCAACATATTCCCACTTGTCACTCTTATCCCACTGTCTTTCTCTACCCCATGCCCCATTTACCATCTCTGATTTCTGCTCTCAAACCAATAAAACATTTCAACATCAGTGTTCATTTGTTACCCTTACAGGTGACTCTCTCAGTGGGCACTGAAATCTATCCAAGAAGTCTTTGATGCCCACACTTTCATCCTGTTTGAGTCTCACTTTCCTCACCCGGGAGAGATTAATCAAGACGGTTAAGTTGAATAACTGTTATCTGCCTGGGCTGAGAGTTGCTAACACGCTGTGTGTGTCCGGGTGTTTGTTATTTGTCCCTCACCAGCTTAGAATAAAAGCCAGAAAAATGGTCTGCAGTTACCACTTCTCCTGATTTTTTTTTTTAATTTGAGAAGCCAAAGTAGAAATCTCCATTCTCTAAGTGCAGTAGGCTCGATCTTCAGCTGGCGTCAGATCAATAGAGCTGCACTGTTTTTAGCCCAGTGAAAGTTTTCTGTGCCTTCAGCTTCTAGTACACCTATCACTGTACAATCTGAGATCTGCGAACAGCTCATAGCACTTTGTCAAGGTACCATTTGTTACTGAGTGTACACCTGCTCCTCGCTGAACTGAAAACCAACGTGTACTATCTTCGATTCTGTGAAAGTAGTTTGAGTTAACACATTTTTTGTCTTACAGGCAGAAAGGGCTAAGAGCATGCACAGACACACTTACGAAGGCTCAGCAGATGAATGGTAATTTATTAAGTGGCAGGACCTGATCACATTCAGTTAGTGTCTGTACTTTATAAGCAAAGTGCTCTGTCTCTTCTGTTTCCGTTGGGAAATTTAAGTCCTGTACCAAAGTGCCCTCTTAGAGTTCTGGTTGGCTCTGGCTGCATTTCCAGTCCTTCGGTCCTCACAGATTTTACCTACTGCTTCTTGAAGCACGTGTGGCAAACAACATGAATCCTCTGTTTTGCTTTATTTTTAATATATTGTTCTCATACTATTTTCTTAGTAAAACCTTTTACATTTGGGTGCTAGAGGATACACATGAATACTCTCTCTGAAGTGCTAAAGTCTGTGCTTGACTGTGATGCAGAGGTGACAGGAACATGGCAGGCACCTTAGTTTCCTTTTCTGTCCACAAATGTCAAAAATTCACAGGTGACTGTAGTGTAAGTACAAAATATGTTCACTATGTGACAATTAACACATGTACTTAGGTTCTGGGGGTTTTTCCTGTTGTAGATGAGGCCTTATTTTTCTCTCAGGAAACGTTAGGAGTGCTCCAGATAATATAGGAACCCTTCGTCTCTGCACCTGCTCCTCCCAAGTGCAGCCCAAAGCAGACTGCTTGGGAAACACACATGGTCATATTTTGGATACCCACAGAATGCATGGTGACCAGGATCTTCTTCATGATGGGAATGCCAGTTGGACAATCACCCATGGGCAGAGCGAGGGAGAGGAACACTTCTGATCTCTCCAAATCTGACCTTGCTGGAGACTAACTTGGTTTCAGGCATCCTAGTGAGAGACCCAGCTACTCAGAGCAGAGCCTGGGCATCACCTCTAGCTACACCAGAGGGACAAATCATTGAGCAGCTGCTGGCTCAGCTCAAACTAGCATTTCCAGGAAATTTAAGCTGTGGACCATTTACCATATACCAGGCTACAGGATTTTCCCCTTCCTTGTTCTGGGAGCAACATTAACTCTCCTGACAATGTTCCAGTCTACTTTCTGATAGTCATTTTAGCTGAAACACTTTTTCTTTGTTCCATTCATTGGCTTCTATTAGATTTTGGAGATTTGATGGGATTTACTTGGAAATATAATCCTGTCAGGAGACCATGCTGCCTGTTGATTCTCCCTAAAGAATTTTTGAGGTCTCCCTCTACACATGTGCACATGTGATTTCAATTATCTGCATTTAAAGCAGCTTCTGGAGGCTCTTCATTTACTCACAATCCTCTAGCTGTTTTCTTAATTGATTGAATCAGTGTTCATATCTGTGAAGCCTAAAATATTTTTACCACTTTTGTTTCCCCTTCTGAAGGTAATTTGGAAGTTACTTCCGAATGTTCATTTTATAAGCTGCTATTATACCCTCATCTTAAGATATATCCTGTTTTATGCATTGTTTTTTGTAACCTCCTTAGGAGCTTAAACATCAAGACATTTGCTGACCAAAATGCATTTCTTCCTGATTATAAAATATGTATTGTTTTATGATGCTAGAATTACTTATGTGTGTTGGGCTCTAAGCAACTTGCCAAGATTAAAGGAGGAACTAGATTTTTATTTCCATGGAAAGTAGAGCCAGGGCTATAACAGTTAAGGTTAACAACATTAGCAGGGGGGGATGTGAAATGTCATGTCTTAAAACAATCCAGCTTTCAGAGATTAGAATAATACCAAATGCGTGGGCTATGTGATCTGCCTACTGCATAGTTCATAATGCTTAGAGCTGAATCACCTTGTACCGCCGGCTGCGGGAGACTGACAGTAGTTCTGATCTCTGTTCCCAGCTTTGTTAGAGTCCAACTACTTCTTTGGAGAAAGCAACATATGCAAAAACGCAGAAGTAATGCAAGCAACTTCTGCTTTTGCTGCACTTTGCCCCCTATCCTGCCATACAATTCACTTATCTGAAAGTCTACTGACACAAATGGGTCAGAAAAAGCTTGCAAGCAGACTGTCAGACTGAAGTAGGGTCTAGTATGACTCTCTGTTTCTGCCTGTAAGATTATTTTGCAAGGATGCCCGTGGTTAATATGCTTTACAGTAGCAAAGAGAGTGTATTTCTGATTTGGGAGGAGACCTTTGAACTGCCAATTGATAATGCATAGGAAGCGTTAGAGCCAGTTAGGTAACTTCCTCTGACCTTGGTTTCAACACAGGGGAAAATATCTGGGTCTGATCAACCAAAAATTGCACAGCCTGAACCCAGATCCTTCCTTGATCTTCCTTCAATCACACACTCACCAGGAAAAACGAACTCACTTATATTTAGGGTTTGACCGCAGAACAAAGAAACGGACACAATGAACCAGAGGCCAACAACGCATTGTATTGATTCTAATTAATAAGCAGTTCAATTCAGATAAATATATAGAGATCTACATAAGTGTAAATGGAAATAAACATATGTAATTTGAAAGACCATGACACAAAAAAATGATATTTTCTACTATTTTTGAAAGGCAAGGGCGATGGCTACTTCAATAGCATTGCTGCAGTGGGTGCTCTCCTTAGTTCTATACCCTGCCCTTCCCACATCAGGGTACAACTGAGCACTTCTGCATGATCAGACATTGTAACGTGAAGTAAAGACCTTACTTCTCCATTCTAGCTCAAGCCACTGCTAAAAGTGGCTTCTCATTCTCAGATTATCAGTGAGCTCTGGAGGGGCTGAGCTCGGTTTTTTTGCTGTTACAGCGCTTATTTTGTGGGACACCAGAAAGGAAAAATAATTCTGTAACAGTAGTAGGTTTTCCTGGTTGGATGGTGAGGTAAATGAGAAGCCATCACCCAGAGAATGTCGGTCATGTCTAGAAGCCACAAGGACAAACCAAAGCATGACACATTCACAAACACAGAACCTCAGGAAAACCTAAGTGGTTTTCCTTTCCCAGTTGTAGCTTGCAGAGCTGTGGACACCAGAGCAAACCTCTGCTTTGCACCACCAAGTAAGACCAGCAACGAAGCGGATGGCTATGTTATTTATGCTTAAAGTTATTTTGGGGAGTAAACCTAATTTTCTAAAGTAAATTTTGTTTTTTTCAGAAGAGTATTTAGATGAGTCCATAAGCATTCTAGGACATGTAACTGGATAACCTAGGTCTCCACGCCTTCTAGTACTTCTCTTAGGAGAGGAAAAAGGGGTTCTAAATGCATTGAGGCGCATACTAATGCAAACCAGTCTAGGGGGTCAACTGTGCCTCTTAGACACCTTCACTTCCTTACCTCAAGGCAATCTTACTTTACTTTCTAAGCGGCTTGGCTAAGATCTTACACGGAAAATGAGGTTGTTATTTGCTGGCGTCTGGTTGTGCCAAATGTACAGTGTAGCACAGGAACTGAAAAATCGGTTGTATTACTCATGTGGTAATAAAATTCAAAGTAATGTCAGAAGCGTTGCTTAATTTACCTTTCAAACTTGGATACCACTGTAGAATGTCAGGAAGAAATTATCAGGCAATCTAGCAGTGTTTAAAATAAGCATACCCTGATCACATATATCTGCATCTTCAGCTCTAGGCACATAGGCATAAGACATTCATGCTCCAGTAGCAGATCTTCTGGGGACCTTTGGCACTTCAGCTGAAAAAATCAATTGGTCATCACAAACTGGAACCAAAGACACCAAGAAACCTCACATGGTATAACTCATTCTTCCTGGATTCTCTGAGAGCTGCTATAACATTCATCATAAATTATTTTGCAAAGTCTTGAGATTTGGAAGGAGCAGTGATGGCCAGACTGCACCGCATCTCCTGCACCATCATGTGGTTGGAGTAAGACACCACAAATGGAGGTGCTAAAGAGAGGAAGGAGATAACTACTCCCTTATCTGCCCGTCTTCACCCAACACTGAATAGAAAAGCAGAAATAGAATTGCTCTGTTGCAGCATTCATAAAAGGAAGAAGAAAGATCTGACTAATTACAATGTTTTACATTTAGCTTCTAACCCTGGCAAAAACAATAGAAGAAGTCTTAAGAAATAGTTACTTCATTTGCAGAGAATAATGCAATGATGAGCAATAAGAAGCAGGATTTATAAAAACAGATCTTGCTAACACTTTTTTATGGAATTACTGAATTAATTGATGAATTGATGAGATTAAATGTAATACTCCTGGATTTAAGCCATATTTTTTTAACAATTGGTCTGATCATCCTCTCCCTCAAAGCCAAGCAGCTACACTGACATAAAACTGGAGAGCATGAGAATAGAAGGTTTCTTCCTATGTTTTACAAAAACGTCCTTAAAAAGCTCAACTGAACCTCGTGCAAAAAATAATGTAATTTGTTCTGAAGTCTGGAAAGAAGGACCGAAACAAGACTTACAAATACATAAGAGAGTACCAGTTTATGGGAAGGACAGGTAAATATTTAGGGATCAGTCTTAGGTCTTGTTTTGCTTAATACTTCCAGTAATGAGCTAGAAAGAGGATTAAACATCATATTAATGAAATTCACAGGTGATACTAAATTGAGAAGAGACAAGAAAAACAGGAAGGTCAGAGATGTAGGAAAGAAGGATTAGAGTAATTAGTAACACAGGCCCAAACTAACAAAACAGGAATCACCTTGGAAAAACTCAGTGAAGGGCATCTGCACAAGGGAAAGGAAAATTAGTGTGAAAGATGGTTTATATAAGCAGAAGGTTCTTGGATGACAGAAACTTGGTAAGAACTAAGAGGACAAAATCCAGCAAGTTACTTTCAAGCTTCTAAGATATATGATGGTGGTAAAGAGCAATGTGATTTGTATGTGTATGTACAAAGATGCAGCAACACAGAGCAGCAGGAATTGCTTTCTGCAAGGCTGAGGTGTAAAGCATGGGGGATATTGCTTCGTTTCTAGTGAGATTTTCACAGATCACGGGAGGGTTCAAAGAACCACAGCAAAAATAAGAGCACTAAAGGAGCTGATGCTCAAGGAGTGATTAAATTAAATATGCATAGGGTGAGCAGCAACCAAGAATGTGACACAAATATTGAAAAGGTGCAATCATCAAGTAAGAAAATACTGGAAATAGAGGCAGGAGTAGGAACAAAAAGTCATCAAGAAAAGGATTGTGAGAGGGACCCAGAGTACTTCCTTTGGTTCTGGACCAGTTTCACAGCTTGGACTTGGCTAGAGATCCATACCAATCTTGAGTTGCCCGGTCTTTCTATTTCCCTTACTTTGGGCTCAGTTCTTAATGTCCTGGCTCTTCTTCCGGTTGCCCTGGCCTTGTTCTCAACGAGCTCTCTTGGCTTTGAGCCAAGTGTGCACATCCGTTGTTTAAGTTACTACCCTACTAATTTGGAGGTCAAATTTTGTTCCCACCAGGACCTATTTCCACAGGACCTATTCAGTTCCTAGAAACACAGCACTTACTGCAATCTCTGTGTTTCAGAATTATTTCAAACTCTCAAGAGAGCTTTTTCTGGATATTTCTCATATAGATCTCATTGAGATTCTCTCCAAACCTATTGTCAGCATGAAAAAAGATGCAGAATTTGCATCTTTGTGTTCTTAATGAAATAAAGAATTGGACTCTGATGAAAAGAAAGGGGTGAAACTTCTGAATGATTCTAAAATCTCTCAGACGATGTGCTGGGGGAAAAGGGAAATTAGACATAAAGAGGGAGCCTATGGAGTGTTTGGCACGAGTCAGTAAACATAAGGGCTAGCACACGAGAAAAGGTAATGAAAACATCTAGATGGAGCCAAGGTCAAAGTAGATGTGGAGAATTTTCTAAAGGGTTAGGAAAAACATTGTTAGGGCATGTTAAGAAAGATGAAGAAAATGCTTTTTGTTTATCCTAAAATGCTCAGGCATTGTTCTATCTTACTCCTTTTCTCTTGGGAGAAACCCTTCATGGTCACTGTACACATGAAAGGTCAGATATTTCATCTGCTGCAGAAAACTCAAGAAGTTTCAGTCTAACATCCCCTCACTGGAAATAACTCCCTACATGGGTAACCCTCCTTTTATAGAACAAATTCTAATAAGTATCCTTTTTTTCTTTTGTTCCCCCTGATTGCTTCAATTTTATTGTGCCTTTGTTTTCATTTTCATGTTCCTTCCATTCTACTGCATTATGAATTCTCATTTTACTTGCTGAAAGATAGAGCTACTGTACATATATTTAGAATACATGGGGGTGTATGTGGATACAGATATTAATAGATCCATGAGCATCACATAGTTCTTATTACTGTTCCAATATTATCAATTTTATTCACCATATGTCATACTATACAGTTCTCACCTTCTGTAACTTCAGATGTCTCTTTCCACATGGTCCATTAAAAATTACATACAAATGTCCAGTATTTTAGTATTCAGGTTACATTTTTATTATGTTTTTGGCTCAAATGTAATACAAAGAACTTGGTAATAAGAGAATCTCGAACCAATGTAACTGAAGTTTACCTTGAAGAGGAAATTTTATGATAACTAAAACAATATCAGCCTAAAGCTGTTTTATCATATTTATACAATAAGCAAAGAGATTAGTGTGGACAATCTGAAAGAAAGTCACATCCTGATAATCAGACAGAATTCATGTTCATTTTCATTCTGCAGCATTTGTCCTTATTTGTACATCTTAAGGCCAAGCAAAAAATTGTCTACTGTCATGTAGTACTTTGTAAATCATAGGATTTGAATACTTTGTTCTGTATGAATAATTGATTTCCATAAAATTAGCACATCTTGTATTTTAGAACTTCATTTTATATGGATACCCTGAACAAAACACAATATACTGACATACTAAGCAGGAAATAAAGTTTCCAGAATTCAAGACCATCAGTAAAAAGAAGAAAGGTAAAAAGCAGGAATAAATTCCCTTTTTGATATCATTCAAAATCTCACAGTCAGCCACTGTGTTTCATTTTGATCTCTGTGCACCACACTTACAGCTCCATTTTCTATGGCATTATAATCATTCATCCATTAATATTTCTCATCACTTGCTAAACCTCACAGCAGATAAAATCAGTCCCCGAGGAACATCTCTAGAAAAAGGGGCATGGTCAATGCACAGAGCAAAGAGGGTTCCCCGTACCACCATGCATGTTCGTAAAAGGAGGGAGGGACCAGCAGGATAACCCACATCCTCCAGCACCAGCGCATACATACCCTTGCTCCGCAGGATGCAATTGCAATCGTGTATCAACCCCATTCAGATCCAGGCTGCCTATCTCTGATTGTCATGGAGACTGTTTCAAAGTCTTGCTGTGCTTCAGCAGCAGCAGCAGCGAAGAGGACAATAGTACTTGGTCTTAAATGGCTGAAAAGAAAGCAACAAAATACAGTGGAAAAGGGAAGGAGCTGTGACTGAAAGGGATATGAGTACAGTAAGACACACTTCAAATTGTTGCAGAGGGCTAGAGGTGTAAATTAGAGCCACCTTCCAGCTACTCTGATACTGTTATGCCCTTGTATTTTTGCTTAATTTCAAATAATTGCACGGTCAAGATAAACACAGTAAGAGCATTTTTAGAGATAGTACATTTCTCTTCCCCCCTCCCCCTCAAGCTGAGATGCTGGAGTATTTTAGATTAAATGTGTTAATTAGGAAACTATTTGGTTTACGATGTCTTGTCTGGTTTTCTGTTCCTGTGGGAATTGTAAACATACAGAGTATTGGAGCAAGTGATATACAGTGACTTGGAACAAAAAGCAGGCAGAGACCCAGATAAGTGGAAGACATTGTAAGATCTGAGTTTTTGCAAGACTTGAGGCAAGTAAGTGATTTGCAGAAGAGCGAGGAGACAGTTTTGCGTCCAATAGCAAATTTGCTAAGAATTGCAATTTACAGCCATCCATAAGCTATTCTCAAGTCAGGTCACTTCTCACGGGAAACGGGATTACGAGGTAGAACTGAGCAACATAAAATACAAAATAGTACAAAACAACTGGTTTTAATCACATCTTGGAAAAGGGAGTCATCAGACCAAAGTTTCGCTGTAAGTGTAGTTGATAAAATAGTTAGAAGTATAAACCTTTGAAAAAATTGTCGGTGACCTGCCGTCAAGATTTATGCTCATATTACCACAAAAATCAAAGCATCTCTCCAAGGCCTGAACAAAGCTATGAGTGATACCAAGGTTTTGATCTGCATCAGTACTTTGAAAACGTGAAGGACACCATTATTCTCCAAATGGAAGTAAAAAGTTACGATGAAATCAGAGAAACAGTAGAGTAAAAGGTGTTCCCACATCTTCTTCCACAGCATTTGGAGCAAACTTGCTGTAGGAAGGAGCTCCTCTGGGGAACAGACCAACACTGGAAAATCATACTCAGAGTAAAAATGAAATATATTCCTTTGAAAATGAAGAGGGAGACTTTGATGAGCACATATGAAATCTCATGGTAACAAGTAAAGCAGGTCTCAAACCTCTCAGAAATATCCTAGGCATGCTTTGCACTGTGAAAGCTTCACTGCTCGATCTTGAAGTTACTAAGGAACAACTCTTCGAGGGGACAAAATTCCTGTGACAGACCCTTTCTCAAGGAAGACTTGGAGAAACAGGAGCGTGTGATAAAACAACAACTGCTAATGTCTGCTGAAAGAAAAAAAGAGCAGAAATTAGAAGAGAGAGTGACAACATAGTGAAGTTTCAAAGTAAAATGTTATGGTCAAGGGAGCTTGCACAAAACCAACAACTCCCAGATGCTATCTGTGACCTGGAAAAACAGTTGACTGTGGGCAAAGCAAAAAGAACAAAAATGCAAAGAAAATTACTTGAAATGCTGTGTAGAACCCTAGGAGCCATATTAATTTAGGAGCCATGTGAGACATCTGTGTGAGCCTCTCAGCTTGGGATGCTGAAACAGCCTGGAGAGAAAACATTGTTTGTATTCCCAGTGTCACCAGAACCAGCAGGCCACCACCCACACAGGCACTAGGTGACACTGCACAGGGCCTTTGCTTATACGCAACGCTGAATTCAGCTGAGAGAGAAAATTCCACGTAGTGAACAGACGGCTCGTGATAAGGTCTACTGCCTTGAGAAGAAATGCTCTGGTTGGTGTCTGCAGACTTGTGCTCTTTGCAGGACAAGTACATTCTGTTTGCACACAAATAAAAAGCAGGAAAAACTAAGAAGCAGTTCTAGGACGCTGGGGTTTGCATTCTGCGTTTTCCATTCTCTGTGCTAGGCCAAGCAGCTGAAAGTAGGTTGTCATGTTTGAAAATTCAAAAGCTTGTTTATTTAACGCTTTGCTGTGCTGTTCCCATCCCTGGGAGCACTGCATTCGAAGACACTGCGGATCTCGGCGTACAGCGGGGCAGAAGGAAACTAAGTTAGAGGGTCGATTTTTCCATGTAAGATATTTCATTTAATTCTGAGACAGATTTCACTCTGTGGGGCTCTTCCCAAGAGGCCATGTTCTACGTGAAATAGATCACAGATCCCTCTAGTTTCTCTCATATGTACAAGATGCCCACTAAACCAATTAACTGGTTTATTCTTAGGAGTCAAATCACAGTGTTCCAAATTATGCGGCAAATTGCCTTTACTATATTGTATACAAATTATTTTTTTATCCAGCCAATTACCTGGCTTCATGTAGAGAAAATCATTAGCAGCATAATTTCATCTGTCTCTCATGGACAGAATTACACTCTTTTACACGTCAGAGACCTGTGCAGTCCATGGTGCCCAGGAATGCTGCGTAGCTTTCGATGCCTGCATACTTACCCGTCTGTTCCCAAGCTTTTTGACCCAAACACAGAGGCTGCAGCCATTTTCTTCTCAAACATCACTGCAGCTTGTCAGGCAGATGATGAATCTCCCATGTGGGAGGGGAGAGGGCTGGTTGCAGCTTTCATTAATATAAAATAAATCTATTTTAAGACGAAAAATATAAATTTTATTCTCTCGATTCATAAACCATAACTTCTCAGACAGAAGGTGATTGTGTTAATAAACATTTTTGGCATATCTGATGTCATGATGATAAAGTTGTTCTTCCCAGGAAAGGCTCACAAGGCTTGACAGCTCAACAAATGACCTCCTCTTGCAAGCCTGTAGCTAACATCTGCTCCGAGGACAGGTCCAATACATACACGACACAGCAAAAATCAGTACTGACCTTCTGTCTACATCTGCATATATTCCACAGTACTGTTAAGACCTCAAAAACATTATTACCAGCGTTTAATTCCAAGGTCATTCTGTGAAATAAAATCTCTGAAGGACAACAAGAGAAGGCTGCTGGAGCCCAAGTAATTCCTTGTGGAACATGGTGTCAGCAGCAAGATAGTGAAAAAGACAATATAAAGCTGATCAAAATGAGATTTGTACATGAGTAATGTGAGAAACATCTTGCCACTGATTAGATACACAAAACACAGAGAATTTTATGGGTTTTGCCTTGAGATTTTCTGAGAAAATCAGTCATAAAAAAATATCAGTATTCTTGTGCATTAAAACCCCTACTTTTTCAGGTCTGGCAAAGCCCAAGTCCCACTTGGCTCTGAGATTTCCTCAGTCAAAAATAATATACGTCCCTCCCTCAGTCAAATTTTCTAAGGAAAAAAAGCAGCTTAGTTTTATCCTAAAGGTGAGCAGTTTTGAGCAAGTTCTGCTCAGGTGTTTACACAGCCTGGAGGTGCCCCCTACAGTCTGTGCCAGGAGGTCTGCCCGGTCTGTATGTACTTTTCTGCATATGGTTAAGTGCACACATATTCCAGGAAAGAGAGATGACTGAATCAAGTGACAGGGACGTCGCAGGAGATGCATTAATCATCAGCCTAGAGAGATACACAGACCATTGTTCCCAGAAATGGAAAAGCTTTTAGAAGATTTTTTGAGCTGAAGGCAACAGTAATTACATTCCTATCTCCAGCGCAGTTTGGTAAAGTTGTGATTCTCTTCTGTAGTGCCTTGGGTAATACAGCAAAAGCAAATAAACTTGAAGAATCCTGATTTTCCTCTTCAGCGTGGGGCACACACACTGACTGCTCAGGACACAACAACCAGCTACAGGCTGGGGGACAGAGTGGCTGGAGAGCAGCCAGGCGGAGAGGGACTTGGGAGCGCTGGTGGACAGGAAACTCAACATGAGCCAGCGGTGTGCCCAAGTGGCCAAGAGGGCCAATGGTGTCTTGGCCTGCATCAGGAATAGTGTGGCCAGCAGGACTAGGGAAGTTATCGTCCCCTTCTACTCGGCACTGGTCAGGCCGCACCTCGAGTGCTGTGTCCAGTTCTGGGCTCCTCAGTTTGAGAAAGATGTGGAGATGCTGGAGTGTGTCCAGAGGAGAGCGACGAGGATGGGGAAGGGGCTGGAGCACAAGCCCTGTGAGGAGCGACTGAGGGAGCTGGGGTTGTTTAGCCTGGAGAAGAGGAGGCTCAGGGGTGACCTTATTGCTCTCTACAACTGCCTGAAAGGAGGCTGTAGTCAGGGAGGGGTTGGTCTCTTCTCTCAGGTGACCGGTGACAGAACAAGAGGACACGGTCTCAAGCTTTGCCAGGGGAGGTTTAGGCTTGACATGAGGAAGAAGTTCTTTACTGAGAGGGTGATTGGCCATTGGAATGCGCTGCCCAGGGAGGTGGTGGAGTCACCGTCCCTGGAGGTGTTTAAGGAGAGATTGGATGAGGCTCTTAGTGCCATGGTGTAATTGACAAGTAGGAGTAGGTGTAGGTGTTGAGTCATAGGTTGGACTCGATGATCTCAGAGATCTTTTCCAAACTTATGATACTGTGATACTGTGATTTGGCACAACTCCTTTCAAAAGCAATGGAAGGTCTGCTGATTGATTCGGGAAGGACAAGGATCAGATGTTTCTATAAAACATCCATACCAGGTAAATTTACCAACCATGCTAAGACAGGAGATGAGCAAGGCGAAGGCTGGCATAGCCCTGCTGCAGCCAGCAAGGCTCAAGGAGGAAAGCAAAACCCTCTGCAGACAGATACCTAGGGCTGAGGACCAACCCTCCTTCTCACTACAGCCAGACTGTCTCTAGCACCTTCACTTTCCTCACCAATATCACTGGGTTTGCACAATTCTTCGTAGGCTCTGACATTGATAGATGGTTGCTTGGTTTGGTTGAGTAGGTCACGGCTCGCTGGCAGGAGCCAGACTTTCCTTTCTATAATCTGCACAGCAAACTCCTGAAAGCAAAACTGAAATATTGCTTTGTAAAGTAACTTATTCTAAGCCACAACAGCTTTTTTTTTTTTTTCAATCCCCAGCACATTTCACCTAACATTTCTAACCCTCGCAATATTTTCAAAAACATGGTGCTTACGTGATTTCACCGCACACACTGACTCTTATCTTGTTCCCCTAAATACATAGATTTATGATGAAACACAGCAGCTGTTAAAATGTTATGCGCTATTAGCAGTACTGGAAGCTCGTTTTCTATCATATTTCAAATCAGCTGAGATACAGGACAGGAGAGATTCCTTGGTTGTTAATAGCCTGGCTGCAACAGCAGGAAAAAAACGTGTTATTATTCAGTTACTTCAGGCAGACTTTTTTTTAATTTGGTTTTGCAGTTCTGACCATCAGTGAAAATAACACATACGCCTTTACAACCTACAAAACCTAATGCCATTAAATCAACCGATGAAGCATCATTTCATCATGTACTACTTTCAACTCTGATCAGCTCTAGCTCAAAAATCACATAGAAAGTGAATTGAATGACAGAAAGACAACAAAAGGATTAGAGACAAGGAAAGGCTTTAGGACTTTTTAGTTTCTCTCAATGAGAGACTCATAGTATCAGGACCTTCTGGGGGTTGCTTCTGCTATAGCTGTCACACAGAAAGAGGCACTGCTGGTAGGCAGCCCCCAGGTCATTTAGGATTTATAGCACAGGTCAAACACTGTAAACACCAGGAAACTAACGGGTAGAGAGTATAGGTCTGTGTAGTGCTGGTGTCTTGGTTTTTATTAGATTAATTCCTCAGTAGTCCGGCTACCTTTTTGAATCCAATTTTCGCTGCAGATGGAAACCTGAAGACAAAAGTTTGGGCACAGGGAAAAGGTATGTGACCCAAAGCAAAAGAGATGGCCACAAGGTGTGAACAGAGCACAGATACAGACAGAAATCCCCAGGATGCTCCTTCTCTATGGTTAGGCAAGAGACCGTGTCAAGTGCAAGAGCTGGAGTCCTGCTGGAGCCAACAGGATCCTGCTCCCCACTGTGCAGCCGGACGGAGATCCCCACCACACTTCCAGTGGACACTGTAAGCCAAGCCGTAGGCTGGGCTAGGGAGGTCTAAAGCACATCTTTCGAGACAGGGGCAAAACAGTCTGAATCAACAAACACATCCCCTTGATACAGTAGATGTCTACCAATTATTTTCATGTTGTTTCAATTTGTGCTGAAACCAGAAGGAAGCGGCAACACATGAGGGTGCTTTGACACGCACAGTCACCAGGCAGAGGTTGCTGGGGCCCAACGGCACACTAAGCAGCAAAAGTGGCTGGAGTCTCCACCATTAGCAGAGCTTTAAGGGAGCCTTGTACAAACCATGCTGCCACAAGGCCATACGATTTATAGGCATTTCTTGCATTTTCACATTTGCATTTTGAACCCACTGTGAATAGAATTGGTAGAGATGTGAAACATGAACACAGTTCCCCAGCCCAAATGCGTCATCGCTTCACTGAGCAGCAGGGTTGGCCGGTGACCAGGGAAGGAGCCAAGTCCAGTAAAATCCAGATACAAAACTCTGAAGAAACACTTGAGCCTTGTACTTGAAAGCAAGTTCAGTTTTCTTCATCTCTAAGATTTTTCCTCCCGTTCCGTCTCTGGAAAAGCTCTCAGTCCATTGAATGTTGACTGGCACTTCATTTACTTCAGTAATTGCTTTGAAGTTCATTTCCAACATTTGCAGCTATTTGTGGTGATTGTTTGCTGCTGGCTTCACAGATGATGTTTTTTCTCTCCTGTTCATTTTTTTTTCTTTTGCCCAGTTCCACTTTGCAGTCACGGTCTAATGGCAGGATTTGTCTTCTCCAGAATCTGCCTTCACTCCCATCTTGTTTGTTATTATTTCACACCATCACAAATCCTGCTTTTGCATCTTGCAGGCAATGAGATTGTTATGGATAACCGGCTTCTCTGCTCCACAGACAGAACTTCATTTAGCTGCTCTTTTCTCTTTCTGTTCTGCCAGGCAGATGATGCGTCTTTTAAGACTCTTCCTAGTCTTCATGACCGTGAATAAGAAAACTCTTGTTTGAGCTTAGGATTACCATGGTGATAGGTTTATTATCTACCCAGTTGGATGCAGGTTATCCTGGCAGGTTTTGGTACATATTAGTTGGTCTGTGCTGATGTTAATTGCTGTTTTGTTGAGATACATTTGGAAGCACAACATCCATGGGGAAATGGGGAAAATAATGTCATTTTGTAGCAGCAAAAATGCAGACTGGGATCTAGCTTTTAACAAATGCATTGCAGGATGGTCAAGTCATGGAAGGAGAAGCTCTGAATTGAGTTGTTGTCTGTGACATAAATTGTATGGACAACATTTTTATTTGTTTATGCCTTAAATATTGCACATCAAATAGAGATGGTGCTGGCAGGATTATGGTCCGGGTTGTTTTTATTGTCACACAGAAAACACGAGCATCATTGCACTTCATATCCCCTGATATTTTCTTTACTGGGCCTCCCCTATATTCCAACAGCAACAGACCAAATGTTTTTAACATATTAGTAGTTGGTCAGCAGGCTTCATTTTGTTATACCAGAGGATCAGGTGATATGCTATGACTTCCCTAAACCCAGCTTTACACCAGGGATATGTAGAAACTGAATCACCCAACAGCCAGTTTGAGGCTGTGAATAAGCAGAGTCTGTGGATCTGAGAAAACGCCCTGCTGATGCTCTGCTGTCTTGCCTCTTACCACATCTTCTGCACCACTCCCATTGCCTGGTTTGTCTTCCTCACCTCTGGGAAGTTCCTGGCTCAGAAGCTCTGCTGTCATGCAAGTACGGATGTGGCAAGTCAATCACAAAGCGAATGTGAAGAATGCAATGTCTTTGGATTTGCCACAGCAGCCCCAAGAGGTGTCAGCTTCTCTGTTTGGCTGGGTGGGATGTTACTGCATCAAGTGAAATGCTGAGCATCACCTCTTTAGATTTTTTATTGTCAATGTTTTTCTTGGTCAGGCCATTATAGCCTGAGGTTTGTACTCAAATCTATCTGGACGTGAAAGCAATGGTCCAAGGAATTGGACATTGCCCTCTTACGATCCAACAGATTTTACGTCCCCATGGAGATGACTTATGTTTGCAAGTCCTCACAGTCCCCATGGAGATGACTTGTGTTTGCAAGTCCTCCCATTGTCTGAAACTGGACTCGGGCATTTCCCTCTGGCGCGTACACCTCCTACTCTATCCACTGCTGATGAAGTCAGCAAGCTTTCCCTCCTTATGCCGTGCCAGCTGCAGCCACAGGCTACAAGCCTGCAGTTACTCCAGAACAAAGAGACATTGGGGAATGTTTTGAATCAGACAAGAATATACCTTTCCCTAGATATAATGAATCATCCTGAAGATATTTATCTCTGCCAATTGCCTTTGTGCATTCTGCCCTTTGACTTAGGATGGCGGAAAGCAAAAATCCTCTGGGGTGAAATGAAAATAAATTGAAATAGTTTAGAGATTTTTCTTGAACAAAATCTTAACAAGATCTTGCTTTTCAAAATTTCTAAACAGGCTTTCCATTATTTGATAATTGCAATTATAGTATGGGAATTGATTAGTTGTAGAAAAATAATTATACACTCAATTAAAGCAAACTGAAAGACCTGAAATGTTGGCACCCATTCCTGCTGTCCTCAACAGGAAGAATCAATTTGACCAAGATGGTTATATTGCCAAAATGTTTGACTTTAGATAAAGAAATATATCATTTTTTGGCATTGTAACAGTGAATTTTAATGAACAACTTGATTGTGGGGCAGTGCTGACTGGACAAAAGGCAACATGTGGGATTTAATTGTGAAAATCAATAGTTAAAGATAGAACAGAAATTAATAAATGCTGGGAAGGATCATTTGACTCTGATTCTGTTTACATAGCTCAAAGAGGAGTTACTGCTTCTTAAATCTACAAGGGAAAACCAGACCTCAGGAAGAAGCATACTCCTCTTCAGACCCCCAGAACAGGACAGTGGTTTATTAAAGCTGTTGTCCCCGTTCCTTGGCAGTGGTTTTATGCAGATGTGGCACAAGAGTTATTCAATGCATTATAATTTGAACAGGAAAAGGGTAGCATGATCAAAGTAAAGTGTGCAGGAATTAAACAGAAAGAGGACAAAGAAATGTCAGTCAGACCACACACCAGCCAATTCCAGCTGCAAACTTATCCAGACTGCAGGAGTCCAGCGTCTTAGAAGAAGCCTCTCTGACCCTGTTAAGGACCCTCTGTCAGCTCTGTGTCAGATCAAAGGACATGAAAAGCACAAAGGAAAAATGTTGAACTCTCTTCCTTCTGATATTTTGCTTCAGTCATTACAAAGTATGATTCAATCTCATCAATATTCCCTGTTACAGAACACATCGCTGCTGGGGGACAGAGCATCCTGGAGACAGCTTACCCACCTGTTGACACACAGCAGCGATACAGTGCTGTGTTTCTGAGCTACATGAGTTAAGTGACAAATACCCATTTTAGAGCTGGTATCTTTTAAAATAAATCAGCATAGACTCCATCACTGCAGTGCAATCCAACCACTCGCTACACTGAGAAAAGCAACTTACAGTCTGACTGCCAGGCAGAAACAGCTTACAAAAAAGCAGAGAAGTAATACGTAGTGCTTGCCTGATGCAAACACAAGCAGTGGGGCTCACATGGAGAACCTAAACCTGGCCTCTCCTGCACAGAACTGTGGGGCAGAAGCACCCACAGCATTTTCCCCTTCCAGCTCGCAGTCTGCCACACAAAAGGAGGGTGGTACCTTTTTACCAACCACCACTATTTGCTCATACTCTTACCTGAATAAAGCAATAAAGAATAAGGTCCCAGCTGCAGCTTTCCTTACACACCTCCTACCCTTCTCCAAAATAAATACATAAAATTTTGCACCAAGGCACCCTTTTCTGTTAAGTACCTTGGCAAACCTTGCCATACTATGATAGGACTGTTCCTCTCTCTTTCATTCTTCTTTTATATATATATATGCCTATATATCTTCCTTTATCAGCTACAATATCACATAACAGTTCTGTACACCCCAAACTATTTCAGTCTACTAAATTTTAAAGGACTTTCAGAATGATGAGTGAATTGGTCCCAGTGAATTAGCTAAGCTACAGATGCATAAAGAACAACGGCGACCACTGCTCAAAGCACCAACAAAACAGTTGTATAATCACTGCTCTCTGCACTAAAACCAAATGTTGTTTCAGCTCTGGTTTATCAGCCATTAAAATTAGTGATTATAGAAAACAAAGGAGTATTTACACCTCCAATGTGTTCGGAGCCTTTGATTGATTCATTTTATTAGTTCATCACGAACACAGCAAGTAAGACCTGCAAATCAGAGCTACTTTTGATTGCTAGATGCTGGCAGAAAAAAACCTACATAGGTGCATTAACTTATTAAAGTATGTTGCTAAATGTCAAGGAGGATATCATAAAAAACTTTAACTTATCGCATACCTGTATTTGCTGAAGGGCATCAATGTGTTAAATTAAGGTTTTAAACAAAATTGATCCTTCGGTATAGCAGCTTCACCTCTAAAGCCTATTATAGCTGTATCCCCTCAGGCAGAGGCTGGAGAACTGCCATTTAATTGTCAGTGCTATAAATTAAAGGAGTGCTTGAGTCAGATGTCATCCAGAGCTTTCAGACCTAGCAGAGTGCGCAGGAAATGCTGACCCGAAGTCTCAGCCTGGTAAGAACTTTCCCAATGGCTCTCCCAGCACTCCGAGCCTAATTAATTCTGCTGATCTTTTACGTGCATCTGCATTTGCGCTGTTATTTAAATTAAATACAGCTATGTGCACCGAGCTTGGCAAGGCCTGGATAGCTACGAAATGAAAAACATAAAGGAAAAACAGTGATTCTGTTTTCTTGGTTATTGTTTAGTACAGTATAAGGGGAAATGTAAGCGTAATAGCTTACAGAGCGCTACAATTCCCCCAGGTGTTAAGAATTATGTTACAACCCAAAGTAGAGAATCATTTCTAGGAAATGCTTGAAGAAATGATTGTCCAGTACATGAAAGTCAAAATCCTAATTGGTAGAAGAAGTAAAATAAATCAAATTCCCTACCAAAGGCAGAAATCATCCTGAAATGGCATCCCTATGTCTCGTGTCTGTAAAGAACCGGAAATAATGTCAAGCTGAAGATGTTGAGTGGAACCCATCGATTCACCCACAGAAACCAGTACTCATATTCAGCTGCCTGCTCCTATGATTTGAGATGTTTGCTTGCTTATTTTCACCAACATCTTCTATCAAAAACTGAATAAAAGCACAGTCTGGGCACTGCAGCCACAATTTTGCATTTACAGATTACAATCAGAGTGGCAGAGTAATAAACACAAAGTTCCCACTGCAGGTGTCACCTCACCTTTCCCTTCTTCCTTAAAACCTGATTATAACATGAACTTCTTCCCCTCTATTTCTTAAAAAATTATGATTTTAACCTAACAGGGTACTCAAAGTGCAAGCCTAGGGATGGAAACCAAGACTTGCCCGTGGTGAGTGTTGATTCTTTCTTCAGGCATCTGATTTAAAGGCCATTTGTTTCATGACTAAGTCAGCTCATATGACAGCACTTAAGTGTGTAACTACCATCATCTAACATTCAGTTTCTTTCATTTGTTAGTTATGTGCTTCTGGTGCTAGTGGCCTGCTTCACCAGGGGAGCTATGTTCCAGCAAGGCTGAAGGTTCCCTCAGAACAGGGTATTTTATGCTGAGAGTGTGTCATCAGTGAGAGTAATTTAAGCAATTTGCCTTTTCTTTCCCAATTGGATAATTACAATTTTATTTCCAAGAGTCAAATAGAAGACTTAAGAGCTTCCTCCCATTCAAGTTCACATAGGCCACTTGCAGAAAACAGCCATAAATCAACATTTTTTAAAAATCTGAATTGTTCTGATGAGCAGTGACAAATTATATGAAAACACTTGAAATTCAGTGTGACTGGGAGAAAGCTGCCTACGCTTCCTACTGGATTTGCAGGAAATGGATGCAAAATAGAAGCTGAACATGCACAGAGTAACGTGGACACAAAAATAAAAGCTATAATACAACCTACAGCCCCAAATCAGACTAAGACAGTCGTGTTATTCCCTTTGGAAAACAGCTCAGTGATTAGGGTGATGGAGACCAGAGACCCAATTCCCCTCGTAGGGGATGGCTCAAGCCATTGCTCTGGGATAGCCCAGCTGGAACGCAATGGCATAAAGGCCTGAGTGCCCGAGAGCTGTTATTCCATGCCTAATACATCCCGGGTCACACTGGGAAATAGGCAGATTTGCAAAAATTAAAATCAAGGATTTTTTACACAGCCAAGATTAACACTTAGGGCCAGCCTTGCTGATGCTTGCACTTTCGGGTGGGCAGGGTAAGTTAGCACGTGGCCAACTCTTCATTTCACCAGTCCCAAGGCAAAAAAAAGACCAAAACATCTTCCAATATTCTCATAATTTTATAAAGCTTGCCAAGGGAGGATTTGATGTGCCGTGGCAGCACATCCTAAATAACCTTCAGTTCACTCATGACAGGGTATTCTTTGCTCTGATTGCTTGTTCAAAAAGTGCAATGGTGTAATCAGTACAAAACATTACTGAGAAATATGGGCGATTTCTAAATGTAGCAAACTAAATAACTCTATAATTAAAACTAAGATGCAAACAAATATAATAGACAGAAAGTAACAGCTATAGTTTCATTCAATAACTCAGAAACAAAATTTATATTTCTTTCAGCGAGGCAGGTGACACAGGAAACCAGGAAAAGGTGAGTAAACCATGTCGTCCTTCATGAAAGTCTAGAAAAATTTGCAGTATCTCAAAATACACAAAGGTACTGAGAAGTCTGATTTTTTTACATAACAAATAGAGGATGTGAATGGTGATGCAGACACTAAGAAAACTGAAGTTTTTGCACTGCGGTGAAGACAAAACTTCCTGCATCTCCTAGACAGAAAGGACAATGATTTCTTGTAATAGAAACATTACAGATACTCAAATACTAGTGTAGAAATGCAGATTGTGTTAGAAATCAGTATGTAAAGATCCATACTTTTTGGTTATATCAATCAAAGATAAAGTCTAAGCACTAGAAAACTAGAAGACACTGAGAAAAGAGAGGTGCCAGGACAATGTAACAGATGTTGAATGGAGTAGCATGAAGTGTGCAGAGTTAGAAATGGGACAAGGAGTTTTCTAAAAGTTTCGCTGAGGTGTCATTGGTGTTTAGTTGTGGGCAAGCAGATTTTGACTAGAAAGTGCCGATCTAAGTATTGCTGGCTACTTCCTTGCAGGAGCTGGCAAGATCACTAAGGCAAGCTATGAGCTTGTACATTCATAGAATGGTTTGGGTTGGAAGGGACCTTGAAGATCATCCAGTTCTGATTTGCCTGTCATGAGCAGGGACACCTTCCAGTAGATCGATTGCTCATCCAACATGGTACTGAACACCTCCAGGGAAGGGGCATCCATGACCCCTCTGGGCAACTTGCTCTAACAGATCTGTCCTTGCTGTGTTGAGGATTCCAGAACTGGACGCAGTAATCCAGGTGGGATCTCACCAGAGGAGAGCAGAGGGGCAGAATCACCTCCCTCGACCTGCTGGTCACGTTTCTTTTGATACAGCACAGGATTCGGTTGGCTTTCTGGGCTGCAAAGTGCACATTGCCGGCTCATGTTGAGTCTCATCCACACCAAGTCCTTCTCTTCAGGGCTACTCTCAATCCATTCTCCGTCGGGGCTTTATTTGTGCTTGGGGTTGCCCTGACCCAGGTGCAGGACCTTGCACCTGGTTGAACTACCCAAGGTTCACACAGACTCACCTCTCAAGCCTGTCAAGGACCTCTGGATGGCATCCCTTCCCTCCAGATGACCATAGGATGCATCGCTTACAGTTCCACAGCCACAAGGATTCAGTAGCCCAGTCACCAGAATTTCCCATTGCTGTAGGCACTGCAGGGTGTCCCAGCGGTGACCAGCTGCTGCTCCTGAAGGCGGTGGCCTTACCCAAGGCCCCAAGTCACATGCAGGAGTTTTGAGCACACTCAGGAAAATTATTCTAAATGACTGGGAACCATCCCCTAAACCAACATGAACACTGGTTTTAGGCTCTGGAGCACCCTTGGTACCCCAATACATTTGCCTGTGGTAAGAAAGGAGCTAACATGTTGTAAAGCCTGACGTTTGCATCACAGCTTCGTCAGCCTCTCAGAGGCCAAGAGAGAGTACGGTGGGAATCTGAGGAAAGGAGATAGGCACTGCTCCACTGCCTCTGACACAAAACCAGGACAGCTGGCACCTGAATGCAAAACACCCTTTATAGGCATGAATATCCATGTGTCTGCAAACGTGCACAGATGTGGGATTTTGCTTATAAGATGAAAGATGTTGTGTTTTCCTTTATGGAGAAGGGTTCTCCTGCACACAAGGCTATTATTCTTCATTTGTTATTCACTATTTACCTGTTTAAAACCTTTCCATTCTCTAGTCAGGGAATAGAAACAGTGTGGCTTAACAGCTCAGTTACACCATCTGAATAATGAGTTGTTGAGGTTTACCAGCCATCAGCAGGGCCCTCCAAACTCTCTAGCAACCACTTATAAATACCACTTACATTTGCAGAAATCCCTAATGATTCAAAACTATTTTCAAATAGAATCTGGCACATTCATCAGATTATATATTCCCAATAAATAATTTAGTCAATTCCAGCACGAGCGAACAACAGAAGACAGGACTAAGAAGTCATCAGAAGGGAGAAGAACTGTAAAAAACCCAATTTTTTTCAAGAATGACTGGAAATAAGATGAAGCAACAAAAGGGTATTGGGTAGTGGAAAGATATTGTTACTTGCTGAAAGGTATTTCATTAACTAGCAGCAATGATTTGCAATTCTATAGCACTTCTCACAAAATAACCACCTCACGGAATTTCAATGAGTTGCTTCTCTGGGCTGACCAGCAAAGAAAAATGATGAACAGCTTGGCGCTATTATATCAATCAAAAAGAAGGGACCCAGCTGGCAGAAGCAAGTTTAATTTCTGATTTAGAGAAATTACAGAGTTGGAACCTGTATTGACATTTTTACTGTGTTTAGCTAAACAGAGTAACTAAGAAACTACACAGCTAAAAAAACTCTAGCCCATCCTAACTTTGCTCCCTTTCTTCCTCACCCATAAAAGTAAAAAAGTACAAACCCCAAAGTAGAAGCAAAAGTTGCTTGCTTTTGCAGTAAAACAAATCACAACCAAGGAACAGATTTTGACTGCTGTCTTCCTTAGATGGCAGTGAACATTTTCAGAATTTTCCTACGGACCAAAGAAAACAGGAGTAGAAGAGGTTTAGAGGTCATTTAGCTCTTCATGATGCCCGAGGCAGGATCAGCTCTGTCTGTGCCAGTCTGGCATGTGCTCATCTGTTTTTAAAAGCCACCAGCGATGAGGAAACCCCAGGCTCCCCGAGAGTCTAGTCCAGAGCTCAGGTAGTCTCACTGATAGCAAATGTAGCCTAATCTTTAGGTTAAATCTGCCTTGTTGGAATTTAAGCCAATTACTTCACCTTTCTAATGGATATGGAGAACACTTGACCGCCTTCTGTGCAGTTCTATTTTACGTATTTGAAGATTATTTTGCCTCACTTCAGTAACTTCAATAATCCCTTACAACCAATCCAGTTCTTTTAGCCTTCCCTCCAAGTCCATGATTTTAAGTTTCAGGCATTTTTGTGCTCCTCCCTTGACATTTTTCCAGCTGGTCTGCCTTGAACTTGCAGAATGGTACCTGAAAAGGACACAAGGCTTCAACAGACATCTCAATGAGATTGAGCAAATTTTTGCTTCATACACCCTATGGCTTTCTGTTCACATATCAGAGTTTGGTGTGTGCTGTTTCTCATAGTTTCAACAGCAACGTAGTATTTTTGACTCATTTAAATTAAGATACAGTTAGTGCAGATTTGTTTGTTTGTTTGTTTGTTTGTATATTGCAAGAATGCAGCTTGTCAACTTTCTTCACAGCTTGTTTTTGCGTATGTGATCATTCTTACCTGGTTGAGGATAGCAACCCCGATGTATATCTACGCACCTAAGAACATAGATCCCAGTCTCCCTCTCTCAGTGTACACAGGTGACATAGGACTTTCTTTTCAGATGCAGCTCAACAGACATCATTAAAAGAACTCTTCAAGCACAGACAATTAGAAGAACTGAAATGTTCAGGTTATGGAGTCGGGCTGCATGCGTAAACCTTGCATACAGGAGCTATTGAAAAACTCTTCACTGAAAGAACTGGAAGTCTGCTTAAAAAATGGAAGGTTCAGGCTGGCCTGCAACTGACACCACAATACACTAGTGAGCTAAAAATGGAACCAAAAAAAGTAGAGAAAATACCCTGAAACAGTCACATAAACTGATGGAAGAGCAGGAATGGTCACTTATCTCAGTTCAGCTCAAAAATAGTAGGAATTCAGGGGTTTCCAAGAGCTATTTGAAAATAACAGGTAATTATTTTAAGTTTAAAAGCATACATATTCAATGTCCATTCCCCTAAATGGCAATTTTCAGACAAGATAAAACACAAAGCGAGTGCACAGAGTGTTTTCCAGGGTAATAAAGCTCTAGCTCAGTCAGCTTGTCATAGAGAAAAAAGCATTTGACAAGACTCTCACACTCCCGGTTCTGTCCTGCAGTAAAAGCCTTCCTAGAGAAACGTGTTAGCAAATTCCCTCACGTAGTCACAGCAAACAATTCTGATCTGATTTTTTTTGCAGAGGTGCCATTACAGTCCTGGGAGTGAGCTGCTGATGCCCTCAAGTGCTGTTTGCTGTGGTAGTGCCAGGGCACTGCAGGAACGATTTGCGTCTCATTGTTCAGGGTGTAGTGAGTGATGCTGAGTAATGAGACATGACACTGAATAAATTGATGGAATGAGATACAACTGAAAGCGTGGGACTGAGTCCTGCAGAGGAGACCTTTGTGTTGGTTAATCTGAACCTTTAATTTAATTAGATTTACGTGCAATGACAGCAGGGCATGAGGCTTTAACACACAGTCAACCTCTGAGCCACTTTCTGGGAGACGCAGTTCTCCCAAGATGAAATAAAAATACTGTAAAAAAGTCTTTTATGCTGCAAGTTCTCATATTAGGCTTTTTATTACTATTATATATGCTGTTCCTAATGAGTGCAGGGCCTCACTCTGGGAAGCAGCAGAGGACAACCCCCAGCTTAGGGACAAGTGAGAATATTGCCTTGGTTAGTCAGAGGCACAGAAATAAAGGGTCTCATTTGATCCAACCATTACAGAGCCTAAAATAGACCCTGGCATCTGGGCTCAAAACAGTGAAGAACAATTTTATCTGTGCATCAGCCAACATGTCCAGGCCCTGGCTCTGCCTTGGGACAGCAGGGACAACTCACTGCCCGTGCTTGAACCACAACCACAGGCTACCAGAGGCTACCAAAGGCAGCTCTGCCTACAAGGCAGGCTGAAGCAGTTGTCTCTGATTTTGAACTTCAAGTCTGTAGCAGGTACTGAAATGGCTCATGCAGGGTCACACCTGGGCAATGGGTCAGAAACTGAAAATTTGACACAAGTTTCTCCTCTCCCCTCCTTTTTTGTCCCGGACTACCCAAAGATGAGGTGGCTGGCTGGTCCTGTGAGTCAGGTTTTAATTATTTAATTTTTTTTACTTCTATTTAAAGAAAGGTTTTTAAAGATGAACGTGAATCCAAATATTACACCTTGCACTTTCACGCACAGCAAGCAGGCATCCCCACTGTGCTGGTGGAAAATTGGAGCAGCTCTGAGGCTGTTCCCAGCTGCAGTCATCTGGTACCTTCTGGACCTGAACTGCAGCACATGGAGACTGAGCAGATGTGGTACCATGTCTCTAGAATGATGGATAAAAGGAAATGCAAAAAGCCAATACCGTTTTATCACCATTGCAGTAGTGACAGAAGCATTCTTGTTTCATTGATTTTGAAACTAAAATCAAAAAGCATGCAGCAACACTTTGCTGATAAAGGGTAGAGAAAGAGCTTGCTTCTCTTTTTCTCACCTACTAATGCTCATTTGTGGTCCAAGGCAGGCCCACACCTAACACACTACAGTGTATTTCTCTCCCTCTGGGCAGCAGGTTTGTCCTCTCGCTGAGCCGACCTTAGCCAGCTGGAGGGGTGGAAGAGAACTGGACTTGTGGAGACACTGCAGGAAAAAAAAGGGCTAAATCCCTACACTACTCAGATAAATCCTGGGACTGTAAAGTGGGATAAAACAAAAGATCTTCACCACTTGAGAGGTGTTTACATCCAGTGTGTAGTTTCTTTCATTACAATGCAAGTGAACACAAAGTGTGCACATGAATTAAAACAGTTGTAGGGCATTTGGATATGAGGTTTTAGTTTGGTTCTATTCTTCATTTGCCTCTTACATTGCTCTTCAAACAACTGAGCTGATTCTGACAGGCTGGAATCTTGTCTTGTTGGTGATGCATTTGATCCTCTTAGCTCACGCCTTTCAAACCTTCACAGACAAATGCCTGTTCTCCTTCCCAAGACACCTTAGATGCGAGGCTTATAGTGAAGTGCAATGCCTCTGGAGCCTTTGAGCAAAGTCGGTTTGCAGAGATGTGTCAGCAGGCAAGATGCACAACTCTCACATTATGCCTGCAGAGCTCCTTCCTGAATTCTGACACAGATTTCACATGAACCAACACGTAAGAATACAACAGTCTTGACCCCAGCTCTTCTGACCAAAAAGCAGGGCAGGTGAATTTCCCTTTTAATCTTTTCTTGGCACCCATCTCTACAGTGATCAAGCAGTTTCTCTTCTCTTTTCTTCAATTTATACAGAGCTTCTGCTCTCGCAGATCCCTGACTTTTGTATAATAGGGACTATGTAGCATCTCTTAGATTTTTGCTTGATTTGTTATTCTCAGCTCAAATTTACAGTAGGTCTAGACCCCCTTGTAGCGTTTATTATCTGCATTTATTCTCTGGTCTCAATAGCACTGCTATTTTCATTGTCATGCAGCTTCCTCCCTCTTCAAGATCATTAAGGAAAATATTCAATGAAATTGGATCAAATAAAATCCCATACAAGCTTCTCAATAACTTAATCCATTTTGATTCATTAGGGCACACATTTTCATTTTCACATTATGCCATAATCGTCATCATAAAGATAATTCAAAGTACTTTTTAACAGTAAAAATGCAGACCATACTGCATGGAATTATTTTAAACCAAATATACTGCATTTATTACTCATTTTTTCACTAATTTTACAACTGCTTTAAAACAAACTATATTGTAAGTCTTGTAAATCCAGGTTACTAATTGTTCATAGGTCTATTATTGTCTAAATGTTTCATGGAAGTTAATTAAGTTCCCATTTTCTGCCAGGTCTGGTTTCATCATCAAACAGAGAGATATAATTAGCATAGGGCAAGATGGATTCAATAATTTAGAAGGAATGTCATAACAAATCTGGATCATCCAGGTTGCTCTACCACACCCCTCACCACTGTCTCTGAGCACATCAGTAAAAGGATCTGTTCGTTCGTGTTTGAATCACAAAATGCAAATATGTCAGGGTACTCACTGACGTTAATGTGAGCTTGCAGCTCTGTAAAGAAGAATCACAGAATAAGCAACTGCAGAAAAAGCCTTTGCACAAACCAGAACACTTGAGCACATGTGCAATAGGGTCATAAAACAACAAGTACATGCTGCAAATGAAAAAACAAAAGGGAGAAAAAAGCCAATTGGAAATCTAATGGCAAACAAACTTAATCAAGAGCCAGTGTAGCATTCTGGAACATATGGTAGAAGCCTTCATTTCAAGCAAAACTGGAAACATTCAGGTACCTTGAAATACTCTGTAAGTGTCTGTTACTCCGAGATGTTCTCCATTGCACTTCACAAGTGTCAGATAAAGGTCTTCTCAGTTCAGCTCTTTGCAGTACCAAAAGCACCCCATTTCCTTTGCTGTATGTGGCACCTCTCCACTGCCCCACCAAGGCGCCAGGCACGTTACCCATTCCAGCAGCATCTCCCCAGCCCTGCTGGAGCAGGAGAAGTGAAGGCAGCAGCAGAGGAAACCCATGCTTGAGGCCTGAAAACCCAGCTGGGGAGAAAGAGGGAAGGAAGCATATTGGATTTGGAGAGGGAGACATTCCTGTGGCTCTGCTCTTTGGTGTCACAGAAATGTTATTTTACCTTGTAATGAATATTTTCTGTTAATATATTAATCTGTTAATATACTATATTAATGAAAATCTCTTTGTGCCTAGACACAAAAATGAAAGACGTTGAGGAAGATACGTATCTATGTATTTTTCTCATCTGTTTCTAGGTCCAGTCTGATTTCAGAATTCTGGGGTGATGGGATTTGTCTCTGCAATACCTCTAGCTATTTTTGCAGGAGGATTCAGAGATCTATTGCTTATTTCTATTTTTTCACACATGTGAAAACAAGAGTGTTCTTAATGACATGAGGAGCCCTTCCAGATGTAATGTAACAAAGACATCTCCCTTTCAGGAAAGGAGACCTTTTCCATTTTCTCTTATCTAAATAGCATTTGTAACATTGATCTTTACTGGGTAGTAGCAGCTCACAGTTGACTCTCTTTGCACGTCTCTCTAAATTCTGGCTGGTGTGCTCTCCATAGCTTGGTTGCCATTTCAGTGGCTGAGCCCAGCGGGCACGTTATGTCAATAAAGTGATATTTGCAGTCTGCTCTGTGTGCATGTGTTTTACTGAACATTTGGATATCAATTGCACAAGTTAGGCCTCTGTGCCTTATGAATGTTTTATTCTCCATCTCCCACCAAGTGATATGACCTTTGGATTACAGAATGAACACGTACAGTGATATTTTTGTTGTACTACTTGCATTTCATTGCTAGTTGAATAAAAAGGAGGAATGGTACACTGATGAAAGCACTGAGAAAAGTGGGCTTTTGGAAAACTGAGTTTAGTTCCCAGCTCTGATAAAATCGTTCTGTGTCTTTACCTGCCCATTTTATTCCGTGTCTTTATCATCCACAGCATGTGGTACAGAGGACTTACTGGTCCCTGACCAAAATACCTCCTCAAATGAACCTCCAGAGTTGGCCCAGCACAACACTGCACCTAAGGTAACAGTGTTGCTCTGTTCACAGCCCATTTTTGTGGCATCATACTGTTCTGAGCAGCTGGAGATACCAGCTCTAGGCTTCACTAGCTTGGTACCCATATCCAGGCCACCACCACGTCACATGGAAGCGTCCTGTATGACTTCCAGCAAGTTACTGTTTCTCTAGGGCTGACTCAGCTCCAGATTCACTCGGCTCCTTATTCACAAATAAAGAAATACTATTTTAAGTGTTCTTAAGTGTCTAAGCAGTGGTACAGGTTGTCAAGGGAGGTTGTGAAGTGTTCGTCCTTGAAGATATTCAAAAGCTGTATGGACATGGTCCTGGGCCACTGGCTCTAGGTGGCCCTGCTTGAGCTTGGACCAGATGACCTCCAGAGCTCCCTTCAACTTCAACTATTCTCTAATTCAATGAGGAGGCACTGGGTATCTACATGAGGGTGAAGGCAACCCTGTTCCAGGCTCTACAGACTAGGTCTCCATCAACTATAACAGGAGTTTAGATATCTTGATGGCTTGCCAACATCCAAATAATCATGTTTGAATCTGAAGCTGAAACTCATCTCGTGCCTCTCAGTTTTGCGTCTGTAAGATGATGACAATATTCTGTGCCTTTCTGACAGCAGTGTTCCTGGAGAAAACCGATTAGTATTGGAAGAGGCGTATAGATAGTACTGCTGCTAAAAGAGTTTGTGATATTTACCTTACACTTACTAAGAGCTGATCAAAACCATCACTTCTAACTAATTCTAAACAATCTGAGGGGCCAACTTGTCAAATTTACATATGCAAAGTTGTAATAGATGCGTATTTGTGTGGCGTGGGACAGCTGGTAAACCTACCTCTGCAATGTCATTTAGATGGGGTCGAGAGAAACTAAATCTTACATAAAACCAGGTAGGGACTAGCGTAGACAAGTCACACTCGGCCCTTAGCCAAGATAGAACAAAGTCAATGGAGGGCTTCAAAATGCAGCTTGCTCTTTCTGGACAAGTTTTTAATCTAACATGACAAGATCAGTGTGCAGCCCGGCAATCCTTGTGCCAATAACACTATCTTCTTCTAATTTTTACATCTGACAAATGACAAGGCTTCTGCAAAGGTTAATATTGCTCTGTTAATTAACTAATACCTGAGCAGATGTTAACTGCTTCAGAAGTGCCAAACATTTCTGTCAATATTCACTGCAGAGTCAAATGTTTCCAAAATTTTTTTTGAGAGCAATGAGCGGGGTTTGAAAGCTCAGGGACACAATTGTCACTGGCTTGAACTGCAACTGCGTGGTTAAATCTCCATATCAGGCTTCAAAAACTGCCCTCAAGGCAGGGCTGTATTCTGCCACCTTTGTGCATGCGAAGAAAGGCAGCATTCAGAGTGCTGCAGAGTATGGCTCATACCTAATTAACAATGCCTCATTTATCTCATCTAGATGAGGAGAGGGACTGCTTTCTGTCGCATTTTCAAGTAATGTCTAATAGCCACAAGTCATCAATAGGGGACTAAAGACATAATGTTTGAAAGGCTGTGTCTGATGTAAACTGAAGTCCCAGAATCAAATGCTGGTTACAGAAAAATGAAAATCTGAAGCTTACTGAACAGATGAAAGGAAGAAAACTTTGCAAGCATCACACTAACAAGGCTGCATTTTGTAAATTGCTGTCAGTTCAGTCTGAAAGGATTAGGGTTGAGTCCTCGCTTTAAGGGATGACAGCACCACAGAGCTCCATTTTGCTGGATGATTTCTTAAAAAAAGGCCTTCCTTCTAATCAAGCACTGCTATAAACAGCAGTCTCTGACCTACCACTTGCACAGTTTGAATACAAATCTCCACATGCAGATCTGAAGTGCCATGTGACACTTATCTAATTTCTCATTTCTTTATAAAATGTTCTGCACAAAAAAACATACAAAAGACCAAGCAGGCAAGTACCTAGCACAACGTGAGCTATTACAACCTCCTCGCCCCTTGACTTCTATTTGTGCTGCTGAGAGAAGAAATGTTATACATGAGTTTTGATAGGCAACCACCCAAAGTGTCCTACAAAGTTTTTACCTCTAGTGTAGAGAAGCTTTGAAATCAATGCAAGTCCTGCTGCTCTACTCCCACGGGCTGTACTCCTGCTGCATGTGATGTGCCAAGTAGCACTGAGCGTATTCAGGTTGAGACCTGCAATTAAAACTCAGTTTCTTCTAAAAGTACTGCAGTTTTAGCACTGTGAGATGAGCTGTGCTTCTTTCCAAAAAAGAGAGATAAAACTGAGGTTCTAAAGAAGCTTTGTTTTTTTCCTTAAAGATGCCCTATCACTCTTTGATGGTTGCACCGCTCAAACTCCAAAAGGACTATGTGAATGCTTCAGCAAAAAGTTTTCTCTTTGGACCTTTGTAAACTGTGCTGTGTGGTTTTGTATAATCCCGGATCTTAAACTGAGAATTGTCTATGTGGCTCTGCTGTCTCCATATCTTGGAAAAACACTTTGGCATCTTCCAGAGAAAGAAGTTTTAAGTGATACAAACATGCACCCAACATGTGATTTGTACACCTGTAAAATCAAGCATTGCATGGTCTCCACAGCCTACAATAAATACCTATGTGAATAAGGAACATTCCCCAGGCCTAAAACCACACTGGAACGCACCTGAATATAAGGACTTTCTATTTACTCAGGCCTTAGATAACCTCCTCTTTAACTTCTTATCAAGAGAGCCAACCATCTCTGACCAAGGAAAGGAAAAAGAAATCATTTTCCAAACATTTTCAGGGCACTGTGATCGACAATTTTATAATCCCTACCACTAAAAAAAAAAAAAAAATCAGATCATACTCAACCAGATGTGATTTCCAGGAAGCTAAAAATCTAAGGCTGCATGTGACTCTCCCGGCTTATAAACCAGCTGCCAAATCAAATCCCAAACGCTGGCCCAGATGCAGCTCAACAAAGAACAGAAACTAATGGGGGCCGATCTACTCTCAATCAAGATTTTCCTTAATTTGCCATCAATCACAGACTATCATTGTTATTATCTCAATTGCCAATATGCTTTGGAACTCCTAAAGCTGTGTCCAGAGACTGTGAAGTGTTTTTTATCCAGCTACAGTATTGAGCAGCTGCAATACATGGAAGATGAATGACCCTTTTTAGCTCCTCCTAATAACGTTTTTCTTCTGACTTATAGCCAGCAAAAGTAGGAACATACTCAGTATAACTTTGTTTTTCCCAATTTATGAATCTGTATTGGGTTTCAGAAAAGTAACCCAGCTGTGTGTTTGAAATGCACAAGCAGTGGTGTTCAGGAAATCTCAGTATGACAGTGTTCAAGATCCCAAGATAGTCTCCTAATTTTTTATGAGGTAAACTCAAATTATGGAAATCTTGGGAGACATCCTGGCCTTCCTGAAACACAGAACACATACCCCATTCTGCCAAAAGGCTGGGGAAGAGAAAGGCATTTGATAATCAAGATTTTTGTAATATCTAGGTTAATAGAAGTCAGGCTTTAACCTAGATTTCTAGGCTTTACTTTATGTTGTGGTAGAATCAAAATATATTAGCTACTAATGAAACCCACAAGACAGGACGGTTATTGCTCTTAAGGCATTAGAAATGTTTCCTTTTTAGAGAAACTTTGGAATTATTACCTTATAAGAACTTGTTGTAGATGAAGATACTGGGTGCGGGTGCTGGAGGATCGCTGTCAGGAGCACGAGGCATTGAGTTGTCCTGGTTGCTTATTTATTTCCCAGTAGAAACTAATCATTAAAGTTCTGTTTTTCAAACACCTGCACATGCAAATGACCACTTTTGAATCATCTTCCCCCATTTCCTCAACAGTCAGAGCTCCTTCAGCCTTGCCCTTCTAAATCTGAGTGGAGCTGCAAATACTCCCTGACTGGGGAACAAAACCCAAGTAAGTTCTGTGAAAGAATAACAACAACAAGTACTCCTGATGGGTGCATGAAACAAACTGCAATAGAGCCTATCCTGACCAATATTTTTTTATATATGTCATGTTCCTGAACTTTTGATCCTAGAGAGTTAAATCCACTCCTGATGAGGCAGCCTGGGTATTCGATCAACTGACTTAAGCTCTCAGAAGTAGTGTTAGTCTTATGCCACCGAGACACGTTCTGGTTTCACCTCACTGCCTTTAAGAAATAGTTCTTCTGGGTCACGCAGACCTTTCTTCACAGAGTGAGCTGGTTTACTCTTTCTTCAGGGACACCCAAGCCCTTCTGAACTAGCCATTGCTCATGGTTCTCCAGTGGTCCTCGCCTGACCAAGCAGTTCAGCCAAGCAGACAGTGGGGATATCGCAGACATATCAACATTCTGAAGTAATCCTCTCCTGCAGCTTCTGTCATCACCCAGAGCAAATGCCCAAGAGCAAGAGCCACTCTTCTTGCTCTGGGGAACCTTACCATTCTTACCCAAAGCTGTCTATTTGCCCAAAAGATCTCCCCAGATGTCTCTAAGTCAATAATTAGAAATATCAATGTTTTCAGAAAACCTGATAAAGAAGTCAAAACCATTAGCTAGTTTTTCTGCAAACCTTACCCTAATCTTTCACAATCAGTCAGCCCTATTACATTTTTGTTAGTAAATTAGGCAGTGCCAGGAAATGTTCTTTATCACTGGAACTAAATCACTTGGACAGTTGAACTGCAACCACGGCTCCTGACACAGTTTTGTTCCATGTCATCTAGGAGCCTCCCAAATATTCCTCAGCAAGGCACAGGAAATAGCAAGGCCAAGAAGTACAGTCAGCAAATGTCCACGCTGTGCCGTAGGGATGAGAATTCAATGCCATGGACATGGACCACCTTCTGTCAGTAGCAGCCTCAGGCACGTTTAATTTTCTAGTGCAGGAGCAGCCGCAGGGTCTCCCAAAAAATCCACAGAAAAATAGATGAGATTCAAAAGTAAATATAACAGGAACCATTCAGAGTAAGACAAAAAGGAGAGAAAATTTTGGTCAAGAGGGCCTCACCAAAGATACCATCCCTTTTCCCTCTATTCTTAAAGGCAGTTACCCTAGCTCCTACAACATCAGACAACAAGAAGCATGTTCACCACCAGGATGTAAAGTATTTTGCATTTAAAATCAGCAACTTGAACTGCATCCAGAACTAACCTGAAAGCCAGAAGGCTCGAGAGCACAAATGTCATCAAGTCCCCTGAGGAAAGATTGTTTGTGCTGGGAAGCAGCTGCATCCTTCCCCAGGCAGAGTGTATTGCAGGGGTTGACTCTCATAGGGAACAATCTGGATCACAGCAGCAATGCTTGCATCAAAGAAACAGTCACAGATTTCTAGCTAAGGACACACAGAAAAATGGACGAGGCCTGTTCTGTTCTACATCAAGAAGTAGCTAAGGACTAATCTTCCCTTCTATGCAGTGAATTTGGCTTCAAATGAGAAACTAACTCTCAGTTGCTCCCTCACTCACATAATTTATTTTCTGTTTTTTCCCGCAGCCATTTTAATTTCACCTCATTCAGGCTGATACTCAGCCTGATCACTTTCCCCATTAACACTACAGGAAAGCCTGGCTTTCTGTTCCATCCCTTTCTCAAGGAAAAGAGAAGTAAGAGGTATGTCTTGCACCCAGCTTGGTGGACAGAAGTGCTCATGCTAGGTGAGTTACTACAAGGAAATACTGCGGGCATTGGAGAGGCATGAAAAGCATCTGCTTCAGGCTGGCATCCCACACGTAGCTGTGTACAGTGCCAGTAAGTTCTTAGCACCGTGCTGCTGTGGTTGAGGGGCTTAACTAGCCTGCAGTTCTGCACCGTGCCAACAGACTCCGTAGCCATGACCTCCTCGTCATGCTGAAGTATAAGCTAGAATCATAACCCACCTCACCTCATTAGCTTAGTAAGCAAAACCAAAACCTTTTTCTGCAATATTCGTGATGGCGCTGTGGAACTCACTGTCACGGGACATTGTGGAGCCTGAAGGATTAAGCAGGTTTGAGGAGACCTTAGGCAAATTCCAAGGAGATCAACCATTTGTGGCTATTAAACACAGCTGTATGGATGGAACCTTCTATCCAGAAAGTCCCTAAAACACTGAATGCTGCGATCATAGGTATTACTTTAGGGCAATGGTCACTCTTACTTTCCTCAACCAAGCATACACTCTTGACTCTTGGTGGAGACAGTGTCCTGGGCAAGATGGACTTTGTCCTGAGGCAGGACAAACACTGTTATGTTAGCTTCTGAGGTAGGCAACTGTGTACACTGAAAGAGCCTGGTAAAAGAAGAAGTGAGACATCCCACAGGGAGCACTATGGACAGCTGAGTGTCATCCGAACATTATTGCAGTATCCCAAAAAGAGAGCAACCCCATCTCTCCTTGACCGTTTCAGAGGCATCCAGATGCCAGGTCCTTTGCTAAGCAATAGCAGGAACAGTCAACAGGTGCAGCCAAGAAGCAGTTTAGATCTAGTCTTCCTTTTACTGGAGCTACCTGCACATTCCCACTCATAAGATGAAATTTACTCTTTGTTGAGCGGCGAAAGACTGCTAGCACTCCTACAAACCCGCTTTCTTGCTCTAAAGAGTAACTAGATAAGGCTGTGGAGGTGTACAGGACTTGAATTTGCTCAGTGAGATCAAACAGCTAGAAGGTGCTTCATGAATGAAAAACACTTTGATTCCACCCTACTGACTCTTAATCCTTTACAAATACAGTTTACTCAACAGCCTCTTTTGTTGACTTCCTTGTCTTCTCCCCACAGGACACTGCAGACTATAACAGCCTTGTGCATGTTGGTCCTTCTGCACCCAGCTAACCCCTAGCACCAGGAAAAGGACCAAGAGGATGCTGTGGCTACCAGAGAACACAGAGGTCCCACGCTTTCATTAAAGGACACCATTCATACATTTGATTACGACAAGACAAAAATTTGAGAAATGAATACCTTGTCACAGAGGTAAGCTTGATACAGAGCTATGTCCACTGAAAAATTAAAGATGATTATAGAACATCACAATTTATTATGCCTGATTTTTACAATTACAGCAGGGTACGTAAAGAAAAAGCCTGAAAGAAGGCATCAGGAATATGACAGCTACAATGAGGATCTATCATTTTTACAAAACGGACCTGGTTACTGTGTGTTAACACTTCAGGCCTTGATTGGGTTTCGTGGAATTACATGCACTTAACCTCCTATGATGCACAAACTGTTTCACTGACTTTCTACTAACAAAGCACGCCAAATTAATTTTAGTAGGGATATTAGAAGAAGACACACCATGTCTACATTCAACCTGGACAATCAGCTGCCTTCACCTAATCTTCTACCTCCAGGTGAGTTTCTAGTACCCTTTTAACCCAAAAGGCATATAATAACGTACTACTCAGAATAAAAATCACTACTTCCTAGTTAACCAACTCACTCAACCTGCCTGAGAACTGTGAGAGGCACCTGGATCCAGTACCCACTGCAGTCAATTTACAACCTTTCATTGACTTCACTCAGGCCTCAGGCATAAGATAATGTTCCTGTCTTACTCAAAAAATATGGAACTGCTGGGGAGGAGAAGCGCTACAGAAAAAGCCTTGAAAAGAGAACTGAAAAAGAACTGTGCAGGACTCCATGAGTTTTGAGGTTTTTTTTCTCTTACATATAAATATTTTTTCAAATGCATTTGTCAGAATATAAACGCAGAATATCTGGAGGTTTTTAGCACCTCCAAGTCAAAGCAAACAAAAATAAAAAAGGAGAGGAAAATAAACAACATGAGCAGTCTTTATTTTTCCAACATTAACTTGAAAGGAGCAGAAAGTTCCTTTTCAGTCATGGTACGAAGGGCATAAATAAGGTACCACAGTTAAAACAACACTAAGGATGTCTTGCCAGCTTGATAAACCAGAGCAGGAGTTCTGAAAACAGTGTCAGAAAGAAGCTAAATGTGGCAGACAGGCCTCCTTTGTAGTTCGAGAAAATAAGAAATAATAGGGGTCAAAATGGTGCTAGAGGTGGTGGAAACAGGAAAGGTCATCTTCATTAGTCTTGACCATCATCCACAAATCCAGTCAAGTTTACCCTCTGGAGAATCCTTGAGGTCTGAGTAAAATTATTTAAAGAAATGCAACAGGATACGAAAGAAAATACGCTTTATTTAGGTAAATGCTGCTGGATTCCTAATCGAAAGGAAACAGGGACAGCTGGAGGGTAATAGAAATCCTCTAGAAAGCAAGAGATAAGGAACATCTGCTAGCAGGGACTTGGGTGAAAAAATACCTGTCTGTGAACGGATATAAAATATTAATATTCCTGTATCTAAGTTCCTCTAGACAATGGAAGAAACAAAAAGCAGACCTTGAACAAACAAGACTTTTGCAGCCGATCTCTATTCTGTGAAATTTAAAGCTATATTTTACAATATGACAGGATTCACATGATGCCACTTCACTATTGCACTCCCCAAGAAGAATCACAGCACATGACCCTGAAGATTCTGGCAGCACCAGTCACTTAGCACAAAGGACTAGATTTTAATGCACTGGTTTTCTGTCATTTCCTTGCTAACTTGTTTTCTTTGCCTGTGTAATTTGAATTGTGCCTGTAATGTGTGTACATAGTACAATTAACTGGCCAGCTCAGCACAGACCTCCACAAGCCACTGAACACGCTTACGAAAAGGCTAAAGGATCCCTTGCCGCCGCGGTGATACATGTTCTCTCTGTGTGTGCCAGGATTTCTTTAGGTTGGCTGCTTTTCTTTGGGGAGGAAAATAACTGGCACTTAAAAGCAATTTTAACCAACAGATATACAAGAGGAATAGACTTCTCATGACAGAGATTGGCCACTGGTGCTACAATATACTAAGCCATTTCAGAGACATAGCAAGCTCCATTTTAGAAGGAATTACTATGTTTTGGTTAGAAGGCCCTTCTAGGGCTGTAATGATGGGGAGCCACCTTCTTATTTCCAGCCTGAGCTTGCTCCTGGCACATTTATATATCTTCAGTTCTTGTACCACTTTTGCTGTTTTCGGAACATCCTTATTCATCCTATCGGCATTTTCACAGAAGCTCTATCCCCTCCAGCCTCCGTTTAGTTAAGCTCAACAAGAAGAGCTCCTTTAGTATTTTTGGATGTGACATGCTCTTCCTTCTCCTGTTCCCCACAATAATCCTTCTGCAGACCTTTTCCTGTCTGAATGGAGAACTGCACGTGTGATCCCACGCAGCCAGAACAAGCCCTTGCAATAAAGCCTGTCTACCATCTCCCCGCTGGAAGCATGCAAATATCCTGTTTTACATACCTGCAATGCTGCTAGCGTCGCCCTTGGATCAGTCGATACACCAAACAGTTTCATCTGGAAAAGGAGACCAGTCCTCAGCTCACGAAACCTCCGGCTTGGGTGGCTCCATTTCCCTGCAATGCCATTTATTGAAAGGACTTAGGCAAGACACAGAGCAA
Source organism: Neomorphus geoffroyi (assembly GCA_033558235.1). NCBI lineage: Eukaryota > Metazoa > Chordata > Aves > Cuculiformes > Neomorphidae > Neomorphus > Neomorphus geoffroyi. The sequence goes on from JAUMJM010000017.1 coordinate 15,859,943, forward strand.
AATCATTACTGTAGGAGGAATTAACGCAGACTGCATCTTAAGACTGTACACAAGTCCTTCTCCTCTGAAATGGGAAACTCTTAACTCGAATCACTCTATTCTCAGTCTCTTCTACTAGATCTGCAGTAGAAGACCTAGTGCTCCTGGAAAAAAAGGCAAAATGTGGTAGTTAGGTTTCATTGTTGAGACAATAGTTTACCAAGCACCTGGATGGATCCAAGCAGAGAGACTGAGATCCTTTCTCCCTGCGATGTGGACAGGGGGCCAGATCAACTTGCAGGCCAGTTAAGGGATCTGCAGATATTCAGCATCCCTTTGGGTTGTTTACAAAAACCACAGATAATTTCAGTGCAATCACTTCTGCACATGACAAAATCATTACTACTTTTCTTTTTAGATCAGAGCTGTCAGTCACAGAGCCCAGGTAAAGACAATAAAACACGGTGTGAACACCTCCAGCTTAACAGTCATCCATCTGTAATTGTTCTGCCTTCCTCTTGTCATCAGAAAAGAGAGGGTATTTTGCACATGAATGTGATTACATGAAAAATTTTGAACACAAAAAAGGTCTGGTAAGTCAAATGCAACTTTAATTCTTCTCCTTCTATTGCTTTTTAACCATAATAATTTTCAGGCAAAGATAATTGTTTGATTTGGTTTCCCATCCGTCTAAGTGCAAGTCTCAGACAATGTCTGCATTATCAGAAGAGAGAAAGACAGACCAAACCATGACCACACACAGGCCACTCAGAGCTGGAAACCATCTTTGTCTTGCACTGGGGAGGACAGGGACCCCCGTATCACATCAGGGAACAAGCACCAGCTACGAGACCTGCACGCTGTTTTCCAGGACGTGTTAATGCTGAAATGTTTGGGGACCCATTCCCCCATCATCGAAGAGCTCAGGCCCATGTCAGAAAGCACCTCATCTAGGAGAACAGTGATGGGCAGCAGCTTGGCTGCAGAGAGCACTGCCTGGGGGCAGAGGGATGGGGAGATGTGCAGGCAGCTTGTGCCCTGGAAGGATGAGGAGATTGTTGCATTCTGAGGAGGAAACAAGATGAGTGCTGGGCTGGCCTCCACAGCTTTCCTGGCTTGTTTGAACTAGCAGAAGCTCTTGGCAGGGCATTTCATCAGGCTGAATGTCCAAATAGAGATTTCAGATGGTTTATTAGCCAAAATTGGTGGCAAATCTATTCAGTTGCTGGATGTTAGGCCTGTGCTATCTACTTGCAGTGAAATCCACATTGCCAAATTCTTCTCAGTCCCCATCCGTCTGTTCCCTGCAGGTTCGATTTGCACTCAGACCAGCTGACATTTCTTGCATCATCCCCCTGCCTGAGCTACTGAGCGATTTCTGAGGTATTGGCTAAGTTTGCAGCAATACAGGTAAAGATTTACAAACATGCATGCTAGGTAAGCTGGAAGATTTGCGGTGTAATGCTTCTGACAGTAGAGAACAAAGCGATAACAAAGCACGAATGTCTGGACATTATGCAGGCCTGCAAATATAACTAAGAGACACTGGCTTCGTGAATGATGTGAATCACTGCGCAACCACAGCCACTCCTCAGCACTTGCCTGCAAGCTGGCAAAAGATTTTTAACAATGTGCATGTGTCCCTCCTTTTTTGCAGTGTGGTGGAAAACTTAGTGCAACTCACTGGCAGACGTTTGAACCATCAAAGAAATGGGGAAGACTGAAGCTCGACTGCAATGAGCGTTGTCCGGGCAGGGGCACTACCACACCCTGATAGGTCCAACGGGGTGAACAAACTGGAAGGGATATGAAGCTCCGTGTCAGACATCCCACTGAATTCACTGTGCTGCCGTTGCACAAGTGCTGCAGAAACCAGCTGGAGATATTGCAGACGTGCAAAGCCCTTCCCTGATTATGGAGATGAGCCAAGGGGTCATTCTGAATGCATCAGAAGGACAGGAAGGAACACCAAGTCCTGGTGTGGCCCAAGCATACTGAGTTCAAGGACCTGGCATCAAAAGCCTGGCTGCAAAATGCCCGAGACTAAGTTGTACCTGTGTGAAGGTGAGTGAGGAGAGCAGATACCAGCAGGAGTAGTAAACCCATCTCAGCAGCCTTCCAGCGGCTCTGCTTCCTAAGGGCTACTGCAACGCCAAGCCAATCTCAGTTGACAGAGAAAGTTTCACCAACAGGTACAGAAAAGGCTGTACAGCAGGCAGCACTGACATCTTAAGGCATTTTCTGGACATAAAAAGAAAAGCAACAATACTGGAGCCAAAACCATATGGTCAAATCAACCAGAGCAATGATGCTTATCAAACGTGTCACTGGAAACAGCGCAGAAAGGACTATAATCAACACATCTGCTACCTAGAAACCATGAAGAAGAAGTCCTCAGTGCTGCAGACTCCCTGTGCGTTCCTCAGTACTCAAGCATCTGGGACTGGAGGATTCATGTACTTATTTATGTTACAGCTCTACAAAATTTCTCTACAGTGCTTCACTTTGCCTTCTATTTTCCCACAGATGTTTCAATATAAATTATAGTAATTATCCATTGTGAAGAAATTAATTGGCATTAACAATTGTGTGAAATGTAATTGTCACCAATTTCATGGGATTTCTGTCATGTTCAATCGCCCACATAGCTTGAACAATCTGCATGCCGTGGAAGTACAGATGTATAGACTATCCTCAAAGAATGAGTTATCAAAATGCAGTTTAGTCCATTTGACACAGAGCTTTGGGACAGAACTGGATTTTCTCGAGGAGTCAGAAAGAAATGGTGCTAGAAAATCCTTTCTAAAGCTGGGTAATAGTACAGAGGAATAAAAACTGTAGCTTATACTCATAAAATCCTTTTCACATAGCAGACCTTCAACATATCCAAAAAAATCCCATACTGGATTTCCATCTTTGACAAAAGTGACAGGACAATAAGAGTTTTAGTGGAATTTTCATCCTAAAAAGTGAAAGCACTTTCCAACACACTTTTCTGAGGCTGAAGTTAAAGATTTTCAGAAAGGCATTTGAAGAAAGAACCTAAACCATTCATCTCCCGTTCTGATGGGACATAAAAGAAAGATAAGAAAGGGTCAGTTTAAAGCAAAATTAATCATGTTGTTTGGTATTTTCAAAGCAATATCTCCAGACCTCTCCCTCAGTTTAGTCCTGTATTGACAGCCATGTTACTGTCTCCAGGACTGATTTTGCTGAAGTCTCTATAAAGTCTTTAAATCACAACCAGTTTAACTACAGACGGTGTCCTTACACATTTGGTTTTCTCATTCTTTTTAACTCCTCACAATCATTTTTAGTAATACTTCAGAAATCTGAGTTGCAGAGATCAACAGCTTTACTTCTTAGCATTTACTTGTTCCATGAGGAGACAGAAACTGGAGTGACCCATATGGTACCTATATGACTGAGTACTCCAAAATGAAGGACTTCCACTTCATTAAGAGATTGTATTGTCACATTACTTTTCCAACCATTTCCAGAAGCTGTTTAAGAGAATGTAGATTTTGCTACCTCTTTCTTCCTATTTTTATTTTTTTCTTTTGGTCCCTGCTGTTTGGAAGGCTGTTGGCAAATATGCTTACTCTGACAGCTAAATAATCCCTTTTGACTTCAACTTTCCAGTTATTTATGGCAAGCATAAATTCAGCTAAATTCAGCTGTTACAGTGTGACCATGGCCTTTTGCAATGCACAGTTCCCCTCTCTCTTTGGTGCCTACATCCCCTCCTTCCTACACCACATATGTTTTTTAGATACAAGTTTCAGCCACCCAAGTAGGATTGGGACTCCAAGTCCCTTCTTATCCAAGTGACCCATCTCTGCACTCTTTTCAGCCTGAATCCATCTCCTATGATTCGCACAAGCATAGGTTAACTCAGGTGGCAAAACCCTTCTGGAGATCATCTAGTCCAGCCCTCTTCTCAAAGCAGAGTCACTTACAGTATGTTGCTCAGCACCGTGCCTGGGTCCGTTTTGAGTATCTCCAAGGATGGAGACTTTAGAGTCTCTCTGGGCAACACGTTTCCATGCTCAGACACCCTCACAGTAAAAAAGTTTTTTGTTACGTTTAGATGTAATTTCCTGATTTTCAGTTTGTGCCCATTGCCTCTTGTCACATCACTAGACGCCACTGAGAAAAGCCTGAGCCCATCTTCCTTACTTTCCTCATCAGATATTATACACGCTGATGAGACCCCCCTGATTCTTCTCATTCTCAGACTGAACAGTCCCAGCTCTCTCAGCCTCTCTTCATATGTCAGACACTCCAAGCCCTTAATCATCTTTGTGGCCCTTCTTTGGACTCATTCGGTATGTCCAGATCTCTCTTGCACTGGGAAGTTCAGAATTGGACATAGAAATCCAGATGTGTCTCACCAAGGCTGACCAAGGAGGAAGGACTGCCTTCCTCGTCCTGCTGGCAAAACTTTGCCTAATGCAGTCTGGGATGCCAGTGCTGGAATCAGTTTTCCTAGCATTCCACACGTAACGGCATTGATATTCTCCTACCACCACTGCAGACAGCTCGCCTAGTTCAACAGTCTTTTCACAAACACGTCACTTTTCGATACTTACAGCCACTTTCTGATCCATCAGTGTCTCCAGATGCATTTCCTTCTCTGTCATTCATAGCTGTTAAGATCCCAATTTGTAATAAAGGTTTCATTATTAGTTAGCGAGTAGCTGACCTTTCATTTTGTACTGTTAAATTTCAGTCCCTTTCAATTACTGTGGTCCTCAAGGTCACCCAGTTCATTCTGAAGATGGTATGAATATTTTACATTTGTCCCATACATAACCTTTCTCTTTTCGCTCTTTCTCATTATCTTTTGAAAGTCTCTCCAGTTAGAGAGCATCTGGAGTCTTACATTCCTTATTCATTTGGCTGCCCTTTTCTCAATTTTTATTATATCTGCTTTTCCTTCATCGTATCTGCAGTCATGCACCACGGCAAAGTCTTCCATCTTCCTTTGACATCAAGAGGAATGCTTGGCACCACCCATTAATTTTCTATTAGCTAAGCACAAGCTGTCTGTATCCTGCAGCAGGAATAATCTAGGTAGATAGCATAGATACCTGCAAACTACCAACCTAGATCAAACCAAACTCTCTTCAATCCAGGCTGTTAAACCCACGTAAGAAGCAGTTTTATACTTACGGTGTACTTTGAATTCAAAACTAGGGCAGGTAGCTTGCTCTTGTATCTGCAATTCTAGCCTTGCTATGTCAGTGTAAGACGTAGTATTTAAGATACATGTTGCATTAGCTAGAGAACTTCACTGAGCTACAAATGATGACTGTCGTGAATGGGAGATGTAGATCACTTAAAGAACCACTTTGTTGTGAATCCTAATTTAGTATCCTGCCATCTATGCCAATTTGTCACAAACCTGTCATGATTTTGATGGCTTAAAGAACCACTCTCAAAAGCATCAGCAAAAGTGGGCTTGATATGATGTTGTAAAAGTGCCAGTTTAACAAAGTGACTCAACAGAATTTATTATAATCAAACCAGCGACTTATGGAAAGATGCACGAATGGCAAGGTTCTCATGAGACTTATTGCAAGGTGAAATCAAATCACGCACATGCAGACATACAGAGATGTGGAGGTGTAGAGACATACATAGCACAGAGATGCATGGATATCCAGACACGCAGAGATCAACCTCCGGCCACAACTTCCTTCCTCTCGAGTTTAGCGAATTACTCGCATTTAATGGGTCAGCATTCCTCAGTGGTTAATTGTTGAGCCTTGAGAAGTCTGACTTCGCCTTTCTCCTTTGTTGACTTTGTTAGTGGATGATCTCGAGAAGTCATTGGCTTCGTCGGTGGACGACCTCTAAACCTCGAGAAGACTGCTGGTCACAGCCCACTACAATCCAGGAGAGGCCAAAGGGACTCACTTAACAACGTTGTTTATAGGATTGCGAGATGATTGACTTTGGTCAGTATTTTTCCTTTCTGGCCACAGTTTGGGTCAGGTAATTCTGGTATTTTCCAGATCAATCAGTTCGGTACCGTTCCACTCAGGCTATGACCCAGCAGGCAGCCTATGTTCCAGGGCTATCGGGGAGTGACGGATCATCCCTAGTCACTACCTTTGTCAGGTAGCTGGAGTCCCAGGTGTGGTCAGGGAATGCTTTATCTGACTGCAGTACAAAGGCAAGAACACAAAGGGAATTTTCTCCCATAAAATGCTTGGCTTACCCTGGGATGTCAGAGTGGACCAAAGGGATGAGGCTGCACCACTACAACCTCACACAGTCCTTTGCCAGCCAAGTAGTCCATTAAACATTATCAGCAACTACCAAATCACCGAGAGATGGATGCAGAGGGCTGGCTGGCGGTTGTCTCTGCTCACATAGTACTGAGTACGCTCACAGAGTACGAAGGACCAGCCACCAGAGACCCTCTGTTAACTTCTACTCTAGCAAAAGTAATTAAATATGCAAGACATGGCAAGACAAGAAGAGTTAAAATTGCTCTTGTGGAGGCATGTTCTTGTGTTAAGAAGCAGTATGCAGCTTTCCCAAGGGAGAGTAAAGGAGATGCCCTGCCTGCCAACACGTTCCAGGGTGAAGGAGAGCGCACAAGATATGGAACTAGAGGTGAAGAGACTGAGTGAGCTGCGGAAATTAACTGAGGTAAAAGAAGGGTGAAAGTGTGCTCAAAAATCCTCCTGAACCAAGAGAAGAATTCCTTGGAAAGCCTTTGGAAAAGGCCACTTTCAGGAAAATAAATAAACAAATAAATAAATGAACAAGTAAACAAACCAACAAACCAAAACAAAAAAAACCCAACAAAATAAATGAACTTGCAATTATCTGGTCACCTCCATCAACACTCATGCCTGCAGTTCCCCAGCACTGGAAACCTTGCAGATAGTCCCACGCTTACCACTGCTGGCTTATATTGTGTTTATTTGCTGGGAGAGAAAGGGAGCAGAAGCTCAGGAGCCTGAGGAAGAGCTGGCTAGTAGCTGTCTGCTGGCACTGGGATGTAAAAGTGGCAACGCTAGCACAAGGTGTCTTCAAGCTGAGCTGGGAACATACGCAAAGTACCAGACAGCTCTCGGACTTTGTCCACATGACACAAGGAGAAGTATAACTAAAAGAACCAAGTTACCACATGGCATCCAGTCTGGAGGTGGTGCTTTTGTGTCCATTCTTGCATCTCAACAAATGAGAGGTATTATGGGTTGGTTGCTGCCACTAAAGGAGGAAAGAAGGTCTGAGTTTTACCTTGATGTGTCATGAGATGAGAATGTGCTCATGGGCTGCTACCATCCAGCAGCTGACACACATAAATCTAAGATGACAAATATTTTGTGGTGATCCCATTTTTCAGATTTTTTTTCTTGGTACGCATTACTTCTTCCTAAATGATTGGCTTGTAGAGAAAAGTCTACCTGGCCTTACAGCTTCCCTGCAGGGGCTAAACAAACTGGGAAAGGGAAAGGAATAAAATTTCTGATATCCTCTTTATATAAGAGCTACTTGCCTGAGCCAAAGAGGCAGCAGCTGTTACCAAACAAGCTGTCGACTCTCTGCAGAGAAGCATCAAGGATTTCACAAAACAGTTTGGGAACCTTTGAATTAACATCTTAGCCAGCGGGTCAGAGATCTGGAGAGCTGCAAAAAGAAAGAACAAAAGAACCCTCGGCACTCATTTTCAGATCACAAGTTTTCACATATGTAAACTAATACTTTCATGAGTACATTCACTCTTTCCTCTAGCAAAGAGTGTTTTTATGGTGAACACAAATTTTCTGATCTAGAGAAAAAAGCGTAACTTTTCCTCAGAAATGTGAAGGCTATTTCTGATATGCAATCCTTAATTCTTTTGCAAAAATGCTAGAAATTTTGAGCACAGCTCCAAACAACAACAGACATGAAAGTCCAGTGCAACCCACCTAAGATGCGGAACAGGCAGGTGTCTTCAGGTTGCAATTGATTCCTATCACTTAATTGTCATGGATGGCCCTTGAAAGACCCCAACACATACACTAGTGTCCTCATATTGATATTGAAGATATACATTCTCTGTGAGTTCTTCTCATGTGACTGGGCTGTTAGTCTGACCTTTAGGGCTATCAAAATGATGAATACAGATGATCATGTTGCTTCGAAGAGAAATGATGGGCTAATGATAATTTATCTCAAATAAATGCACGTGCTACATTAATTATGCCTTCTCATCAAATTTGTCATACGTCCAGGTACCTATGCAGAGTAGAATTTCAGATTATTAGAATTGACACATATACCTTTGACTGTGCAGAAGACAGGAAAATGCAAGCCTGTTTTCTGTGCTGAAAATCCCTCCTGGAAAGGTTTTCCTCTGCAGCAGAAGCTTGCCCGCAGGACCCTAAGAACTTTGCTAGACTGATTGTTACAGTTTCCAGCCCTAGGAGGCATGAGGATCTGAGTAGAGGGTCTCAAAATGACTGTAAACTCTCACACTACAGGAATGCCGTGCCCTGCCAATTGCCCTCCCCCTGCCCTGGTGCACGGAGGCGGCTAATCCAGGCACGCATAAGCTGCCTACAGTGGCCAAAATAAGCGGTACATCTGCGATATTCAGGAGAATCCATAGGAGTTGGAGAAATTACAGATGTGAGAAAAGTACTGTGGATCTTTATAACATTCTACCCTTTATATTTTGATAGGCAGCTTCCCAAAGGGTGGCAATGCAGTATATTTAGGGATAAGATAAAAGCTAACAATTTAGGGAACTTTTATGGAGAGCTGAATGCAGCCGGTAAATCCTGAGTGTTGGACTGTAACTTTTCTCCCTATTTTGAAGCCTGAACACAATAGAAACATTCTCCGTATCCACAATACCAGGGTAAATTACAGTTAAATTAAAATTAAGAAATTTAAGAGAGTGACAGAATGCCTGAGGTTGGAAGGGAGCTCTGGAGATCATCTAATCCAACCCTCCTGCTAGTTTAGGTGCTAGTCCAGTCCCCCTGCAGGTCAACATAAATTTAAATTTGTAACTACTGAACTGGTTTTCACAAGACTTTAGGAAACTAACTGGTCTGAAATACCTGGCTTTTAAAAGGCAAGAAGGTGTAGTGGGTTGACCTTGACTGGATGCCAGATGCCCACCAAATCCACTCTACCACTCCACCTCCTCAGCTGGACAGGGGAAGGAAAATATAATGAAACATTCATGGGCTGAGATAAGGAGAAGAAGAGATCACACACTACTGAGATATGACAAAAACAGACTCAACTTGGGGAAATCAGTTTATTATCAATTAAATCAGAGTAGGGCAATGAGAAACTAATCAAATCTTTAAAACACCTCCCTTTCACCTGTCGCTTCTTCCTGGTCTCAACTTTACTCCCAGTTTTCTCTACCTCCTCCCTCACACGGCTTGAGGGGAGCAAGGAATGGAAGTTGCAGTCAGTTCATCACATCTTGTCTCGGCCACTCCTTTGTCCTCGCAGTCTTCCTTTGCTCCAGAGCGGGGTCCTTCCCAGAGGAAACAGTCTTCCACAAACTTCTCCAATGTGAGTCCTTCTCATGGGTTACAGTTCTTCATTTACTGCTCCGGCATGGGTCCCATGGGGTCACAAGTTCTGACAGCAACACTGTTCCACCATGGGTTCTCTCTCCACTGATCCACATGTTCTGCCAGGATTCTGCTCCTGCACAAGTCTCCCACAGAGTCACAGCCTCCTTTGGACGTCCACCTGCTCTAGTGTGGGGTCCTTCAAGGGCTGCAGGTAGATATCTGCTCCACATTTAACCTCCATGGGCTGCAGGGGGACAGCCTGTCTCACCATCATCTTCACCATAGGTTGCCCGGGAATCTCTGCTCTGGCACATGGAGCTCCTCCTCTCCCTTCTTCACTGACCTTGGTGTCTGCAGAGTTATTTCTCTCACATATTCTCTCTCCTCTCTCTGGCTACAATTCCAGTTGCATCAGGGTTTTTTTCTCCTCATTCTTAACTATGTTATCCCAGAGGTGTTACCACCACCACTGATTGACTCAGCCTTGGCCACCGGCCGGTCTATCATCACCTTATATGAAATGAAGGAACCCAGTACAAATGAAAGTTGACAATAGTTAAAAAATACCAACTCCCCAAAAGAACTGAAAAAGGGCACTACTGGAATAGCAGGGTCAAATATAAAAGAGGCAGCCACCCACACAGCTAATCTAATCTACTTACCACAAAACCAGCACTTCAGTGACCTGCTTTACCAGGAGCAGTTGGAGCAGAATTGCTGAAGGAAAGCATTCCAGTGGGGCAGAAATCTAAACAAACCAGAGCATATTACACTCAGACCAAAAAAGGAATTATTTTTCTTCAACGCTGCAAGTCAGGAGATTGATTAACACATGCACAGCCCTGTAGTAATAATTGCAACAGATATCTAATCTCTTTTGAATATACTTAGGAGATGTCCGAATCCTCTACCAACGAAACTTCAGTCCTTGAGGCCATAGTGGCTACAGCTCCCTTCGGTTGTCCAAGGACCATGGCTGTCCATTCAGAAATACTTAAGTTTTAACTACAACCCCAAATCTCACTCCTACAGAGCCACCGACCAATGTAAGCTTGGAGATCCTCCAGCCCTACTCTTAACGCCCTCCTCTCCACACTGACCAGAAATGCCTTCATCACAGAAAGCACCTTCTTGCTGCCTCCTAATAAGTGAGCAGACTAGAGAAAACAATTGCAATGTTAATTGCAGAGGCTGCAAATGATGTTGCAATGTTAAAACCACCTTGCAGAATAACATTTTAGTTGCTATTTTATATGGTCTCATGGACTCCGCTGTATCTGCAAAGCTAAATCCAGATGAAGTTGGTTTAGACTCAAATATCAGGCATGTTTTCTCTCAAAATCTGGATATATAAAGGCCAACGTGAAGGTGTAACAGTGAGCAGGCATAACAGCCAGCACAGACAGGTGGTTTTCCCACAATTCAGCATATGAGCATATTAATGCACAAGAAAGCGTTATCAAGGATTGACCAGCACAAGGAAAGAGCTAGCAATATTCAGTGTTTTTTTCTATTTTCTTTAATATAAGAAGCACTACAAGTCAGTGATTTTCTACCCTGCTTGCCCTGTATCAGGTAGGGTGTGCAAGCAGTGCAAGCAGCTTTTTTCTTATCATGAACCCCTACTTCTTCCAGTGACATTAAAAACCACTTCAGGATCTTTTTTCCAAGGGTAATACACTGCAAAGTTGGAGAACTTCAACCACAAATGAAAAAGGAGACATAATCTTGAACAGTGATGGGACTGAGCTTCCTTCAGCAGAAGGGCTACACGTGTGAAAGAAGATGATGGCTGTTGCGGTTGTTGAGCGTAGAGTAGTTTGTTGCAACCTTGCCAGCTGGGAAATCAGGAGCATCCCTCACACGACTTTCATTAACAAAAGGTTTCCTTCTGTAACATCATGGTATTGCCAGGGTTACAAATCGCAGCAAAATAAGGACTCAGAATTTGGATCCATGGAGGAAAAAAAAGCAGGCTTCTTTTTACTGTCACAGAATCTTAGAACAGTCAGGATTTGAAGGGACCTCTAGAAATCATCTAGTCCAACCCCTCTGCTAAAGCAGGTTCACCTACAGCAGGTTGCACCGGAACGCATCCAGGTGGGTTTTGAATATCTCCAGAGACTGAGACTCCACAACCTCCCTGGACAGCCTGTTCCGGTGCTCCTTCGTGTCAATGTTTGTTTTAAAAACACTGGAATATCACGACTTTTAAGAGCTGATAACTGACCCAGTAGAACAAACAAGGATGAGTGTCACACGGCCCTCGGTTGGACAGTTACACGGGGAACATCCCAGGGAGCAGGGACTCTTCTGCACTTGCTGTCAGGGAGAAAAATGCCACTGGTGATGCTGAAATAAGCATAAAACTATGCAATACCAGCAGGATTTTAAATTTTTGTTCCCTTCTCGCCATGTCCCTATGGTAAAGGGGGTTTTTCACTCTGGCGACCAACTGCCCTACTCACACACAGCCAGCCTGCATCTCCCTAATTATCAGGATAACCTCATCTGTGCTGTGACAGGAGCTGCAGACAAGGACCAGGCACCACGTAGCAATGTGCAGACCCCGGGTTATCCCACCAGGGACAGAGCAGACACGGAGAATTTAGGAGGCAAAGTACAAACAGCAGGTGAAAAAGATGTTAGAATTGGTGTTTCAGCAAATGTGTGAAAAGCAGAAAAGATTAAGAAAATAAAAATGAACTATGGGGAAAGGTCGTCTCTCAAAGCAACCCAAAGGGTACCCTATCCCTACATTTATTTTGACTACAAAGCTCAGTTCATTTGCAGCGAGTTAAAACCTCATTTTAAAGGATTATGATACTATTTATTACTGAAAGGAAAAAAAAAAACAACAAAAAGGAACAAATTTTTTAAAAAATACCTACAAGTCACACCAGAGCAGAGGAAAGCTGTCACACAAGCCTTTAAAACCAGCCTCATGTTCAGTTTCAAACTGCACTCCTACTTTTCATGCTATAGACACTACAGCATTACTGGTAGGGAAAGGAGAATCGTACCGAAAGGAGGAGATACTCAATGGCCCAAAGATGTCAAAACCAAGAACCTTGCAGAACTGCCAGCATGGAGACTGTCTACGAAGACCCTCCTTCCTGAAATGAGTTGTGACAAGTACAGGCTAATCTTCATTTTAATAACTGAGTAGTGGGTGGGCATATATTTCATTAAAATGGCGATGCATTCGCCTACTATAAACCAAAAATATAAACATGAATATGAAAGGCCATGAATTATGCGCTCTGCTATCTTTGATCATCAAGTAGGAAAGCAAACTTGAAAAATGACTTACAGGAATCACCTTAAGTTATCAGAACACCTCAACATCACAAGCACCAAGTAGGATTTGATCTCATAGCTGATCAAAAGCTGATTTATTGCCTGTTTTCACAATGAAGATTTACATTTGCACCATATCAAACTGCCTGCAAGAGGTGCACAGCACATTTTCCAGTAATCACGTACAAAGAACAGCTCTTCTATACCTGTAGAAAAAAAACCCACAACTTTAAACTCCCAAGTAAGTTCAGGCTTAAACCCCACCCCACCCCCCAAAAATTTATATTTATTGATAGAGAAATAAAGAGAAAGACCACTATGCACTGTTTAAGTTCTCAATGCAGGAATCCTTCTACCATAATTGAAACTCACACAAAGCCATGGAGTCCCTTACTTAGGTCTTCCTCTGCAAAAACCGTGAGCCAGGCTCTCATCTCTTGGCCCAGACAGTGCTCTAGCACCACTGTACCACTTTTACAGTGCGTTCAGCTCAGTCGGCACCAGAAGGCTTCTTCCCTTCCCAGTGGAAACATGCTCTTACACAGAGGCTGCTGATTGTAAATGTGGGTGGAGGAGAAAAGCCCAAATGTTACATCATCTCTCACTTTAGCACACGACTCCCCTCATTAGTCACCTAGGATGCTCCTTAGATAGAGGCAGATCATCCCCAAGGGGATGCAAACGTGCTAATGCTGGGAACACAACCCCTGCCCACCTCCCTTCTCGCTTGCCACTGTAAATCGCTCTGCAGGAGGAAGCCTGCGGTCTTCCCAGCGCTAAAGTGCCCTGCAAGATCTGCCAGCTTCAGCGACAGCCAGAGTCATTCACACAGGAATTCACTAAATGCATGAGGTGAGCAGCAGGTCCACACATCAGCACTGTCCATTGGCTGGGAGCCCCTGCTGTGCCACCCATCTCCTGCACCTCTTCCTTACTTATATCTGTGGGCTCTTGCGTGATATTGCTCCCAGCCATATGCATTAGGGAACAGTTAGGCACCTGAAAAGCAGAGAAGTTCTGATGTTCGCGTAGAATTAGACAGTTTTAGTGAGCTGGCACTACTGACGCAGCCGCATGCGCCCAGACTATTCAGAGTTGAGAAGGGCCTCTCACTGCTGGGTGGCAGCCACCACTGCCATCTCCTCACTCACCTCGCAGAGAATGGAGGGCAGAGACTGCTCCTCCACTATATTAATATAAATATGAAGTGATTCAAACACATTTTGCTTTTTTTATGTATATAATGGCCTGATTTTACTTACTTTTTACCTTTATAAGCAGATCAATATTCAAAGACTGGAAAATATCTTTTCTATATCTTTGAGCTTTTTGGTGTTTTTCTTTTCTATGATAGATATCAGCCAGGGCTGAGGACAATCAGGAGCTTGCACTGCCCTGTGGAATGGAAAGGCATCAGACCTCACTGCCTGCCTCAGCTACGGAACAGACATGGTGCAGGAAGGGGCACAGGGTGGAAAGCGTAGGGGGAAAAGCTACTGCAGTGGGACAAATTGCCTTGCTTTTGTGCTTACTCTCTGCAGCCTCCAACCACCATGCTCCTGCAGTTTGCCAGCTCCTACCAGTGATGGGAAAGAAACCAAGCTTCCAAGGGACTCTTCCAGGTCTGTCCCAAATGATGCTCTACTCTCTTCCCTCTCCAGGCTCTGGACAAAGTAGATGCAGCCAGCCCTGAGCATGGTGGTGGGTTTCAGGTAGGAGAGGAAAGGATGCTGAGCTGTGGGATGGCTCATTTCAGTGACCTGACTGAAAACATTCATTAGAAGAGGAGGACTCGCAGGTAAGGGAGTGGGAAGGGAGTGGGTAGGCTAAGGACATTTTCAAGCTCAGTGCCTACAGAGCTGGGGATGCAACAGCCTGGCAGAAATACAATGCTTGTAAATGGAAGCTGTTTATGTAGAAAACAGACCATGACAACCGTATTTGAGGTTATTAGGACAACACAGGAAAAGGCAAAGGGCAAAATAGTGTTTTCTTCCACACTTCCACCTTCTGCGTGTAAAATCGTCCCATTTCTCACCTCACGACAGCAGAGCTCCTGGGTCCTCTGTGCATCACTCTGCAAAGCTCTGCTCTCCAGCCCCAGCCCTGACTTTGCTCTGAGTCACCGAAGTCCTGCAAACCAATGGCAAGAAGCCCCTGGCCACACTGCTACAAGAAAATGTTTTCCACAAGGAGATTCCACCATACAAATGTGTGTGGCAGGGAGGTAAGGAGGCACAGGGAGATCTCCTTCCAGGTTGCGCTTGATGAAAGCACACAGAAGAGATGGAGGGGAAAATTCCCTCTTTAACTGCTGCCTTTAAGCTCCCTCCCACTATGCTTGACCGTGGCATCTGCAGTGAATTTTCTTCCACAGACCGAGGGATCAAAAAGTAAGAAAACTGGGGAAGGGGGGAAGCAAAAATCATGACGATGGAGCAGATTTCCGAGCCTAAGAGTAGCACGTTAAAGAGGGCACAGTGGGAATAAGAAGCGACTTTTAACCATTTGAAATTATTTAAATCACAGAAAGAACACCACAAAACATCCACAGGCTGGAGAAAAAGAAAATAGGATGAGAGAAGTCACTCTGTTCTTTACAATGGAGAAAACTCTTCACATCATTCAACTCAAACACTCTCACCACCAGCAAACTGTGGAAACTAAAATTACAGAAGGGTTCAAAAGTGACTGAAGAAGCTCAGAAGAAAAACAAATCAAGAGGTTTTAATATAAAACATGCCATTTTGGCTCACACAGTCCTTCAGCTACAGATTGCTGGTGCTGGAGCATCAGAGTAAATATCACTACGTTTGCCCTCTTCTCTTGCAATCGCTGGCCCTGTCATCATAGGTGTTGGTGTGAAGAGAGTTTTTGCTTGACCTGTCCCATTAACAGCAGATCAGACAGGACCCTGGAAAATTCAGGATGTTCCACTTTCTCCTGTTGCTCTTCTTTCCTTTGCCCTTTGCTCTAAGGAAGGTAACTTCCCACAGGACTTTTTTTGGAAGTGATTGATCAGTATGGTGTCAACTTACACAAAATGACTGGTTTATGTGCTTATCAAATCCCAACGGATTAACTCAACTGTGATAAATTCATGTTGGGAAAACAATGCAGATTCTCAGATGAGAAAGCAAGGCCATCATTCTAGATAGAGAATACAGCAAAGGAAGACTTCATCACCTGCTGCTTCATCTCCGCTTTCTTCGTATTATCAAACCAGTTCTCCTATAAGTGTGCACCCAAACCATGTGTCCAGGGACATATCTCCCACATTTCTTCTCTTTGAAATAAGCAATTATCTAATAAAAAAATAGGTCATCTGACGTGGTTATTCCCCTGCTGTACTGAATGAGAAGCAGTCTCATAAGGAAGCAGGCAAGGAACCTGCCATGTTTCCCCCAGAACACAGACAATGCCTTCTTTGACGTTAACTACCGTGATCCCGTAGTCCCAAGAGGGCTTCAAGGGTGTAGCCAGGGCTTCGCTGTGTCAGAAAACTGATCTGGCACTACTGATGTGCAATACAGCAACGCTTTGGCCCAGGACAGACAGGAATTTCAGTTCACACTCCCCTTCAGAACGCAAGACCAAGAACACTATTAACCAAAAAGGTAAATACAACACTTCTGCCATTGACTGCCAAACCAGAGCTGTATATAACCCTAGGTAACCACTTAGATATCGTATTTGGAGTTGATCAGTTCCACATGAAAATTTTAACTCTGATTATTCCTAAAAAAATGGCATTATGAGTGTTAATTCTTATACCTCTCCGGTTGTATTTTTACCTGTACATTGGACTGAAAGTGTCTACAATCATGACACCTGCCTAATGACGGAAGACTACTAAATGAGGCAGCCCTCTCTTTAATATAGACTTCTTTAAACAATGATGTTGATCTCGCCAAGAAAATTGGTCTCTTGGGGTAGAGTGTGCTTTTGCTGCAAAGAAGCCCTGCAAGGATCAATGCCTCAAGCCCTGGAGCTGTTCCAGGGGCACATGGCCAGATGTGCCTCTCCCATTAACCATGACATGAAAACAATTGCGCTTTCACTGTAGCACCGCATTGGTGTACTAGGAATTTCCTCGGAGCCCATTTAAAAACAGTCATGTAATGTTGACACAGCAGTGAAGGAATAAGCTCTAATATCACTGCAAATTGAACTTCATTTAATTCAGTGCCATAGAAAAATTCAGCAAGATTTTCAGCATTTATCACAGGCTGAGAGAGCACAACACAAGGTTCCTAAATAACGTATTGAAGCAAAAGAGTTAGGTTTCTCTTTTGTTTCTATGGCTTTCTTGGCAAAATTTAACATTACTGATCAGAGGCTCTTTTCATCCATGGGAGGTGTATTGTAAGATTCTCACCCAGCAAGGACTGCCTCAGAGTTGTTCTAGGACAACCTTGGTGGTCTATGGGATCCTCTGGTGAGACCCTACAGCAGAGACACTCAGCCACAGGTGTAATGCCAGTTTTCCTCTCTGGAACATGAAGCGGTTTTGGCATGATTGGACTCTGCTCCATTTGCTTCTTTTGTGCCCAGGACATGTTCATAACAGACATATGTCAAGCAGCAACCCCCTTGGGACGGGGCATCCAAAACAACTCAAACGGCGTTATATGCTTTGATAGCCAGCCCCATACCTACCTGCAGGTTACAAGCAGGAATAGTTCTCTTTCCCCTGGCTACAGTCAGATCTTCTAACATCAAAGCAAAGGTCACTTAGCTTAGTTCTAGTGTCAAGCACCGCAGCCGTAGCCTTTCTGGTTTTCTTCCTCATTGCTCTTCTTTCTGCTTCACCTAAATATGGAAAGGGTAACTGCATCTGCTTTTCCTATAATGATGGATTTTCAGGCCAGTGCAACAACCTTTAAGAACTGTCCTTAACCAATCCTTACTCCCAAAAGAAATCATCATCATTTTATTGGGCTGCTACAACTATTCCTTCGTTTCTTTATGGGAACTACAGCCAACAAAAATTTTTTACTTGTGCGGACACCACTGTCCTTCATCAGTATAATAACAAGGATTTTTCAACCCTGATGATGTCCTTCCCTTGCCACTTTTCAGGGGGGTTAGGTTAATAAGGGTCACCACCAAGCAGTGGTAACAAAGAGGACGTTGGCCAGTATAGGGTCTGGAGACAGGCACATAGAGATTACGTCAACCTCATCACATCAGCAACTCTTCTTCCAGAGCAGCAGTTTCTCCCAGGCCAAAATCACTTCTTATTTGTAGTGGCTTGCTCAGTCCACAGGAGAAGATGACCACCTGGAGTGTCTTGGCTGTTTCCAGAGCTTATTACTGGATACACATCAGAAGCAGCTTAATTTCTTCAAGAAAACAATATCTATGATTAATGCAATGTGAGTTTATTTTAGGTACCATTTTTCCCTCCAGAAACCCTGGCCTGTAGGGGTAGAAATGATGTAGAATTTCTTCTATTTTCAATGAGAATATGCATGTGCATAGTCAAGTTTTCAGACAAAAATCCCCTTAAAAATTCCTGGAGTTGATTGTTTTCTTGGGAGATAATTTCTCCCTGCATAATCACACCTTGTCAAAGAACAGAGGCAGGTTTCTGCAGACAAACCTCTGCAGTCTCCAGGTTCTCGATGCCCCTGCCCTGTTGTCTCTGCAGGTCTGTATATCTCAAGTTGCTCTGCAGAGGCGAGTAGCAAGACACGATTTACTGACCTGCAAGAAGCTCAGAAATTCAAATTACAACCTTGGCAGTGGAGAAAAAACACAAAGTCCTCTTCAGCTTCTGTGCTAAATCAAAAACTATAAAATTTAATAAGAAAAAGGTGCCTGTTAAAGTGTATTCCTTTGTATTCATAAGCTTCTCTCCACAGAAACCTGTACTACCTACAGCAGGTTTCTTTTCTATTACACAAACCTATGTAGGGGGAAACCCCTATCGATCAAAGAGGGCATCTGCACCACGCAGGATGGAGGATTCGTTTGTCAGAAGTGTGGCCACTGCAGATCTGGTAGTTGGACAACTCTGGAAACAGATTTGGCTCAACACTCCAGGTTAACACTACAAGATACCAAGCACGGTACCTGAGCTCTCTCTGACAGACTATGTCCTTGCTGCACGCTCTGCCTTGTCCTGATGCTCCGCTTTACACAGAGTTAGAAGCCAGATGCAGGCTCAGTACTTAATTATTTCAGTGTCCTCTTCATTTCTTGCATATGAAGTTCCACATTACGTGACTTACACAAACTTCCAAGAGATCTGAATGACATTTCTTAGAGTAACTTAGAATCATTAAGGTTGGAAAAAGACCTCTAAAATTATCAAGTCCAATTGTCAGCCCATCACCAAGCCTACTTGTCCCGAAGTGCCACATCTATAAGCTATTTGAACACTTCCCTTGCATTCCTGGAAAATACTGATGTGGGCATCATTTCTTATTTTACCAAGGAGGCAGCACCACAAATAACCGAGCAGTCCAGGTGGAACTGGCCTTCTATTCTGGGGGGGGGGAGGAAAGAACATAAAACCAACCAACAAAAATACGTACCCATCCTCAAAAAAAATCCAAAGCCAAACAAACTTGCTTGTGATAAAGTCTCCTCTTTTCATTCTTAGTTGGCTAATTTGTGAGAAGGCTTTTCTGCTTTCTCAAGCCATACCATGTTCAAAGCTGCCCAGATGCTGTTCAGGACAGCGCCATAGACAAACTAAAAAATAAATAAATAATACACAGGTGCCTGGACTGATGCCCTGAGTTCCTGAACATATGCTTAGGATTGTGCTGGTCCCCAGAGGTCCTTCCAGGACACAGACACCCTAGTGTGGCCCTCAGTGAATCTCTGGGCAGGAAACGGAGCATTCATCAGGCAGAGCTGAGGCTGTGGATGAACTCTGAGGGGAAGCAGGGGCCATTCAACACCTTGGTACATTTCAAGTCATGACAAAACACTCCCTTGTCTTTGCCTTTTCTAGCATACAGCAGGACTTAAAATAAGGTAAATCAGTTTCTCCCCTATTCCCCAAATCTCTAATTGCTACCCTCTGAAGTAAGAGACAGAGCAAAATTCCTCCACCAGGGATTAATCAGGCCTCTCCATGTGCTGCTGCCGTATTTCCAGGTGCTGTGGCCAGTGCAATATGAGAACCTGCAGAGAACAAGATATAACAGCCACCATGACCCTGGCTTTCATCTCCTTGTGTCACTTTATCACAAATTCGGCCTGATTTTTCATTAGAGAAGAAACGTTTTAACATCAGTGCGAAAGGATGGGGGATGATGTGATTGAGAGCAGCCCCGCAGAGAAGGACTTGGGGTTGCTGATTGATGAAAGCCGGACATGAGCCAGTAATGTGCACTCACAGCCCAGAAGGCCAGCTGTGTCCCGGGCTGCATCAGAGGAGGCGTTGCCAGCAGGTCAAGAGAGTTGATTCTTCCCCTCTGCTCTGCTCTTGTGAGACCCCACCTGGAGTCCTGTGTCCAGTTCTGGAATTCCCAACTTAAGAATGATATGGAACTGTTGGAGCAGGTCCAGAGGAGACTACAAGATAATCAAAGGGCTGGATTATCTCTGCTGTGAACACAAGCTGAAAGGTGTGTTCATCCTGGAGAAGAGAAGGCTTTGGGGGGACCTCATAGTGGCCTTCCTGTGCCTGGAGGGGGCCTACAAAAAAGCTGGGGAGGGACTTTTTACAAAAGCCTGTAGTGATATGATGAGGGGGAATGGCTATAAACAGGAAGGGGGAAGATTTAGGTTAGACATTAGGAAGAAATTCTTCACAATAAGGGTGGTGACGCACCGGCACAGGTTGCCCGGGGAAGCTGTGGATGCCCCCTCCCTGGAGGTTTTCAAGACCAGGTTGGAGTCTATTCTAGGCTGTCCCTGCCCATAGCAGGGGGGTTGGAACTAGATGATCTTTAAAGTTCCTTCCAACCCAAGCAATTCTGTGATTCTAAGTAAAAGCTGCATTTATCCCGAAGGCTACAAAATAAACAAAATCCAGGAAGATGGCTCGGCACCAAAAGACTATTAAGTTGTCCTATTTGGAATCAGAGTAAAAATACAAAAATAGCTTATTTTTACATTAAAATAGTATTTATTGTCACAGTCTAGTCAATATCATGCTTCTCCTTTCCCCTGACGGAGCTCTCTTAGATAAAGAAGAGCTGGACCATCACTCTGCTTTCCTTCACAAGAAGCAAACTAGAGGTAATTAGGTGGGAATTTGCCTATCTTTTATTTTCAGGAACATGCCACTTGACAAATATGGAGTATGAGCCCATGACTAAGGGCTTAAATCTAGGATAGGACTTGGGATTTTTGTCTTAAGGTGGTTACATGCACCTTGCTTGCTGGTGTCTCTGCTTCCCCTCTTATCCTTGCTCTGTGTCGAAAACTACGCAAAGCAGAGCCTCCTTATACGTCAAAAACAACAATAAAAAGTGGTGATGAGAAAAGTGCTGGTGAGTCGGGCTTTCATTTGCCTGCCTATCCAGTTCTTATGCTGTTTCTGCCTGTGCAATTTGCGTTGCCTTCGCTCTTTCCCAAGTCCCTCTGATCTTAGCCTCTACTGCTACCCACATGTCCTAAGGCTCAGCTTCACTTGTACACCTGCTTCTCTCTGTCCCTTCAAGTCTCTTCCAAAGGCCTTTCTTCGAGATCATTTGCTTATGCACGTTGTCCATTCCATACCGATATGGACCTGAAACCAGGCTGGGGACAGAGAGGGAGAAGGAGGGAGAAGAAAAGCGAAGGAAAGGAAGAAGGGGATACGTGCAAGGTCTAAGGCTCACCGCGGCGGTTTCCTGCTCACCTCTGTGTGTACACCGCCTCCTCAGAGCATTTGTTCTTTCCAACTGATGGTTTCTTTTTTGTGCACAAGGTGCTGCGCAGCGTTATGGCATCATGGAAATAATAATGAATAATGCAGCCTTTCTCCTTCCCACTGGAATAAAACCATCGCTTGATTTGTGAATAATTTCTTAAACTCCCAATAAAAGGCTTTGTCAGAGAAGAAACAATTTTTTAAATTCTTAATGGCTCTGCCCTTTAAAATAAATAAAACAACAAGTTGAGTTTCTAAATGACCTGGTGGTATTCAGAAACAACGGCAGAGTATATTATCTGATAAGGCTGGTAATCATGAAAAAATTAATCAAATTTCTTTTTTATAAACTATAAACATTTCCTAGGAATGCACCACAAACATCTTAATTAAGAGCTTTGAGATCACATTACAGCTGAGATTTCTTCTTTCTCCCTCTCTCTCTAGTGGTTCCTATACTGAAAAGCATTACTTGCCAAAGGATCCTGATTCAGTCCATGCTAAATTGAGTGGGAGTTTCCCTTTCATCTCAGTCTCTGTTGAATGAGGCTCAGTGTCCTCATACAGGTCACAGTGGCTGCAACTGGATCCCTCCATGCTTTCCCTCTTCTTCCAGGCAAACTGCCAGGACTCTGCTGATGGGATATGTGATTTCTTTTCTCTTCGCTTTTTCCTTTCTCAATAATATAGATTTCCATTGTAAATCTTCGGTGGTAAATTTTTAATGCAGTAAGCAAAGGGCAGTTCAGTCAGATGACTTCCAGTTGAGTATATTAAAGCTGGAAACCACAAAGAAGTGGTGATAGAAAGCTGAAAGTAATCAGAGATGTTTAGCATGGTAGTGTCAGAGTATGTTATGGTTTTGATGAATTGGAGAAACAGCTTGAAATTAATGAGAAATTTGATTAGGACAAATATAAACTTAGTCACTTCAGAAAACATTTCCCCAGATGCAGAAACACTAACACTATTAAGAGATCTTCAGAAATTTACTGGCAAGCCCTATTGGTAGTGCTCTCATGAGGATGATGGTGAGATAGTAAAGAACAGCTGCACAATCTGATCAGAGTTTTCATAAATTATCCTCTAAAAAAAATACCTTAAAGGCTTCCCTGAACAGCAGAGGAAGGGCCATTTCCCTCACTGGTTTTCATTCTCCTTTATCTTGTCCCAAAGTACTATAAAATCCACAGTAATTATATTTAAGTACCTATAGTCAAGAATCTTGAAGGAGGATATATGAGTGAGTATAAGCAACGGTAACTGTGGTGCCATCACCGTGACAGTCACAGGCAGAAAGGAGCCAGGGAAGGGGGCACAGAGCCACTGGAAGGAGGAGGAGAAATCCCCATCGCTCCTCCTCCGCATCCCTGAAAACTGACTCCCAATGCCATGGCGAGCTCCAGGGGACTGATGCCAAGAGGGAGGCTTGCTGGCATGAAACTTCACTCAGAAAGATGGCTTCTCCTCCTGCAAAAGGATGAAACCGCAGTGCATCCAGAGTGTGGTTCTTCAAAAACTTAACACTCTCTCCAGATCACTAGGACATCTGCTTTACAACAAACACATGCAGTGAAACTGGACCCAAGTCCCATCTCCAGGCATACAGAATTCATCACTAACAGAGCAAAGTACCTTTTCCTTCCAGATACAAAACAGCTTCTATGGCTGCACTAGAGCAGTAAGCCAAAATAAATCACTTACAGATATGATGTGCAGTGAACACTCTAACACTTGGGAATCTGTGTAAGCTCATGGCACAGAGCACTCATGGGGAGAGTGTCAAGGTGGAGTATGTGGTCCTTCTGTTCACTGAAGCCTTCTGGTGGCCTTCTGTTGAGGCACAACTTATGTGATTTTAATGGTCATGTGCTTTCTTTTAATCCTCAGAGAAATTTGTTTGCTGTTTTCCTTCTAAGAAAAAAGCATTTCATAGTATTGACGCAGTCAAAATACCCTGTCTGTTCAAACACTACGTGCAGCCAGGCTAGGGCTTCTAAAGGCAAGTTAATTTTACCCTTCATTGGTCCAGTTCGGTTGAGAGACTTCAACAGAACCAGACAGGAGTTGGTGGTCCCTGCCAAAGGCTGATCTGACACCACCTATGACAGAGGCCCCTGTGTCCCACTAATCACCTGCATTAGATCAGTTCCAGTCCCATTGTGCTTTGCTATGGTCCACAAGGTCCAAGCCCCATGCACAGCAGCCTCATCTCTCCTCCGACAGAGCCCGTGTGCCACCCAACACCCCATGGTATGGTGATAGCTGCCCCTGGCTCACATTTCACCTGGGGTGTCCTCGCTTGGGACTGCACAGAGGTGTCCCTATCTGCACAGAGCTCCTGAGAGGCCCATGAGCAACCTCTCTGCAGTTTATCTTAGAGCAGCCAAGAAGATCAATATTTGTCATAGATTTGGGAAGAGGCAAACGGAGAGACGAGCAGGGCAGGTGTAGAAATTTTGTCCTCCTGGGAAACGGGGAAGACTTCTTTGGTAGGAGTTAAATCTTTCCTAAAGTACCCTAGAAATTTAAAATATTATTTTCAAATCATATACATGTTACAGATCAGCAGTCAAACCCCACCGATGAGAGACGCTGCTTCCACCGTTAATTGATAGGAAGGCAGATTGCTGTCAGCTTTCAGCGTGCCCAAAGAGTGACTTGGATTTGGATGTGGATTTGCAAGGCACAAGCAGGTGCAGGTCCTGGCAAGCCCGTAGAAGGAACAAAAAGCTCAGCTGCGCTCACCTGCAGCTGTAGCAGAAGGCTTCACCCATATGAATTTCTTAACAGCAGGATAAGGAAGCATGGGCTGCACGATAACTTTTGCTACCTAGGACAAAAGGTAATGAGGAGACCTGACTATGCTACAGCAGGACTGAACTGTAGGTCCATACTGTCAAATTTCCTCTAGACCCTCATCCATTTATGTTTGTAATAGAAAGTCCCCATTAGGAAAAAATGCTTCACTGAGAGGGTGATTGGCCATTGGAATGCGCTGCCCGGAGAGGTGGTGGAGTCACCGTCCCTGGAGGTGTTTAAAGAGAGATTGGATGTGCCATGGTTTGAGTAGGTGTTGGTGTTGGGTCATAGGCTGGACTCAATGATCTCAAAGGTGTTTTCCAGCCTTGTGATACTGTGATACTGTGATAAGTCAATGTTTCTTTGGGGGGGGAATTCCAGACTCCCTGCACTTTTGTGATCTGCTATTGGCAACCTGGCCCACTGTTGGCTCTTCCTCTTTTCCTTCACACCCTGCTGATGGATGAGACAAGGAGAGGAGAGCCAGAAACACCAGGTAGTCTCTGAATCTCACCTGAAAAATTAGTCCTACTTCATACATGCAGTTAAATATTTCACTCTCTCCCTAGCACAAAGCAGCAAAGGCAAGGGAGAGACAAGGGCCTGCCGCTAGGGAATGTAGGGACTCAAGCCCTTCTGTGACCCTCTAGCTCCACTGAGGACAGTGCATGGTCAGTTTTGCCCTTGACCTCCCAAACTGTTAGCTGTTTCAGATGCAGCCTTTCTCCCGCTTTACACAAAATCTAAATTTCTTTCAACTGTGAAATTCACACAACTTCCAAAATCTTCGTAATTCTCACAAATCAGAATTTTTACGTTGTGGCCACACAAGGTCATTGAGATCTTTTGCTGCAGGGATTAGGACAAACAAAGTCACTTCATCACCATTTTTCTCATCTCTGATATTCGCCGCCTTACATTTTTTGGATCACCTTATGCATTTGTAGCAACATAGCACCACTGAGGACAGTGCATGCCGCATCCATCACTGGGACAGAACAAGCCAATCATTCTTCATCTCTCCTTTACAAAGAAGACGTAGAAAACTAGAGGAGTTATAATTCTCCTATCTTCATTCTCACAGCTTCTTGAAAATTACCATTTATTGTTGTATTTTTATATGATTATCCAAGAGCTAGAAGGCCAGAACTAGAAGGCTACATAGACTTTATATTACACAAATAACAAATACAATATCAAGTTAATAATTCAGGATAGTGAAAGCTGCCCCAAACTTGACTTGACCTTTAACTGAATAAATAAGCATACAAGTCATAACTCTGCTGTATTGCTGGAAAAACTGTTTATTTCCATAGCACTGATATCAGCTGTGTCCTGTGTCCCCCAAAATTAAAGGAAAATATCCACTGGCTTATGAGTAGAAATTACAAGACTAGGCCTGCGCCACAGAAAGCAAAAGCGTTGTGTAAAGAATTAGATTAGTGTGACTCATCCTGAACATTGGGTTTGAAGAATGTTAATAGTACTATTGTGGTACCAAGCTGGCTGCTACAGTTAAGATTGCACTTGGAATTTCCATTATAAATCTTATTTTCAAAGGTTTATAACTTGGCTGTAGTATAAATTCAATCACAGCTGAAACTCAACGTACAGAGTCTCATTATTGGAAGCAAAAGATTTTTTAAAGAAAAATCCATTTGGTTGGTTGAAATCAAAGGAATGAAAAAAACCAGTAAAATCATTAAGTGAGAGTTGACACTTTTCTGCCCCCGTGTAAATTACAAGTGACCTCTGTATTTAAACTCAAGATTTCATAGGTCAGTAAACTAGAACGGGAATTTTTGTCTCTAGGTGTATGGAAACAAAACTCATTAAAAACCTGTGAAGCAGACGCTTCCCACCAGCCGAATGCTAGCAGGATCCCCAAAAGTCCCCAGGCCGATCTTGCTAACAGGGCAAAGCACTGCAATTTGCCACTGTATAAATTATCTACATCAGAAAAAAAAAGAAAAAGAAAAATGTTCATATCAGCACCTGGCAAAAAGATTTGTCTTAGGTAAGTGGGTTTTGTTTCAGGTCAAGCTATCTACTCATTCCTAGTCAGATCTTTAATGTCAGTAACAGTGGTTTGGAGGGTTAATAACACTTTAATGATACGGGTTGCAACCTAATTGGAAGCTTCTAATTGAGTGTTTCTAAATGGAAGGAATTAATTACATCAATGAAAATCTGATGGGGCTCTTGTCAGGTGTCCATCTAGATTGGAAGCATTTCCCCAAAGCTGCTGAGTTAATAAGCTTCTTAATTTCATTGAAGGAGAATTTGTTTCATTAACTTTCCTCATCCGCGTCTGTCTAGACTTGTCAAAAGAATTCCCCATGAACATCAGACCATCTCAATGCATCTCAAACATGTCACTGCCAGAAGGAGTGGATCTTGAGCCCTTGAGCCAAAATATATGAAATCCTTAAATAATGGCTTTGATCTTCAAATTCATGGTCTTCTTCCTTCCTTTTTTATCCCCTTCACATGAAATAAGTGCTGGCTAATGAGCAGTGCCTATTGGTGTCCACAGGAACCACAGGGTTCAGCCAGTAGGACCAGCTGCTTGGCCCCTTGCAGGGACATCCCAGAAACTGGGATGCTTGGCACCCAGTGGGCTTCATCACAGGTCTGAATTTCTCTTTCTGCTTGAACTAAAATCCAACGCCTCAAAACATTTGGAGTTTTTCCACTGCATTAAAACAGTACTAAGGGGGGTTCAGTAGGTTCCACAACATACGATGGGATGGCGGTGCTTACCCTTCATCTCACCTCCTGTTTGGTAAGTGGTATTTCTTCCCAATGTTATGAAGCAGCGCAATAATGCAGAGGGTTCTCAACCTGCAACATCATAAGAGCCTGTCTGAGGGGAACTTAACAATCTCTTTAAAAAACTGGTGAGAATGAAAACATGTGAAGGATAGTTTATGGGAAAATTGAGGAGTTCACTGCAGAAACTTGTATTGCTGGCAATATACTGAGAGGCTGCAGTACTCTCTCTCTCCTTCTGTATGAGATAATAAATACAGACAAGCAGAAAATATTTTTCCTTGGTGCCTGTGCTAGTAAAAGGTACCCTTTTAGACATTTGATGTAGCCTCAAAACTCCGGAGCTGAGACTTTTGTAGTTTTTCTAAATGTCAACAGAAGCACAGTGTGCCAAAGCCAACCTTGCTGTGCAACACCATTAACTTCAGAACAAGGCAAAGAGATGAGGCAACTGCACTCCTGCCGTGGACAAGCAAGACCTTAAGGGCAGCAAGGGCTGGGTTCGGTAACTATGTCAAATTTCGGGTTCAACATTCAAGAGAAAATACTGACAGCCACCATGGGGCTGGGGAGGTGGAAGAGTCTCCAGGATGAAAGAGGAACAGGTGAAAAAACAGTTTTAGCCCAGTATCCAAGCCCTGTGTGTGCGAAAAAATGCATCTATAGTTCAGAGGTCAAGATACTGTGATACTGTGTAATACTGTGATACTGTGTGATACTGTGATATTGTGATACTGTGAATGCAAAGCCTGTATCCTGACTCCTGGCCAAGGGCTGTTACCAGCATTGCCAGATGGAAAAAGAAAGGATTCAGTTCACAGTATCACAGTATCACAGTATCACAGTATCACAAGGTTGGAAAAGACCTTTGAGATCATCGAGTCCAACCTATGACCCAACACCTACACCTACTCCTATTTGTCAACTACACCATGGCACTAAGTGCCTCATCCAATCTCTCCTTAAACACCTCCAGGGACGGTTACTCCACCAACTCCCTGGGCAGTGCATTCCAATGGCCAATCACCCTTTCGGTGAAGAACTTCTTTAGATCCCCCCTTCTTCTAGAAACCCCTTCTTACAGCCAAAGAAGCAGAAGAAAGAAGAGAGCAAGTATCTTTTTACTCTGAAAGGAAATAAGATAATAGTAGATGGTGAATAACATGTAAAAGCGAGACTTTGCAAAGTGACAACAAAGTAAAGCCACCGGTCATTAGTAAGTTAAGTAGATTCAGGATCAAAACTGTGAGATTTCCATAAAATAAAATCAAGCCCTGGCACGTGCCTCCTACACAGCAGTTTTGGCTCATGTAATAGACCTCAAATAACAGCCCCAGGTGTTATAATCAGAGAAGACACCAATTTGCTAAACAAGCGTGTCCCCATGTCACAGAGTTTCAAGTGGCAGAGCAGAGAACGCCATCAGAGACAGTCAAAGGCACACAAGTGTGCTTATAGCTGCTTAGGAGCAAAACTGCCTTGTTTGCTTCAAACTAAAACTGGCATAAGCCTGCGGGTGGGAGGCAAGATGAAAGCTCATCTGGACTTCTTCCATCTTAAAACAGGAGAGGAAATCTTTAGGAAGCAAACCTACGCACTGAGCAATGAGGAGAGCTGAGCCTCAGGAATCGTCTGGGGATTTCCCAGACCAGGACAGGTGCAGGTTCAGCAAAAAAGTAAGCTTCAAACCTAGCCCCAACATGGCACAGAGCCCAGAGGTACCACTATCTGTAGGGGTGCCCAGAGGATGAAGTGGGGAAGTGGTGGCCAGGCCACCTTTGCAACCTGTTGAGTCAGGGACATCCATAGACTTGCTGAACTGGTAGACAGAAATGAGAGAAGAGGCTTTGCTTAGATACCGGACTACTTTGACACCAAAACATTAAAAAAAGAGGGCTGAAATATTATCTCCAAGAGCATTTGATTTGGTACCATGCTTGGTCGCTCCTTCACTGTTCCTTCTCTGCTTGTGATGCTGCTTGGTGAAGCACTCAGTGGGGTGAAAGAGCATCATCTGAACTGAGTCACACACGTGATCCTCCTCAAATTAATTTTGGTGGCAGCACATATGGAGTAGAGTACAGTGCTGATCAACATAAACAAGGCTGTCAAAACCAAAAAAAAGAATGAAAGGATGAATTTTCAACATATTTTTAAAGAAATTATGGAACTGCTTCTCTTTAAATTCAAATGCTCAGATTGTCTTTGATGCATTGTAAAATTCTTCTTATAACCTGAAATATCTGTTTTAAAAAAATAACCAAAGAGGTGTTTTCAAAGGACTTAAAAGATGTTTCATTATTTTCTCAAAGTAATTAAACAAAATTAGAAATGGTATAACCGTTATACCCCAAAGTTGCCTGAAGGAATTCAGCTATTTATAAGGGTGTAAAACAAAATTAGTCAAAATTGTCCTCTCCAGAGAACACAAAAGCAGCGAATCTATCTATACTAGAAATGTAATGAAAAAATGTGTTACACCGGAAAAATAAAACAGTAAGCATATTCAACAGCCGCTGCAGCACATAAACCACTATGGTGCTGTGGGCTGTCCCCCAGTTACCATCCTTGCTGCCCTGCATGAATGCATGTGCTTTAATGGTACCCTAGGTAAGTGACATAACACAGAAACATGAAAATTTATCCATAATTTTTAATTGCATAAAAATTTTTTAAATTTAAATAAATAAAAAAATTGCACTATCTTTTTTCGGTCTCTGAAGATATTCCAAACAAGGGAAAGCAAAATTTAATTAAACCTAGTTCAAATCTATTCCCTATCTACCAGTGGAAAAGCCTTATCTAGAAGGGCTCAGCTGCCAGTCTTGCTGAGCAGGTCATGTTCAGGGTGGTTTATGTCAAGCAGTCATTGCATTAATGTATAAACTCTTCATACAGCTGAAATTTGAACCCAAATCTTTCAAGCCAGAACGTGAGTGCTGTGGGCATTCACTTGTGTGCTCTCTCATCCCATGATTTTTTTCATGCAGAGGGCAGAAATCCCCTATTTGATGATGAAGAGAACTAGACTGAATTTCTTCAGGCAAGGAGATGTTTGGCCTTGGTCTTTCATATGACAGAAAGAGCCTATCTCTCATCCTAATTGCTGGATTGCAAAATAAAGGCTTGATCCCTGCTCCTTTTTTCTGGCAGTATTAGCCTTCAGGAAAAGCTTCCAACCATAAATCCAGCCTGATAAAAGTTCTTCTCTTAGCTCTGAGAAAAGATCTGAGCTCTGGAGAAAAAAAAAAAATTAAAACACATCCCCATGTGAAGTGGCCTTTGTTAACTGGTATGGCCACTGCCTGCTCAGCATTCTGCCTCCTGCTGTTGTCCTCCAACCGCGCTTAGATCTTTGTCTACACCTTGCAGAGAGACAGCCCTCTTAACTGGGTTTCTGGAGTCTACTGCCGAGACTTAACAACTAAACCCACCAAACACTGCACACTGTGCTACCCCAGTCCTTTTTCGGACTGCCATTCCATTTTCACAGGTCACGCGCACCACACGTCAGAGAATCAGTCCCAGGAGCCTTACGTAGACCAGGCCAGCACGAAGGACTTGGGGCACAAGACATCACTCCAACCAGTCAACATGCAAGTCTGTGGATGACAACTCGGCTCCTACGCTTTGTGGTTCCTCCCCGTGGGCTCCAGATGCTACACGGTGTTGCAAACTGTTCATGGTGCTACCCTCCTTCCCAGATTTCATAACAATTAACATTTTCCTCATGTTAATTAGCATAGCTGCCAATGGCTTCACTAGTCACACAGCTCAAGGCAAGCCAGTAGTTGCCACCATAATTTGCATCAGCTTCTGTCTCCTATCAACATTTTGGAGCAATGATATATTACCTTTGTTAGCCAGTTCATACAGGATTAATCAGGTCCGTGCTGGCTGGGCAGAGGCAGCAGGGTCTCACCTGCTCAGGAGGGGTCCCAAGACAGGCTTGCAGCCACAGCTGGATCTATTGCATCAATGCTGAGGGACTGAAAGACCCACCAGGCAAACTAGAAATGCACAGTATAGGACTCTCTGGCTAACACTGATAATCAGAAGGCTGTGTTTTCTACAAACAGCTTAGCATACCAGCCATGATAGCAGGAAGTGACACTGGAAGAATCAAAAGAGGGAAGCACTTAATAATCTCTCCTCAATCAGATGCCTTCTCCAAACTTACTGCCTTTGAGAATTTAAGCCTATAAAATTTTATATATGTAGTAGGACCATGGAGCCATTCCTAATTCTCATTTTAACACCTGGCTTCCTTTGTATTTTTTCTATAGTGCTCTTACTCCACTTCACATGTCTACGTTAGATTATTTGCTTTCTAGGGCAGGGAATAGGTAGGCATCGTTTGTTTATCTGCACTACAGGTCAGCATACTTTTACTTCTTTATAAATAAGTAACAGACAATGAACCTGACTCATGCATCTTAACTTTGATAAAATTCCAGATAATTTTAGGAAGACACTCTGTAGAGAAAGCATTAGGGCATCTGGATTAAAAATAAATAATGAAAATACTAGTTTGATTAATGATCACACAGTAAGCTGGAATTTAAGCTGAGTTCGTGGAAGTTTCGGTTTTCTTCATTAGCTTTATTTCATTCAGTCTAGTAAATATGTGGTAACAAATACTTAATTATTTTTTTCTGTAGTTTACTGTAGCAGCTTCTTCCCTCCTATCTGTGGACGCTGCAATAATTAAACACATTAAAAACATTAAAAATACGCCAACAGGTCATTTCTCAGGCAGTGCAGGCAGAATCGCTCTCACTGCAAATCTAGTGTAGTTGGTATAACATATACTGAAAGCATGAATATTTTCATTTATAGAAGCAAAGTAACGATCAATATTCAACACAAATACTGTGAATACATTTTTGCACCTCATGGGGATTCCTGAAGGGCTTGGGGAAAAATTCCAAACCAGCAGATAACCTCTAATGGGAGTCTTGTGTTTGAAAGAGAGGACTTCACAAGCACAAAACTCATTAGACAGAGCTTAAATTCAGTTCACATAACATCATTCCAACATTTGAGTGTTTATTTCGGATCTAACTGGGACAGAAAGCACTCTTACATTGACTTTGAATTTATTTTTCTGCCCATCCACTGAGGACCTCTGACTCTGAGAGGTTTCGTGCTTTGTTCCTTCACTTGCATTCAGAGCTGATGTCTGATTTCTCTTCATCCTGCCTGATCTAGAGGATGCGATTCAGCTGCAGTCAAGCGTCTGCATCTGAGGCTACTGCAGGCCTCTCTCGAGGGCTGCTTGTGTTTGCTAGATCTTCCTGGAATACTCTGTCTGCCCTGCTAGAACATCGATTAAAGCAGAACTCAAACCGGGCAAAAGAACTGACCCTGCCCAGGAAGGCCAGCATCCAGCAGTGCCGTACAAAGCTCTGTTGTGGAGCAGCACTGACTCAATCCTGTCCAAGCAGCACAATGCACTCACAAAATAATATAAGCCGGCACGGCAATATATCCCAGCCAAGCACAAACAACATAATGGAGTTGGTTGAAGAATCTGTTTGGGATTTTATGGCATTTTTTACTCATTTTATTTGTTCAGCCTGCCAGAAACTATAGGAAGCCTAAAGCAGTTAGAACAAGATGTTCGGGATGCAACGTAAGGCAGGAGAACAACAGCAATTTATTCCATATCCAAAACAGGACAGATAACTCAATGTAACAGAGGAATAAAGAGAAAGACATTTTTAAGCAAGTTAGGGATCTCCTTTGCAAAGCACTTTCTGCTTTTGCTTTGCCTGCTACCAGCAGGTCAGCCTTCCCGAGGGGGCAGCCAGGTGTGCGTTGCCAGTCTGAGTGGCACGGGCTGTGTGCCCAGTGCATTTAGCACAGTCACTAACAGAGAGATGGAGATGATTTCCCTTTCTGTATGCATTTGATGTACCAAACAGCTTCCCCGCAGCCCCAGAGACGCAGGGGACCTTCGAACAGAGCCCAAGGTCCCTGCAGCCACCGTAGGAACCGAGATCAGTCTGCAGGGAGGCAGAACACATGCTCCTATCTCCTGCTGTGCCAGCAAAAGGCTCTGATAAAGGCAATCGCAACAGTGCATCTGATTTCACTAAAAGGGTGGAGTAGAAGAAACCAGAGGTGAGTTTATCTCACACCCCCTGCTCAGCACTTCTAGATAAGATCCTGTGCTTCACTTCACTCTTCTGGTCGAGCAGCACTTCTGACTTACTCAAAGGATTTGCCAACACACAAAACACATCGCACTAGGCAGGAGAAATCCAGTGGGACTTGGAAAGCAGAAAGATGGGGCATAAAAACCACTTGCTCAAGGGACTAGTCTGTCACTCCTAATTCCTCAACCATTTTAAAGTCTCGGTGCGACACTGGAATGCACCCAAGGCTCCTCTGGTTACAAATGCCTTCATCCTCTTTCACAGCGTTTCAATTAAATAGAGGTATATTAAAGTAAAAGAGAGTTTGACACCATCTTCAAAGGGCCCCTAATCTTACAGGAGTTATTGAAATGGAAAGGATATTTTGAG
Source organism: Neomorphus geoffroyi (assembly GCA_033558235.1). Lineage (NCBI taxonomy): Eukaryota > Metazoa > Chordata > Aves > Cuculiformes > Neomorphidae > Neomorphus > Neomorphus geoffroyi. The sequence continues at coordinate 15,893,689 of JAUMJM010000017.1, forward strand.
TCATCTCTTCTTGTTTAACTGCCTAATCAGACAGATACTTTCATTATCTGATTTGTGCCAACATCGACATTGAACTTAAGATTCAAATCTCATAGCTCCTAATTTTATCACTTTAGGGCTCAAATGAGATACAGTGGCTCAGACTCTTTCGGAATGGTAGCCTGCAGGACTCCTTTATGAAGCAGGTTTGAAAAGACCTTTAGTACTTGCCTAATAGATAGCCTTCATTATTTACAGATTTTAGAATGACAAAAAAGATTCACTGCAGAGCTAAAGGAAGCTGACAGGCTGCATTCGAGCTGCATCCAATAGATAAGGAGACATTGCAGTATAATAGACTGAATATTACTGCAGCTGTACTTTTCAACCTGTTTTTAATACATGGAGAGTTTTCCACCCTCCTCTGCTGGAGTTTTGATCATAAGAAGGATATCTTCTGGGACAATTCCTTTCCTGGAGCTCATGTGCTCCATTTAGACTATGTGAGATGTGATTTCAGTTAGTGTTGAAGTGTTTTAAAATAATTGAGAAGGGGGGAAAAAAGGCATTTTGTGATAGTTTTTTTCTCCTGATAGCTAACAAGGCAAGAACAAAGGGGACTTTACAGCACTTTTTTCTATTGAAACTCAGAGCACGGCACGTCCAGTCACAATCCAATGCTCTTTTGGTAGACACAATATGATATCCAATGGACTAAGAGCAAATATTGGATCACAGATCAGAGGACAAAGTTTTTCCTACTTTTTGGTTTTTTCATCATGAACAAAATAAGCGAGTAAGACAGTGGCTGATTCCATACTACAAATTTCTCTGCTCATTAGCTACGATTAACTGTGTAATTATATAGTTTGCTGTTTTGTGCTTCCTGGCAAGCTAACGTCATTTTATGTGAAGCAGAGGATGCAATGTGGGGGATTTAACTGCTGGGCCTTTTGTCAAACAACTGTCAGCTCTTCCATATGCACAGTCTTTGGGACATGGTAAATCCAGCTAAACGAACAGGTGACAGGTTTCCTCTCCATGTAAGCCAGAGAAGAAGAGTAACCACTGCCATCTCTTTTGGTGCATAAAGAGAAAAGTTAGAGTGTGTGTCGGTAATTGAAAGAAGAAGAGGGATCCATACTACCGTAGCACTTGGAAAATGCAGCCAAAATGCACACCCCACTGAGTGAGGTCCTCAACAAACATAAATAAACCTAACCTATGTCTTTAAGAATTCATAGCTTAGGCACAGCCTGGACAGAGAGAAGAGGGCAAATTGGGACCAGAAAGGGAATGGCGATGTCCAGTGTAATGATGAGGTAGAAGACAATCCTTTCAAATTCTATATTCGGGTTATGTTTTCTTCCAGTGGTGTGGTTCGTCATGTTGTATTGATTTCCTGTTCATTAAACATGAAGGATACATTTTCAAACATATTTTAGCTAAGGCTCCTGAGTCCTGTTTATAAGAGTGATTTTTGAGATACCCATGGCAGACAGCTATCTGCCCAAACCACTCAGGCACCTCAAGTGTTTTTACCCAGATGCTTAGCTGATCCAACAACAGGTGCAGCACCAGCATCGCAGCCTTCCCCCATTTCACCCCAGCACTGACCCTCAGGCTGTGTTCTGAGAAGATAACGGGCCAGGCTGAGGAGCCACATGGACATTCAACAGTCCTCCCATGTGCAGTGTCCAGAGAAAGCTGCCATAGAAACTCCTCCAAAGCACTGACACAACAGTGAGGTGGGACCATCCAGGCCCCAAGTGCAGCCTCAGAAACCATCCATTGCATGTGATAGCAAATATGTTCATGTGTGTATAAACACTCAAACAAAACAGGGGACAGACAGGAAAGCCCAAATCCTGTTTGCTTTATTTACAGACACAAACATGCCCAGCTACCTACAAAGAAAGGATGACAGCCGAGTGGTGAATAATACATCTTTTTCACACAAGGACGGTTCTGAAAGATTTTCCCTAGGTTCGATTGTACGTCTCTGAAAGTATCATCAGAGAAATCTAGGCTCAGACAATATTAACCAGAGAGGCCATTCAAATATAACCTAGCTTATTGGTAACCTGGGATGTAGAAGTTTGAAGCAAAACCAGAAATGATGCTCAGATCGCTCAGGCACTTGCTGGTCTTCCCTTGGCTTACTGGAGCAGGGCTCTTCTCAACATGAGGCTCCAGCCACTTGGGAAGAATACTGCTCTGACAATGTTTCTTCCTGTCTTTGACACTATTTTTCCTAAATACTTGATTATTTCTGTTTAAACACTCTCACAGTAGAGCTATAATAAGTCCCAGCACTACTCATCCCGTTGCCTGATATATTTGTTTAGTGAACATGCTTATGACCTTGCACTCTTCTACTCTTTCACTGCCTGAAGGACATCAGGGCAGAGCACCAACACAAAACAAAAAGGCCCTAACAGGGCAAGCAGAAGCTGACAAGACACAAGCTGGACATCCATGGAGTCTTTTTCCCTGCTTCTCTAAGAGAAACTTTCTGCCTCATCCATCCCTTTTGTGCCATTATCCAGGCAGCCTGGCTCACTGAAGCAAGGTCACATTTCCACTATTGCTCTCTAAAAACGTAGACATCACTGTGTCAAAAAAGTGGGGAAAGAAATCAGTTAAGTCCTTTTAAATAAAGTCAGCTATAGGATGGAATGATTAAGTGAACTGCGGCCGCCCTGTTGAAGGACAACCAAGGCAAAGTCCAGCAAGAGCACGTATATGACTCAGTGTCATCTCAGTATCAGTTAATACAGTATCCTCAGTGCATAGATTTAAATTAATTAATTTTAAGCCAAAGATGTTAGTACACAACAGAGATCTGCTAAGAAGAGGGCTGAGGGGGTGGGCAGTGGTGGTTCTGAGCACAGAAATAAGAGCATTTCCAATAACGAGGTGTGGTCCTGGCAGCTCAGGCCTGAAGATGCAGTGTGGTGGTTAATGTTGCAAGTAGATGCAGTGGGAATGTGTCAATGAAAGTACTTGTAACCTTCAGTTCCCATTGCTCCCCATGTCTCAGTCATCCTTAGAGAGCTGTCCTCCACCGTCCTTTGCAAAAAACCCACCTCTTTCCTAATCTACGTGCCACGGTTTTGCTCTTGCATACATCACGGTGTTATCTGTCTCCTTGTAAAAGGACAGAGATAACATCCTCCTCCCGCTCATCAGGATGTGTATCACCAAATAAATTAACTACAGCAGCCACTTTTAGTTTTCTCAAACAAATTAAGGTTTTGTTCTTAAATTAGGCTACAGAGAAAACGTAGAGCACAGGGACAAAGATTATGGGCTTTATTCTCAGGCTGCTTATTGCTGCTCTGCTCTGGTGTCATTTCAGGGGATTTTGTTTCAATTTCCAACAACATGACAGCGATCAGAATCTGGATGTGCCCCAGGTCTCCTCCTGGAGAAGGTCAATAAGTCTCTGTCCTAACCTCTCCTACATAAGAAAGAAGATGATTCTTCACTCCTGTGATGATTAATTGCTCCTACAGACTCATTCAGGGTTTGATCCTCGGAGTCAGAGGTGGCATTAATTTCATCAGATACAAAGCATGACCCTCACCCTTAGTCTTACAAACATGAGACCTCTGTTTAACAAGAGACTATGCAGTGGTTGAATATTTGAAGTTCACTTCTAAATAAGGCTGCCTAAAGCTGAGAAATTGCCATGCCTTCATGCTAGCTCAACAGCATACAGAAATGCTCCTGGATTAAACAGTCTTTGGGGCCACTGGGAACAAGATACGCAAAATATTCCTGGGGACTATTATTCAGTAGCTAAGCTGGAGAGCTGAGGTCACTGCCCATTGCACTGATGGTCCTGTCCCATTGTTACATGGTGTTTCCCACCTCTGTCCGTGTGTGGTTTTGCCTCCTGCCTTTCCTAGAGCAGGTTGCGCACTGAAGCTGTGTGGTCTCCATCTATGGAGATGTTTGAAACTTAACTGGGCTGAGCAACCTAACCTAACTGAAACCATTTCAAGAATGGGGTGGGACTGAATGACACCCAGCGATCCCTTCTAAGATGTTGTCCTGTGATTCCTTCACAAGCACACGGAACAAGAGTTACCAGTTCTTTGATTTGTCATCTCTTAGCTAATTGATCATTTATTGACTACAAAGTCAGGTAATTACCTTTCCCTGACTCAGTCATGGGTGTAAGAAGAACAAAAAGGTAAATCAAAGAGCTTCTTCAGTAAAGAGTTACTGCATAGTATATGAAGGAAACAATATATTTCATTATTATTGGGTTGAAATTATGAAGGATAAGGCTCTTAGAAGAAAGAAAATTATGAAGTACTATGAAAATAAAGTTCATCTGCCAAAACCAATAATTTTGCTAGACACATTAAATATATCAGTAGACACTATTCTCAGTTTTGCCAGCAGGTAAAACTTCACCTGAGCCAGAACATTGGGTCAGCACTGTAGAAAGTACCATGGATAAATCTATAAATGTCAATCTTCCTCCAGGTGAATACTGAGCTACAAATGACCTAATGCGAAAAGCCCTGTATTCTTTCCACCAAATGTCTTGTGAGTCCTTGCCATTCACTTATACTGATTTAGCTCAGCTAATTTCAGCTATTTAAATCTAGTTGCCAGCTTGTCCAGGCTCTAACTGTAGGAAATGGAGAGCCAAACACCTCCAGATTCATCCGTCTTACTTTGGACAGGTATCTCAGTTTGGCTTATATTTCCCATTGTGACTGCCTATCTCTCACCCTCCCCCCCTTCTCGTCTTTACACTGGGTAAGGAAGGTGTGTGTTCATGTAGCCCACTGCGGCTGCAGTCCTGTGCACTGGTTATTCCCTGTCCAGTTACCGTCTGACACACAGAGGAGCACTTGTCCTTGGCTGGGGCGTCAAGGTCCTGTCACGGTGCGAAGCAGGCAGATGGCACCGGCACGGCCAGAAGCAACGGGCAAACCCATAGCACTTTCAACCAACAGTACCAACAATACGTCCCCCCAAGAGATGTGCCAAGAGGCCCAGAGTGGGGAGCAGGCGCACATCCAGCACCCCACAGCGGTGGACCCGCACACTTAGGCAATAAAAGTGGATAGCTAGCTAAACTTTCGCTGGCAAAAGCACTGCTCTAATTCTGTTTCACGTTCAGTTACTTTGCTTAAAAAAGAAAAAAAGCAGGGGTAGAAGGCATTTTGGTGTTCAACGTGGAACAGTGCTTTATCACAAATTTCCTGCATAGCACCAGAAATGTATGATTTGCACTTTGAATAAATATTTAACACCTAAAATGGAGACTACAACTTTGATCAGGGACCACACTTGGGAATAAATTGTCATTGCTGTTTAAATTGCTGCAGTTAAGCTATAGCAGGTTATATACAGCAGTTATATAAAGCTATATACAAAGAGCAGTTTCTATGCCACCACACCAGGAGCAGAGTATGAGTTATACAACACTTAGACTGAGGCACTCTGTCCACAGGAAACCATATTGCTCACTCTGAGATTTCATATTGGACATTTATAGCCTGGACAAGAAAATGGATTTTCACAGGAATATATATTTATTGCTCCTATTCAAACACAAAATTAAAAATGTACAAAGTAGTTTTGAATCCAAATTAGAATTGAATTGCCTTAACTGTTCAATGCCAGGTTTTATCTCTTCCTCTGAACAAAAACATAACCAAGATATTGTGGAGTTTAAAATGGTCTAATTAATCCACTGCTGTTCATTGAGAATATGCCAAAGTAGTCATAATGTCTGTTGTTTAAAGAGCACTGACAACTGGGAAGCAATACCGACATTGCGGTCACTGACTCTGGATCCTTCTGTGACAGTAAACCTTCCGAAAAGTTACTTTCAAATTCTGTTACACGTTACATGCATGTGAAAATAATCAGTGGGAGGAAGAAAACAAAACAACTATGATGGTTTCAAGACTATTTTATACAGCAAGCGGCATTACAGTACGGTACCTCCTGAGCATGTCCTGCACGGAGCGTGGGCACACACCACACGGAAATCACAGCTATGACCTTGCAAACTGAGGACAAGGCGGGTGGAGCATCGTGCAGAAACCGGTCACACAGCTGCTCACATGGTACAGGATCTCGGGATCTCAGCTTTGTATCCTCTCCACGCAACGCTGGTCTGGTGTGACATTTGGTTTTGGTTTGTTTTCTTTCTCCAGAAACAAGACACTGCTACATGTACTGGCAGTCCTACCTGCTACCTTGGCCCCGCATCATTTCTCCTGGAAAGCTTCAAAGAGGAGAGAAAGTAACGAGTAAATCTGCTTCCCTCTCTCTCCCAACAGAAGAAAGGTACAGGCTTATCGTGTCATTCCAAAGGGGAAAAAAAAAATTCCTTCCTCAATGAAGTGTGCACCTGCAACCGCTCCCCCAAACTTATTCATCCTTCCCTGAACTCGCAGCACTCCAGACAACAAATTGGAGAGCTTGTGATTCTGTCCATAATTCCCACGTCTTGAGCACAGGTAATAACCGGAATTATTGAGGGTGATTATCCTATCACTTTAATCAAACCAAGGTACCCCAAGCCTTTATCAGATATGAAAAATACTTTTATTCTTCCTGCCTAAAGTGGTAGGTCCATGGTAGGTCCAGAAAGGTTTTCAGCTCCTCCCACTCACTGAAAGCAACAACCCATAGGTATCTTTATGCTCCCATGGCCCCGGCAGGGCTCATGCTCTCCAACTTGCCTGTGCTGTAGCCTGTTTGCCGTTAAAATGCAGCCCTGATGAGATGGAGAGCAGCGCGTTGATTGAAGCTCCATTACTATGCACAGAAATGCTGTTTTCATACGAAAGCTTTATCAAGCATAGTTACTGTATAATGTGTTTTACCTGTTATGAGGCAAGAATTTAAGACTGGCTCTTCTTTGAGATTCCTAACAGCCATTTCAGTGCAATGACATCTCATTACCTCCTGCACAAAGCCAGCCTGGAACGCTCAAAGCTGCTCCTTGACCGGTACCTTCTGCAGGCTTTCAATCACACCAGCAAACCTGCAAGCGTCGAAGCATTTATTCAGGCATCACCTGAGCAGCCCATTCATTTCAAGCAGACTTTCACAAATGCATTTTCTTTACACCAGACTCTCTGCATAGCTCATCTGTAGCCATTGGCATCTACCTGATCCATGAAGATTTACATTTTAGCAAGCAGCCTTTCGGGCCGCAGCACATGGTGCCGTTTGAAACTAAGCAGCTCTGAAGCACCAGAAATCCCTCAAGCTCTTCCCAGGAAGGGAAGCAGAGGCACAGTTTGGTCACACCTTTCCCCCTAGGGACAGAGCTCCATGACATCTGCAGCCACCTCGCTGGAGCTGACTGGGGAACCCTGCTCACCTCCAGGTTCTCCTCCAGCAGAGGCATCCTGTGAGTCCCATTGGCCATGCAGGATACATTGCCACTGGTAACGTACTCCAGCTCAGGGACTACTGGTGTAAGAGGAGCACTGGGTCTCAGAGGACTTTGGAAAAGGTTCCTGAGAGCTGTCGTCCCTGCACTGAGGCTAAGAAGCATGATCAGCTCTGGGCTGAGAATGAGGAAAGCCTGCAGGTTACCTCAAACCAGTGTTGGAGGTCAACTGTAACAAAACAATGCTCACAATAAAATAGGAAGCGGCTGGGAAAGGGATGATAGTATCAGCTTCATGAAGGTTTACCAAAAGAGAGCATTTCCAGGAGAAATTATGAATTTAGTTTCATAAACAAATTCCTTGCCCAGCCTAACAAATATTTTCTTGATGATTTTTTGCAGCTGGGCAGACATAAAACCTTTCTGTAAATGTTGAGGAGACTCTCTCTCTCCTCTTGCAGCTGCCCCAAGCATCAAGAGAGATGAGATTACAATTGAGAGCAAGAAGAGGCCAAGTATTAGCAAAAAGCAAGAAGCTTTGTCTTGAGAGGATGCTGCAGCCACCTGCCAGAGCAGGGGACCGATGCCAGCGGTCAGCGATGTCCCCTGCAGGTCTGCTCTTTCCGACTCCCTCTCTGACACGAGCTCCTGAAGGCACAGCTGGGATTTGACAAAATCAAGAGGGTTACAGCAGAAGCAGCATGGAAATGAAGCTTAGTTCAGCTCATAGGAAGGTAACTGAGCTTGCAGGAGCTAGTGAGCACTTTATTTGGTGTCTGTTTGTCTCCTTAACCAAGATGAGCGACTTCGCTAGAGTCGTAAGAGATGCTGAAGACCACCCTGGGGAACTAGAGTTACCTGCTGCAGGTAAGCAGATTGGAAACCGAGACACTCACCCTGTGTCAGAGACATCTGCAAACACTTCAGCTTGCCCCGAGCACACACCCCATTCGACTGCTCTCAAAGACAAAGCAACACAGGAGCAGGACGTGGTCCCATAAAAATGAACAAAGAAATCCCACCAAGCATCAGAGTGGCTCACAGCACGGGCCCCACAGGAGGAGAGGAGGCATGAGCATCGGCCGGGATGCCACGGGCAGGTGCTGGCAGCCGGGCAGAGGAAGCTGCTGCAAAGGCAGAGCTCCAACAGCTGCAGACGTTGACAGAGCTCTGCAGGGCACAGAGCTCGGCTGAAGGCAGGAGGACAGAAATAAGAACAGGAATCAATTACAGAAAAACAGATAGAGCTCGTACCTGCCACAAATGAAAGAAAATTGAAAAACAGTCACAGCCTTCAATAGCAATAAAAAGAAAATGGTTCAGCCTGTAGATGTGAGTCTGTGAGCAGACCCTGCAGAAGCACACAAGGAGAAGGCAGGGCTGCTCGACTGCTCTTCGCAGGAGAATGAATGTGCTGTGGGTAAAGCTCATCTGCAATTTTCAATGAAACACTTTAACCTTGTCATCATGAACGCCTCCCCTCTAGAGAAATAAAACAAAAATTCAAATGTAGTTAACTGATAATCATAGAATCATAGAATCATAGAATCACTAGGTTGGAAGAGACCTCTGCGATCACTGAGTCCAACCGTGCCTGTCTCCCCATTAAACCCTGTCCCTAAGAAACTCATCCACCCGTTTTTTAAACACCTCCAAGGATGGTGACTCCGCCCCCTCCCTGGGCAGCTGTGCCAATCCCTGACCACTCTTTCAGTGAAGAAATTCTTCCTAATGTCCAGTCTAAACCTCCCCTGGTGCAACTTGTGGCCATTTCCTCTCGTCCTATCGCTGTCACTTGGGAGCAGAGCCCAGCACCCACCCCGTCACAGCCTCCTTTCAGGCAGGTGTAGGCAGTGATGAGGTCTCCCCTCAGCCTCCTCTTCTCCAAGCTAAACAACCCCAGTTCCCTCAGTCTCTCCTCGTAGGGCTCATTCTCCAGCCCCCTCCCCAGCCTCGTTGCCTTCTCTGGATGCGCTCCAGCCCCTCAATGTCCTTCTTGGAGTGAGGGGCCCAAAACTGAACACAGTAGTGAGGGGCCAAAAACAGAACAGAGTAATGCAGGGAATCTCTTTGCTGGAGTCATCCAACGCACTGAAGGACATCTGGAAAAACAATTCTTCATAGTAAATTGGGAGATAGATGGATAAAAGATCAGACAGCACAAAATTAGTGGCGAGATCCATCTGATGAGATGTAAATCCCTGAGTCATTCCCTTTTTCTCTCCCCTGTGAGAAGCAGGAAGCATATGCATGGGATACATGAGTTACAGGGAAAAAAAGCTGTCATGTTTTATAAGGTGAAAAAGGTGATCCTGTGCTATAAGATACCATGGATGGACAGAGTTAAGGTTTCCTGATTAATCTGTACTTATCTGTGTGACCTTACAACCTCTTCTCTTGTCTCTTGCTGAGACAAGGCTGCTCATGACATGCACAGGCACAGGTCTGTGCTGGTTAGAGGGTGATTGACACTGAGTAATTAAAGAGCTGCAACCGTTCTCCAGATATTTCTCGGACTGCTAGATAGACAGAGGTGTGTGTATGACAGAGCTCAAAGTAATTACACACATCTAGGTTTTCACTCTTTCTAGTCCTGGCTGCTCGGCAGTTTCCTGAAGTTTTCTATGTCTGCAGCCAAGTTTTAATCACTGTTAAATCACACCGTATGACTTGTGCTTTGGAGCACTTTGTCAACATCAAAAATAAATATTATTCCCACAAGGAATCCAGCTTGCCTCTAATTAGCTTTCAGAATATATCTATTAAAGTGGAAATGTCCTGTCCAATGATGAAAGTCGCCATCGCATCAGAAGATCAATACAAATGTATGATATGAAATATTCACCAATTTATTTTCCTGGCAAATGAATCAATGTGGCAATTTTAATGGGACTACTCATTAAATAAGTGTTAAGTCATTAAATAAGTGAAGAAGACCCAGAACCAAACAAAACTGGCTGTATACATTCAAGCAGCATTTTTTGACAATTACAAACTTCTCTCCAGTATTTCGCACTGCAGAGAATTGACACTTGCATAACAGCAGCAGTACCACTAACGTAGGTAACCACCGTCCTGAGCTTCAAGCTACAGGGCAAAGACATGTTTATTTTTCTGAGGAGTTATCTCCTAGCACTACCTTGGTGCCAAGGAAACTTGTATGCAGTACTAGAAAAAATACTACAGCCCTGCATTTTCCCCCAATCCCTCTGCTGTATCATATTTCTGATAAGAGAGTAGCTGTTAATGTTCTCTTATTTAGAAGTCCATCATGGCCATCTGAGCAGCATCTGAAATGCCTTGAAGCCAGGTTTGCAGCATTTATGCTTCATTTTGAGACTCACTTGGGCCTGGTTCCATGGGAACAACCCAAGTTTTGCTACACGATGCTAAGGGACATCTGCGCTCCTGGGAAGCAGGCGTGAGCTCCAGCATAGCACAGCCCTGCTCTCAGAACACACAATTAGGGATCAAACGAGAGGCTGTTGCCTCATAAAAGCATCTCACAGAAATGCTTCTACATTCTAAGGAAAATCCTGGAAAAAGCTCTCACTAGTCCTAAAAATGGATCACGAGTCAGCTCAGTTAAACAGACTGAAGTACAAAATGCTACAAGAGGGTCTCAGCTGTGTCAGGGCCTGTTATCAGCTGCTATAAAGCACTTGTCATACCAGAAGAAAAGCTGAGGCAATGGCAGATTTCTCAGATCACTGGTGAGAACACATTTGCATTACTGCTCGCGATAAATGATCATTAGTGTGAAGTGTTTGAACATACACTGAGAAGCAGCAGCAAGCTCCGAGGCAGGGCAATAACACCTCAGATCATCGCGAACAGGAGGGCTTCAAAGTACTCAAAGCCCAGCATCCGCTGCACGGCGCTCCTTTCCCCGCCTCCCCCTGCTCCCAGGTGATGCTTATTTGTTCTGGTTTCCAGTCTCATCATCTCCTGCTCTCAGGGCTCCAAGTTTTTGCTCATTTCACATTAATATACTGAGCAGAGAAACTCACAGCTCATCCAAACCAACACAGCTTCATCGGGGAGATGCTGGTAGCCACCAGCTAAATCTCCAGACAGAGAAGGAACATAGAATTCTCTAAATACAGGCAAGCAGAGTTTGTCCCCTTGTAAATCTTTCCAAACAGCCCTTCCTCCCAGTTTACTCCTCAGAGGCTGGAAATACCCCTTTGGGGACACGGCTGTTGGTGGCACCTGCTCTGCATATTTGTTCTAGGTGGAGGATGAGCCCAGAAACAGCCTGCCTGGATAAACATCTTCTGTTCGACAGACCCTCTCTTATGTTTAATAAATAATAATTAACATCAGAGCCAGTGCAGGGATTAGGATGGGCTTTTCACATCTGAGCTCAAGTTTTGCAGATGCAAAATCAGTCCCTTGTCTCATTCCAAGAGTTTCTGCATCCTTACCTTGTCAGCCACGAACTTGAATGACAAACCTGTTGTTTTCTTCAGGAGAGAAAGTAAAATGAACTTGGAGTGAGCTCAGGGCCTGTGTTCGATGCTAATGCATGTTGTTATTGCCTACAGTAGCTCCAGAGCAGGGTCCTGCCTGAATATTTTCAGACAGTGATCAAATCTGCTTCATAAAGAATTTTCTGCTTTCTCTCCTGAAAGTAGGGTACCTTTGAATAGCTTCTCATTTTAACATTCCAATGAATTATAACCTCTTCCTGACTCTGTGTTATTACTTCTGTAGTTGAATTGCATTTGTATAAAGTGCAAATTCCCAAAAGAATAACAGGTATACAAGTTGCTCCTAGACAAAAGGTAAAGGCTGGTAAAACTAACTCACCTTCAGCTTCATTTCCATGCATAGGGTTATGGGGACAAGGGTGGCAGAAAACAGCCAAGTATTTATCCTTCCTTTAAAAATCGTTTCTCACAGAAAACGCCTTTGCAAGGCCAACAGTCAAGTGAGGAGAAAGAAATCAATGGTGTCCTTGCTAATTTACAGGTTTATTTATGTCAGTGGCTGATTATTGCTGAATACCTGCAAAGTTATAGGAAACTTCAAAGCATTTCAGCACACAGGCTGACCTGAGCACACTTACCTCTTCATGCATCAATTTACACAGCACACAGTTTTCTTTCCAAGAGCCCTTGTACACCCCACCACTACCTGGCTTTTGTCGCTGTTCAGATCAACATATTAAATCGAGGAATGTTATCCATGTAGAATTTGACTTACAAGATAGATTATTCTTTATAAGTCATAGAGGAAAAACTGTGGCACAATCTAAAATGAACAGAAATGCTTTTTGCCACCACGTTTTCTGGGACAGCAGAGGTGGTCTCCGAGAGGGCAGCAAAAGGCTGCAGCTCCATCTTGCCCAGTGCCTCATTGTGCACAATTTGTCTCACTGAAATCACCAAAGGTCTCCTCTAGACTGGGCTCAGCTCTGCTGAAAGCATCCTGCCAAAGCCCATCCCTACGCAGCTCATACTCTTGAAAGCCGAAATCACAGAGGATTTGTCATACAAGAAAACCACGCTAAAGTGTTCCAGCTGGCCACATCACCATCAGTGCAGCCTTTTCATAGATTCTTTTTTTGAAGACATAAGTATATAGCCCCACCATCACTGGTGACAGTGATGGTGACAGGTGACTGGTGACAGGACAGGCCTTCCCAGCATAACCGTGCCATGCACCTCCCAGCAATGAGGACAGAGTGGTCTTAACACACCCTTGCAGAGCTCCATCAGTGTTTTCTCATGGCTCTTCGGTGTAAGGTTACTGCTCACAGATGAGCAACCTGTACTGGAAGGGGGTATTCTGTCACCATGGCTGGAACAGCCTTAAATGCCCATAAGCCTGATGTGCCTTAGTGCTGGCACTTCTGCATCCGTGTTCTCCAGCAAGATCAGCTGCCTGAAGGAAGTGAGGGGGCAAGGAGACCACCCCAACAATTCCTCATCCAGATGCAAAAGGGACTTAGTGGTATAACTGTGCTTTAACACTCGTGTGGCAGAAGAGGCCCGGCAGCTTCCTCCTTCCAAGATAGGAAAGGGCTCAGGACAGGTGAGAAAAGAACAAGAGTCCGCTGGCAAACCAGTAAAGCTGGGAGAAACTGGGATTCCTGAAGGGCCAAGTCCAACATACATTATTGCACTAGAGCGGAGCCTACCTCTTCCATCATCCCAGGTCACCACGACAGCAGGACGTGCTCAGGACTCACCACTCACCAGGCCACCAGTGAAACACGCGTCTCTTCCCTCCTTCCTCCCTCACAGATCAGGGAACCCAGCCCTCTCCTTCTCCCTTTCCAGTCCTGTACACAAGCCCTGCTGGGTCACAGTCAGCCTCTTCTTCTTGGCTGGGTTCACTCTCCTGAATGTGTCCTGGCAAGAAACTTGAGAAGAGAAAAAGTCTTGCTACCAACCTATCTTCACTTCTTCCCTCCCATGCAGGATTACCTACATGGGCTTTTTAAGTAACCTACACCAATATTTAAATCAGTTTCAGTAGCTGAAGTCCTGCTCTCTCCCCCATCCAGGCCTCCCCACCATTGGTACGACTGAATCACTGCCCAGAAAATAAAAGCAGTTCCCTAAATCTGCACCCGAGACAACCTCCTCAGAGGTTTTTTCACAATGCTTTGGCTAAATATAGTCCCTTGAATACAGCTCCAACTAGTAAGTGCTGCTCTGCGGGAGAACATGTGCCAGGTCACAAGCTGGGGGATCATTTCTCTGAAGCCGGGGTCAAAAGTGAGGCTTTTTCAGAAACATCAGCCCTGAGGCCACCTCTGCTCTTAACAAATCAGCAGGACTTTTATTGCTGACCTTGAAGTACATGAAGTACCAAACATTTCAAAAAGTCAACTCAGTGACTTTCAGCTGCTTTAAGCGGTACTTAAAGCACTATCATAAATACATAGAGGTGTCCTTGTTCATCCTGCCATTTTCAAACGAGGGTAGTAGGCTGATGCCAGCGGTTCTTCAGGCACTGATACGAACAAGGGAGAATTAACAGCAGACACTCTCAAGGCACACAGCAAACATGGTGTCTCTTTTTGGAACAAAAGCCTGAGGCACCTGCAGGATTTGCACCTAAAACACCACCGCACCAAGATTCAGGTCCTCCAGCTCTGCTTCTGGCTCAGTGTCCACCTGGGGCCACCAACCCCGCTCATAAAATGAGTGTCACACACTGCAAACCAGGATCCTTCAAACCTTCAGCAGAGACTGTGCTTTTTCATTAGCCACAGCTGAATTCCAAACTGGCAAATGGCAGCTAAAATACCTATTTTTAATTGAAATGAGCCGTGCTAGACAGATTTTCATTACTGTTCATACACAATACTGAAGTGGTTCTTCATACGGTAATCGCTCATTAACCTGATCAAGATCGTGGTTTTCTTTAATGACGTGGCAACTCAATGCAACATTTTCAGTAAAGAGAAAGATTTTTTTATCTCTCTCCAAGTTCATAGCTATTCATTTCCATTCTCTGTAAAATTTCTCACACTGTGTATAACATCAGCCTCTTAAGAACTCACATCATTTTCTCAATGCTTGTCCAGAGGGCTCAACGGCAGCGTAGGGCATCACTTGTCCAGAGCACTTGTTGCAGCAGGGATGCACTCTGGACTTGCAAATAAACTCAGGATGTTCTCTCCACAGTTCTCACATTGAAGCAGAGACCACACAAGGCTGAAGGTCCTGCTGGATGGGACACTGAGTGTTAGGGAGTACATCTGTGTCTTCATTCATTTGCTTCTGTTGCACTGAACCTTACACATATTTCAGATGGGGGAGGGGGTTTTAAGCTGAAAGAGAGATGATTTAGACTAAATATCAGGAAGAATTTTTTTTACTGTGAGGGTGGTGAGGCACTGGAAAGGTTTCTCAGAGAAGTCATGGATGTCTCGTCCCTGGAGGTGTTCAAGGCTGGGTTAAAAGAGGTTTTGAGAAGCCTGATCTGGTGAGAGGTGTCCCTGCCCATGGCAGGGGGGTTGGAACTGGATGATCTTTAAGGTCCTTTCCAACCCAAACCATTCTATGATTCTCTGACGTGTAACGGGCAACAGTGAGAGCTGGCAGCGCAGAGGTGGCACATTCCTCACTTCAAGCTCCCATCAGCCACGATGAATCTGTGTTTTATGTAGTAATAAAGTGAATGCCCAGGTGACCAAAGACACTCTTCACAGCCAGCCAGTTCACACTTTGCGGATGGTCCATGACAGCTGCCTGGACACAGACTCTGACCTTGAAGCACACAAGGACTAATGTGGGGGGAGTGTTGCCTCTGATGGAACAAGAGTACTTGACCCTGACTTAGGAGTCAGCACCCCCACATTTCAGAAAAGGTCATCCACACACAGGTACACATACAGAAGCACTGCAGAGGTTTGCAGCGTCACCCGCTGGCCTGCGTGGCCCCGATCATCCTCAGAGAGCCCTCTCAGCCCAACTTGGAGGGCTGCACTTGGAAGGGGACATGGCAGCTTCTCAGGGAACAAAACCAGACAGCTAAGAGGAGTCAAGGCAGTGGTAAATAGATGCTGAAGAGGGTAAATAGATGCTCATGGCCTGGCTGGGCAATGGAGGTTTTGCCACTGGGAAGCTGTAGCAGGAGATGAGACATCTCGCAGAAACAAGACAGGCGTTTTGGATCCCACTGCAGCACGTGGGACAGAGCTTCCACAGCTGAGAGCGGAGAGGTTGTCTCAGTTTAAATGAAAACTAAGATGCGTACCAGAAATTAATAGATTTTCATCAGGAAAATTTATAGAAAAGGATAACAGTTCTTAACTACAAATATATATATATATCTCCAAAACCAGAACAAAACAAACAGCAACCATAACCAAAACCTTTTTAATGAATGAAGTCCTATCCCTGCTCCTTTGGGTGCAGTTATATTTACGCACAGCGGGACATGATGTCTCACCTTGGAAAGCAGCAGCCACAAAAGTCGTCCCTGGGCTCCGAGAAGGCAACTCCTCATCCTTTTGTCCATAAGTGCTGGGGGGGAGGGTAGTAACTCCTCTGCAAATGACGCTGGCCCCCAGGGAGTCTGCAGCAGATCCAGGTAGTGGTGATCGCCCTCTCACCAAAGGGCAGCACAGAGCGCTTGGAGTTGGGGGCTGAATGAAAGAAGCTCCCGCTCATCGCAGCCGCCGAGCAGAAGTGGTGCCAACCCTCATCCTGGGTCCTAAAACCCCCAGTGTCGGCAAGGGATTGAAAAATCCCCTGAAAGATTTTGAAACATAGGCTCCCTGTCAGCCCTCGTGCCACCGCTGGCCCCTCTCTGGGGAAGCCCACGGGCATTTTGCCAGGCTGCTCCAGAGCAGGTATTGCCTGTCAAACGGGGTGTCAAACGGGGGGTACGGCACAACACCACACAGCAAACTAGGAAAATGGGAAGGCAGGGGGCTGAGAGCAAGGGATGGGGGAGGTGGTGTGGGTATTTTACATGATTTACCACAGACAAGCAAACACTGAGCTTTATTTCCCTAATAAAACACTCAGTACACGATTTCCTGGTGTTACTTGTTCCTCCAAAAGTTGTGGCTGCTGCAGCCACACACATTAACTGAACACAGAATGGATGCTAACATTGCTGCGGAGCTAAATAGACAGGCTCATATTTTCACTTAGTTGAGAAAAACTGCCCCTCTTAATGCTTTATGACTTGACTGACAGAAAGAAAATTTCAGTGGCTGTGCCAGCAGTCAGCAGTAGATGGGGAAAATGATGAATATTTACAACACAGAGGAGAATATTTAGGTGAGATATTGAATATTACCCATCAGAAATGTGACCGTGAGTTATTGTAAAATGTCTACGACCTTATATTATCACAGAGAGTCATATTTTGGACATTCAAAATAATTCTGAGTACCTAATGCAATGAAAGAGCTTATTTTAAGCACACAGCCGTGCAAAACGGAGCAGTTGGACAATCACATTTGTCAAATAACCAGAGAGGATTCGATTAAATTTTGGAAAAGACCAAATGACTGTATTGGTAGTGGCCACCATGGCAGCCTGGGGTACAGCTGCACATGCCTGTCCCCCATGGCTGCACTTGCAGGACAGGAACAGCCAGTCCACAGCAGGTAACTGCTGATGGCCAGGAGAAGACTTCTCCCCACAGCCAAACTCACCCAAGCCAGCCCTGAGGGTCACACCCAGACTTCAGTAGGCAGAAGCCAACGCTGGCCACATCCCACCCCGATATGTCACCCCTTTTTTTTCTTCACTCTCCTGGTGTTTTCTTACTCCTCATCCTGCCAAGGGTTTCCCAGCAATTCTTTTGTTTCTGTGGCTTCTGTCTCCATGCAGATCCCACACTGCTGCAGACACCACTGTTGGGGTCTTACGCATCTTCCTGGTGTCCTCCTTTAGCAGAGCAGTATCAGGTCCCACTGGGGTGGGATTGTGGCAGCTGCTCAGTCCTGGGCAGAGGGTGCTTGGGGCAGGCTGAAGGTGGCCAAGTCCTGCACTTCCATTATATGAAAACAGAGATAACACAAACGAGAACCTCAGATGCTAAGCAGGGTCAATTCAGTGGGGAAAATAAGAGAAGGCTTAATGTAGAATTTTACTCTCCTTTGATTTTATTTAGCAAGTTTCTGGAGGAGAGCTGCTCTTTTAGCCAGGCAATTCTGCATCACTAAAAGCTTGGTATTGTTTATGCTGAAATTAGGTGCTGAAGAAGCAAATTAGTTTGCAAAAATGTATCAGCATTTACAAGAAGAGGCAGAAAGAGTAAATGGGCTTAATTAGGCACTAGACAAAGAACTAGATTAGCGCATTCTGACGTATATTTAAGAAATGCAAGCTTTTCATCCTACCCAGCGCACTTGATTTCTTACACTGGAGAACTCATCTTTCTAAAGATGACTGAACAGCTGCGTGGGTCAAGGACCATCTAGCCCAGCAGCCACATCCACACAGCAGATGCTGGACAAGAGCATAGCCCGAGGAAAAGCAGCAGCAGAGCCTTTCCCCCGCAGGCTGAGTTCCCTCTGTGTGCTGATCCCTTGCAATTCCCCCCACTGGCTTTCTGCAAGACGTAAGATTAGGAAAACAAATTTATGGAGTTAAAAAAAAGAAGTTGTCAGTGAGAAAGTAGGCTTGAAATAAAACTCCTGGCCAAGTCCCTGACAGCTGACATCCCCATGTCACCTCGTCACTGCCTTATGTTGCAGCACAAAGCTTTGTCAAGGGACACGAGCCAGACCTCTGTGCTTCTGCAAGGTGCTGTTTCTCCCCCGTCACAGGAGAGGGAGGGTTTTGACAAGAGGGTGCCAAAATTAAGCTTGATAGCTCCCCACAAGGCTATCGGATGTTCTTGTTTTCCTAATATACGATGGAGAGATTTACAGAGGAAAATTCTAAAAATAGTCAAATAAAGGCAAATATCATTCATTATCTCTTGGAGGAAGCAAGGGGCTTTATGCATTTCAGACAGTAGTAGAGTGTAACAGGATTTTTGCTGCTCACCATAACCTCGTTGTTTATTTACTATCATGTTTCTTAACAGTGTCCCAGGTCTCCATCACGCAACTATCACCACAGGTCAGGACCACTGAAGGCAGGTTTAGCCGCATCCATGTAGGAATTGTGCCATTATCCGTGATCTGGGAACTGTGAGCAGGACACCTGGTTTCCCTTCAGGGAACAGGATCCATCTGCAAACTTAACTGCAGTTATTTGAGTGTGCAATATTGTGTGGGATGACACCAAATAATTTACTGAATTCTTAGCATTTCTCTGTGCCAACAAATGACCATTTCAGCCAAAACCAGCCAGGACAGGGTTACACAGACACTTGTTGAAAGGAAAAAACTAAATTACGGGGAAGTTAGCTGAAGGGTAACACTCCCATGGGGAATCAAATCTCCCAGCTGGATGATCATCTGCTTTCAGGTGGCAACAAGAGTCTCCCTTGCAAAAGCACTTTTGGCAGCATCTTCAGCTGGATAAGAAGAGACTCCTCAAACCACCGTTTCTCTCAGTT
Source organism: Neomorphus geoffroyi (assembly GCA_033558235.1). Taxonomy (NCBI): domain Eukaryota; kingdom Metazoa; phylum Chordata; class Aves; order Cuculiformes; family Neomorphidae; genus Neomorphus; species Neomorphus geoffroyi. The sequence goes on from JAUMJM010000017.1 coordinate 15,913,040, forward strand.
CTTTGTACCCACTTAGTCTTGGTCCTGTGATCATTCTGCCACACGCATAATTCATTGCTATTGATGTACCTTCACTACATACAAAACATCCTTTAAATATCTTAGCTACATACAAAAGACTGTCCTGTGCGACCATTTTTGTAGGAATAATTTCTAGCAACTGTTAACAAATGGCTTAACAGTACGCAACAGCCTAGACAGGTCCCTGGGATGTTAATGCAGCCACACAAACTGGACTGCACGCTGCGGGACTTGCCTAGGGAAAATATCTAGCACTGTCCAAAATTCTCACCTGGAGTCAAGTACTGAGTTGCAGAGATTCAATCAGTTGTCTCATTCCAGGCTGGCCCAGCCACTTCATCACCTCATCACCGCAGAGCCACTGCATACCTGGGTGCGCCCGGACCAACCAAGGAACAAACCACTTCATGCACTGGCTGTGCATACCAGCACACCTCCGACACCCAACTTGATCATCTTGCTTGTCTTATAGCTTAAACCCCATAATTCTTCTCACCTCGGTCAGAAATGGCCCCGTGGAGTGTTTAAGAGGCTTTTTACGACCTCTCCCGTTGCTCATAAAAGCAGCTACGTATGACAGCGCAGGGGGAACTACGAGGCTTGGGCCCCCGTGTCAGTCTGCCCAGGGCTGGAAGCCAGGGCAGAGCTCGCGCTGGCTCAGCCCCAGCGCAAGGCACACTTGCGCACCCATGTGCATTCCTTTTATTAACAAGTCAGGGCATCAATTTGAAGCACAGCAGCAAGTTTCTGAGCGCAACCGAGAGCCTACTGACTGACCTCACTACTAATGATTCACATCAGTGTCTGCTTTGAGAAGAGAATGTAAAGTACTTTTAAAAACAAAACCAAATCCCGGTGTTTTTCACAAAGGCCTAGTACTATCTCTAAATAAACAAAAAGTGTACTCAGGGCAGTGGCATAAACCCCCTGTCATCTGCTGAGGTGCAATTTGCAAGACATTTGTGATGATTAGCAGGCTTAAATTAGTTCCTACACTTTATTCATTAACTTTCACTGAGTTCACAAATAAAACAAAGTCACATTTCTTTATAACCAAATACAATTGCTGGGAAGGAATGGCCATTAGATGTAGACTGGAGGAACCTTTTTAATTGCATATGAAGTCCAGCACAGCGCATATATAATGGACTTGGATTTCACCATAAGCTAAGGACATCAATATCAGTAACAGCAAGTTCAAGTTACAGCCTGTACTTACAAACGGCTTTTTCGTAACAGCTTAGGTTTAGCACCAGAGGGACAAGCTGTGCATGAGAGAGAGGACTTGGCAGCCCCAGAGAGGCCATAGGCAGGAGCATGATCTCCCTCCAGGATCCCATACGTGATTAGGAGAACAATGCACATTAGTGTCCTTATAATGCAGCTGAAATCTCAGCACGGCTACTTCTCAACTCAAAAGGATTTCAAAAACTGCTCACAAAATTAATTTAGTTTAATTAAACTTATCTATATTTTATAGACAAAACACATCTCAGATGATGAGCAAAACTTACAGACAGCACCTACCCGAGAGATTCCACTCCTGGGCAAATTCACTAACTGAGAGCCCGATGTAATTTAAGCAATCATTTTACATCACTGAATCTGATGAATAGTTTTCTTTGCAAAAATGGCTTCTGGCCAGACATGGACAAAAATATGCACACGGCATTCTTGGAACAGATTGACTTCTCACTACTGATTTAATCATAGCAGCACCACCTAACAGGCCTGAAAAGAATCTTCTGCATTAGGTTTTCTAATTCGTTGATGTTCTTGACTGACTCATTTGAAGTTTGGGGAGTACTTCATTATAAAATTGCTCACTTGATATAGAGTAAAGCCTTGACAGCGATTGTTTGTAATTTACAAAGACAACAATGCGATTTTCCAGCATCTAGTCCCACCTTTTAAAGATAAACCTTACAGATTCTTCTGAGAATAAAAAAATAATCTGAAAGGATGAGAATAAATTCAGAGAAGCTCCAAACACCAGAGAAGCAATAAAACAAAGAAATCTGATGAAATATGGTCAAAAAGTGAAGGCAACAGTCTTTTCTTACTATAACTATTGATTGGAAATGTTATTTCTCTTGGAGTTAAGATGTGTTCTGGATCTTCCAGCCTGAAGCATGCTGTGTACAAGGTTTGGGTATGCTCTGCTCAAGGTCCCTACCAAACTAACAGCAAAAGCAGCTGCTCTATGAGAAATCATCACTTTCAGCTGCCTGTTACCAGCCCTCCGCCCTGCTAGCAAAACGAACCGGGTACGGATCCATCTGCTTCAGGACAGAACCAACCAGCTTATTATAAACCCCAGGTTATTTATTAGTCAGAGGAACGTTACAGCCAGGGCAGTGACACCCAGCACAGAAGCAGCAACATCCTGAACCACGGAGGACATGTCTGCAGCGGCAGCGTAGCATAGCTTACATCTCTGCTAGGAGGCACATTCAATCTTTCACAAGAAATAAGCATCAATCAGGTCAAACGAGAAAGCAGCACAATAAGGAAAAAATACCCATTTGCAACCTTTACTAACAGACATTTCCTTCTTGTGTTTTATATCAGTTTTATCATACGTATCCAGGATTATAGAAACCCACGGGGTCACTTCAGTATCTTTAAATCTTATACTATTTTTTATAGTCTATATTGAACGCTGTCTACCATAGCTCTCTGGTTTTTAATGTTTTGCTTCAGGCATTTCTCTTTCTTTATGAGTTTGGCCAGACAGCAGGACACAGCAGTCAATGCTCTAGCTGGACTCAGTCAGTAGCAGGAGGAATAAAAATTACTTTTTATTTCTATTCATATAATATTTAAAGAAAAATATCCATTTAAAATGTCAAATATTAATTTACAACCACTTAGGCTAGAGCCTTAAATTCTTATCTCTTCACACAATTTAATGTACTGCATCAATAAGGTCTTTACAAAGCTAACACCTAACAAATTTCTATGATGCTGAGGCAGAACAACACATTTTATACGCTTATGAAAATAGTCCAAGCTGGACACCTTCAGTAAACAGCACACTTAGTGTCAGACTGCTTAACTAACCTAAAAAACCCAAACTCTTCAATGCCTTCATGATTTCCAGTTTCTATCCAAAAGGGGCTTCAATCAATTTTAATAAATTATTCAGTAGAAAAGTCTCTATTATTTTGCATGCAACCGAGAAAATTTCACTCTGAATAAAAAGCCCACTGAACTCTGCCTTCATACAAACACCCAGTGTAGATCTTCAGAGTTAGTTGTATGTACTAGATTTACTCTTAATGTTCTACACAGCTATAAATCAACACATTCGAACCATTCTAGCGGCAGAAGGAAATCAACCACTATTTGGTATAAAATATAAATGCAAAATAATATGATTAATTCATTATTTAAAGCAAGATTTCCTGCTTGACAATTTAAGGTCTCTCCCAGCCAATAGCCTTGGAAAACACCACGATACTCCGACCTTGCTTCTGCTCCTAAATGAGTCCCCAAAGGGGACTTTCGCTCCCCTCTTTGTGGAGGGCTGTAGCCTACGGAGGTGAGAAGCAGCCTGAAACCCATCCCAGTGTGCTCACAGCACCAGACACCGTGACACCTGAAGGTCCGGTTCCTGCACAGAAGGCAGTTCAGATGCCAAGTGTGAGGCTGCCCTTGCTAAATCACAAGTGATTCAGGAGTTGTAGATTCAACTACACCAAGCCATCAGTGAAGTCTTTGATTACAGGCAAGCCAAATGATTTCTACACTTTCATTTCTCCAGTGTAAAGCTGGGATTATAATGCATGTGAAGTACAAACTTGCCAAAGACTGGTATTTGTTCTGATGCTACAGCAGCACACGCTGCACCTGGGATCAGGAGAAAGGGAGACAGTGGGTGGCATTCCCAGCTGGCTCCACTTCAGTTGCCAGTTGGCCCTTGGACACACGTGCCAGGTCTTTTGGTAGCAGGCTGAAAGGTCCACGGGTGTGAAATGCAAACCAGCTCCCTGGAAAACACCCTTCAGGCAAGTCAGTCGTCGCATTTCTGAGATTAATAATTCTTGTATGTGCTTTGCACTTTTTTTTTTTCTTACTCCAGAAGCACAGCTAAAAGCAGGGCTGGTGAGGAGCCTCTTAATCTAGATTTACAGTTGACAGGAATCATCATCCAGAACCACAGCCATTGCCTCAAAATGCTGAATGCTGGCACTTCTTTTGTCTAGAATGCCAGCTTTTTTGTTTTCCTGTCACACTCTTAGGTACACACCATCCCCTCAAGGACAGCCACATTTGAAGTAGACAGGCAACTTCACAAGGATTTGAGAAACAATGGCTCTGTATCAGACAACACAAATATATCAGAATCCCCATTATCCCAAAAGGAAGAACACTTGAAAAATTACACAGACAATGAAAACTTTGCAAGAATAGAAGAGCAGCACAATCCTTCCAATATACATAATTTAATTTTCAGTCTTGCTGCTTACTGGGTAATAATACTTCTCTCATACCCAGCATACAAATGAGAACATTCCAGCAGTCAGTCTTTTGCTTTATTACTTACCTGCCCCAGCGAACTATGTTCAACCCTCTCAGGGCAAGGATTTGAGTCGAACACATCACGTGATGTACAAGACAACTGATCACCACAAAGTACACTATGAATTTATGAATACCTCTGAGTCAGATGTATATACCACCAAACATATTATCCTCTACATCCAGCTCATCTTTGAGTAGTTTTCTGTTGTTGGTGCTCCTTGCACTGAAGTTTACCACTTTCTTCCACGACTGCAAGAGCAGCACCTCCATTACGCCAGTGCAGAGGCATTTGCTGACACCACTCATCGCAATCACTGCAGCCATTCACATGATGCAGCCTAAGCACAGTCACAACAGCATCGTAGCAGATCATTCTTCATTAATAGATTAATCAGCAATACTATTCCCAGATCACAGTATTTTCCAAGCCTACCATGGCACCGTAGACTAAACAACACTGTGCATCGGTTGCCAAGCAGGTCTCATCTTTCATGTTTAGCTGGTTGTGAAACTCAGTCATTTCTTCTCATTCCACATTGTCAGGAAGAAGCAGATGGCAGATGTGCTCTGCCTTGTAATATTGTTTTGATGATCCCCAGCCTCCTGGCAGAACAGCAGAAGCAACATTTGGAGACAAGAATTTGCTGTATATTTTCAGTTTGGGGTAACTGAGCTAAAAGATAGCATGGGGTACAGGGAGAGGAAGAAAGGTTTGTACTGAACTGGTGCTGAGAGATTTCTGTAACAAAAAAAAATTGAAAGATTGATATTAGGGGAAAAAAAAGGAGTATTTACTTCAATATGTTCTTTATACAGGTGATGGGAAGGCAAAACACACAACTTTTTGAGACTTCATTATTTCCTGAAGGGAAGCAACAGGGCAAAGCCCTCAGGCATTTCTGCCTACTCAGTGTTTCACTCCCTACTTTGCCATATAATCTTCACTAAAACACAAGTCTGCTGTAAACAGACCATCATCACTTTACATGCCCGTTTGCTGTGAAAATAGTGTCAGCACTGGATTTTCCTGCTTTCCTTAGTTTTCTCACACAGCAGCCTTCCCTTTGCCTCGTTCATGTGTAAAACTCCCAGGAGTTTTCCTCATTCTCCATACTGACTGCAATATTCTCGAGGGAGCAGTCAAGGATGCAAGGAAGAGGACAGCAAATTCGGCTCATAGCTGGCATTTGGGTGCAAGCAAGAGAAGAAAATCCACTTAAATAACTAAGAATTTGGTATTGTATTAATATTTTGCTTTGCTTCAGAGAGAATGCCCGATTCTTTCATTCCTCGGGAAAGGACTCAAATAGCATACGCCTTGTTGCTATTCATCAAGGTGCAGCAGCTACGGGTAAGCATGTACAAAATGTGCAACAAATAATCATGGTTTGATGGGATGAAACCTGAAAACAGGCTCAAAATTTAATTATTTTTCTTCATTGTATTTGGCCGTTACAACAAAAAAAAAACAGGAGCTCACTTCTAGTTCTAAGTTGGCCACAAAATCCACCTTGTCATCAATTTTATCAGGCAACACTGTTCTCATTCATATGGTATCCAAATGCAGGATTCAAAGTTTTAGTTTCTAAAAGTGATTTTCTGAGTTGCCTGACATCGGTGACAGAATCCTAATAGAAATGACAACTGGAGGACAAGTAAATGCTTTCATAACAAATCTGAAAGAGACACCCAAAGTTTACACCAAGGCTCCAGAAAGTTTTATTAAAATATTTTTAAGATATGTGCATGATACACAGAAGAAAAAATGTAGTTTAAGTAATATGATTTGAGCTGCCAACAGTATTTTTTCAATAATTTTAGTACACATTTATCTTATAAAACAACAAACCTGACACAGTCAAGAAAGGAAAGTCCGGTTCTTATTTAAAGCAAGATTAAAATAAAAAAAAAGATAACTGCTTCAAAACTTGGAGATTTTCAATTATGTACGTGTTATTGCAAAATGACATCTGGGGATTTAGGTCGGAAAGTTGGTTTAGAAAGCCTTATAAATCAAACTATTGTCTATAATCTATGAGCCAATTAAGGCAATCCCATTGCACGTGGACCTCCTTTATCTATGTCCACCAGTACCCAGCTGCCCAGATGCCAAATACATTTTCTGTGGACTACTGATGAAATTCCGGTGTCCCAGAAAAAAAAAACCCTGCAGAAAAATAATCAGCTCTGACTGTTGAGCAGATGTAGTACAAGCTCTTCATCCTCTGCCAGAGAAAGCCCAGTATCTAACGGCAAATAGGGGTCCTCCTCTTGGCTGAACTTCGCCTTCTTTCTTTTCAGTGGCATTTCTTCTGCTGCATTACTGTTGCTATAGCTTCTCTTCTTTCTTCCACTCTTCTCCTCAAGTTCACTGCAGAAACAAATCAATTAGTCTTTTTAACAACTGTGGTAATCAATATCATCATATAATCAAACAACTCATTTTAAACAAAGCAAATTTATGTCAAGATAAGAGCAAACAAAATTACAATTCAGAAGGATGAAGCAACAGAAGCCGATGAACTCTGTCTAAATTAGAACTGCTCTCAGGCTGAGACAGCGGTGAATGTTCTGCTGTCTTAATTGACTACAGCATATGAAGATATTGCTATCAGTCTTATCTAATACAGACAACTTGACAAAACTGATTTAGTGATGTGTCAGTGGACCTTGACACGCATTCAAGATCTTGTCTAAAACAAACATGTGACAAAAATAAAAATATGAGAACTGTCAGTTAATTGGTGAACGCTGCACTTAATACAGTTTTGATTTGGGTCCATCTCACTCAAGCCACTCTTTCCCCTTCTTTCAGAAGCTTTCCTTGGAAGCCGTTAACCACATCTTTGCCATAAGAGGAAGATGAAAAACCCAAACCCAGTTATTTTCCCTGGTAAATTCCTATTTCTTCTGTTGCTTTTCTTCAGACTTGAATGAATTGCCTTTTGCAGTCTTCAATCTGGATGAAACAACTGCGTATCTGTTTTAATACTTTGACTTCTATCATGTGGCCACATGACAGAAACAGGACGGAAGTCCAAGCTTTCATGTATCTTCATATGGGTTTTGTCCATAGCATAGAAAATTTGCTATAAATCATCCTATTTAAGATTAAAATAATCTAATTGAACAATGTCTATTCTAACATATAATATCCGTGGTACTGGAATATAGAGAGCTGGTTGTCCTATGCTGTAGAGTAGAATTCATACCAAAAAAACAGATGCAACCCCTCACACTCCAAACTATGCTCTCCAAACAGGCTAACTGAAGCAAAACTGCATTCTCAGTTTTCATGTTTGTACTTTAAAGAACATAGCAAAAATAAAAGTGGAATTTCAAAGACTAGGTTTAGGCTTTTGTAAAATTCACATTTTCATTTAAAATTGGCAAATTTCTACTCAGAAAATTCAATCTACTAAAAAAGAGTTTCCACAAAAAAATTTTAATTGCCTTAATTTTTATAATTGCTTGAATGTAAATGTAACGTTTGTGAAATATTCCCTTCAGAAATACTGTTTAGTGAGTTAACAATTAGAAACGGCAGTTACAACAAATAGCTCCAATTTGGGAACACTGTCTTTCGAACTAACACAGCACAGGAAGCCAATGCCCAATTTCAAGCCACCATCAGCTGCCTACCTCATTTTTCCATTAAAAGGATAGTGAAATGCTGGTTCCACCACTCACTGAAAAACAGCCTAACCCAAACATTAACCCCAAAACACAGTAGTTTTCAATAAGTTCCTGAACGCTCTCCAAGAGGGATTGGCAGCACAACGCTTCCTCCTCTTCCTGGCTCGTACACTGTGCGTTCTGGCTGACTCTCCATCACGGCATCAAGGTGAAGGAGTGACATGAGATCTGATGGCCTCACACTGGACTGCAGACATGCCACCTGCTTCCCTCTCTTGTCCATCACACCTTTCATGGAAGAGCGGCGCCAACTCCTGTCCCCTCATTACAGTATGGAGAAAGGAGAGAAATCCTGTGAGAAACACCTTGTGTTCCTGAAGTTAAAACAAATCAAACACCTACCTTACATTGCCTTCCCCTACTTATCCAAAAGAAGTAGCGTAAAGCAACCCGACCTAGTGAGAGATGTCCCTCTTTGTGGCAGAGGGTTGGACCAGATTATCGTTAAAGGTCCCTTCCAACCCAAACCATTCTATGACTCTATTGGTGGCTGTGCATCAAACACATTTCCTAAAATTGGGACATTTCAACGGACACAGCAACTTTGCTGGCTTTGAGCTTTCATGTGCGTGGGGGTGGGTTTTCAGTACTTGTTACTAACGTTTATTTTATTCCTTTTTGGGGGAAAGGTCTATTTCTCTTTATAGTGCTTAAGATATTCCATAAATACTGAAGCTATACTGACAGTCTATGAAAATACTCTAAAGCACTAAGACTTCTCACTTTTCCAAGTGGCCAGTGTCAGTTTGGGCTGGAGTTTCATAGTGTTTGCTTTGATCAGAGTATGGAGGTTCACTTTAAAAGTGTACGGCTGAAATCTCATTAAGTAAAAGCATTTTAGCTTGTTTGCAAAATAGCCAATTACTTCCAGCATCTGAATGGACTCTGAAGCCCAGTTTGCATTCCTAATTGAGCAATGCTTCAGCAAGGACATTAGCCGAAAACATCTTGGCAATTAAAACAATTCAGAAATCTCACAACTTACAACGTATCAGACTTTAAATACCAAAAATTATATTCAGTTTTGGAGTTTCAGAGCCTGAGAGGCCTAGATGTCTGTGAGATATAACACTTAAATACAAAACACATTCAGAAGGAACCATGAGAGTTCTACTTTTTCCCACAAACAAAAGCAAATCAACACAATTATGATTAATTTTCATCTTAAGCTTTGTGGGAAGATTATACTGAGTTGAGCTGTTTCTTATTGTTAATGAGGGATCACAGTGCTCAGTTAGCAGTGCATACTAAAGATGTATCTACACATCAGCAGGTGTACTTTCACACTAATTTGAGTCCTACTGGGCTTGAAGCTGGAGAGGTGAATAAGGAGGAATGCATAACACAGGAGGTGGCAGCAGCAAAGCCACCAAGTGATGAAGAGAGTTAAGGGCTTCTGTTTTCAGGATGCACAAAAAGTAGAAGCAAAACAGTATTTGATAAAGGCAGCTTAGGTAGGAAAGCAGAGAGTCATGTGGAAATTGCAAATGCAGAGAGAAGACAGATATTGCCTGTCCATGGAATGGTTTGGGTTGGAAGGAACCTTTAAAGATCAGTTAATCCAACTCCCAACCCTGTTCCTGCAGAATAGATTTTTACCAGCAGTGGCTTGGGTGGTGTGGAGAGGGGCTGTACTACTTCGGAGGAGCAGTCAGAGATGTAGCTTTTATGAAGGGTGAAAGTGGCAATTTTAAAATGAAGCTGGAAAATCACCAGTAGAGATATCTAGCATCATGATCCTGTACTCCATCTAGGAGTGTCTCCTCAGCTTTTGGCCAGAAAGCTCTCTGGAGGAGATGTAATAGGTGTAATTTTCAGGTGCACGTGTAGAAGGGCAGCTATATGAGAATTACCTCTGCATTTATTGTCAAATGAATCCCTCCTTGGTCTCCACTGACCAAAGGCCTGCCAGCCTACCCTGCAGATCTTATCTCTTGATCACTGGTCACTTCCCATGGGTATAAAAGGCTCCTTATTCCTCACAAACACACGAATTGATGCACTAGCAGCTGGCATCCACAAATAGCCAAAACAAAATAAAGTTATTCTAAGGTGAACTATTTTCTAACAGAACAACACAGTTAGAAAGCAACCCCATAATTCAGATTCGAACCAAAGCCAGTGCATCTCTTCATCTCCTATTTATAACACTTAGAAAGCGGCATGTGCAGCTGGATTACAATTCCTGCCTTTCACCATCTGGTGCAATTTAGCTTTTCAGCCGCCTGAACGACCCGCACAGTCTGAAGCTGCCTGATGAAAGGATTTACTGGGACAGGCTGTGTTTACACAGGCGAGGAGGTACTAACAGCCGACTTATCAACAGGCACAGTAATTTCTGTGGTCACCATTTGCACAGCTGTAACAACAAAGGAAGGTACTAGCATTTGGTAAGTAATGTTTATTACTCAAACACTAAAGCATGGTTTATGAATCCTGTCCCTTAAATAAATGCCAGCATATATGAATGGCATTTGGGAAACAGGGGATCTAACTCTGACCCTGAGAACTGCACCAAGAATCTCTCTTAATTTAACTACTAAAAAAAAAGTCTCACAAGTGTGTTTTGAGCTGATACCAGGGAAAAACAGAAAGCTTTTAATTGTCAGTATTTAACTTGCTTCTGGGCTTCAAGGTATGTCTTGACAAGCTGTAAGGTTTTGATTTTAAGTGCTTGAGAGTCAGCCATTTGAAATGTGCCCCCACACAGCCAAGCTGCTGTCATTTAAACAACGTGGTACTGCAAGATCTCTAGACAGGCTCTGCTTCAGTTAACATTTATCAGAGCTTGCTTTGGAGCCAGGGTTTACCAGCACTGCCCTGGAAACGATCCGCCCTTGCTACTGAATTACAGGTCAAGTTTCCAGACTGCAATAATGAATGAATCTGCTAATAAAATACAGTACAGAAAAGTTAGGAATAATTTATCCCATAAATATTGGCATTTTTCTAATCAAACATGCTGTGCCACAAACCTTTTTCCATGTAATAAATTTTAATTCACAAGGCTATGGCAGCAATCCTAATGAAGATTAATTACTGCAGTCCCTTCCATAAAGCCTAGTGCAGCTTCTTTCTTACTTGTCAGAATGCTACACCACATAGAAATGGTAATCAAAATATATGGTGTTGTGTTATTTCCCTTACTGCCCATTGTGCTGATGTAAATCAAAACAGCTCTAAAACTAGATTTATAAAAAACAATTGCAGGAAAAGGGATGAATAATCTACTTCCAATGAAATACCAGTGTAACAGTACTAAAAGCAGAAGACAAGTCTGTCTGGAAGCTGAAGTACCAGAATCCGAAAGAATTAAAAAAACCCAACAACTTAAACAGAGAGCAGGCCAGCAAGAGAGTATGATTTCTTACTACTGCATGGGAAGAAGATTTAATGCAAAAAAGCACTCAAACCAACCATCAACATCTCGCTTCTGCTCCAAGGTCCCCTTCACTTTCTAAAGGCTTTAGTGGACAAGTAGCAGTGGACTCAAATCAGACGTAACAGCACTTTTCTTCCCTGTTCCCATCACAGACGAGGCTGACCCTAAAGCAGCAGTACCTGACCCAGCCCTGGACCACTGGAGTCGCCACTCAGAATATCTGGGCTAAGCAGTTTTAGCTTATCTTTACACACCAGTCTGAAAATGGAAATCATTCGTGCACTGATTCTCAAATGGATCAAATATCACTGCTCTGGGTTAAAACTGCTCCAGCTGGAGGTGACCGTGGCTTCAATCAAATCATTTTGATTTGCAGTATGTCCCTCTGTCAGAGGCTTAACCTTCTTTGAAACGTGCTGCTGCCTTTGGAGATGCTGCTAACGACCTACCTAATCCTCTCATCCAGTCACTCCTCAGCTTCATCTGACACTGACATTCTTCAAATATGTTTGTCTCCTTTTCTTTTGAGTAAGCACTATCACCCTCCAATTCTTGATAGTTTATTTCTGAACTGCAAAGTTTCATTAACTCTTTATTCCCTTTCTCCTCCTTTCATGCATACACTTGATGATGATAAACCTTTTTTTTTTTTAAAGGTAATTTCAGTAGCTGACAAGTTTACAGGCACCACAGGAAGGATCTACTCTGACCTGCATAGCATAGGTCACCAAATTTCACTACGAAATTCTACCATCAGGTCCATTTCATACAGTGAGCTAGAGCATAACTATTATGAAGAGTTACTTGGCAGAAGAATATCACATCTCTATCAAAAGCAGTCTTAATGTTCATTTTTGCTGCTAAAAAGCCCAATAAAGCCCTTAAATAGAGACCTTTTACAATGTCTGTCTTGCAGTGCTTTTCTGGCCAACATAATATTAACTTCTAGCCTTCACCAAGTCTCTGATATGACCTGAACAATACACGTTACAGGGAGCACCATGAGTTGCAAATGGTCATCTCCAAAGACAACGTAATGTCAACCGCATCAAGAAACACAGAAAACATAGCAGGTCAACGTTAGCATCCTGGTATACGAAGACAGTAAAAGAAACTGTAATTTGCCTATAATACTCATAAATAAAGCAAGCAGTACTGACTGCTGATTTACACATCTGTCAGATGCTGACCAGCCATAAATTCACAAACAAAACAGATTTCTCCTTTGCTCTCATGTCCAATATCTTTTCCATGCTGATGTAAGAGTTAGTGTGATCAGTTGCACCTATTAAAGATTTAAAGAAGGTAATTATGAGGTCAATCGTAACTATGTTCTTCCTCAATATTTTTATCTGAAGAAGTTGAGGGATTAGAAATATCAGAAACTCAATTTGACTGCAAAATGAGTATTTAAGAAATCCAGCTGCTTTTCTTCCAGCCTATTCGATACACTTAAATTTTTCACCTCATTAACAATTTACATTGATAGCCTTAAACCAAATATGATGAATGTTGCTAGATATAAAAAAATTAATCTCATATTACATGCTTGGAGTCATTAATTACTCTGCTTGTAGAGGTATGGCTGGAAGGGAACTTTATTCAAAGGCAAATTTAATTCATGATTTGTATAGCTTCCCTAATTTAAAAAAAAATGTTGGGAAGGAAAAAAGATTAAGAATGTTTTTGACTTCTTAAACCATGGGCAGATGGTCTATTTTTTTTAAAGATTGTTGAAGAAAGATACCCTAGGTCTCACATATTTGATTTGAATTATCCTTTTAGAAGTAATTTTTTCTTCTTAAAGCAATTAGCAGCTAGCGTAGCCCAATATATTTCTATTTCAAGTCAAGACTTGGAGGAAAATCTCTGAATTTTGGAAATATAAACCATACGAGTTGTATCTTCTAATCTCAAAGCCTAATTTCTCTGTGTGCTACTGTCAGCTGATTTTTGTTAAAATCATTAGATCAATATTTCTCAGCCCCAAAAGCAACTCATCATACAGCTCAGTGACAGCTCTTTGAGAGGTGCATGAGGCACGAGTGTTGATTTAAAGAAAACCCTCCTTCCTACTGGCAGAAAGATTTCTTGCCTGCTCTCATATTTACTATTCTGGACCCACCAGATACCCATCATCCTCCCTCTGCCTTTCACACATACATCCCCTACACCTCTTTCCTCCTTCACGCAAAATCAATACTGCTTCTCCATGGCCTTATGCTCACCATCAGGCTCTTCAGCTACCACTTTCCTTTACGTATAGGCTTATCGATCATTTAAAGTCCCTTGCTTTTCTCGATTTCCTCTTTTTCCGGTCCTAAATTAATTTTCAGTCCTGCATCTTCCTGTTTCAGTTGTGCCTCTGCTTTCACAAAAGCCTGCTAAGGGGTACTCAGAGCACCTCACACGTTTCCAGACATACCTACACTGAGCCTCAAAGCTGACTGCAGAAGTAAAGAACAGTTAACTACATTTTTCACCCACACACACCTGAAAGAAATGCGGTTTCATCAACACTGCCTATTGGAAACAGTCCTTGGCTGTCCTACCACACCAAAATATGCTGGGACATTGCCCAGAAGAGCTCTATTTGGCGCCATCTGATGTCACAGCAGTTGTGGACAATACACACAACCACACGCCAGGACTTAAGCCTGCATTCTGGCCAAATCCATTTAGCCTGTAAAACCACGACTGATGTTCCCTCGGCAGGTCCAAGCGAGCACTGGATTAACCGCCACATGCTGTGCTCCACGCCAGAGCTATCGATGGCTCTTCATTTTGACACGCTCCTTTCAGGCACTCCTAGAAATCTAATTTTGTCCTGGATCCTGTCATCTTCAAATCTATCAGCATGTTGTCACCCACGGTTCTGCCCTCTTGAGCATCCCACAGCATTTCACTCTCCTCTTCCCTTTGCACACCTGCCATATTCTCACTACTCACTTCAATTTCATTACTATCCTTAGCAACGACTGTCATATCCACTCCTGGCCTGTCCTGGGCTATACGATAACAGCAGTGTCTCTGCTATCTGCCTCTGGAAATCACTGCTGATAATAAAATCAAAATTGTAGTCTTTGATGTTCCAGGCTTATCTGTAGTGCTTTTACCATCAGAGCAGAGCCTACACTGATGCGGCGTCTTCTAGAAAGCTCTGAATGTCAGGTCTTGCCAGGCTGTGTGAAACTGCTCTTTGGACGCTCGTTAGCTCCCGTTCAGTCAAAGTGCTGCAGAAGAACTTGAAGCAAATTGACTCACTTTCCAAATTTCAGTCCTTTTGTCTTCTTTAAAAAAGCAGAAATTATCTACTATCCATTGCACTCATCCTCCAGCAAACACAGACAAGAATGAAAAGCAGGGAAGTATTCGTCCGATTGTGCAAAGATGGAAAAATGAAAAAACCCCTTTAAAAATCCCCTTGGAGGAAGTTAAGGACCTTTCCTCTTATTAAAAAGTCAATCAAAAGTCAAGGTAAACAACTGATATCGTGTTCCGAAGTTGACAGAAGCTGGTTAGGAAGCTTCAAGTTACAGCAGTTCTTGAGACGTAATTGTTACCCCAAGAATACCTTGTTCCTAGCCAAGGAAGGCTTAACCCCCGAAACTGGTACCCAAAAAGTGACCCCGCCAGATCATACCCACAGAGCACTAAAACGGACAGGACAGATTTATACCAACATTTTACTTAAGGAAGTAAAACCGAATTGCAACTTTGTAGTCATAAAACGAATGCCAAAAAAACTCCATAACTGTGGCAGTCGGCAGGGTTTGCAAGGCAAAAAAGTGCTCATACTGCATGTAAAAATCATGATAAAATTTAATGTTTTGACAGTTTCTTTGCAAGACCACCTTTTAAAGAACTGAATAATACTGAGATTTTAAATGGTCATTAACAATATTTTCAGACATATAGAAGATCTTACTTCCGTATATCATCTTAAAAAAACTATAACATAAAACGCATTTTATTTGATGGGTTGGCATCTCCTACTCAAAATCTGAAATATGGGGTTTAGAAAAATTAGCTTACACACATGACTAAGTTTCAAAGACCAAATAAAATCCAGCCTTCCAAATAAATGTTCCTTTGCCAGGCTCAAGGCAAAATTCACAATTTAAAAGAAATAAAATTTCATTGGTAAAACTCTCCTAGATTTTAAGTTTTATTTCAAATACGCGGATACAACATAGATGGCAGTGTACGATGGAAAATGTTCTAAAGTCTTACTTTATTCTAAAGTCATCTCCAAACATAGTCCAAACAACACATTTGAAGTACACTTAGTAAATTAAAACTTGACAAGGCTGAATACATGGCAGAAAAACCCCATACCTCACCTCCAGTTGAATCTTATATATAGTGTATTTTTTGTGCTCAGTTACTCTCTTCAGCACAAATCACATTCAAGACTAATGTCCTTGGGATAAGTGAAATACTGTAGACATCAAAGTTCCCAGAAAATATTCCCTGAAAAAGTAACTCAAATAAGGACAAATCTAATGAAAGGGAAAACCAAATAGGATTAAACTGTTTCTACATGGTATTAAATTTGCATGTGGTATACTGGTATACTGAAAACAAGAAAAATATTTTAAAAAATCAGTTACCAGCTGTAATTAGATGTAATTTCAAAGGGAATGCCATCTGTCTAGTGGATGGAGCACTGAATGGACCCTCTGAGGGCCTTAATTTTATTCCCAGACATGTGTCACTGCCAAGTGACAAGTTACTATGTGATTCAACATTCCTGCCTACAAAAATGATATTGATCTCCTTTGTAAAGTGTTTTGAGATTTGCTGAGGAAAATACTTTTTCCAAACTTATTACTAAATTCCTGTTTTCCTTTTTTGTATGCTCTTTTCCAACCTACTTCATAGTAAGGGAAAATGACCGAGGCACTAGACCTTCTTTCAGCCTTAAATCTCATCGAGAGCAGAGACTCCAACTAGAGGGGGCCAGATCAGCCACAGATTTCAAAGAAAATATGCATTAATTACCACTGTCAAAATTCTGTCCCTCTGTGTCAACTTCTTTTCTTAAAGCTTAGCTAATTTTGAGTCGACGCTGTCTACGAAAGGATCAATAAAAAAAGTGGTGTATGAATACATAAAAACCAGACAGAAGTCATGTCCCCTATATAAATGGTTACTTAAAGATGCTGAAAGTAAACTAGCCCAATTTTAAACTGACCCATAACTTTTTCGAAATACTTAACTAAGCAGTTATGCCACAAAACTTTGCATTATTAAGATAGGTATTCCTAGCTAAGCCTACCTAAGGCTACAAGTTGAAATAATGCAAAATCTTGGTTAAGAAATGCAGGAAGTATGTAAGAATTCAGCAGTAATTAGGAAATGCCTGAGGCAACTAAATATTTAATAGGCAGTGTTGTGACACTAGGTTTCCTAGTGCTGGCAACTCCTTCCTACCAGCTCAGTTGTCCATTAACTTAATGGATTCCAGGAATCTGTCCTTCAGCAGCCACACACCCCCCCAATAAACAAGACAAGCATTGCTTACTGTCCAACCACTTACCAAAGCTTTACTTCAGACCTCCTCAATTTACTTTAGGCCTTCAACAAAACAAACTATCAGTAAGTACCAAGATTCCCTCTCTACTTTATTATCCGCAGCAAAGCATTACTACAGAAATCAGCTCAGAATTTGCTCCCAAAGGCAAAATGACAGCACCGGCACTGCTATGGTCCCAGATGAAGAAGCATTAGCATTCTGAAATAATTCTCTTGGCATCTCCGTTAATGTCCTATGTAAATGCAGAATTGCTAAATATACTTTTCTGCTGGTCCTTCTCTCCTAGTTAATGTCAGGCCAAACAGAGGTGGCCCCCTTCCAACACAATGGAGTTTTACAGGATGCTCTAGCTCAAATCACTGCTTTATATCCAGATTTTATACATCAGAATCTCACATATTAAAAAGACAACATTAACCATGGCGTTGATGTTACCTGGGAGAAGCCGAGAATAAAGTTTCAAATCATTAACCTGATTCCACTACAAGCACTATACGAATGCCACTAGAGAATCCATTTATTATATATGGACAGATGTATCTCAATTCAACAACATGGGAAGAAAACTACAAATCCTCTTATATGGCCCTCCCCAATAAATACTGAAGCTTAAACTTCATTAAAAGAGAACTTCCTTAACAAATTTTGCAGCTTCCCCAACTAAAAGCTGACGGGTAGAGTCAAGCGAACATGAATATAGAAGGAATTGGAAGAATCCTATTTAAGAAAGATGGGCCTCGTTTTCTGTTTGGTTTTAGGGAGCTTGACTGACATTTTACACAGCTTTTTCATTCTTTTCACATGGAGTGGAGATATTGAATAACCTTAGGGAAGCGAAGAACCAGAAGGAACTATAATTGTCTTATAGTTACCCTCTTTCTTCCTCTTGCACAAAGAAGGAGCAATTCACTGATCTCAGAAAAAGCAATGCATTTTCCTCATCCTGGTAAGTTCTATCAATCAAAACACTGGTGAAGGGGCTATAGGGGACATGATCACCAGCCTGCTAACTTAGGACTATCCAGTCCTTAAATCCATGTCCAAGCACCCAGTCCTACACACTGCCCCACAATGTGCAGTGACATGGGGCTAGGGACAATCTAGCCACTACGATTTAGCTGATTCAGACATGAAAAGCAAGATATTTACAAACCTAGACATCTAGAAGAGAGCAAAATAAAGATCTATACTCCCATTTAAGAGTCAAAATGATGTTTCTGAATCTGCTACACTATAGGCTGTTTGTCAGAAACACACATCGACTTCTTGTTGCCGTGAAGCCAACAACAAAAACCACCCAGGGCTTCATGCAGGGCCCCTCAGTCTTCCTGTAATACTTGCTGAAGAAATGCAGTTGCCATGAACTACAGATCCTCATCCCTACTCTGTGGTTTCTTTAAACTACAAGAAAAAAAATCCTTCTGGCTTACACAATTAAAACCACTTTTAAATTAAGAAGAAAAGTTTAACATTATTAGTTTTATTATATATTTAATTCTAACTTGGATTCCTCTTCTTCTGTAGTGTTGAAGAGCCTAAGCAACACAGAATAATAAAATTTATCAAGTTTCACTGTGCGCGGATTTATGTAATATAGCACAGGTACAGAAGACTCATCCAAACCCTCAAAGGACTTCAATATTTCTTATTTTAAACAGAACCTGTAATGTGAGAGTAGAAAAATGTATTACTGAAATACACGAAGCATCCAGGGAATTAGTCGAGATCAAGATTTTTGCATGTTGAACAGTCTCACCAAGGTCATTTCAACGCTGACTCAAAAATCTTTCTCATACAGCTTCACAGAAGAAAATAACAGGCTCTAGCACCTACCCCACAAACTTAAATGCTACGTTGCAGGAGCAAGAGGATGACCGTAAAATGAGTTCCTAACAAAACAGTTTCTAAAAAATATGAACATTTCAAAATGAAGGAGGAAGATGTGTACATACCTATAGCTCTCTTCACTTTCTGAATTCCGCTCTTCATCAGAATCTCTGTATTTATCAGGATCTGGAAGAGTACTTGGATCAAACTCTTCTTCACTTCCACTGTGAGCAAGAAAGGCCACTGTTTCCTCTTCAGCCTGGCAGGTGACAAATAAAGAGTTACAAGACAAGCAAACAAGTCCATGCCACAACCCCAGAAATAGGGATGCCACAACAAAAACCACTGCCCTCAATCACAGTCAAGGGCTGCTGCAATTATAGCCAGGAAAACAGAATTGTTTCTGCCATCATCAGTGCTCTCCTTCAAGCCTCTCTGTCAAAGGTTAAAGAAATAGCATTCAAAAAGGAAGCACAAGGATTTACCTTCAAATTCTACCTTCCCAGCACCGTCACGTTAAATCTACCAAATCTTAGAGAGATTTGGGCAGTAACTAATGAACAGTCACCTGAGACCAAGTGTTTCAGTAATATGAAGCTTTACTGTCTCTTAGAAACACACTGGCAAGAGATACAAGCTTGTGGACACATCCATCACTGCTGTAAAGCGCATTTCATTAAATACTCTGATTTAAAACCCATCTGGGTGTCCTTGCAGTCAAAAACCAAAATGCAGCTTAAGCTGAATTAACTGCTTTAGCAGCAGTTGGCTAAAATTCCCAAAGTGATGCGTGTTCTTCAGGCTTCTGTCCAGACCTCCTGACCCCTCTGGGGCTCAAGCTTCCCTCTGTCCCCACAGCACGTCTCAGGACGGGCTGCTAGCATTGGCAAGTTTGCCCAGAGTGTGGGAATGCCTGACTAATTCCTTAACAAAAAAGGCGCAGAAGATGCTGATCCGTAAAGGTCTTGGATACTATAATAAAGCTGACCGATTTCGCAGAAATAGGTTCTGCTCTACGCAGTCCTGAACTGATGGCACCGCTGTTGCAAATGTTTGCTAACAGGCATGAAGAAAGCAGACGGGCTGGAAGGCATAAGCACTCGTACATGCACATAAAAATTCAAACAAAAAGCTTACACACATTTCTTAGGAACGTGAACCCCATATCAATGCCTATTTACACTGAAAAGCAAAACTAAATGCGAAGAAACTATAATTTAAAGACGTAACTACCTTTTGTTTATATATCTAATCAACACCCACACAGCTAAGTTTCCAAAACACTACTCGTTTAAATGATACTTCATTCTACAAATAACTTCACATCATTAAATATTTAAGGTTCATTTTTGTTCTGATTTTTCACTTTTCCATCCATCATCAGGTTTTAAAAGAACACTGCACTTACGTGCACACACCTCACCGCAATAAAAACAAATTTTAAAAAACAATAAACAAAACCCAATCAAAGGTCTCTTTTATATCTGCATATAAAGTAAATGAAAGCAAATGAGCTGGTGAAGGGTAAGATTATTCACCAGTGCAAAGAGTTCCTTATTGCTTGTCCAGTGACACTTCCGCAGCGCAAGCAAGCAGAAGAAAGGGATAAAACCGAGGTCTGCAATCAGAAGGCAGAAGAAAACCATACTAAACTTAGATTGTTCTTGACTGCTTTGAAATATTAGTAAAAGTAATTGTATAGCTAGGTATATAAAATCACCAACAGCATTGTCAGCCCCCCGGCACTGTAAACTACCTAAAATAATGTAACCACTGACTACAAAGCACATTGATTACCAGGAACTTCAGGTGAGACGCTGTCACAAAGCTGAGTTTGGTTTTGTGAGGTTTTTTAAAGTAATTTTTTGCTTACAGAAGTATCTTCTAGTTCATCTTCTATTACAATTTTACAGAGCACTACTAACTCCACAGAAAACTACTTTGAAGGTCACCTTTCTGTTAATTAATTTCCATATTTGAAAAGCGTTCTGCATTAAATTATACTTTATTTCAATGTTTTCAAGCATTAAATATTTGTGCTTTACTAATCCCTCCAATGGCATCTATTCTTTCAATACAGCTGGTGTTTATCCTTTACATACTTTAAAAAAAAAGGAAAAAAAAAGAGAAATGGTATTCAAAGCTGCTGTACGGATCAAAGTATCTTTTAATATGTATGTGTGACACGATGCGACCGAGTTTACTGACAGTCATCTTTTAAGACAAGGGCTGTTCATTTCCATTCGTAGTTATGTCTGTAAAATGTTGAGACTGCATTGTTTCCTAAGTTTTATCATTTATATGTGCACACAAGACAATTACACATACACAGAGCAAAGCTTTGCATTCATTATACATTCACATTCATTTTTTTCCAGCAGAAAATTTGCAGAGATGTGTCCAAGATAATGCTTACTACAACAAAAGAAGTAATTGGGAAAGATGCCTCTAATACATCAAGAATCATGAGGTCATATTTCTTATAAGTAGCACCAGTTACATATTCATAAAAAAAATTCCTAAGACCCTGAAATTATTAAGATCTTGAACGTGAACATTTATCATCCACAGTTGAACAACAGAAACTTATTATTTCTCCCTGCTTGCTCAAATTTCTATCAGCCAGTCAGGAAGGGGAAATCTTGTGACTTGACTTTACACCACTCACCGCAAGAGCTGGAGGAAAAATGTGAAGTAACGTGTTCAAGATAGCACTTGTAAAAGTTCTTCAGATACAAATAGGATGCAATTTGTAGACTCGGGATTAAATCCTTCCTAAGGGAACTGCTATCAAAGAAGAGATTAACTGAAGAACAGATTTTGACCACCTACCTCTAAGTTTCGCAACAATGTGCTTTAGAGCGTGCACTTACTACAAAGTTCAGCTGTGGAAAGAAAACCCCTTCAGACAGCAAATCAGACCAGTCAGGGGAACCGGATTCGGTGGCAATCACCTTGCTATTTTCATTCCGGTCAGGGGTGAGACGCTCGCTCTTTCCTAACACCAGACTGGCCCGTGCACTTGGCAATCTAGTTCCACAGAAACTTTGCATTAAGACTTCCAGTTTGAACAGGGCACCGAGATGAAAATATTTCTGCACTCACACAGTCGCCCCTCTGAGACGTAAGGAGATTCTTCTTATGCAAATTCAACATTATAGAAAATTTTAGCAAAATTTCTGTGCTGGAGGATTTGGAAACCTCGTTGCCTTTAGTCCTCCAAACCGTACCAAGTCAACAGCGATCACCCTCTACCTTACTGTAGTCATTTTGGAAACACGCACTACATCAGGCAAACAAGGCAGGCTTCTTTAGAGCTTCTCGACAGAATATCTTCAATTCAACTTGTAATTGTCTTTCTTAAAAGATGTAATGGCAACTTCCTGTCTTCATAAAGAAGTCCAAATGGCTCGTGGATCTCAGGTAAACGTGTTAGGCTAAGAGAAGCTTAAAATGAAGAAATTTATGTATCTTTCTAAGAAAATAGATTCAAATGTTCAAAAGAGCAGAATGATGCGTTCAGCTCTGGGGCTGTCAACACAAGGAGGACATGGACCTGTTGGAACAAGTTCAGAGGAGGCCACAAAGATGATCAGAGGGCTGGAGCAGCTCTGCTATGACAACAGGCTGAGAGGGCTGGGTTTTTCAGCCTGGAGAAGAGAAGGCTCTGGGGAGATCTTACAGCCTTCCAGTACCTAATGGGGACTTACGAGAAAGCTGGGGATGGAATTTTTACAAGGGCATGTAGTGATAGGAGAAGGGGTAACAGTTTGAAGCTGAAAGAGGGTAGATTTATATTAAATATAAGGAAGACATTTTTTACTACGAGGGCGGTGAGGCACTGGGACAGGTTGCCCAGAGAAATCATGGATGCCCCATCCCTTTTGGTGTTCAAGGCCAGGCTGGATGAGTCTTTGAGCAACCTGATCCAATGGAAGGTGTCCCTGTTCATGGCAGAGGGGCTGGAATTAGATGATCTTAAAAGTCCCTTCCAACCCAAACCATTCTATGATTCCTACGAGGCATTAGGCGCTAAGGTGCAAATTATCTATTACCACCAAATAAAAAGGGAGGACTGAAAAAAATATACCATGAACACCTGCATATAGATGAAAAATGTTGTATTTTCCAAGATTTAATTTATAGAATAAGTATTTACTATCATATATAATGTATATCCAATTTAATGGGTTTTTTAAAAATCCAATTAAATTTTCTGGAGTTGTAATTTTTATGTTTGATGCTTTAAGTAATTTATCAGTTCCTAGGAAACAGGTTGGGGGGGAGGAAGAATTGTTTTGGCACTATCAGTTCTGTCCATAGTACTTTATAAAGCACTATAAGGCACAGTGCGGGAATATTTCTGTTCAGCTAAAAACAAAACCTTTAAGGTTTGTTTAGAAGTTGATCGGACTTGATTTGAGTCCATCAATAGTCATACATTATTCAGTTCCTTTTGAGCTATGCTCCCCTTCAGCTTTTGCTAATAATACGGCCTGTGCCAAAAAGTAGTGTTTGTGATTTTAATAGGAAAAAGTAAGCTTTAAGTACTGGTAGGACATTATCCTACAGAAATACCTAACTTCTAAAAATTCAGTATATTATGGCTCATACAAAAGGGCATTTTAAATTTCTTTCACGATCTGACAGCATTCAAAATTTCATCAGTTTTCTTCTTTTGACAATAATGTGTCAGATAAAAAAATGGAGTTGTTTCTGCACTATGTTTGTGACAGAACACACTCACAGAGAGGTCTTGTAGCATTTCCTTTAAAACATATTCCTCTGGATTCATCCAGTTGCCACATAGTTGGGGTTTATTCATAGTCTGTACCCCCAACCCACACCACTGTGTCCCCAGACGACGCATGGTTGCTCTGATATTTGATCATCTATATTGCCCCAAAGGAATACAGTTATTCTGGCAGTTCACAAATAGAAACACAGCTTTGATGTAGCTGGGCTGTTTGATCCAACAGTTGCTTTGAAGATCAAGACTAAATCATTACACTATACTGAAAACTGCCAATGGAGCAAACCAAGTGCTGATCTGACATGCAAAGAGCTGCCTAAACCATGCCAACATCGGACAACCACGCTCCATAGCATCTAAACCTCATCAAAAGCCTTCAAATCCAAACACAAGCATTATTTCCACTGAGGGAAAGATCTTGCAAACTAAGAGGGGAAAGGCCACATTTTGACGACATGGGTACAGTGGTGTTTAAGGTTAACCTTAATGAATGGTGACCAAGACATGCGAACTTTCTTCTTGTTGTCATCTACCCTTCGTCATCTGCATCAACATTGAACCTTTATTCTAATAGGTGACGTAAATATCCATTCCATGATTAGTTTTGCCACTCCTCCAAGGCTTGTTTCTTCTTATGGGTAAGTAGGCAGCAATATAGAAATGGGTGGGAAGAGCAGAGAACAGGTTCTTGTTGCAGGACTTTCTGTTCTCTTGGTCTGAAGCACACACATGCATTCAAGGCACACCGCAGAAAGGAGATGATGCGGACACAAACCAAGGGCTTGCCAAGTTTCATGGGTCTGGCCAGAAAGGCTACTAATCAAAAACTGAAGAAACCAAGGCTGTAGGTTAGTCAGACACAGTCTTCACCCTAAGACAATCTAACTGATCTTCAGGCTCTGGGAGGAGTCAGCCATAGCTCCTAGTTTTCACACCGCTTCAGAGAATATAATTTTTGGTTCTCAGCAGAAGGGACAGATAATTCTTAGTTTCATCTTCCAAGTGTCCACCCACCAGCAGTCACAGCAAGGTTCAACTTCATCCAGTCATTTTTTTTTCTTTTTAAGCAATATGACATCTTAAATAATACAAATAGCCTAGTTTAGCCAGCAAAATCTTGAATTTTCTTTCTTGGCTTTCCTAAACACCCCATATTTTACAGTCAGTGAACGGGTAAGCCTTATGTTTCAAAGTAGCACACAAGGACGCATACTATACTGACGTTCAAATCTTTGCTGTGCAACTATTGCAAAGCAATTCGGGCTGGAAATGGCTCCTGCCACAAGCACAGTTCAGAACCACTGAAAACACAAAAATCATAGAATGTTTGACACCTGCACCGTTTTGTATATTCGTAAAAGTTCTGTTATTTTCATAGTAGTAAGTATCTATTTTATCTGTAGACTTGATCTCTACAAAGCACTTACTGTCCATACCAGAATCAACAGAATCATAATCAATGAATATAGAGAAAGATAATATGATTTGGTAAATTTACAATTGCAATATCATCTACCTCAAAAAGAAATGGTGAGAACGTCTCAATCTACTCAATGACTTCTTGCTTTTTAAAAAATGCATTTGCTCTTACCTGCATTTGAACTGTAATGTGTACATCTCACAACTAGACCTTATGCTTTTCATTTTTTTACTTGCTCTCATAAGACCCATGTAGAATATGTATTGTAAAGATAAGATTTTTCAAGTTGTTACTAGCAACAATTACCCATGTGATTTTAACAAAAGAGCAGACAATATAATTCTGGTGGGAAAGGTCAGGATAAAACAACTATATGGTTAACTCGAAATACAACTCAAGTTTCAGACATGAAAATATAACTTAAAAGAAACTAATTTATGAGGTAGGCAGCACCGGAACCAAAATACTGACTGGAATATGAGAAATTTTGACAAAGAGAAGAGTTTAACCTATTGCATATATTCTTGATTTTAGAGATTGCTTGTACACAGATTTCATAGGAGTGCGAACTAATTGTAACAAAATATGGGCATGAGCCCACAGTTATTCTATTTGCCACAGAAGATCAAACCTAGGATCTTCAGTACCATAAGAAAAGTCTCTGGCATTTGAATCAATGAAGTAGTAGCTTCATCTCTGGCAAAGCATAAAGCTTCCCACGCCTGCCAAGCCAGCAGCTAGACGGAGATCCTACAATGCACATCAAATCCCTGTCTGAAACAAAATTGATTTAAAGCATTTAATAATGCAAAGGCTTCAAAACCAGAAAAGTCCAAACAATTTTTATTTAGAAATCTTTCTAATGCTAGGTTGTCAGGTATCATTTTGGTTGCAAGTGAGCAAGTAATACAGGAAAAAAGGGGGGAGGGGGGGTATTTGCTGTGCCTTATAAAAAAAATTAGTAAAAAGGTCTGGGCAAACTGAACGTACCAACAGACATGTCAAAAAGTCTAAGGTCTTCTCAAATAACTCAGAAAACCACAATGCAGAACACTTTTTAAACTTATGTTCTCCACACGTAATCCTTGAACTGTCTCTTTACACCCCCTCTTCTCTCCACTTTTAGGTTCACAGCAGTCATGGCTGTCAGCTCAAATACAAAAAGTAATTCTCCAAAGTAGTCTCTGTGTTCAAACACTTCAACACATCAGTCTTCTCCAGGGAACCTCAGCATATGTCCACAGAGACAGTGCCTACACAAGAGAATCTTCTCTGCTTCACTTTCTGGCACTTTTGAACAAGCCTGAAGGAACTGCATCTTCTGTCGTGGCACAGCAAATGATTCCCAAAATCACAACCATCACTGGTCACAGCAGAGACTGGGAGCAGAGACCATTTTTGCTTAGTAACTGGTGTATTTTTCAAGAAGGAACAGATCAACGGCAGCACTGATAGGAAATAATCAGCATGGAAACCTCATAAGTCATGTAATTCTGTAAGCTGGTTAGTTCTGCTCTTTTTCTTGAAACAACTGATTTGTATTCAGTACACAAGAAACAGCAACCCTGGCATTAAGCACTTGTCCTACGACAAGGTTTTCATGTTTTCTCTGTAATGCTTAAGTCATGTTCTGTAAATGCTTGTTCAAAATATGCATGTAAAATAGCACATTTACAGGGAGAAAAATACGAATCAAATTAACTCTCCACAGTAGAAGTTATTTTAACTGCTACTGGTGCTTCCACATGCTGAACTGAGGAAAAGAAACCCAGAAGTAGCACTGCTCTCATGGCACCGACTCAACTGCTTGCTGTGAGAATAAGACCTTGTATGCCTTCATTCAGGATCTATTTATCAGCAGCAATAGATTCACTTCTGTTCAAATATGCAAACGAGTAATGAGTAAATCAGAAAGCACTTGACTGATGCTGCTTGCTTGCAGGGTCATTTATTATTAATTATTTTTGTTGTTGTCAAACCCACCTTCCCAAGCCATGAATCTCTTTCTACTAAATTTTGCAGAAGACAGTTCCTGGCCTGAAGAGCCTAAGGGTTAAGTAGGAGACACAGGAGAACAGACAAATATAGGTTGATGAAGGACAAGTAAAGCAAATTGCCTGGGGAAGATTGTGAGCAATAGGCATGACACAGCAGGAGACCTGCCCTTTTGTGTTTCCACAGTCATTGCTTCGAAGAAGAACCTGGGTGAAGAAACAGAAAAAGCTTCTGAGACAGACTGGCAGCCATCCACAAGTAGCTTTAGTTAAATGTGAGGAAAAAACTGGGGCTGAAAAAAATATCAAGGTGGTGTTTGAAAAATAAGCAGGTGGGCAATAACCAGTGAGAACCACACTCTTGATAGCAATTGAAATATGAGACGCCACAAAGCGTGTGGAAAGTTAAGAGCCTGCAGAGACACATGAAGAGAGGTACTTCGCAGTAGCATTTTGAATAGATATTAATGGAGCAAAATGGCATTCATAAAGGAAGGCAGAGAAGACACTGCAGAAGTCAAGACTAACAATCATAATATCCCTTGATATTTTATCTAGGTGAATGAGTAGGAAAGGTATGTCTTAGAAATGCCAAGTAGGAAGAAGAAGAAAGTTTTATATGAGGCAAGATCTTTTAGACCACATAATTAAAAGAAACACAATTTTTCAGGTCTAAAATAACATAAGGCAACTTCAAAGCAAAACAAAATCAAACTAAGAATAATTTCTGAGTGTTAGTGTTACTTGGGGAATTAAGATAAAATGTGCAACAAGACTGGGGAATGTTAGCACAGGGAGAAGCTACACAAGGTTTCCCTTCAGGAAAGGCAGAGCACCTAAGTTGTCATCTGTGGAAAACGAAGGGACAGAAGGAGGACTAAGAGGGATTTAGATCAGCAAATAAAGTGATCATGGCAACACTAAAGCGTACCCTAAAGTGAGAAATGGTGGTGATACTCACAGTGACAGTGAAGAAGGATAGCAAAGAAGACTGAACTTTTTCTTGAGAATCGCCTAATCCATGAAATGTCTGCTAAGATTGTAATTTGGGCAGAAAGGCAGAGCTGGAGTAGAGAGACTGCAATAAGACTCATTAGTACAGACATAAATTTGTATTCATGAATGTGATTTCTCCACAGATAAGAGGATGAATAAAGCAAAAGGCAGGGTTGAGGAAAATGTTGTCATAGAAGGAGACTGAAGGGATTCTTGAAATAATGAAGGAGGAACTACTAGAGAAGACAGACACCAGAAAAGAGGGTCATCACACCTCCAAACCCCCTAAAAACTGAAGCAAATATGGAAAGGCCACGTGAACAACCAGCAAGTGAGAGGAAGGCTGATTAATGTCAAGGCTCTCAGGGAAGAGGAGCTGCGTAAGAGGGAAATTGGAGAGCAGCTGCCAAAGATCAGGATGGATGCTGTCTATTCAGTAGAACTCAAACATGTCTACGTGTGCAAATGAATAGAAGGGCATGAAGAAATGTGGCTGCCTGAAAAGTACAAAAGGACAGCGTGGAAGCAGAAATCAAAGATGAACAGGGAAGAACCACAAGGCAAAGGTGAGAGGGCCGAAGGGAAGACAATCGAGAAGATGTGATGGATGTAACAGAGTGATGACAAAGGGAATCGCGGTGGAGAGAACAGCTGACTGAAGCTGTATATAAAATAGGAAAGAGTAGGAAAGAGGAAGAAAGCATAAGAATGGCACTGGACCTGACTTAGAAGGAGGTAAAAAAGTAGCGAAGAGGGTAAAGAGCCAGCAGCAAGTATAGAGGAATTAAATCAAGAGGAGGAAACAGAACTAGGAAGCGTGTGGCTAAACATTCGAAGGCTCCCCTTCATGTGTCAAGTGGCAAAGCCACGAATGTTTGCCAAGGAATACAGAAAGTGTTAAAAGAGTTTACATGGGCTCAGAACCTAGGCAGTAACAGTAATAAAAATCTATCAGGGCATAGTAAGTACAGCAGTGCTGTGCTTTTGTCCCTGAAAGTCCCTCAGGCTGCAGATCTCTTTAGCCAGGGAGCGTAACAAGATCACAGTTTGAAAACTCCTCTGCAGGTACAACTGCAGATTTTCCTGCAAACCAACTAGAAAGAGCTGCCAGATCTGACAGGGAGAAGTGAAGAAGGTCACCCTCACTTCAACATGTAACCATTAATGGAAGCAATTTTTTTCCACTGCTGTGCTGTTTCCTATCTGTCTTTTGGGGCTTCTCATACAAATATCACAGTTTATTAAATGCATCCGGTGAAGAAGACTATCATCTCATTCTCAGCACAATAACAAAATGCTTGAAACAATGCAGTGAGGAGAAAATTGAAAGTTGAGACAACCTTCCATCAAAAGGCTAAGGCTTTGCCTGACTATAATAATTAAATGTCAGCAGCAATCATGTGCAATGTCTCATTAAGTAACCCACATATATTACCTCAAACAGTCTTTGAGTTTTGTACTGCTGCCAAAATGTTTACCCTATTTCCAGTAAGTGAGTAACAACTTCTAGTTTTAGTAATTGAAATACAAGTGATATACAAATACCAAGAGTAGAAGATTTGGCACTCATGTGTAGGTGTAATTAGCATATTATAGATTTATAACTGACTTCTCGCTACTCTCTGGAAGTCCAGACTTGCAGCAAAGCAGTCGCAAAGACACTGTAAGCATCGAAGACATCTCCAAAAATTTTAACCTAGGAAATTGCTATTTTCAGGTAAGGATATATTATACCTTAGTGGTTGTGCGTTCACTTGCCTGTTCATTTCAACAACATCTGAAAAATCTTTATATTGCATAAATAATGTATTATACCCATAACAACAGGACACAGTACAGTGTATGATTGATTACCTTGGCATTTAGCTCTTGTGGAAATAGTTTTTGTGAAACATGGCTCTATTGGACTCCCAGAAAATTACATTTTGGTAAAACTGTCTGAACAGTCCAAACTTCGGTATGGCTAGACGTAATGTTATTAACATTGCAGAGGCAGCAACAAACTTGAACTTTTCATACTGTACCAAAACAACAGTATTTTACATTTGTTTCTTGAGGAACCAGAGATAGTAAAGTCAGAGTTGATCAATTTAAATCACTGCTTTAAATCACTAATTATAATGCTGGTTAAAATCAGTAAACTTTTAATCCACACGGTGATTTACACAAATAACCATTGCTACTTTTTTTTTTAGTATTCTGAAGCAAGGTTGTTTTACATTGGACTTCACATAAAATTCGGTACCATTCTATGCAAATGAAGGGCCAATTTTTCCTTTTCTATTTTTCTTTTCCATAATGACATTAGCAAATGATAAAAGAGTCATCACTTATTTGCCAAGTGATTACTACTCATTTTTTTAATCATGGTTAGCGTCAAGTTAACTCTTACACCATCTTAAATTGAAACAGATATCAACCAGAATTCTGATTACTTTCTAGAACATGCAGCTTATGTATATTGTTTCAAAGTTATTAATTAATAGTTAAAAAGTAGACCCATCTTAAATACAGCAGATACATGGAAGAAAAATTAGGTTCACCCAAGCAGATGCTGTACTGTAAATTTAACATTTAGGAAGATATACATTCTCTGTAGCTACTAAAATTTACTTCTTCTCAGCATCCTATCTTATGAGATTTTGGTATGGCTAACAGCCTCAAACCAAATTTATATTCACAGATTGAAAAAGGACAGTAAGAATGAACAAACATATCCAGTTCCTCATATCCTAATATATTTTTCAACCTTTAACTGCACATTGAATTGAACTTATCAAATATATCTAAATGAAGAAAATATTATTTCAGAACCAGGGAAGGACACAAGTTGTTACGAAAATACAGCTAAGTTTCCCAGTTAATGACTGTTCTCTAAATCACATCACTATCTGAAACTTTATCAGCAATTTTATTTCTTGAACTGTTTATTTTTAGGTTATTCTAGTAATTTTTTTCATAGATGATTCCCTAATACCTTAGGTTTTATTTTTACGTTCTCAAAAAGAAAAATCTAACAAATTAAAATATGTATTTAATGAATTGTTCTGGTCTTTTTACTGAGCTGTTGATTTTTAGCTATCACATTCTTAACAATTATAACATGGTTCCCCCCGCCCCATTCCCCCAGTCACAACATACACACAAAAAGTCAAGGAAAGGGAGAACAAGAAGGATAAACGTTAATCTCATTGATTTAAAAATAAATCATAGCATGATTAGAAAACTGTCAGAAAAAGTAATTTTAGCCTAGCTTTACTGCTCATTATGACCTCCGGTGCGAAGAGCTCAATTGCTCTACCATCTTTTTGGCATTATGCGATCTGCTTGCAATTATGATGTGCCACACATTAGTAAATAGTGGAAACAGAAATAGCAAACTGAAAACAGGATCCACTGGCCTGAGTGCAGACCGATTGCCACTTCTCATTAATTCATTGGCCACAACTGATATAAAGGTGTAAACTTTTATTACCCTGACAGACCTCCACTGGCAACAGAATTTAGTACAGCTCCACGACACGCTTTCTCTGCAGGTCACATTGATGAAAAGCACTATCTTCACTACAAATAAAAATAAATACACCAAATAAAACAAAATCCTGACACTATGGATTATTCATGAGTTCACACAGTGTTATTCTATAAAGATTAGGCTCTAACTCTGCATTACATCCTCAGCCTCCAGAATATTTGTTTGTTTTAAATTAATAAAATGAACTAATTC
Source organism: Neomorphus geoffroyi (assembly GCA_033558235.1). Taxonomy (NCBI): domain Eukaryota; kingdom Metazoa; phylum Chordata; class Aves; order Cuculiformes; family Neomorphidae; genus Neomorphus; species Neomorphus geoffroyi. The sequence goes on from JAUMJM010000017.1 coordinate 15,944,922, forward strand.
TGGATTTCAGATTTGTCGTTAAGAAGCTCAAAGACATGAACTAGCTGAACTGCTGTAATAATGACGTCTTGAGACTGGCAGCAACAGGATGACTGGTTTATTTCACTACACTGATAATTTCAATACACACAGACAAATACTGTTAAGCGTTCTCTGACAGAGGGAAAAAAAAAAAAACAGTGAACAGCCATGTTAAAAAAAAAACCTAAAAACTCTCTCTCGCCTCCCTAGCTGGGACATCTCCAACCGTGACAGAAGCCTCTCTGAGTCATTGCAGTGCAGCTGTGTCAGCAGAAAACAAAGATTTCCAGAAAAACAGCGCTGGTGGCCAACAATTTTATCCTCCTTAACCACTGAAGAAGGTATAATTCCATCACTCCTGTCTTTGGTAATGAGGATCCAATGGCAAACTCATTCCAGTATTTAGATAATTTCTCGCCACAGGAATGCACTTCTAGTCTATATTGAATTTTCCTGTTAGAAACCTGCTATTTTCTGCACCAATCTGGGAATAGATCATTTATTTTTCAAGTGTTTCACCTAATTCTCTCCTCTAGATCACTTCAGTTAACATAAAACGTCAGAAGCCTGGATACAGGTTTGAAGAACACATTTTTGGCCTCCTGAAAACTGAGATGCAGAGCTGTTGGTTGTCCTGCTCAAGGGTAAAAAACTCTGCAAGTCTACTTTCTGAATGATCACCAGTTAAGAAAACTGCCTGAAAGGAGGCTGTGACGGGGTGGGCGCTGGGCTCTTCTCGCAAGTGACGAGAGACAGAAGAGAGGAAATGGCTGCAAGTTGCACCAGGGGAGGTTCAGACTGGACATCAGGAAGAATTTCTTCACTGAAAGGGTAGTCAGGGATTGGAACAGGCTGCCCAGGGAGGTGGTGGAGTTGCCATCCCTGGAGGTGTTTAAAAGACAAGTAGATGAGTTCCTTCAAAACACGGTTTAGTGGGGAGACAGGCATGGCTGGACTCGATGATCCCAGAGGTCTCTTCCAACCTTATGATTCTATGAAAACAAACAGATCTCCCAGCAGGTTTGGCTTCCAATCAGCAAACGAAGACAAACTAATCAGTCCCACATTGCTTATGTTGTCATGTGTGAGGAGAAATGCAGTAACTGGAGAAGGAGAGAGAAGCAAAGTGCATCAGCACAGTGTGGGACGGGACAACTGGAACTACCCTCCAATATGTTCAAGGAACTACAGGAGAGCCCAGCGGAGAGACACAATGGTGATTAGGGGTCTGGAGCATCTCTCTTACAATGAAAGGCTGAGGGACCTGGGTCTGTTTAGCCTGGGGAAAAGAAGATTGAGAGGGGATCTTACCAACGCTTGTAAATATCTAAAGGGTGGGAGTCAGGAGGATGAAGCCAAACTCTTTTCAGTGGTGCCCAGCAACAGGACAAGGGTTAATGGGCACAGATCAGAACACAGCAAGTTCCACCTCAACATGAGTAAAAACTTCTTTACTGTGAGGGTGATGGAGCACTGGAAGAGGCTTGCCCAGGGAGGTTGTGGAGTCTCCTTCTCTGGAGATACTCAAAACACACCCGGACACATTCCTGTGCAACCTGCTGTAGGTGAAACTGCTTTAGCATGGGGGTTAGACTAAATGATCTCCAGAGGTCCCTTCCAACTCCAACCATTCTGTGATTTTGTAACCACTGCCGAATGGTGCCCTGTACTGGGGGTTCCTCAGAGGTCCACGACAGCCACCCACTTTAGCTGGGCTCCCCTGCTTGAGACAGCACTGTCCAACCCCTCCAGCCTTCATGGAGAACTGACAGCGTTGACACAGCATAAAATACATAAAACAAATGATGGAGGAAACTCCACGTTATTTGTTATCGTACCAAATGAATTCAAAATATACAGTTATATCATTAACAAATCCTTCAGAAGAAGTTTGGTTTCTGTGCCATACACTCAAATTTGAAAACTGTGAGCAGCCCTAGGATGCAGGCTACCATGAGGTTCTGGTGGACTTGGCTATATCCCACAACCGGAACACAATTCACCTGCACAGGCCAAGGTCTCAAGTGTGCTAAGCTGTACATCCCCAGCAAGCTACTGAAGAAGACAAACACCCTTCACTGCACCCCTGAGGTCCCTCTGGCATTCAAACAGTAACCCACTCAATGCGTCAAACTGCTAGGATGACACCTCAACCCATAATTTCTGGTTTTGATGTAAATCATCTCTTCTTCAGGAAAGAAGAAACAAACTCAACCAAACTCAGATTGATTGTACCTTATAGAAACCCCTCCTCAAGATTTATTTGGGTCCAAGAACCTAAAAAACCACATACAGGATCAATTAGCAGTCTTCGGTGTTTGCCATCCCAATCGCAACAAAAATCCAAGCCCAGCAACAATAACCTACCCCATACAAAAGAATCACATTGAATTGCTACTTTCTCGGCTATTTGTCATGCAGTGATTTAGATTTACATAGTTCTTCAGTTCTTGACCTAATATTTATAATGACATGTGAAAATCAATGCCTTTGTGCTTAGAAACTTTTTCATGTATTACATTGAATAAAAACAAACAAACAAAAAGAACTGTGACTTTGAAACAATGTTAAACATTATTATAATTTTAGAGACATAGCAGCATTTCTGTGTCTCAGACATGGTGGATTCTCAGTGCCTGGTCCTCTTTACATAAGTCACGTATCTTTGCAGGGGAATATTTCATCTTGAAAATAATGGGTTTGCATTCTTCGGGAAGTTTAGGATTTCAGCTTTACTGAGTAACTAAAATGACGATTTTCTGCCTCAGTAGAGTCACCTGATTATAAAACTCAGTTGTGATTTGATTGCATCCACAAACCTATCTCCTCACGCATGTAACTTATATATGAGTTACACTACCTTTTTAAGTTCTTGCAATTTTGCAAAATTTTCAGGATAAAATTTAACGACCTATTGAAAATAAATAAATCATTCGTTATATCACATTCTATTTGGCATACAATATTAGCACAGAGAACATTTGCTAGATGTACTGTTAAGTGAAAATCGTCGTTACATTATGCATGACTTCCTAAAGCACTGAGTACATAATATCCATCATGAAATTCAGAATATGTAACTAAATTTAAAAAGAGGCACATTTAGATTTGTGATCAGCATTCTGACGTATCCAGCTATGAGTTTTAATTAAACTTGCTTTTTGTGTTAAGTCTATTTTTATTAAATAGGCACAGAATCATGTTTTACACATTACACAATAACTAAAAAGAGATTTAAAAGTTATTTGTAAATGCCTTTTCTTAAAGGGACTTCATATTCAAGCCCCTGTTTCATAACTCCTCTGTACATTTAGGATGAAGAGGCATCACTGTTGAACATAATTTACCTCTTTGAGGGCTTCAGCCACCTCGCTGGTAACCTGTTTAATGACTCCAAATATTACTGCCTGCGACAACAGCCTGATAAATTAGATTGTTGGATGATACACGGCATGGATTACTTTTTTATCAGGAAGTAAATGATCAAAAAATAAAAATAAAGGGATTGTTGGACATCTCTGATGCATCAGACTAAGCCTTGGATTGCACAGGTACTGAGGATCTCTCCCCACTAAGCAGATGAGGTCTCTCTATTTTTGCACATGATACGTGACATTTAAAAGATCTTCATAATTCCCTACTATCACAAAGAAGAAACACGAAGATGCACCTAGATGAAGCTCAGAAGGCTGAAGTCCTACCTGTCCTAAATCTCTCCTCTCTTGAAAGCTGCCTCTCCAGAACAGAGACAGCAGAACTGCACGGCAGCAGCCCTGAAAGCTATCCATTTACTACCCCCCACGCAACATTGACTCTGGATTGTGCCATGGGTTAAGGTTCATCTCAGCCACTTCTACTGCGAAGGCAGAAACTGTCAAGAGGAAGGTGGTTCCCCTCCAGTCACAGGCAGTAGAAATCCTCTCAGCAGGCTAATGCCACTCATTTTCCCACGTCTGCCCCACTGTATTTTCTCTGACAAGCATTTCACCTTGTAGCTATGGAGTTCTATCACGAAATCCATGGGTCCTCTTACTTAACCCATGAGCACCACAGGCACAACTACGGTGCCGTTCTGACCGAGCGTTACACAGTGTCAGTTTGCATACAGTCACGTGTCAGAAGTGCTTGCACCAGGCTAGATGAGAGAAGCTGGCAATGCCTGTTAAATGCAGGATCTCAGTCTTGTTAACACAAAGGACCACTCACCAACAAAACAAAGCAGCAAATTTATCGATTTATCTAAACATTCCACTCACAAAATGAACCATTTCAAACGAGTCTCCAGCAAGAAATGAAACTAGAATAACTAGCACACCAAATTACCAAAACCAAATAGCACTTTTCAAACCATAAGGGAAGATCAGTTTAAAGGATTCAATATTTTGAGCTTCAGGAAATCTACGAGAATGGTACACTGACACCACAACACAAAAGAGGGATGGCTTTGTGGTTACTTTGTTTTGTTTGTTTGGGGTTTTTTTCACCATTACAATGCTTTTCTGCACAGGTTACTCTTTCAACATTTGCCAATAAGTCGTTTTTATTAACAGAGCCTAGTACTATAGCAATCACATTTTGATTTGGATAAAGACCTTTTTAGAACAGTCCAAACTGAAATTCCTTGGAAACAGCATGTTTATATTTACAAATTCTACATTGCATCCTCTTTGATACTAACCAAATGCACAAACATAGCATTTCTGGCTAACCACTATTAAGTAGAAGCTGAAAGTAGCTCTCTCTTGGAAAAACGGCTTTATTGAAAGACCAGAAAGCTATTTTCTTGCTGGAGAGAAACGTACTTAGTAACCTAACAGCTTAGTATCTTAACGGTTTCCGATTTATCTTAGCACCTTCTGATTTGGCTGAGCAACTTTATGTCCTGAAAACTGGACAGTTAGAATGTAACACCTGCTAATGTTTCATTACGAATTCAGCACAAATTGTGTTTTAAACTGCCCTTCTTAATTCTCTGAAGTAACCCGTATGGCCAGCAAATTCTGATTTTACATATGCACCTCCTCTTGCTTTTCAGACCAGTAGGTACCAGAGGTTGGATGCGGCCATGTACTGGTACAAAGAATTTCCGATGCTTTGTGGGTGTATTGAGTTGTACAAATGATCATCTTGCACAGGTGACAGTCACAGATAAACAAAATGCATAGCATTTAATACAAGTTTCCAAGAAGTGAAGATTTTGTGCAGAAAATAATCGAAAGATGAGACTTTTCATAGTATTTCTTAACATCATCATTCCTATTACAAACAGATTATGTGGACCTTATCAGATAATCATAGAACGCCCTGAGTTGGAAGGGACCCTCAAGGATCATCCAGTCCAACTCCTGTCCCTGCACAGGACAACCCCAACATTCACACCGTGTGTATGAGGGTGTTGTCCAAATGCTTCTTGAATTATGGTCAGACTTGGTGCCATGACTGCTTCCCTGAAGAGCTGTTCCAGTGCTCCACCACCCTCTGAGTGAAGAACCTTTTCCTAATATTCAACCTAAACCTCCCCTGGCACATCTTCCTGCCATTCCCTCAGGTCCTGCCATTGGTCGTCACAGAGAAGAGATCAGTGCTCGCTCCTGCTCATTTCCTTGTGAGGAAGCTGTAAACTGCGATGAGGTCTCCCCCTTCAGTCTCCACTTCTCCAGGTTGAACAGATGAAATTACTTCAGCCACTCCTCATATCGATTCCCCTCGAAACCCTTCACCAACTTTGTGGCCTCCTCTGGACACTCTCCAGTAGCTCTACATCCTTTTTATACTGTGGCGCCCAAAACTGCATGTTGATGAAATGCTGCATAAACAGCACAAATAAGAGGAGGTAAAATGCTTTAAAGACACGCATGGATGAGCTGAGAACTACCATGAAATAACCAGCACAAGAAGAAACTCAAATATTGGAAAGCTATTTTAGTTCGAGCTTTGCTGTTCATGTTGCTAAAAAGTTACTAATTTTATCACAGGCATGCAGTGTACTGCATTTTTAAGATCAATTAATTTCTTTTACAAATGTGAAATAACTAGAATTTCAACCTAGAATTTTCCTGGAGAGAATTTTGGACAACCAGTTCAAATTTGTTCTTAATTTTATTCTCCTATTGCTTCTTGCTTTTTCAGTCTATTCAGTGCTTTTGATAAACCTTGCATAACACACACCGCAGCCAGTTTCATTTTGTTAAAGAACACTTATTTGGAAATGAAGATGCATCAAATTATATTCCATAGCATTTGGAAAGAATGAGAGGTGAACAACAATAAACCTCCTGAATGCTAAATAGAGCCATGGACTGCAAGACATACAAGAAATACTGCGCCAAAATGTTCTTGCTGCTGCTCCACTGACACCTCTGAATTTGAACAAATGTGGCTCATTAAGCTGAGGCAGAATAAAGACAAAACTGAAATGGAAATTTTCCAAAGTGCTCCACTTGCAGGTACCTTATTCATGAATTTTATTTTCTTTCCACTATAGGTAGAATGGCCAGAACCACTCTATTGCATTTACCGTAATAAGTCTGAAGAGGTATCAGCTGATCAGTCTTAAATCTCTGGTAAGAGTCATCGCGGCACATTTGTACAAAATGTGGTTGTGAGCTGAGCTGTTCATGCTTGGAACCTTTCCAACACTGAGAGGATGCTGACTTTTTTTCATTTAACTGAATGGTGATTTGAGTGCAGCAATAGTGTTCTCCTGTGGGAATGTTCATTTTTCGAGAGATACTTAATGCTCATTATTTTTCTCCCTTTTACAAACAAAGCATTAAACAGGAATTGCTCAATGCAGGTGCACACACAAAGGCTGGGATTGCTAAGAATAATATCAAGCGTTGGAAAGGAAAGGTCAAGTAAGGTTTATACTGTTTCAAAATCACAGCATATGAACATCCTGCTAGTCCCTCACAGATGCCCTACAGAAAGAAGCCTGACTTTCCCTCCTCCTCTGCACACTGGCCAGATGAATTGTCCAGATGTTCAAGAAAAATAACTGAATAAGAAAAAGTGAGCTGCACATTTACTGAGCCCTTTCATGCTTTTGTAGTTTAATGAATGTTTTGCTAACCTCTCCAAAATTATCATTACTAATATGCTTGTCCACTTAACAATAATAATGTGTGTTGGTATATGACATTTGCAAGATTTCTTTATTGCTTTTAATTACTTATTCTATTATTCTTTTCATTTCAACCCATTCCTGTTTAGTCTGCTAATAAGAGTAGTGATTTACTTCGTCATATATGAGGTATTTAGAGAACATTTGCATAGCTACACCAGTTAGATGTTTTCCTATAGTCAGGATTTTATAATATTTCATGCAAGTATACAAAAAAAATCCAGTTGGTTACGTTGGAAGGGCTGAAAGACTGATTATGTCAATGAATTCACGCATAAGAAACAAAACTAAGTTTATCAGCCACTCTAATTGAAATCATGCGCGCTTATTTCTCCAAGAGTATTTCCTAACAGAAGTAAACATAATTTTCAACAAACAAACTACCTTTTCATAAAATACCCTATTTGAAGTTGCCCAGAACCACAGTGAGATGGACCCTTTTGGTCCAATGTAGAAAAACAGGCAACCATTCCAGTTATCTACAGTGAACAGGTGAGCTTTCTTCGTGCTACTGCACAGCCTAGCACTCCTTTGGAGATGGTCAGCAGCAATTTTACTTCAGAAGATTAGTTCAATATCCACCAATTTATTCTTAATTTAATGAACTGACATCTCTCCATCAGTAATCAACATTCACAAGGTAAGTTATGAGAAGAAAGCAGCCAATTTCCAGTGAGGACTGGCTCAGGGGAACCAAGTGTATTTGCTTTAATCTGCTCTAAGCAAAACCATAAAACACAGTCATGTTCCAAAAGATGTGCCCATGTTCTCCAAGATGAAGCTACTCCCGATTGCTTACGTCCAAATGCTGTTAGCTTGTTACAACAGTGGCTCCTTGCAGCATTTCAGGATCTCAAAGCCATTTTTAAGTGCTAAACAAGGCACATTCACAATCAAACATTACTCATAGCTGACCAAATTGCCAATCTAAACAACTCCTAAAACCTAGTCAAGAAAGACAAAGCACCTGTATTTTAGTGTGTGTTACACTGACCAGGTTCCAGCTCACAAAGAAGCTTGGAATTTAACTCTATTTGCTCTGTGCCTATTCTAGTGTTGTTTTGCATGTAAAATTTTAAAAACTTGTTATCTATAGTGACTTACCTTTAATCCTAGCTCAGATGACGCTCAAAAGAAGACTAGACTCAATTGTTCTTAGCTAATTACCTAAGCAAAGGCTTTTAAAATAATCCTAATTATAAACGTTAATTAGTAGAATATGCAGTTATTCAGAGTTACTGAAAAACTACTAGCAGGCATCTTTAGGATGAAACAAATTTTTCATGGTGTTGACACAATTTGTTCGAATTTAGCACTTGTTTTCCTAAACAAGCAGGCCAGTTCCATTAAATAAAGCTAGGACTTTAACACAAACAATATTTACATGATTTGTTTAAAGAAAACAATTAGCTACATTCCTAGAAGTCAAGGTACAATCTGACAAACGATGGGCGAACTTGCAAAGCTCTTGAATTTACAAAAACTTAAAAGTCTCTTTCTTCATTTCAGTCTCCTTACTGGGAGATGAGAAGGAAACTACAAATTCAAATTACTAAACTCATCCGGAATATGTGAGATAGGCTGTGCTTGAAAGCACACTGGACATGTGATACTGGCCCTTTTTAATTGTTCAAATGTTTGTGGCTACACTCTAAAGTTCACCCTATTAAATGCCCTGTGATTTAAGACTCTCCAAATTTTTTTTAAATAGAAAGATATTTTACTTAATCTTTAAAAAAATCTTAATTTGCAGGTAGCCACCACGTAGCCTTAGCGAATTCACTGCTCAGATGGTGTTAGGTACAAGTTTTCCTCCTAGGAGGTCCACTGTGTCTCATCCAAGAGTAGCTACGTCAATCAGCTGATGTATTACATCAGTTATAATGTTGCAATACTTAGATATACCTCACATAGAACAGGTATTTTATGGACTCCCTTTTAAGAAAAATAAATTAAAAACTGTTGCCAGCATGCAAGGCTTTCAGTGCAGTTATGAATAATGTTGCTGCCATAAGGACATAAGCAAAAAATAAAAAATAAAAAATATTTAGGACAACACTTGGATGGCTGGAAGCTACAGCAACACCTCCAACTAAATACAGTTGCACTAAACCACTTGCTTTACAATTATGCTTCCTGTTTATTTCAGCAAAGTGCCACTATGTAGACCTGAACTTCTTGCATTCTTTTCCACCGGAGCTGAATTTCAACAGAGGAAAGTAAAAACAACAACCAAAGAAGCAAATTAGAATACTCGGGTTCTCATCAACAAGAAATCAGCGCCCAACACGCAAAAATAATCAAGGCACTAATTAATTCAGCTTTTTGCTCATCTGATAATACATATAATAGGGAGGGAGAGAGATTACACCTGCTCTGAGTACAGTTTCAAGTAATTGAGATTACATGGTACAGAAAATTCGAGGCAATTGATTATAAATTTTATTTGAACTCTGCTACCACCCAAACAGTGAGTATCATGCCCAGAATAACATATTTACAAGCAGTACCATGCCAGAAGTGCCTCTACACCAACTAATATTTGCAAAGTATTTCAGTTTAGACAATACTACAGTATTTTATATATTGACATGCTTAAATTTCCCTTTTGTTTGCCATCTTCAGTGTTATTTTCTTCACTGAACCTTTTCCCACAAAAACTGCCTTTAGGTAAGTACAGGCACTAGGGATTGCCCCTAAGACAGCAACAACTTCTAGAAACGAAGTAAAAGACTACAACACAGCCTTTTGACATCATTACCACTGATTATGTAGAAATAAACAATTTAATTGCTTGAAAACGAAATCTAAGACAGCACTAAAAATTCAAGCAATGCAGGAATGGAATGAGCTTGTCATGGTCACTGGATCCAGTATCTCATAATTGCAGGCAACCACTTCATAACAACCTTGCTGCCATACACTAAAACACTTCCCAAAACTTTACAAGAGAAACCTCAGATCCAATATGAGCACCCAAACTCAGAACTATAAAATGCTCAGGAATAAGATCTTTCCTAATTCCTGTGATAGGTAGGAATTTGTAGAGGGACATTTTCAGAGGATGCTGTACCTCTAATTACAAAGCCAAACAAAAGCAAATGCCCAGCCCTCATGATCCCATGGGCAAAATGCACCCATGAATTATCTAATATCCTCAGCAATATATTCTAACTCCAGCTTCCAGAGAAAGCAGAAAAAAAGTCACAAACAACAAAAAAAATATTAAAACGTATCATTATTATGTTAAAATATGCTAGTGAAAAGACACACAATCAACTTGCTTTTCATACGAGCCATAACTTAATGACCTCATCACAGAAGCCAAACTACTGTATCTCAACATAATTCCTTTAAATGCAGTTTACTGATACAATTTTTGATAGCCTCTCTAACCTCTTGATCATGGAAACAGATGTCATTGCTATGAATTATTTTAATTACTCTTTAAGATCATTTTCACTCGATAAATCAACATTTTTGTTAAGTGACAGCTGTATCATTAGTATTAAGTGACTCAGAAATATTTTTTGAACAAGAACGTCTAATGCCAGACTTTTGATTTGAAAAAACAAACAACCCAGCCTGCTAATGTCCAAACTAATACTCACTATTGATTTCTGCAAAATTAAGGTCTATCATCAAATATACAAAACCCAGAAAATTACATTGGCATTTACTTTTTGAAAACACATTTGAAGAGCTTCTCTGAAGTCAGGACCTTGGCTCCAATAGCAGGTTAGGACAGAACTTTTCATTTGAAACAACTTTTAAAGCTACAAGAACAGAGGTAATCAATAGATGAATAAACTTACAAAATCAATATGCAATGGTCAAAAAGAAAAAAATTCCAGTTGTTCCTCAAACTCCTGAATATTGTCTGATCACTATAATATTTGTATTGGTTGGAACTAGATGATCTTTAAGGTCATTCCAACCCAAACCATTCTATGGCTCTATATTGTCATCTGTCCCAGCGCCTTTTAAAATCATTCCTAGAAAAGAGGACGCAGGAAGATACTGCACAACGGGAAGTACCAAATGGTATGACTTCTCTGAAGAACTTGAAAGACCCATCTTCCAAATGAAGAGTCCATCGCATTTCAGGCAAAACAGTCAAGAAAAAGCTAGAGCACGCCAGCCTCTATCCCCCTTTCATACGTACTATGGAAGCTGCCCCTCCTGAACCCATGGCCTCTGAACTATTTGCTTCAAGCCATTTTCTACATCTTTGGAAATTAACTCTCCAAATGCGACTGTTACAGATGTCAAGTACTGTGGGGTTTTCCTTGGTTTGCTGGATGGACACTGTGATGCACTACAATTCTAAGTTAGAAACAGAAAGCAACCCCCACATTCCTTAACACGGAAATCATAGAAGCATAGAATGGTTTGGGCTGGAAGGGACATTAAAGATCATCCAGTCCCAAACCACCTTCCACTGGATCAAGTTGCTCAAAGCCTCAACCAACCTGCTTTTGAACACCTCCAGGGACGCAGCATCCACGACTTCTCTGGGCAACCTGTTCCAGTGCCTCACTGCCCTCACAGTCAAAAGTTTCTTCCTAATATCTAAACTAAATCTCCACTCTTTCAGTTTAAAAGCATTACCCCATCCTCCTATCCCTGCACTCCATGATAAGGAGCCCCTCCCCAGATTTCCGATAGGTCCCCTTTAAGTACTGAAAGGCTGCTCTAAGGTCTCCCCAGAGCCTTCTCGTCTCCAGACTGAACAACCCTAACTCTCTCAGCCTGTCCTCATATGGGAGGTGCTCCAGCCCTCTCATCATCTTCGTGACCTTCCTCTGGACTCCATACCTATATTCACAGATTTTAACATAACAACAGCCTCTAGAAAAATACAGTTCTCAGACAGTCACAGACTTAGCCTTGTATTAAGTCGATATCTGCTTATCGAGACAGATCAGAGTCTTGGATTGCACAATAATTTAAACATGTTCATCTTCTTTTAGCCACCTTTTAACAGCTGCAATGAAATTGTTACATATCTTCTAGGCAGCCATACAAAAGGATATCCTCCCAGAAGTCTGAAATATTTTGATGAATGCTCTCAGTGACACACAGGAAAAAAACCAAACACTCTTATGTATGCAGCCTGCATTAATCTTTTTAATACTCTTTTGTGTTCTTCCCAAGAAGCCTTCTAGGAGTTTAATTCACTCAGTGTCTGACAGTCAAATACAATTATAGATCTGTAAAAATATGAACAATTTCAACCAAAGACTGTTTCTAAATGCAAAGCCTGATGCATTATACATGTCTTTCAAATGCCTATCAGAAAAAAACAATACAGCAGATTTTCTTTAGCACCTGCAAAACTTTCCTGATGGATTTGTAATAATCAACTTGTAAGTATGTTGCCTCCTTTATAAGCATAGCTAATTAACAGAATTGGTCTTTTAGTTGGTGGTTCAGAAGTCACTAATATTACCTACACAAATCTCTCGGTCTTTGTCTACATTTAGGTGTTTTCTGAATGTCTTCAGTATCACCAGAATTACCAACTATGAGAATGGAGACATTGGAAAACACTACAGGGTAAACAAGAGAGTGAATGTGCAACGACTCCTCACTGCCCATAAAGTGCTTTCAACCCATGGCGAAGCAGACCACTCTCAGAAGTTACGGCTATTTAGCCTTTTTATGAATAAACACATTCACACAGAGAAGCCAGTATGCAGCGAAGTACGTCCCCAAGCATATTTCTGACCTGTATCTATATGGCAAGTTCTCAAAAGAAAAATTAAACTTGGGAACCTGCCATGGTACAGATGAACTCTACATTCACCGGCAACAGAGGGAAATGGATGGAAATCCCCTGCAAATATACTCACTAGAAAATTCTTTTTTGTGTTGCAACTCTATGACATCAGAAGTTCTTTCACCAACTATTCGATGCATCATACAGCTGCACATTTCTGATAAGCTTCTAAGTAAATTCTCTTCCAAGTTCATAAATAAACTGTCTTCCTCTCAAGGCTCAAACACTGGACCTGGTCCTTCTGCCAAGGGACAAATCCAAACATTCCTGCCATATCAACCAATTTTAAAGATGTTGACTTTTGACACAGACTTCAATAAAATTTTAAAAATTTTACATGTATTTTTTTCAGCACGACACCTTTTTCTTTTCTATGAACTCTTTCCGAGCTATAGTCTGACCTAATAAATAGAGCAGACCTAACTGGCAGAATTCAGCATAAATGTGTTGCTTATTAGATCACTCAGACAGCTTCCCAACTGCTATTTTTACCTCTTCTAATTTTAGCTGTTTCTTTGCCTTACATCTGTCAACTGGGACCTTTATGTAAGTTTTGTATAATTTCACTGGGAAAAATGTATCTATTTAAAGAAAGAAAATATCATGTGTAGCAGTGTAGTGCTAAGACATGAGTTTGGGAGGAACAAGCAGGTGGCACAGCCATTTTTTCAGTGCCAGATTTAGCTATTGCCTGCTATCTGCTCACCTCCTACTGACTGAAAACTCCAAAGTCTAACTCTAGAAGTAGAAAGACTGGAGGAAGGGGCCAAAATTGAGTATGCCGTTTAGGGAAGATATGGAATGGTAGGTGGAAAGAGATATTTGGAGATCCCTATGTCGATTTCCCACATAAAGTGGTACTAACACAAACACAAGATCAGGTCAGGTTAGGCTTTGTCCATCTAAGCCTAAAAATACCTCACATTACAGAGGTTCACCCTCTCTGGGTAACCTATTTCACACCAGCCATACTCTCCTTGTAAACAAGCGTCTCCCTAGTGTCCACTCTGAAACTTTTGGTCAAATTGACAGTATTTGCTACTAGGAAAAAAAGCTTGGCTCCACCATTTCTGTAACTGCCCTTCAAACACGCTATCGGATTGTCCCTTAGCCTCCTCTTCACCAAACTGAACCAATCCAGCTCCTTTATCCTTTCTAGATCCCATGCTCTAGACTCCAGACCATCTCAGTAGAATTCACTGAATCATAACCGCTTTCTCCACATCCACTCTGAACTGGACAACCCAGCACTGGGCGCAGTAGTCTTGATATGGACGCAGAGGCAGAAACGCAAGATACTACCTTTCCTCATTCTGTTAACTATGTGTCTGCCAGGGTAACCCATTTCGCCAGTTCTTGAGAGCCCAGTTCCATTGCTTCAGATGAAGCCTCAAAACATATGTGCTTTTTCCCTTCCTGCAGTAGCCTTCCCATCTCAGAAACCTGCACAAGGACATTTCAAAATTCGCAATGAAAAGGGAGGATGGGCATTTCTTTTCTTCCTGCTCCAGCTACTGGCAAAAATCAATCTCCACTTGCTCCTTCTCTTGCTCGGAAAGGTTTTTCTTGTGCTCTTACGTATCATTCTCAAAAGGCAGAATTGAATAGTGATGGATCCATAGAAGTCACCAAAAAGCATACCAGGACAACTCTCACATAAACTTCAACTTGACCTACTCACAGTCAAGAGAACTAGTTTCAAACTGTAAAGTCTTAGTCCATCATGTGAAATCTCTGAATTTCAGTTAAACTTGTTCATACTTTTGTAGTTGCACTTTCCTAATTATTTTCTGGATTGTTCTGCTGAAATATGCATAACATATAGAGTCTCTCCAAGGTCTAGGAGATTGGTAATGGCTTACAGGGAGAAGGAAAAGAAGAAGAAAAAAAATACTTTCGTAGTGTTGGTATCTTGCAATATACCTATAATGTTATTTTACTTATACATGCAACTTTAATTCTGACTAAATTTTATAATGCTTGTTATCATGGCAGGAAGGTGCTTTCACAGAGCCCTTCACATCATACCCAAAAGATTATGGTTTTGATTAGGTCATGAACTCAAGGTAGGATGTACAAGTACTAAAGCGTTCAGCAAGACCTTTTTTTCTTTCTCCTAATTCAGTGAAGCCAGTTTCCAATACTTGTTTCACCTCTTTAATGCCACAGCATCCTTCTTTATTCTGCTTTTTACTATTGGGTATCATAACAACACAGTAATTTTGCCAGTGCACAAAGCCGTGCTGCCCAGGAAGCAAGGTACTGAAGTGAAATTAGGTGCATAATTGTGACTAGCAAGCTCCTAATAATCTTTGTGGGTCCAAGATATGGCTAGAACCATTACATAAATTTTATATTTGGCAACTACTCAGTTATATGGTCAAAAAGTGAAAATAAACATATATTTAAATAGGATTGTCCCTTAAAGTAAAACTATACAAAACAATCTTTTAAGATATTACATTAGGAAACATTTTCAGATACCGCAAATGGATAGTTAACATGCTCATATTTTACCATAAATAAAGAGAAAAAGCAGACTTGAGCTGGGAAGCTAGTATTGTGTGTGTCCCAAAATAGATATAATGGATACCTGATTGACAGCCTAACCGAAATGCCAAAACCAACTGATTTAATAAAATGTTCGTACCTCAAAGGGAACAAAAACAATTTGGAAAGAACCCCAATTGATGTGTTTACACCTAAAATGACATCATCTTTAGTCAGAAAAGAATAATTCAGAGTAAAACTACAACAGTCACTTAGGTAGCTCTAAGCACGTACACCAGTACCTCTTCTTTGAAAGCACTGAGCATATAATAATTCTTACAATATTTTCACTTTTATACACACTATCTTCATTGTAGCCGTAACAGAGCACAAAAATAGCTCTTCTAAGCCCTGAGCACAGTTTTCTAGTACTGTACAGACACAGGCAATAGGTCTCAACTACTGAGACTAATCAGCATCTACAGCTCTGTGTTATTCATGTAATCATTCAATCCATCTATTCAGTTCCCCTTAATGTTGCACAGGAAACTGAAACCTAAGCTCTAGGAGTATAAAGTATCTTCTGACCAAAGGCTGACAGATTACACTGCAGGAAAGACAAATTCACCTACAGCCTCTGCTTTGAGAAAAACCCACACTCCAGCACTCACTCTTCCTGTGTGCTCAGACCATGATCCCCGCCTAATATCTCACTGGCTAAACTGGCTTAGGGATAACCATTCCATTTGCAATTCACATCCAAGTAAACTAGTGTTTACTCCAATTAAACTTTCTAGAGGAAACAGCATCACAGAAATAGTGGGAAGTCTTAGCCAAGTATCAGAAAAATAATACCAGTGAACTTGAGAGTTCTTCTAAACTAAGTATGACGACGACAGCACATGAATAATGTTTAAAATTAAATCTGAATGATGCAATATTAACCAAAGAAGTGGGTTACCTTTTGTATTAGTCATAGAATTTTGCTACATAAATGACTGGGAAGGATGAATTTCAGAAACTCCATGCATCTCCTAAGTCAATAAATACCTTGAAGAGTTATAATTACCCTAAGTGATCTGCGAGAATACCAGATGATGGCAAACAAAAAATGCTAATAACTTCTGACAGTTTTAACACCACATGAATTATCAAAGAGAACGGACTGTTTGAGATTGCCATTTAAAATGAAGCTGAATGAAGCCTTCAGCTCAAGTAGCTGCTCATGTAAGTCATGTAAACGTAAGTTGACTGTGACTGTAATTAATCAATCACCTTCCCTTGTCCACCCACAATTTCTTTTGCTGAAAATTTCAAAGCTTTGGCAAATTGTCCAACAAGAAGGAGCAGAGAAGAGCAATATACTTCTACAAACGAAGTCTAATCCTATTACATGCTGCTGATTGCTTCTTTTAAATCAATTTGTCCTTATGACCATCCATTTGAAAAAACTGGGGGGGGGGGGTGTTATATAATATACTGAAATACCGCACACAAATGGTAAACTAAAGATCATACATTAATGGAGTACTTCATAAAATTGCTATGTTACTATCCATGTAGCTACACCTAGAAAACTCCAGTAGCAAGTAAGACTGGAAATGGTTTTAGCTTTTCATCAAGATCTTTCTCCTTACTGACAAATACTTAACCTACCTTTCTATCAGTAGCAACTGTTTGCTTCGCATACCTGCTTGCATGGCAACTCTACTTAATTATAAGTATTTTCCACAAAGAAATAGGAAGATTAATGCCAATGCCCTGTGAAAGGGCAATAATCAATTTTTTAAGAGGGGATCATTGTTATTCTGTGTCACAGACAGAAGGATACTTTATGACCCCTCATTACTCTAAAGGGTCAGTTGACTATTTTAGACATTTACCACCACATAGGAACAGAAGTCCAGCACAAAGGAAACACAGAACAAGTACAAAACCCTGTAACTACAAGGTCCCCTTCTGAGCCATTGCTCTAAATGCAGAACAATGTGAGAACAAAAATCTGTCAATTACAGACATAGTTCAATTCTGTACTAGTAATTTAGACAATCTCATGTGGGAAGACACTAATTTCTCCATTCCTCACTAAAATGTGAGTTTGAAGACAAAGGAAAAATCAAGTATCAAACAAGAAAGGAAGAAACTGCACAAACACAAAAGAGGAAACGAGACTCTGGGCAAATGCCACACAAACGGCAAGGCAGGCTGTGATTAACTATGAAACCGAACTCACCACTAACATCTGGGCATCTAGGGAGTTACCACAAAGCAAACTTATTTCCAGATCTCAGGGAATTTCAGGTAACATGAAAAAGAAAAAGGATGAGTAGGAATGCCACAACACACTTCTGCAAGAGCTGTGCATAGAGTTCAGCATGCACACAGTCACCCCATCTGCACACACACAAGTCCCAGTTCTTAGCTGTTAAAATACAGCAAACTGTACTTACCAAGTATAACAAGGATAGAAATGATACTAAGGAAATCAAAGAACTAAGTTAAAGAAGCCCCATCTCAGCTGTTTTGCAAACAAAGCATTTGCAAATCAATCCTTCATGCCATACGATTAGCATTTCTTATAATTAAGCATAAGCTTTGAGAACAGCACCCTACTGCTCAGTGTTCTCCATGTCCTGCTTCATCCATACACTCTGCCAGCTTTTAATGGCATCTGCCCCAGGAGTCGGAGGTAGGAAACTGAGCTCACCCTGTCACTGGGTCAAATCCACACTGGGTCCTGGAGTGCAGCATAAGCTTAATTTCAGAAGGAACTGTACCTGGGGAACTCTTCCCTAAGAAGAATAAAGAGCTGTACTTTTTTACTTCAATCAATTATGAAATGTCTTGGTATCTCCCCTCACTTGTCTTCTTTCTCTTTTCAGAGTTTTTCTTCCTGGCTTCTGGAGCTCCTTCTATAACCTTTCTAAGCTGAGGGAGGGCAGAACAGCACATAGTTCCACAACTATGCTGAGGATCCCTGGATTTGAAGTTCAAAAAGTGAATACAAACAACAAACAAGCCAGGCGTCCTGTGAGACCACGCTAGTTCCAGCAGAGTTTGAAAGACAATTCACATATCACGATTTCTAGCCCAGGAAAGAACTCGGGTTTCCTGGCTTCAACTCCTCTTTGCAAAATCAAGGTTAGCAAAAAAATGAAACCTGAGTATTTTAAAGCAATATTGTCAAAAGACACAAAAGTTTTTGGAGAAAACCAAAAACCAAAAACCAAAAAACCCCAAAAAATCAGTAAATGCTAGAAATAAGGATGTTTGCAACAGTCCAGCTCACAACTTATGTGTACTTGTTGTTTGCCAAAGGTTTTTTAATCCATTTATATAACAGATGGCATTGATACCATACGCAAATGAAAATACTGAATAGCTGGAAAATGTATCGTCTTCTCCACTCCTTACTACACACTAAGCAAACCGTGAGCTGAGGAGCTGGTTCAGCTGGAAGCACAGGCGAGGAGACAAGGAGAAACAGTCATCTCTCCTAATCTGCATCATTATATTTATACAGCAAGGGACAAGCCCTGACAACTTTAATTCTGGCTTTTCTTAGCTTACAAGTAATTAGCTTCAAACCCTTTCTACTGATGCTCTCTCACTAAAAGGGTTCTTGTGAGAAGATAAATGTGCGCAGGGAGTAATAAAGACAGAATCTCTTCAGCCTCTCCTTACAATGAAGGAATGGTGGGACTGGAAAAATCAACTTTTACTCAGCAGTACTGAAACTGGCCAGCCCAGAAAATTGTAACCAGTATTGAGTTATTTATTTATTATCCTTTTATATTTCAATCATGAATTCTTATCTCAACCCATAAGTCCTCTCACTGTTACACTACCAATTCTCTCTCCCATCCCAGTGGAGGCAGCTGACGTGGTGAGCAAGTGGCTATGTGGTGCTTAGTTACCCAGTGGAGTTAAGCCAGCACAGTCCTTTTTGGTGCCCAGTGTGAGGCAATACACCAGCAGAAGTTTTTCATAAAGGGAAGAAAACGGACCAATCCTTCTGAAAGCTGGTTTTGCCATAAGGCAAAAGCAAGGTCTAAGGGACCTGCACAGGAGATCCAGTTTTTAGGAAAACGACAAGATGGACATGGCCAGACCTCAATGGATGTCACCAACAAAATAACAGCTATGTCTTCACCAACTAGTGAAAAGGAAACAAAAGCTTTCTTAGGTATTGTGGGGTTTTTGAGAATGCATATTCCAAATTGGTGCAATTGTAAGCCCTCCTCTATCAAGTGACCATGAAGAAGAATGATTTCAAATTGGGGGCCTGAGCAACGAGAAGCCTTTGAATAAATTGAATATGACACTGATTCTGCAGTCGCCCTGGGGCCGGTTTGGGCAGGACAAGACATAAAGCATGTGCTCTACATCGAGGCTGCGGAGAATGGCCCTACCTGGAGATTTAGCAGAAAGTACCAAGAGAATCTCCAGGTTGATCCCTAGGGTTCTGGAGTCAGGGATCAAGAGCTTGCTACACTTCAACTGAAAAAGAAATACTGGCAGCATATGAAGGAGTTTGAGCTGCTTTGGAAGTCGTTGGCACTGAAGCACAGCTCCTTTTGGAACCCCAGCTGCTGGTGCTGAGCTGGATGTTCAAAGGGAGGGTCTCCTCTACACATCATGCAACTTACGCTACATGGAGTGATCAGAGCGACCCATTTACAACAGGCTAAACCAGGAAACCCCAGTTGCCCGGGAACCTTGGAAGTGATCATGGACTGGCCAGAAGGCAAAGATTTGGAATATCACCAGAGGAGGAGGTGATACATGCTGAAGAGGCCCTATTGTATAATAAACTCACAGAAAATGAGAAGCAATATGTTCCATTCACTGATAGGTCCTGTTACACTGTGGAAAAACATCAGAGGTGGAAAGCTGCTGTCTGGAGTCCTATACAACAATTCTCAGAAACTGCCAAAGGAGAATTAAGTCAGTTTGCAGAGGTGAAAGCCATCCAGCTGGCTTTAGATGTTGCTGAATGAGAAAAATGTCCAGTGCTCTATGTCCATACTGACTCAAGCGGCCAAGAAGGCCAATGGTATCCTGGCCTGCATCAGGAATAGTGTGGCCAGCAGGACTAGGGAGGTCATCATTCTCTTATACTCGGCACTGGTCAGGCCGCACCTCGAGTGCTGTGTCCAGTTCTGGGCCCTCAGTTTGAGAAAGATGTTGAGATGCTGGAGTGTGTCCAGAGGAGAGCGACGAGGATGGGGAAGGGGCTGGAGCACAAGCCCTATGAGGAGCGACTGAGGGAGTTGGGGTTGTTTAGCCTGGAGAAGAGGAGGCTCAGGGGAGACCTTAGAGCTCTCTACAACTGCCTAAAAGGAGGTTGTAGTCAGGCAGGGGTTGGTCCCTTCTCTCAGGTGACCGGTGACAGAACAAGAGGGCACGGTCTCAAGCTTCACCAGGGGAGGTTTAGGCTTGACATTAGGAAGAAGTTCTTCACCAAAAGGGTGATTGGCCACTGGAATGCGCTGTCCAGGAAGGTGGTGGAGTCACCGTCCCTGGAGGTGTTTAAGGAGAGATTGGATGAGGCTCTTAGTGCCATGGTGTAGTTGACGAGTAGGAGTAGGTGTAGGTGTTGGGTCACAGGTTGGACTCCATGATCTCAAACGCCTTTTCCAACCTTACAATACTGTGATACTCATTGATGGTGGCAAATGCCCTGCAGGGGTGGTTACCGCAATGGAAGTAAAGCAACCAGCAGTGCAGAGCCAAACCCATCTGGATTGCTACATTGTGGCAAGATATTGCTGTCCATGTGGACAACCTGGTTGTAAAAGTGCATCATGTAGATGCTCACATACCCAAGAGTCGGGCCACAGCTACCAAGAAGAAAATTAACTTTGTCCCAGCTGAAACCTGGACACAGAATCATAGAATCGCCTGGCTGGAAAAGGCCTTTAAGATCATCAAGTCCAGTCGTACCTGTCCAGCTGAAACCTGGACACAGAATCATAGAATCGCCTGGCTGGAAAAGACCTTTAAGATCATCAGGTCCAGTCGTACCTGTCCAGTACTGAATCACATCCCTAGGGAACTCATCTACCCATCTTTCCGAACACCTCCATCACTTCCCTGGAAGCCTGTTCCGGTGCTTCACTATTCTTTCAGTAAAGAAATTTTTCCTAATATCCAACCTAAACCTCCCGGGCGCAAACTGAGACCATTTCCTCTTGTCCTATCACTTGTTACTTGGGAGAAGAGACCAGCACCCACCTCACTTCAACCTCCTTTCAGGGAGTTGCAGAAAGCAATACGGTCTCCCCTCAACCTCCTCTTTTCTAGACTAAACAACCCCAATTCCCTCAGCCGCTCCTCATAAGACTTGTTCTCCAGCCTCTTCACCAGCTTCGTTGTCCTCCTTTGGATGCACTCGAGCACCTCAGTGTCCTCCTTGTAGTGAGCGGCACAAAACTGAACACAATATTTGAGGCGTGGCCTCAGCAATGCCAAGGACAGGGCCATGATCACTTCCCTGGTGAAGTGACCCCAGCCTGTTAAATAACCATATGTGTTAGTTACTAGTTTAGCATTCTCTGATAACAAACTGTTTGGTTTATCAATGCAGTTGACAGCATTAAAGAACAGAAATCCTATTACAAACACTGAGCACTGCCGTAAAAGACATGATATCCCACTAATCCCGATCTAGTACATCTGGCAAAGGAGGACTCTGACAAAATATTTCTTTTAAAACTCTCTGGAAGAAAATATATTGAGAGAATCATTGAGAGGTTTTTCCTTTTCTTTTAGTGCTCACCTAAGATTCAGAATAAAGCAGCTGGAAACTCGGTGACTGCATGACCTCAAGGTATTCTGAAAAAACAGCCATCAGAAGAATTTTTAAATGTTGTCAATGGAAACGTTATCAGTCAGAATGCAGATAATGGTCTTCTGATTGCACAGATCAATTTTCATCACTAGTAGCAATTACGACTGCTGAGAGTAGCTCTAGCAGACTATATACAATACTGCAACCAACACACACCCAAAATACAAACACGGGGGATGCTGAGAAAACAGAGCTGCTTAATTTAAAGCTAACTATGATTCTTTACTGCACGAGGATGTCACCATCATCAAAACATGTCTGAAAGATTACCCCTGCCCATCAGCCAATTAACTCATTCTTAAACTCAGACCTGAACAAAAGCAGAGTCTCTGTATTTGAAGTCTGTAATCTAAGAAAGTTTCTAACACATAAGGAAAGCTGGGAAGTGGCTCAGAGTAATACCACAACAAATGGAAGATGCAAAATAAACAAGTTTGAACAGTCTGGTCCAGCTTACTTGTGAAATGCAACCATCTGCATAATATTTATAAAGACAGAATTGAGACGTGAATACACACGCATTTCACACCAGAACAGAAAAAGATCTACCAATCCAGAAAGAATTCCAATTCCTAAACAAAAGCTTTGTGTGAAAGCTGCTGCAAGCCCCAGATCATTACTTCTGGATTGTTTGGGGTTTTCCACATCTTCAAGATTGAGGGTAGAGGCAGAAGACAGAGTTAAGATCTTCAAAAGTTCAGTTCCAGGCAATTCCACTATACTGTGTTGGTTAAGGCATCAAAGGACTGTGGTGAGGTAAAGAGAACAAGAACATCACACTAACAAACACACACTTGATTTGCTGCTCAAAATATATACGGAACACAGCAAAAAAGCTTGGTATAACAGCTTTAGATATAGCGCTTTAGGGGGAGAGATTAGTAGACATTATTAACTAGTAGCATAGAGCAGATTAAGAAATGAAGTATCATTATAACTGACTTCCTACAGTGATCCGTTTACTAAGATGAAAGTGTCCAAAAGACGGTTTATAACACTTCGTTTTTCTTTTTCTTTCTTGTTTTTTTTTCTTCCTTTCATACTGCTGGATGTGCTACAGGACGTCTTGTTCCTTAATCAGAGTCTGGCACGAGCAAAGTGACCATTTGTGTTCTGATGAGACTTGTACTGTTGAGGAGGGTGTCAAATCATGAAGAAACTGAACAAGAAATTTTGGAAGTCACAAAGAAAAGATGCTGCTAATTTACATATAAATTTTAAACCACAACGAAGTGGCTAGTTATGTTTAAACTGTACAGTTTCCACCTCTACAAGAGGCCATATTAAAAAATTAAATGCTTAAATACTGACGGACAGTGATCACAAAGCAAAGTCCCAGTGCTCTCTTCCCCTCTTTAAGTTTACAGAACATGGTGCCATATAATTAGCATAAAAACATTCAATTAAGCTCAGGTGGGAAGGCCTTTGCCCTTGAATATACGTGTTTGCATTTTGCAATGCACAAAGAGTTCTTGTCTGGCTTCTTGCATGTCTCCTCTTTTTCTAAATACATATACTGAATATATATATGTTGCCTGAATTTTTTCAAATGGAAAAATGTATATAACCTTAGCCACGGGGGCTTAAGGCTCAGAAAGGCATCTGTGCAAGACTAACAGACCTCTCGTATTGTTTTCCCTGTGCTCCAACACACTGCCATATTCAGGGAGGAACCTAATGGCGGAATCCCACTCCCAATATCCATAGAGAAAGACTATGGATATGGAAAAATTAAAAAGACTATGGAAAAATTAAGCAGAGTAATACGTACCTCCCTTGTTCAAACACACAGAGCTTAAGCAGAGGCTCAAGTAGCCACTCAGTTATTTGTTGATCTCCATTCCAGAGTCTGGGTGGAACAGCACCAAAGCACTCCTAAATTCTACAACCACCAAGAGTTATTCATAACTATCCAATCCAAATAAATGATAACAAGACCCACATAATTCAAAAGTAAGAAAGAAATGCATATATGTTGGTACATACTCATTTCAATATCCAATCTTGCAATTTTGATAGCCTAAGCCTTTAATAAGAGAAATACTGAGGGTTTTTCCCCTTCAATGCCAAAATATCATTGATTGTGAAATAAACAAAAATGTTCAGCCTTTAACATGTTGAAAGCTCTGAAATCCAGTAGTGGAAGTCTAAGATGGCTCCAAAGCTCTTATTCCAATGCTATCAAACTTAAATGGACATTCTAGAAACAAAAAAGTTCCCTAAAGAACCACAAATTCAACAGTGTAATCTTCCCTGGCTACTGGAGAAATTTCTTTAGTATTTTCCTAGAAATTTGATAAAACCATATATAAGACAATAACCTTTGTTCTCCTTGACACACCAGAAATCTTTTCTCTCTGCTCTTACAATCCATTTAACATCTTTTACCAAAATTGCCTCTAAAACTGACTCCCAAAAGTAAGAAAAACAATGAAAGTTTAAAGAAAAAGAAGTTTCCTGTCTTTACCATAAACCTGAAAGGAAACTCAAAACAAAGCATAGGTATGTTGGATACTGTAATGAAGATGCATTTGTGTCGATCACTATGCATCCACCTCATTCCAGCAGACCTTCAGGGGGTAAGAGGGCACGTGCGAGGTCCACAGCTTCCCCAGCCTAATCTTCTGCCAGGACTAAGAAATCACCTCAGCAACACGTAAATCACGAGCTTATAGCTTGTATAACAGTGTAAGTTGGCCAAGAAGGACAACAGCATCCTGGTTTGCATCAAAAATGCTATGGCCAGCAGGACCAGGGAAGCGGTTGTGTCCCTGTACTCGGCACTGCTGAGGCTGCACCTCGAGTGCTGGGTTCAGTTTTGGGTCCCTCACCACAAGAAGGACATTTCGGTGCTGAAGCGCGTCCAGAGAAGGGCAACGAGGCTGGTGAGGGGCTGGAAAACAAGTCTTATGAGGAGCGGCTGAGGGAACTGGAGCTGTTTAGTCTGGAGAAAAGGAGGTTGAGGGGAGATCTTATCGCTTTCTAAAACTCCCTGAAAGGAGGTTGAAGTAAGGTTGGTCTCTTGTCCCAAGTAACAAGTGATAGGACAAGAGGAAGTGGCCTCAATTTGCACTGGGGAAGGTTTATATTGGATATCAGGAAAAAATTCATTACTGAAAGAGTGGTGAAGCACTGGAACAGGCTGCCCAGGAGAGTGGTGGAGACTCCTTCCCTGGAGGTGTTCAAAAGACATCTAGATGTGGCACTTAGGGACATAGTTTAGTAGGCACGGTGGTGTTGGGCTGATGGTTGGACTAGATGATCCTAGAGGTCTTTTCCAACCTTATGATTCTATGATTCTATAGCAGCAGACTGCCATCAAATACCACATAAAATTAAAAACAATACCTGTGAAAATTAAACTCAAAATTCACTTGCTATGGCCAATTAGTTTAAATGGTCAATCTGATAAATATATTTAAAGTCCTCAGTGTGCTAGTGGTTGCAATGAAAAGTTTCACTGAAGCGTGCATAATTAGCAAATCAATCCATCAGAATCCTTCCTTCTTACTTGTTCAGGGTTATGACACACAAATACTGGTTTAATCATACACATTCTTAATTGCGGAAAAGGTAGGACTAATGAGAGCTTTTACTTAAAGCTATGTAAGTGTTATATTGACCAGAATAATCAACATGTTAATTTCAAAAAGCAAAATACAGGCAACACTTCCACACAGGCAGGCGATACCAATTTTCAAATATTAAATATTGTAGGATACTTTGATATTAAAAATATTTCAGAATATAACTAGTTCAGAATCAGTGATTTATTTTCCATTTAACAACTCAAACTTGAAGTCACGATTCTGCCTTCAGAAATCTGTTTCAAATTACTAATTAGTAAGTCAAAATGTTGATATTCCAAATTACTTTGTTTATCTGCAGAGCTTCTCACGGAAGTTCAAAACAATACAAACACACTCCTAACGAATAATTAATAAAGCTATTTACAGTTTTCAGATATACATACAGAACACAAGCACTAACAGACCAGAGCTACTTCTAAACTAAGTTTGTTAAAACTGTTTCAAGTAAGAAGTTCAACTCAATAAAAGAGATCTCATTCACACCATAATTTCAGCTGTAAGCTGAAAACAAAAGAAATACTGGAAGATTTTGTTGCTGAACAAAAGTATAATTGCTTCATTTTTTGTTCTTTGTGGTCTGAAGAATCAAGAATAATTATTGACGAAGAACAAATTTCTTTGCAACTATCAAACAGCAGTGACAAGCTGTAGCCTATCCTGAGGCTGCATCCTGACAACATAACCCCCTCCAGAATAAACTCCAGAATTGCTACATCCTCCAGACCACCAGAAGAATCTATCCCTTAAACCATGCTCCAGTTCCAGAAATCCCATGGGCTAAAGCAATGGCTCCTCAACACCACCCATGAGAGTCACAAGAGGTGATCCAAGACCAAGGCACCTTTGCCATTAATGATCATGCAGGGCATCCCACGAGACGTTCCCAAGAACACTTAGTGATACAATGATCAAAGAGACTGGAGAACCTGTATTGACAGGAGGCTAAGACAACATTCCTCCTCCACTCCTGTAAAAACCTCTTTCCACACTGCAATTATGTTCACATCACAATGAATCTAGAGCCTTCAGCCTCAACACCAGGTCATGGGATAGATCTCAAGGAAAACGAAATTCAAAGTAGAAGCAGAGCTGTCGGGTGATAGAAGTCAGTTACAGGAAGGATATGCAGTGGAAGCAGAATTTTCATAAGATTACATTTCTCCCAGCGGATTATTAGCAACAGCTACCCAAGAGATCCGATTGTCCCTTTCTTATTCAAATTTTGCCATGCAGTGCCAAGATTTCTTGAGCTACATGCAGCAAGTATATCTCAAATCCCATGGAGGTAACTAGAGATTAAAAGAAAATGATGCTTTTAGGTGTTTTTCCATTTAAAATCTCAACAGAGCATGGCACAAGGTGCAGAAAACAGAATGCTATGTTGAGGATTATAGCTTGCGGTGATGTGATACAGACAGATATCAATGCCTGAATCTGTCATATCTTCAAGTATGCACATCCTGCCCACCCAAGTGTATTCTGTAGATGTGCTCATATAAATCCCCTCATAACAGAGTAGAAAGACTCCTAACTTCATTTCAACGAAAATCTTAAATTACATATATAATGTATATCAAATATATACTTTGTAAAATATGTAAATTCTCATACATAAGTACTAATTCCTTCGGGAACAGCAAAATATGTTGGGGAGTCAGCAGGGGAGAAACAGAGGACGTGATAAAAGTTAAAGCATACTTATTATCGTGCTGTTATTTTTGATCTTTCCATGCTCTGCAATTATTCAGTCAGAATTCATTCCTATGAAAACTGCCCCTGACAAGCGAGTGCTTGGATCTCTCTCAAAAGAGGTCAGTTTTCTGGCCTGATAACAATCTCCAGCCTCAGCTTTATTCCTCTTCATTCTTTTCTAAAACAGAAAATCTCTCTCACTAAGGACTAAATGTTCAAGCTGAATTGCCCTAGGTTTTCAGAAGGCCACACTTTTCTTATAGACCTTGGATAAACAGCCTCTGGTCTGCTAGTCAGCCTTTTTTCAGGTTTTTCTGTTTTGCTTTGGATATCAGCAGGTGTAACTGCTAAAGGACTGCCAGTGGCTGAATTGATGCACCCAAGTGTCATGACTGAGCAAGTTTTACCTCCTGGCACTGCTTACACATGCTGTCCCAACTATTTCTAGCAAATACTGCTGCCTTCTTTTAGGGGCCAGTTATCACTCCTTACGTGATGTTGGAAGCTGATAGCTGAGGATCACTGGGGGCAGGAAACAGCATCTTCTCCCGACTCCTGCTCCCCACTTGACCCACAGACCTGTTCAGTTGCTCCTGGAAAATGCCTTTCCTACAGAAATTTTCTTTAAAAGAAACCAAAACCTTTCTCACTTCTTAAGACTTAACAAATCAATACTGCTCTAAGGCATCAGGATAGCAAAACACTAAACACACTAAAGGAGAAATACAGTCCTATTCAGCTTCATTGCAGCCAACAGTTACTTGTGGAGCAAAGATCTTTAAATGCAGAGCAAAGACCTTTAAAACCTAAAACAAAAGTTCTTTATGTATACTAAGAAATCAGCATGTTATAGATCACTAAAAGTAAAAGAGCAAAGTCAAGAGCAGAGCACTGGATGGTGCAGGGATGTCCTGCTTGAGGCCAGGGGCTGGCTTCATCAAGTCACATCCACCTCATGCCTCAGAGCAGCCGTCCATGTTGCTGCAGCTTCTGCAGGATGCTTTACTTCTTGGTCATAAGACAACACAGTTGCCTGATTTTCTCTGGACCATCTTCAAGTAAACAGTATCAAAATCTGTTTGAGGGCTTGAGGACTGCAACGTTATCAGTACTGAGTGAGGACAAAACATTTGCATCTTTTCATCTTAGAACACTGCATTTGTAAATATCTCATCAAGTTCTTACAAACTGGGAGATAATTAAATATCTGATGATAAAACAGCCCCCCAAAAAACTGTTTCCAGTTTTTCTTCAACAGGAATATAAGAGAAAACATCTTTTATCTGTTTTCACAGCCTTTTGAACTCTAATTAATAGCCATAAATTTCAATAAATACTTTCTCCAAAGCATCCTTTAAGAGCCCTCACTTCTTATCCAGTTTACTTATTGCATGGGGATTTATCCAAGGTGGAGTCAATAACACTGCAGCTACCTGCTCATCTAATCCCCTGCCCAAGTACATTCAGCAGAGCGTGCCAGAATTTGGTTGTTCAATTCCAGTTGCAGGGAGCCTGTCCTGTCCCAGCACAGCAAAGGCTGAACAAAACCTTCCCTGCAATTGCTCCCACAACACCAGATGAAAAAGCCTCATCTCTCCTGGGATGTCTCCTTTTTGTTGGCGTACAGGCAGAAACTGCACTCATGCAAGATATTAAAACTTAAGAGATGAAAAAGAAAAGGAAAAAAAACACCTTAAAATGTAGATACTCCCCATCCTCTCCAAAACAACATAGGGGTATAAAACTGAAGGAACGCTGTTATTAAAAAGGGTAGGCCATGAGTTAAAAAAATAAATGTAGAGTAAATTAAAAATGGTACGAAGTCAGGATTCCTGGCACAGCAAAGCAATGAACAAAGAAATCCTAAAACTATGAGTATTACAAGGATCTAAGATTAAATTAAGTCTAAGAGTAAATCCAACAATTGTACACTTTAAAGGGTTAAAATAAATAAACCGTAAACCATACAGTTTTAGTTACAAATAAATTCCCTTTTCATTTCTAAACAAATCCAGCATACATTAAAGCATAAAGTGCCAGGTCTTGCCCCATCAGCAACAGGGCACAACCAACAAAAGGACAACAAGAATTACACTAAAGCAGAGATGCAAAAGTCATAAATGATGCATTAATATTTAATGTTTAGAATGGGGAAATAAATTTGGTCACGTGAAACCCAGCAGCCTGCACACTAGTGACAGACGGTAAGTAATGCTCTCTAACCATGGATTTTATAATGTGTGAGAGACATACTTAAAACAAAAAGGGGAATAAAGCAGGTAGACATGGAACAACAAATTATGACAACAGCTTAGGAGTGACTGGCTGCTCGCGATTGTTTATCTAGCCATTCTCCAGCTGCTAAGCTGCATTAATATAGCTAAAAATACATTTTCTGCTTTTTTTGGTTCTCATTATTGCTGCGTCTTTTAAGAAAACTATTAATTGCCAAAGGAGTTGTATACAGCGCAGTAAGTGGGTCACAAGCCCTATTCTGAAAGCACTAGTGAAAACGAGAACGGTTTTGAACTCCTGATTTAGGCAGCATATATTTTCTGAACTAGTTTCTTCTTCAGTTGTCTCTGTGTTTTACTCTTCCCTTCTATTTTTTTTTTCCTGAGTGTCTCCTGGGAGCTGCTTGAGTCATATCCCACACGGACTACGGAGAGCTTCAGCTACTGTGGCTTCATCTCTAAGACTCTGTGAAGCAGGCAGTGCTCTTAATTAATTCCTCAGACACCCAGCAGACGGGAACTGCCACCTTTATCTACCGTCTACTGCTCCCTTCCACTTCCAGGCGTGAACAGCCTGGGTCCAAGCTGGCAGCCTTTCCCAGCGGAAGCGTTTTCCCTTCAAATGAGCCCCACTGAAAATGACAAGATTTGGCTGCACACAGTTCTGGCAAAAATAGCCCCTAAACAAGTGAAAAAGCCCCGCAGTTTTCACTGAGGACACATGTCAGCTCCGGAGGCTTGCGCCTTCCTGCAGGGAGTGAGCTAAAGCCTTCAGGAATAAAATGAAGTTAAAATAATGGCAGGTTTGCACAGCTGGTACTCTCCCAGAAAGCATACGTCAATCTCACGCTAGACCAGGACTGGCAAGTCAGCTTTCCGAGCACAAGTGTTGCAAAGAAGAGAGACAAGGGTGCATCGTATTGTGGGTTTTTTCTTCCACAGTTTTGGGGGCGAGACTGCATTTAACCCACGCTGTATCCACAGGGGGACACACATCACAGAGAAAGATAATCTGTCAACAGAGATCAAACCTAATTCATTTTCTGACAAGATAGGGAACCATTTGCTTAGCAAAGAACAGGATAGAAGAACATCAGCAAGAAGATCGTTCTGAAAGGAATGGGTTTATTTCTCCAGCTGCTGAACAACATGATAGTGAAGGGGTTTTTATTCCTTAAAACGAGGCAAAATTAACAAGCAGCATTCACAAATGTGATAGAGCCTCATTTGATCAACATTTTCTCCCTATATTAATGTTTGTTAATCATTCATTCCATAATTTTCCTAAAATGCTTCCTCAATACTTTAAAAAGTATGCATATCTATACATTCCATTACATGCAGAAAAATTCTATTGCTTGATTGGGGAGTCATGATGCCAACAGCTCTTGTAGCTTGCCATCTCTGAAGACAGAATCACACTTAATACTTAGTATAACTAGGCTTTTCATCTTGAACTGTAATTACTTTCTACTCCAGAACTTCAGAATGAAGCATCTTTCCATCCTTAATCCTCCCAGCACACAGCCAGCTCGCAAAAATCGGACAAAGAACATTATTGATTTTCTCAAGGGAGTAAGATATTTGCTAACTGCCAAGAAGAAACCTTAACTATTCATGTGTAGCATAAGAAGACGCAGCGTGATAAATGATAAACATTACTCTGGAAAAATCATTGCAGTTGAACGAAGTCTCAGTTTACCACAAACCAAGCAACACGAGAAGCTAGAAGAGCCTCTAGGAAATTCATAATGTACATATAACAAAAAGGATAGGAAAAGTTTTATTTGTAGGTCTAACAAGGGGAAGGAATAAAATTCTATGCAAATACTTGCTGTTTAAAGAAAAGGTTCAGCAGAAACAGGCTGAAATGAAATTTGACTAAAAAAAAAAAAATCTTACTGCCTTCAAGTTATAAACATGACCAAGGACTGAGGAAAAAAAAATGGCATCAGCACTGCAGCTGAAATTGTAACTCCTTGATATACAGAGTAAGGAGGCTGCAATTCCAAAAGGCTTTCATACATTTTATATATTTATATATATATATACATACATATACATATTCATGCTTTCTCTGTATCCTTACACAGCAAGTCATTACAACCACATCAGAGGAAAGGATTAAGAAAAGGCAAGCAAACAGAAAATGCCTTTAAAGAGTCATTAATCACAATATTGTTTTTCAAAGAAAGGAAAGACATAATTAAAACACATTTTCAAACCCACAATCAGTAGCTTGATCAAGACAAAAAAAAAAAATCCTTACCTGTGAGTTCTTATTCCTGGCTTCTCTCCTTGCTGCTTTTTCTTTCAGCCTTTTCTCCTGAAACAAAGATAATATATAGTTTTAAAGCAAATTCCTGGGCCTTTTTTCTTTTACTATTTTAAGATTAAAATTGAGCCACCTAGGTATTTTTAATGCACACATGCTATACTGGTGCAACTGACCCTACATGTTACTGATGATCTAATTGAAAAGATCTAATTGAGATATCATTCATTCTTCTTGCTCTTAAAGGAAATAAAACTACAAGAATGATTTAAACTCACATTTTATCTTCACAGAGACTCTTAAAAGGATGATGCAGCTAAGTATTTTGACGAAGTTAGTATTTGTCTCTAAAACAAGGTAGTTAAAATGGCGACAAGAGATCAACTTTTCTTATTTCTCAGCAGCTTAATACGAAATCCAATCCATTTAACAAACTAAAATGATAATTTTCCTAACTTCAGAACTGCTAAAGCAACTAGGGACTGAAAGCAGAAATATATTCTCTCTAGCTTTCGTATCTCCATTATTAACACTCTACAATAG
Source organism: Neomorphus geoffroyi (assembly GCA_033558235.1). Taxonomy (NCBI): domain Eukaryota; kingdom Metazoa; phylum Chordata; class Aves; order Cuculiformes; family Neomorphidae; genus Neomorphus; species Neomorphus geoffroyi. Next base: position 15,977,525 of record JAUMJM010000017.1, read on the forward strand.
TATTTGCTTTGTAATTGCATCAATTCAGAAACCATAACATTAAGTTCCCTCCAAAGGCATTCTGCTATGGGAAAATAAGCAAAACACAATGATAAAATTCATTCAAAGCTGCCTGCTAGATTTCTGAACAGACAAAAATGGCCATGATACTTGATTCAATTTACATTTATTGCTGCTTTTTTGTTGTTGTCATTCTTATTGGGATTGGTTTATTTTAAAACCAACTGTTATCTCTAATATAGACTGTCAGGTCCTTGCAACTGAACATCCTTTAAATCATCTATTTCATGAAGTAAGGACAGAAATCCAGGTGAGGGCACACGTCCCTTAAAAAGGTACACTGATCCCTCTTTTTCTTTTGTCTTAGTGATGCTGACGACAATGGTGTTGAAATTTTTTTATGCTAGCGTTAAAATACTTCTGAAACACAACTATCCCAGTTTCTTTGGGTAATACAGGCTATTCCTGCCACCAGCACATTTAAAACCGAGTCCACATAAAAGGGGATGTTATTTTAACATCAGTCCAGGGGCAGCACCTCAGTACAGAGAAGGCTGAAGATCAGTCGTATTTCATCTCACCAGTGTGAATAACAAGGAAGCTACAGCAGTCCTAGTACCATCGCATCACGATGATGCTATCAAAGCATATTGGAAGGTACCACACAAAGCTGTTTGGAAAAGCAGCGAGCTTGAGTGCAGACCTGGAGAAAGGGGAATGTCGTCACCGAGATTTTCAAAACTCATGCCTAAATGCAGTTTCTTTTGAGCCACTTGTCTGCTATGTGCCATTTTCTGTTCTCTCAATTGTCCAAACTACAGAAGTGTTAGTTTACTTTCAAACTCTCTAAGTCAGTCAACCTCTTCTCTCCAAATCAAAACTAAATAAATAGAGTTCATGCCTCTTCACAAAACACAGGGACAAAAACTGCATAAACTGTTCTCCAATGTTGTGTGCAAAGCTGTCAGGTACAAACACCTCAATCCACTCAGAGCCACGTGCCAGGGTCTTCAACACATGCTACGAAACAACACAAAACCCCCACCACAGGAGACAGATGCAACACAGTTGTGTCATTATTTCAGGTTTGTTAAAGTAAGAAAAAACAATAAAAAAGAATAATTACATTTAGGGCTGCAACGGCATCATATGGGGCAAAAGAAGCCAGCAGGACCAGGCACTGTCTGGTATGTACACAGACAGTCTGCTCTGACAAGCTAGACCTCATAACACAGTCATCCATGTTATGATTACTTCTCTTCTAAGTCAAATTTTTATTAATTTCTAATCATTTTTACTTTTCTAATGATTTTAGTGACATCTTCCACTTTCACCCAGTCTGGTTTTACACAGTTCTGCATTCTTTACTCTTTGGGGTCACCACTGAGTTTCTCTCATCTTTCTGCTAAAAATGTGACTATTTTCAAATTTTATCACTGAAAAAGTAAAAAAGAACAGAGCTAAAAAGTAACACATCAGATATTACAAAGTAGGATAAAGCAGCTTTTAAATTGGATAGTTCAGAAAATTTTAGATAGAAAAATTCTATGGTATATGAAAAGACAGTGTCTTAACTACAGGCTTAAGCCAATATAGCAGCTGAAGCTCCTGCTCAAGGGATTCACAAGAGAGCACTGAAAAGACAGCTATGAAAGCAGCAGATTGACATAACGCCATAGGAGACGAGTATGCCAGACAGCATAATATAAGTAAGTCTCTAAAGAATGGTAAAGACACAAAAAGATTCTAAAGTTAATAGACGGAGAGACTGAAATCAAGAGTACAAAAGAAAAACATGACGGAGCAGTAACCAACAGGAGATGCCATCAGGATTATTTTTTTTTGAGGGAGAGAGATGGGATTTGGTTCCTTGCCAATGAAAAACAAAAGCAGATTTTGCATAAGGGTGCATCTACGTTGGCACCAAGCTGGAGTTCGGAGCTCATTCCAGAAGCAAACGTCCTATCAGGCCCACTTATGCCGTGTTTTACGCTACAAGGAGCACAGCTAATACACACCAGCCAGTGGGCATTCACGGGGTCACGGGATCATTTTGAGTGGGAGGAACATCAGCGTGTCCAACCTCCTGCTCAGCAGCAGGGTCAGCTCTGAGGTCAGGCCAGGCTGCACAGGGCCTCATGCAGCTGGGTCAAAATCCCACAGCTGGAGATCACACATCTCTGGGCAACCTGTGCCACTGCCTGACCTTCCTCAGACAGAAAAGTCTCCCTTACGTCCACACTGAACTTCTTTTTTGACTTACGGCCATCATCTCTTGCCCTCTTACTCTGCACTGCTGTGAAGACCCCAATTCTATCTCTGTCTCCACAGCTTCTCTGTAGGCACTGGGGACTGCTGTCAAGTCCCTCTGAAGTCAACTTTACTCCATGCGGAACAAGTCAAGCTCTTCCAGCCTCTTCTCACAGCACCCCCATCTCAGGGACCTCAGCTGAACTCACTCTAGTTCTTCAGTAACCTCCTGTACTGGTGGTGTGTACGATGTCACGAATATTGAGCAGAGGAATGACTTCCTTCAAAGTGACACAGTTCAAAGCATCAGGTAAGAGCTAATACAGTGTTGCCCATCACCACCACACAGTTCGCAACTGGTTCTCAGCACCATCTTACTCTGCAGCCTTGCTCTCACTCAGCTATTTTTCTTGGTAATGCAGGAATAGTCATCTGGCTTTAACGTAGGCTTCAGTTCTGGAAAACAATCCTATTAAGGCACAGCTTCAAGCACAAGTGTAAGTAATACAGTCTGCTGAGCAACTGCTTAAATCCTTTTCCCCAATCAGGACCTTATTACCTAGAGGACAACTGTATATTCTGCTGTGCCAAGGTAATATCCCCACATAATAAACCCCAGAAATTAACTACCTTGCCTCAGGTTACAAAAAATGCTACAGCACAGCCAGAAACACAGATCTCCATAGACTCAAATGGGTATTTTAACTACGATGTCATTAATTCTCAAGTTGCTACTGCTAAGAAGAAATATGGGGCCATGCAGAACACACACAGACAACGTATTGTAAGACAGCTGTAAAAAGCAATCAGATGAGGCGAAGTTGAGCCAGTCAAACAGTTGGATATTGATTTATTTCATGTGAATAGATTCTGGTCATCTATGGATAAGTCTGTAAGTATCTGTAACTACTAAGCAACATTATTTTTCACCCACAGGAAAAAAAAAACAAAAAAATATGGATTTTCTTGGAATACCTAAAGTAAGAATGCCAAATATTATTGCTGTTCTATAAAGCTATAAATTATTACTTGTAAAACCAGCACACTATTTAGAGATAAAAAATCCAATTTCCTAGGGCAAGAAAACAAAAGATTATGTATCAATGTATGAATGGATACTTAATTATATATGTTACTGGCTGACTCTGTTACAGTTTAACTTCATAACACAGCATCATCAGGCTGTCAGATTAAGCTCTAAAACATCACAATCTGATTAAATACTTTTATCTACAAAGATAAGTCAAGCAAACCTATTATCTTTTGCATGTTTACTGAATAACTCTCCTTTGTACCCATACAGCACCTTCTACCAGCTACTCGCTGTTCTTAAGTCTGAAGTTAAGAAGTCTGGCTTCTTTTCACATTCAGGTTTTCTTTTTCTTTCACTATTGGGTTTTAAAACAAAAACTCACACTCCTTTTACTTTTCCCCTCAAGACTCCAACAGACTTATTAAAAAGAAATACTCTAACATTTACATTCCACATCCTCAAAAAAGAATAACAATTAGTACCATGGCAGCTCTCTCTAGTTGGTGAGGTTAGGAATATGTGAAAGATGCACATATAGACAGTTTAAAGGGCAAGCTTTTATTTAGAGAAAAAGAAAACCCATCAATTTTGAAAGCTGAAGTTCTTCCCTGCCCCCTGCCCCTGAAATTTCCTTCCTTTGAATCTCTTCTTTCTACAGTTGATTAAGAGTTCATTTTACTTTGTCCAGAGAGTTAACTCTGACTTATTGCCATGTATTAACAGCTTTTTTTCATATAGTTATTTTTCTTTCAGCTCTTTAATATGTAAACAATTTGTACACTAAAAAGCCTTCCTTCCTTTCTCTTAAGGAATTTGTACATAGGGCATAATTGCTCAGATTTGCATTAAATTGTTTTAGTTCGTGATACGCTGCCTGTTTATTAGCCTCAGATTTCACTGACCTCTTCTATTTGTTTAACTAAAGGAAAGAAATAGTTTCACGCAGCACAACTAACGCATCTTAGGGCACGTTAAGCCCTGAGAGCATTAAAAAAGCCTATAGCAAACCTATTTCCTGTAAAAATTTCATGTTCATCTGAGTCATCTTAAGCCTTTTTATCTAAATGTTCAAGAACTCCCACAGGTTTGGATTAAAGATCTTAATGCTGCATTTTTAATAATTGATCCTTTACATACTGATGCCGTAACTTGGAGCTATCAACCTACTCTAAGAGCTGAGGTAATGGTCTACCACCCAGCAGTTCTTAGAGCTGGCCAAGGTTTGGAACAAATCACTCCATTGCCTGGAAAAAATCTGGCTGCCATTTGCAAATACGTCATAGTCGATTCCAGCACCTGATACAATTTCTCGGTATTTTAGTCTCTCTTGCTGTTTTAGTGGGACACAAGTAGGGACAGTCAGCGGTGCAGCAGAGAACAGCCACACGGCTGTTCAAAAATTCATAGCATTTCTTATATACTGGCATCACCATATTCAAGAGTTAGTTTCTAACCAAATTTTAAAGCATAAACGTGTTCTGAAAAGTGATTTGATAAATGGCACTGTGGTCTCACATTTGCCTTTTCTCAGATTTCACACCCAGTTTGTGCTGCTTACATGCAAAATATGATTTTTATTTTTTTTATGATTAACTGCTCAGCTTGCAGGCGACTTGGTATCTGGGAATCCAGCTTTAATAAATACATACATCATCAGCCCATAAAGCAACGTTAACTTCTACCTACACAATCAGCATATACATGAACCAACAAAGAATTAAGACTGTGCCCTCTTCTATGGTGCTTTTGCTCTGAACAGGTGGACAGAAGACAAACTAGAACTAGTGAGAACTGTTTATTAACAGCTCAAAACCACAGAACGGGGGAGGACGGAATACACACTGAGTAAGAAAATTCTGTTTCAGCTGTCACTTTTTGGCCACCGCTGTGCATTTTACATTGCTATGTAGTTTAATATTTGTCTTGTTATAGGGATTAGCAAATCATTCACATGCGATGCAATGCGTTACACTCCAGCCACCAAAACAAAACAACATTAAAAAAGCCTAGAAAATGTGCAATAAATGAGTGGACAGTGAGGTGGCTTGGGAACTGGATGGATTACAGAGATTAGAGGGTTGCGATCAGTAGCATCGTCTAGCTGGAGGCTGTAGTTAGCAGTGTTTGTCATGGTCAGTACTGGGCCCAAGTTTGTTCAACATCTTCGTCAATGACCTCAATCAGGGGACAAAGTGCACTGATGATGGAAAACTGGGAGAAGCGGCTCATACACCAGAAGGCTGTGCTGCCATTCAAAGAGACCTAGACAGGCTAGAGAGTTGGGCAGAGAGGAACCTCATGATGTCCAACAAAGTCAAGTGTAGGGTTCTGCACCTCAGCAGGAATAAACCCCTGCACGAATACAGGTTATGGGTTGACCTGCTGGAAAGCAGCTCTGTGGAGAAGGACTTGGGAGTCCTGTGGACAAGTTAACCATGAGACAGCAATGTGCCCTCATATCCAAGAAGGCTAACGGTATTCCGGGGTGCAAGAAGAGTGTGGCCAGCAGGTCGAGGGAGGTTATCCTCCTCCTCTACTCTGCCATAGTGAGGCCCCACCTGGAGTGCTGTATGTAGTTCTAGGTTTCCCAGCTTACGAAAGACAACAAACTACTTCAGAGACTCCAGCAGAAGGCCACAAAGATGATGAGGAGACAGGAGCACCTCTCTCATGAGGAAACACTTAGTGAGCTCAGTCTATCTAGCCTGAAACAGAGAAGAGCGAGAGGGGACCTTATCAATGTTTATAAATATGTAAAGAGCGGGTGTCAAGAGGATGGGGCCAGAATCTTTTCAACAGTGTCCAGTGATAGAACTAGGGGCAACGGGTACAAGGTACAAACTGGAACACAGGCAGGTCCACCTGAACATAAGGAAAGACTTCTTCACTGTGAGGGTGACAGAGCACTTGGAAGAGGCTGCCCAGAAAGGTTGTGGAATCGCCTTCTCTGGGCATATTCAAAAACCACCTGGATGCATTCCTGTGAAACCTGCTGTGGGTGAACCTGCTTTAGGAGGCGGGGGGTGGACTAAATGATCTGCAGGGGTACATTTCAACCTCCACCATTCCTGTGATGTTGCGATTCTGTAAAGTCAATGGGAGTTGACTACAAAACACACTAGTATTTTCTAGAGAAAAGCTGAAGAAAAAGGCTGATCAATATGCACTTCATCTGATTCTGTGACTGCTTTAAGTTTTGAAGGGATAATACCTTCTAAGAGTGGGAATTGATAATCTAGACAGGTCATAGACTATTGAGCTGTCTTAATGCAGTCACACTTAACACCCAGCTCTCATACACCAGATCTGAAAGAAGGTAGAAAGCCCCCACAGCTATCTGTGCCTGCTGACATAGATGCAGGTCCCCAGCAGCATCCAAGTCCTCAGCAAGCGAAAGGTGCAGCTCCCATCAGAAGCTGCTAGGTTGCCTCAAAGACCCATGAAAGGCAGAGGTCAGGATTTTGGGCAGTTGTGCCGCTACATCCCCAGGCAGGACAAGCAGCCTGTCATTCTAAGTTCTTCCCCGTATCGCACTAAGCCTGCAACTCCACCTGAGCTCAAGTTAAATTACATCTGCTCTTCTTCAGCCTCCACCGACCTTCCAGCTGCATTTTCCTAGCATTCACCTGATTATGACGTACACAACCCATCTAGTCACAGTTATTTCATTTTCGTATTTTTCACATCAAGATGAGCCCAAGAACCCTGATTTTGCTTGAAAACTTAGAAAATATTCAAGGGCACTTCAAGCTTTAAGTGTAGCCTATCCAGCTGTTGAAGAAAAGCAAACACTGAGCAAGCTCTTGCTTTCCATGCTGCTGCTAAGACTGAAAAAGGATATCTGTCAACCCACTTGTCGGTGCCCGTTCCCCTTATCTTAATAGCTCTGTAGTTGGAACATAACAGTGGCACTGCCTGCACACAATAGCTATGAAAGGGCTCTGATAGACTTTCTAACAAAGTAATACTTTCTTCATTTATTTTACACATCTCTCCATCTCTAATACTTTTCTTCTTTGCTGTTCAGCTAAACGCTCCTCAGCAGCAACCTTCTTCCCTTTATATTTTGCTCCTACGCTGGCACACTCTTTATGGGAGAAAATTTTATCTTCCTCACCCAGCACATTAAACCAACCGTACAATTACATGGAAATCTGACAAGTTTCACCTCAAAGTCAAGGACTATTCAAATGCTTTACTTAATAAAAAGCATGATACTCCACCGAGATTTCTTCCCTTCCAATTATTTTCTTTGAAATATGATGCAATCTCTCTTCAGAATTAATGTATCGATTCATTCCAAACTACAAATACTATTTTTCATGGGTGCATTTATCTTCCAGTATACTGAATGGTTTGTACTATATAGCATTTTTCTTTTAATAATTGCATCTAATTTTTTTTTAATCATAAGTAAAGATTTGATAAAATAAAGAAAAACCCTGGAGGGTCTTTTCTGTTTCTTGAACTGTCATAGCAAATATTGAAGGATCTATTACAATACGCTACAAGTACTTTTAATATTATTTTATAAAACTATAAACCAAACATGTTTAAATCATAACTACTCTGTCATGCACAGAAATCATTTTCAAAAGCAGGACTGGGATCGAGACAAAGCCTGGAGTTTCACTCAGAGGGGGGCTGCAAAAGGGCTGCCAAAGGAAGGGGCAGGGTATTCTCCCCCGAGAGCTTTCCCATCGGGGCCACGGCCCAGCCAAGGCATGAGGTGCTAAGCCAAGACATGGGATGAGGCTTGCAGCAGGGGCCGGAGACAGGAGAGAGGCAAAGGCTACAGAACTGCAGCAGGAAGTAAACTCCAAGGAATACAGTGTGGCACAAGAGACACAAAGGAAAAAATAATCTACTATAAATATCAGGTGACACCTTAACTGATTTGGTCACACTGCTCTTCTAGCAGTTAAAATTACCAGCATTACCGCTTCTAAAAATAAACACACAGTTTGATTCTAACATTCAACCAAAACCGCAGGTCGTAAAGGAAATTGATTCTTCCTTTATAAGTGACTCTATATCATTTTTTAACCTTCCTACATAGGTGTCTCTTTCATTGGATCAATTCAATTCATACAGATTTTAAGTCATTGTGAGGTGACCGTAGCTGTCCAAGTACTCTCGCCAAGCATGTCAGATATCCTGCATAGCTGCAATAGTACCTTTTCTTCCCCTAAATGCCTCCAGAAATCCACATGCTTTTTCAACAGCTGCTCTAAACTCAGTACTCAGGCTACTAAATCATCTCTGGTATTATAACTCCATTTTTCTTCCTCAGAGGAAGCATCCTTTCCACATTCTGTATGTAAATTAAAATAAAATTAACAAAGTTACAATATCTCTCCTATTCTCCCCCCATATACTGAGGCAAAAATTATTAGATAATACTCCTTTTGAACTCCATGTTTAGATACACGTGGTCTCTCTAGGGATACCCTGAATTTAATAATGTGGTTTGTAAGGATATCCTGTTAGCAGTGAGACAGAGACAAGAAGGAGAAAAAGTAATAAACTGAACACCAAATACGCTAACCCTAAAAAATCAGTAAAGCAGACAGTAATGAAGAACTGAACTCCAAAGTCAGTGATAAAAAAAACACTAAAGGAACCACACAAGCACAACCTTGAGAAGGTTCACATAGAACTTCATAACTGATAAGAACAAGAGAAACAAGGTTACCTCTGTTTATCAGTCTCATGGGAAAAAGCAAACTTATTATGGAATATTTGAAAAGCACTGTGAGACCTGAGAAAAGACTGAAAGTCAAGGCCAGTGACTGTGTAAGGGCCTTAGGGTATGGATATCAGACATCCTCAGGGCTCACGCTATTATTTAAGGAACTGGTGAACGTGAGTGTGCTTGTGAACCAAGGGAGTTGGCAGTTCTGCTAGAATCTTCAACTTTTATCAGCCAGCAAGAAGGAACAAGATTGTGGTGCCTGTGCTGTTCATGCTCGTGTGACTGCTTCCTGCGTTTACCCTTTTATGCCTCTCTTATCTCTGTGGTCATCCATGTCCATGCCATGTGTGCTCACTGTCCAATGCATGTACAGCCGTCCTAGGGCTGGGTCTGTAACTGGGAACACCAGCAGCCTCCATCTAACAGAGCTGCAGAAGAAACCTCCTAGGCTGAAATTCAAGATTTGCCTTCATTACCAGTCTGCAATCTTTCACTTTTAGGAATTAATTTTAATTACAAAGTTTCTAAACAAATTCTCTAGGGTAAGTATTCTCTTCCTGAAACCGCAATTTTTTCTCTAACAAAAGCTTTTTATTAAAGTTTGGTTTGCAGAATTCCCTCTTTAAGCCTTGGAAAGAGTTAAGTAATGATATTTGAGAGAGCAAATACACAACAGTGTATCTTCCCCATTAAAACTATCCACTGTCCCATTAACAAATGTGTTTAGGGAACAGGAGACAAACCAGAGTTATTCTGTTTCAATACAGTTTCTAAAATAGTTCTATATTTTCTACTAAATTAACAACAGTATGAGCAAACCTCAGAGACCATGCATCTTTGGACTTCAGGTGACACAAATCAGCATGACTTCATTAGCACAAGGGCCACAAAACATCTCCAGTTTCCTCCCAGCAAAGCACTGTCTTCTCAGAGATCCCTCTGTGACCTGAGGTTTAACAGCTGTCATAACTCTACAACCACGGTTGTTTAACTTCTTCCAGGGGGTACTCCCTGCACCTTGCAGTATCAGGCCCCTGAAGACAGCTCAGTTTGTTTGCTACTAATACCACCCAAATAAAATAAAATTATAACAAATTACTTCTAGCCCTCTTCATGTTGATCATCGCAAGTTCAGAGTATATCTTCTTTGCTGGAAAGTGAGGTAAAAAAATAGGCTCCTATTCATTTTTCCTTCAGCACCAATGAGCATTTTTCTGAGCTTGGGTTAGTATACAGAAAGAGAGGTCATTAAAAAGCAAGACGAATCACTCTCTGCCACTATTTTCCTCCTAACAACAGTGCATTTTCAGTTGACAAACTGAAAAATGGAGTGCGAAAACATGTACTGAATACTTTATTCACTTCTCCCTTTATTGTTGTTTAAAGCATTTTACACATTTCAAAAGAGCTCAAATACATACCTCTCACTGGGCTGTCATTAAATATCCATTAATGCAGAACTCTTCACATTGTCTTGATCAGTGTTACTGCCCTTTCCCTTGTACTCAACTGCTAAAATTTAGTTTGCTTCCAAAACTTCAATAAGCATTAATTACAACACAATTATACCTCAAGTTTTTACTTATTTTCATCCATCTGATTTTCTTTTTTTCCCTATTTGCAGAGGATGGAGAGAACAACAAAATGTGAGACTCCTGAAAGAGAACTAATTATAGTGTAGGTGCTTTGCAAGTTTCCACAAGTCTTAAGGCACTGCAATCTCATCTAATCCACCACCTCATGAATGCACCAAAACATATTTCGGATCATAATGAAAACTGTGCTCATTTAAATGACATTCACAAATGCATTTAAAAGCAACGGCCTGTGGATACTTTCTGAACAGTGCTGCTCTTCATCAGAAATGGTTTCACTAGGACAGTTCATATTAAGCTGACAGGCTGCATTCACCTAAAAAAAGCTATTTTGTGCAAGTTTTGGTTTTAAGAAGTTAATTCTTTTCCCCAAAATTCTTTTATCTTCGAGATTTTATTGAAGAAACCATAAGAGGGGGATTATCAATGGAAGATGACCTGCAAATTACAAGCTTTTATAAAAACACTGGTTTTTCTTTTTCTGCATCTACTCACAATCTAAGTCAAAACCTGAAAACACGTGCAAGACATGGAGAACGAGATGAAACAACATATGCATTCATAGTCTTCCATAATCTATTTTACTATTCTCAGTCACGATTTTAAAGCCAATGTACAGACTTCTGGGATTAGCATATATTCAGCTTCTGAGGATTTTTTCATTACTGATGTACCTAATCATGTAGCAGGCTGCTACATTTGGTTTATACAAAACCAAAACAAATTTGGTTTGAAGGAGAAAAAATACTGTCAAACGTACAAACCAGTAAACTACACCAAGCAGCAGCAGCAACAAAAGGAACTAAGATGAGGAACTACAAATCGAGATACAGACTTTTGAAACTTGCTTAAAATGAAGGAACAGAAGAAAACTAAATTGATGAACAAGTTAAGCAAAAATCTTGAGGAAATCTGAAGCAAAAGTGGAGAGGATAAATTTAACCACTGCTTCTTCAAAAAGCTAGAAAGAAGAAGTAGTTATCGAGAATTCAGTAATCAAAGTGGAAAACCAAGAAAACGAGAGTTGTCACATCTGGCTGCTAGAAAATGTGTCAAATGTACAAAGAAAAGATCTACAGCAGTCTGCTTGCACAAAGGAAATTAAAACAAAGATGAGAATAAAATAATTAGTGTTATTGCAGAAAGGAAAGGTCAGATGACAAAGTTCATGCTATGCCATGATGCATTTTGGCTGACAGTGATGTGGAGGATTTTAGAAGACGCCATGACATTCACAAGGGACGGATTCAAGACTTTCAAAAAAGGGACCGCTGAATGTCATTGAGAGGAAGTCTAAGACGGAATGAAAGTATGTCACTTTGAAAAGCTCCTCTTTCAATAACACAAGAAGGGGCACTAACACATCCATACATGCGTAAAACCTGAAGTCACGAAAATAAGATAAAAAAGTCTTCTAGTCTTTTTGTCGCTTTCATATCCTTTGTTGGTAACACACTTGAAGCTCTTAGATTTCATCCTCTCCTTCCAAATGAGGCTAAGAAATAACTTATACCGCTAACTCATCAAGCTTACACACACAACCACATTTCTAAGAGCAAATTCAGACAATGCTCAGGCACCTGATCAGGCTTCTTCAGGATAGTTATGATACATGGACTAGGGTAGTTCTTCTTCCACCACATCACTGAGATGTCAGCCAAAGACTCAAACTCTGCTAAGTATCTGCTGCAGAGTGATTATGTTATCTATTAGGAAGGGAAACCTTATGAGGTGGGGGAAATTTTAAATACCATTAGGTGGTCATTGCTAAAGTGGTTATGTAGTTTCTTTTAACTGTGAGGCCACCCAAGTTTTCCCCTAGCATTCTTTCATTAATGAAGGACTGCTGACTGATGAGAATAACTTCTTAAGCCAGGTAATACACAGCCCTACCTGAGGGGATGTGATGGTCACCAACACAAGTGAGATTATCAGTGATGTTGAGACTGGAGGCAGTCTGGACTGCAGTGATCACACACTGGTAGAGTTCGCAATCCTGAGGGATATGGGTCCGGCAAAGAGTAAAATCAGGACCCTGAATTTAGGGAAAGCGAATTTCCAGCTTTTCAAGTTAGTCAATTCAATCCCCTGAGAAACTGCTCTCAGGGACAAGGGAGCAAGAACGGAGCTCGCAGGTCTTTAAAGACACTTTCCATAGAGCACAAGTGTTCTCTGTTCCCGGGTGTAAGAAATCAGGAAAGGAAGACAAGAGAACAGAATGGCTGAGTCAAGAGCCACTGGTGAAACTATGGAGCAAGAAATGCACAGGCAGTGGAAGCGGGGAACAAATATCCTGGGAAGAGTATAGGGACACTGCCCGGTTGTGTAGGGATGGGGTCAGGAAGGCCAAGGCACAGCTGGAGTTGAACTTCACAAGGGACACAAAAAATAAGAAGGGCTTCTACAGTTACATCAGCCAGATAAGGAAGGTCAAAGAAAGCATATTCCCCCATAACGAAAATGACAGGCAAACTGGTAACAACGGACAAGGAGAAGGCTGAGGTACTCACAGTATCACAGTATCATAAGGTTGGAAAAGACCTCTGAGATCATCGAGTCCAACCTATGACCCAACCTACACCTACTCCTACTTGTCAACTACACCATGGCACTAAGCGCCTCATCCAGTCTTTCCTTAAACACCTCCAGGGACGGTGACTCCACCACCTCCCCAGGCAGCGCATTCCAATGGCCAATCACCCTCTCAGTAAAGAACTTCTTCCTAATGTCAAGCCTAAACCTCCCCTGGCGAAGCTTGAGACCGTGTCCTCTTGTTCTGTCACCGGTCACCTGAGAGAAGAGACCAACCCCTGCCTGACTACAACCTCCTTTTAGGCAGTTGTAGAGAGCAATAAGGTCTCCCCTGAGCCTCCTCTTCTCCAGGCTGAACAACCCCAGCTCCCTCAGTCGCTCCTCACAGGGCTTGTGCTCCAGCCCCTTCCCCATCCTCATTGCTCTCCTCTGGAAAACTTTTTTGCCTCAGTCTTCCCTAGCAGCCTCTCTTCCCACATCTCTTGAGTGGATGGACCACAAGACGGGAAACCGGGGAGTAAAGTCCCTCCCACTGTAAGAGAAGGTCAGGTTTGTGACCAGCTTAACATGACCCAAGAGAAAGGAGGCAGTACTTGTCTCTGCATTTTTGCCCAATTATTACTATTACAGCTATTATTTAAGCAGCAACAACTGACTATCGAGAATCCCAGACACGCAAGATAACTGAGTAACAACACAGAGTAACAGAAACACATTCAGTTTGTGTGGCAGCCTTACCTTACATAGTCTGCATGAATTTATACATAAAATCAATTGGCTTCTCAAACTGTAATGCCTTTTGAAGTGAGGGTGGAGGATCAGCGTTAACTACAGGGTTAGTGAGACAATGGGGGAGGCAAATTAGGTTCTACCAAAGTGAATCCTGAACTCGCAACTATCATCTTCCTGCCTCTTCTGCTCTTTGAAGTTTCACCTTCTTTAAATTTTGGAAAGTGAAAAATTAGGATACTAAACAGTTTGTAAGGCCATTTCAAAAATTAAATGACCATCAGGAAACTGAATACTTCATCATATACAGAGGATTTACCATATAAAACATTTTTCACCTAAAATCGTTGAGCCACAAATAAAAAATCTGAAGGTGCTGCACACAATGACTGAATGCAGTGAGACAGCCCTAAAAACTAGACACATATTTCACAGTACCTCAATCAGAAAATCTTTTTTAAATATATTTCCTTCTTTTTGTCATACTACCATTAATTTCTCAACCAACAGACGAAGTATTTAACCACTGAAGTCTGATGTCATACAACATATACTCAAAGTATATGAATTTACTAATGATTGATTGGTAAGTCATAAATTAGCCTCTACCTCGTTTATTAAGCTGCATCCTTGCGTTATCCGGCTACTTACATCACATCAGTCTTCCTTGTGTAGTCCCCAAAAGCGCCTGATTAACTTAAATAACTTTATACTACACTTACTTCAGGATTTATTTCAGTATTTTGCCGCACTGAGCAATCCATATCACAGTATCTATTTCTGCATTTCAGTAATTAAATATCAACTTACCCTATGTTTTTCCTTTATTTTCTTCCTGTATTCTTCTTTATCAAATTTGTCTTCCTCCCGCAGTATCTCTTTTGCTTTATCTAAGTTGATACCACTGGGATCATCTTCCTCATCTGCTTTCGCCAAACTGGATTTTTGCACAGGTGGCCACTGCTGCACTAACTGAATTAAATAAGTCAACAAGAAAAATAATAGTGAGAATCATTATTTCCACATTAAAGTTTTGGTGTCCTAAATATTCCAATACATTGTTTTCCTAGACTAAATAAAAAGGCCATTTGCAAATGAAACAAAAACCCAAAACTCTTGCACAATACAAACTGAGATACCTAATTTAACATCACATTTGGTGAAAAATGAATATTTGAAAGTAACATTTCCATTACACCGTATTACTGTTTAATAGATTCACTTGAACTTTTTGCCTCAAGGAACAAATAATTTATAATTCTGATAGTAATTTTGGAAGAAAATGGTATTTGCTTTCAAGAAGTGACTCTCTAAAATATATGCAACAGAACAAAACACAAGTAAACCTAAACCGTATGGGTTCATGTAAACAATATTCTAACATATTACATGTTGGAAAATGAGAGAAATATTACATAAGCCTTCATCACACAGTACACCAAAACTCATGTTTTGGGGAAAGCAAGGAGGACAGATGTGGAGGCTTTTGTTGGTTATTGTATGAAAACTGGATTGGGAATGTTCAATGATTCAAGTTTGAATTTTGGACGATATGCTGAACACATGCAGCTTCCCTTAAATAGCTGAAACTCTAAACTGAAGACAAAAAATAACTTCATAGTCACCAAAAAATATCCCTATCCTGTCTTATGACCTCGTGGTATAAGCAGACAACATCTGGGGGTAGTCTTTGCAAAAATTATCCTTGCTTATGGATTGGTTAAGTGGTAACTCTTAAAAAGAAACTCTATAGCAGAAAACAGAACATTTTTCAGATACAAATGCAAACCCAAACATGTTTAGGACTCCCTAATACACACAGGATATTCACCTGGATACTGATAAACCCAACCTACTGTTTCCACTTCCGTAAAATGGAGTTTGTATGCCTGCATTTTCTAGGAAGATGCATTTCTTAAAGGAGTTTTATTTTATCAATAAGAAGCATGTGGAATAAAACAGTAAAATTTCAAAGCACACTTCTACGCAGCTTGGAAAAAAAGTAGGACCAACGTCCATAGATGCAAAATGTGTGTTTCCTTAAATAAGTCACCCCTTCTCTATTGTGCTAGTTTCCTAACTAGAATCTTTTTGCTAATTTTTTCCCTCTATCCTCACTCCTTTTGCTTTACTGCAAGGATACATAAAACATTTGTATTTTAAGATGAGACAACAGCTTTAAAATATCTAAAAATACTTGAAGATGTAATTTCCAGTCAATGGGTGAACCTCTAAAACCTTTTAAATTTTGTCTAATGACAGTAATTATATGGCTATATTCCCTTCACCTGCAGTATAAAATGCTTCATTTTATTTGGTCACAAAAGCAAATTATATACTTGTAAAGGTGACCTCTCTTTCAGTTTATGCGTTACTAAAATTAATGGAGTAAAAAAAAAAAATGCTACTTTTTTCTTAATGCTGGAAATGGTAAAACAACATACACAGCATCTGAAGCTGTGAAATCAAAAGGTAGAAAGGTTTATGGAGAGTGGAGACTTGCTAGTGAGGTTATCACCACAGTGAAACCCTAGAGTGAACAGCCTCCACAATAGTTCCTTTCTGTATGAAACCAATGCATTTTCCAGAGGCTATTAAAAGATGAGATAAATTACTGGCAAACTTCAGTGCATTGCTGCATCAGCACCAAGGGAAAAATCTGGTACTTCCAGAGATTGCTTAACAACAGGGAATGCTGGAAAGAAAACCAGGGACTTCCTTTAATTCCAATACTTTAACTCCAGGTATAGGGGAGCTTTGGCAAATACCTACAGGAAAATCATTTTAGATTTCTGTAAGGAAAAAATAGGCTCTTTTATTTTTCTTGAAACTGAAGAGAATAGGCAGAAAAAAGGCACAGTTCTGTATATCCACTAACAGCTCTCGTACAAGTATCTTACACATAGAAAGGTGAAAAGAGGTCGATTCTCAGCATTCCTTTTTCACAGAGGAAGTGAATCGTAAAAGGAGCTGAACAATTTTGCAAAACTTAAACCAATTACAAAAAATCACATAGTTCTGAAAAACATATCTTTTAATACTGATATAAACTGTAAACATTTTTGTCTTTGCCTTCAGTTCCCACCAAAATACAATTATTTTGAATTGATCTTACCTCTCCATCTTCATTAAAGACTATTTTTGTGTTGACTTTAAATTTCTTCTTTAAGATTTTTTTTGCTTCTTGTGTTTTAGTTGTTTTTTTCTTCATTTTTGATTTTGATTTATTCTATATAAAAGAAAATGAGATTTCAGATGGATTTTTTTTCTAGCCACAGAGTATATGCTTCAGACTTTCTTAAAAGCAGTTAGATATATTAAAATGTAATTCCTACAATACATGATTAAGAGTAATTTCCAATAAAAATTACTTAACAGACATTTGCATAAAATTGTTTTAAGTAGGCCATATCACGCAGAACTCATTTACTCTGATAACAATTAAGCATAACTAAATCCTGTTAGCAGCAGGACGCTTAATTCATTCAAATCTCACTAACCTTTTTGAGGTGAGAACACTAAATTCACCAGCTTATGCTGCTAGCAAGCCTCACCAGAAAAGAAATCCAGTATAACTGACTGAATCCATTACGTGCAACTGATCAGATACCACTTTCACCTCACTCATCATTATCTTTTCCCAGGCCCACAGCACACCTGAGTCATTTCTGTGTCAATGAAGGGCACAGGTGGCCATGCAAGACCCCTCCTATTTCATGACTCTTGTCCCTTGCTGTCTCATCCGGGTGCAGAACATCAGTGCTAAAAGATGTTTATCAAACTTAGCATTAAATAACATTTAGAATCACACAAGTTATTACCATCATAGGAAAAAAGCTATATTGAAACTAAATAGTAAAGACACCAGGGAAACTAATAATTGAGTTAGCAGAGATTGTGAAATGCAGCCATAACATCATTTATAACAGGCTGAGATTGTTCTTCCCTGGCTACCACTGAGAAAGCAATGCTGATCAGAAAAAGCACATATCAGCAGAACAGCATCCCAGTATAAAACACACTGGTACTGAAGTTACATTTATTTCTTGTGTGTGCAACCCTGCTGTAATAAGAAAGAAGAGATGAAGAGGTTACTTCTACTTTTGACAGAGACTGAGTATTTGACAGAGTATTTTCGCAGTTAGGAGGTAGTTTGCAACTCTAGGAGGACCATTTTAATTACTTCTGTAAAATGCAATGGCAATCCAATTGTCACATCCACTGATGACCTTGCATAGGTCTCACAGAGCTACCCATCCCATGGCAACATACTGGCAAAGAATGCAGAGATTCCCAACCTCCAGCTCTTCTGAGAGCCCTCCTTTCAAGAACAAGGGCCACATGCATTCAGGCATCTAAAGGGAAACAATACACACAGAGGACACTTTAAGCTATAAATGCCATTGCAGAAGAATTTTACAGTAAAAGATATTCTGCAGGAATAAGTGGGGACTCCACAGGAGAAGACTCACAACTCATTCACCATCCTTTAAAAGCTGCAAAGCTCCGCTACTCAGGAAAAAGTAGCTGAAAAAAACACCACTAAACTGTCTAAACTTGTGATAAATAATAGAATGTGGTCAAAGCAACCAGAGGAAAAAAAGGAAAAACTGAACTTTTTTCTTTTGTTTTTGTTTTTGTCATTTTAATCAGTTTCATCTCCTATACCAAATCCACTATAAAAGGGAGGAAAAAAAATTAACTCCGAAAGTCACTGTCATTACGGTCAGCACACTGAGGCACTGAAATATATGAACTATAAAAGAGAAAAATTACAGTCTTCCTAACAGGAAAAATGGTTTGTGACAGCTACTGCGCCGTGCTATCAAGTAATGACCATATCTATTATAGAAAATAGTAACCACAGCAGCACTTATGTCCTCAGTATTGTCATACAATTTTTGCTGCTCCTTCTGCCTAGGCACACCACCTTCAACAGCTTAGAAAGCCGTGCTGCTCCCTCCCTCCTGCTGCTTTATCCTATGAACGCAAATTGTTTGAGAGTCTGCACAAGCACAAAATCCTTATCTCAAAATATGGACTAAGCAGAACAACAGGAATTGCCCAGAGGAAGAATTTAAGGAGAGATGTACTTCACGGCAAAAAGGATGATGCTTCTCACTACCACAACATTTTTTCACCAGTTGCTTTTGGGTTTCTTTTCCTTTCTTAACAATCTTCCATTTCTGCACTGCCAGTATTTCCAGTACACCATAATATGTTAATGTAAAAAAAAGGTTCCTGCCAGATTCAAATTGGTATATCAATATTTTGTAAAATTGTATTTTTATTTTAGTTTCAGCTATTTACATTTCTTGGTTTAAAAAAGGTTTTCCCGGCTACAGAGCACAAATATCCAACAGGCTGTCTTTGCATACATACAGAGACAACACTAAACTAATTACTAAACCAAACACTCTTCAAATATGATGGCTATCAAGGCTCCCTCAGCTTCAGGTACTATCTTTGGACTGACTGTCACGGTTTAAGACCAAGTGGGCTCAGATACCAAATTATTTTCACCACAGACATATTTTACCATTTTACAAACAATATGATTTCACTGTTCAGCAGCAGAAGTGGTGTGGCCCAGGAGGGAAGTTGGGTGGGTCAGTGCAGTGGTCCTTGATATGGCCTGCCTGCCCCAAGGGGGAGGCTCTATGGTCCAGGAAAAGCATCAAGCAGGTCAACCATGGGGTGTATGTAGTCCTGGGGCTATTTTGGGGTCCATTAATGCTCCTTTGACCCTCTCCTGGGAATGCCTCTCACGTTGTTCTGCAGTCTCTATGTAGTCCTTAAGTCTCCCTCTTCTGTCACCTAAGCCTCGCCCTCCGTTGTGTCTCATCTTTCAGAGCACCCAATTCCCACACCTGAAGAGCCTCTCCCCACATCTCCCACTCCAATGGCTACACTCTATCTTGAACATATCTGAGCCAGAAGTTCCTCTAAGGGGCTGCAGCCTTGAAGCACGATGGGTTCTTTATATTCATCTGAGCTCATGGTCTCCTCCTCCTCCACCCATGCCACACCTGCGACCCTCTCACTCAAATACCTAATGCCATCATCCAAATTTCTAGTGTCAGTGCTTGTCTTTGCTTTGACCCCACATTTGAACCTTGAAACATCAATTTCCCACCAACCAGGAGTCTGATTCATCTATTGTAAGAGGCATAACCCCAATAAATAGCAGACCTCAGGTTTTTCTAATCTTCCATGTCAGCTCCCAGCTCCCTGTGTTTTCAAGCCGTTCTGCTTATTCAATTCCCATTTTCATCTTTTGTACTAGAAGATACCTGACAAGTTACAAGCAGTAGGTTGACATATAACCCAGATTCTCCATGGCTTCAACTCTCTTCTTCACAACCATTTCACCACACTAGCAGACAACACCAGCTGCTGGAAGCTGCCTGGTGTTCTCCTCCATCTGTTAACCTCACGTGCTGCAGAGAATGGAACTGTGGCAGCAGCAATGTGTCCTCTCTAACTGCTCAGGAAACAGCTGAAATCTGGTGTTCCGGGCTTTGTGGGCAGCAGCATTGCCGTAACAGCAGACGTGAGTGAATGGAGGGTTTCTGCTGACAAACATATCACAGTATCCTAGAATCATTAAGGTTGGAAAAGGCCTCTAAGGTCATCCAGTTCAACCATCATCACAACACCACCGCACCTGCTAAACCATGTCCCAAAGCACCATGACTACACGTTTTCTAAACACTTCCAGAGATGTTGACGCCACCACCTCCCTGGGCAGCCTGTTCTAACGCTTCACCACTCTTTTGCTAAGGAAATTTTTCCTAACATTCAATCTAAACCTCCCCTGATGCAACTTGAGGCCATTTCCTACTTGGAAGAAGAGACATCCATCTTGCCACAGCCTCCTTTCAGGTAGCTGTAGAGGGTGAGAAGGTCTCTCCTCAGCCCTCTCTTCTTCAGGCTAAGCAATCCCAGTTCCCTCAGCTGCTCCTCATAACACTTGTGCTCCGGACCCTCCATCAATGTTAGATTCCACCAAAGTGGTATATGACAATTGGGCATTAGAAGTTAAGAGTCACAAGAGATTAAAAAACTTTCATAAAACACAGGCTCAGCTGCAGGGTTGGGGGATTTTCTATTGCTACTAATAAAAAGCCTACATTTCTTCTTTGTTTTGCACATGCACACGCCAGATGGCTTGCTGGATTATTTAGTGAGTTAGATTAAAAACTAGCTCTCAGAAGTGGAGAAAATTCAAATATTTTGATATATAATGAAAAGCAATAGAAGTAATACGCAAGTTCTTTTCTGTTCTTCTCAAGAAGGAGCACACTTTTGTTTTCTGGCTTAAAAGACCTGAAATACAAAGGTTTTTTAAATGAAGATACTGACAAGTTTACCACATAAGATTTACTATTTTTCTATTATATTTTTTTTTCTGGAAATACAAGGCATCAGAAACATGAATGTCAGTGAATTTACCATTCTAATATGGAATATTTTTTTCTTATTAATACAATTTTTACAGTCAATAGTTTAGCCTGCGTATGTAAAGCTCAGCAACTCAGGATCAAAGCACTCAGTTTCTTACGGTGACCAAGACAAACACATCTGCTTTTACCTTTGGAGTATCACAAATCATGAAATTCAAAGTTTCTTTGTTTCTAACTATAATTTCCTTTTTAATTTCAACTCAACACGCCTGCAAAAGCAAGCACAGTATATTCACCACCGAAGCTGTCAAAAGACAGGGCTACATTATTGTGGCAGGGGGCAAAATATCAGTAGAAAAATGTTATAATCCATTTTCCAGTCACATTAACTATAACAAGCACTGCTTTTCTAGGGGATTTGTGAGCTTTTTTCCCCCTCCTTGCTTAATACCTTACAATTTCTAGGAAGAACAGTGCTGTATCTGGAAATATTTTTCCACCTCTCCCAACATTATCACATTACTTTACCCAGAACTCAACAGCAACCGCCTCTGAGAAACAAAAATCGATGTGGCACTCTATTTCACACACTTGTTTTGTATCTCTTCGAGAAACTGCCCACAATTGGAGTAAGTATCGCATTTGTATTATCACCAAGCACATCAATCCCCTGTTAAGCTACTGAGTTCGGACTCAGAAGTCACTCCCCACAGAATAAGACACAGGCTTGCCGGACTGACGCTACAGAACATTAGGCAAAGAGAAGGGTCGTCTTCCTCTTCATAGAATGTTTTGGGTTGGAAGGGATCTTTAAGATCATCTAGTTCCAACCTCCCTGCCATGGGCAGGGACACCTCCCACTAGACCAGGCCATGGAGAGCATACAGACATGGTTTTCATCAGGCAGGCACTCTGAAGCTTTCAGAATCTTGAGCGTCCTCCAACCACCAGTCTAAAGCAGCCTAACCACAAAGCATTACATCTCAACCCCACAAAATTCCTCAACTCATACTATGAGGCTTTGATTACCTACAGCGGAGACAAGGTTAGAGGAGAGAGAAATTTTCCCTCCTCCTGACAAACATCTAACCACAGAAGCAGCAGCGAGATACAAGCTTCACACTCTGCACATAATTATAAAACCTGAGAAAAAACATCAAGGGAAGCAAAATAACCAGACTTTGAAGTCCAGTCCAGATCACTTCAAGCACTTACAAAACTCTAAACATCAAAAAGCTTCCTCTTAGTAACACAATTTGACTCAACCAGCCATCTGTCTCCCCGTTGAGTATAAAGAATCAGAGAAGCAGAAATACTAGGACATGGTAATGTTGTCACAAAACTCGCGGCATCGTTTACCCAATGTGCAAGCCAATAACACACAGAGTCAAGGTACTGAGTTTTATTCCAGTTTGTGCAAAGTCGGGTGCTAGCCAAGTAATCTCACAAAGTTGGTCCACCTCAAGAAAATACCACACCCTTCATTTACAAGACTCTGCTCATAATTATATTGGATTTAAATGTACTGGTTCTCCATCTTATTAATTAATACTCTATATCTCACTGGTTAATGCAATTCTCATTTCCTACATAAATTAACTGTGCATGCCCTCTAATGTCCCAAGTTTTGGGTCGGAAGGTTTCTTGGATTGGTGGACCTTGAAGCAAGGGTCGTGATATCCCTTGTCAAAATTACCTCTGTCTCAATTACTTCAAAAATTCTGCCGAGTTCATGTTAGTTGGCAAACCATCAGCTTGGGACCCTTGCTGAGACAATGGTCTTACTTTTGGTTTAGACACATCTCTTGATTAAAGGTCTTCCATGGTCATTTACCATACACAAAGGAAGCTCAATTACTTTCTACAAATCATTAACAGATGCTAACCTAAATTAGAGAGGCTCATAGCAGCATTACCTGGCTCAGATTTTCAACTGTGTTTTCACATTTGATTCCCTTACATTAGCAAGACCACAAGGAGATGTATGGATGCTGCTTTCCTTCGTATCTGCGGTAGCTAGGTGGTCTCTATTTTAATTTCCAGCCCACTTCTCTGTAATGACAGCTATTTCAGACCTTCCTGATTTCTGCTAACTACCCAGGAGCCACAGACCACTTTGTGCTGTCATGAACACCAGAACAAGCCAAAGTCACTGAGAAGCACCAGTGCAAAGTTCTTCAATCCATCCCTCCACTTCCACGACAATAATCCCCCATCCTTCCATAGGAAAATAAGCTTTTTTGTTAACTTGTTGGGTTTTTAAATGTAATACAAGTGAGGCTAATTTTGGTTTGGTGAAGCATTCTGATTTTTTTCCTTTTTAATTAACTGTTAAAAATTAGAAAGCTTAAATTCACAAACAGCATCCAACGAATTTGCACAACATCTATGTCACTAAGCACAGCTTTTACCACAAAAGTTGTGAAGATATAGCAACAGGCAGGTTGGTACTCAAAAGACAAAACTCCTCACATGTTGTTCTGTTTGCTTCTCTATGAACTTTTAGAGCTCATCAGTCAATTATCAAGATCAATATGATCCTGAATTTTTCAAGTGATGGCTTAAATTAAAAGGGCGGATAGATGGGAGTCCTGTGATAGAACAAGGGGTAATGGTTTTAAGCTGAAAGAGGGGAGATTTACATTAGCTATAAGGAAGAAATTTTTTAGTATGAGGGTGGGGAGGCACTGGAACAGGATGTTCAGAGAAGTTGAGGATGCCCAATCCCTGGAAGTGTTCAAAACCAGGTTGGACGAGGCTATGAGCAACCTTATCTAGTGGGAGGTGTCCCTGCCCATGGCAGGGGGGATGGAACTGGATGATCTTTAAGGTCCCTTCCAACCCAAACCATTCTATGATTCTATGGAGTTCCTGTTATTTGGAGTTTTCTTCTTCAGAGTGTGGGTGGCCTTGTTATTTTGGTTTTTTTGTAACAAGTATGATGCAAGATTTCAACCAAGGTGCTGAAAAAGTCTAAATTATTGGTTGGTAATTCCTTACTCAATATTACAGTTTGAACAGGGAAATTCTAGACATCCAAATTACTTTCTACGTCTGTGTATAATTTACTTTCTAAACCTACTGAAACAATGTTTATCTTGAAAACGACCATTTTCTAAGGTAGAAAAACCTACATAGAGAACTAAATAAGGCTTTTGCAGTTACAGTTGTGAAGCTGAAGATAAATCCACGTTGGTACTCAAAAGAAAAACAGCAATCTTAGTATACAGAATAGCATAGATACAAAGCCTTTCAAAATCATAGCAATAATAATAAAAAAAAAATAGAGGAAATAAGAAAAGCTTCTAATAACCACTATTCAGTGGTGCTAACCACTTTATGGACAAAGACCACAAGACTAGCAGTTCACTACACTATCGTTGCCATTTAAATTGCCCTTCAGATCAAAAAACCAGCAACAGATACCAGAAACCTCGGTAAAGACAGACATGTACTATGGCAACGATGTGCTTAGATGATGCTTGTCTTCGTCTTTGATTACCATTAGGATAGAAGACTGTATCTGAATCTGAATTGTTTTAGAGTTTTGTGTTTGGGTGCAAGAGTTTGGTTAGAGAGTATGTCTTTGTAAATAACATTTTCTTGAAAACAGATTAAATTACGCAATGAAAGCTGAAAAGAACTGAATTTAAGATTAAAATTTCAGCATTTAATACAAAACACAGAAGTGAGGAATAAAAAACTTATCAGCATATAACATGATAAAACAACTAGAATTTTCTGCAATATATTTACATTATGAGCTTGGTTCTATGTTTAGACAGGTTTTTCCTACAATTACACATATTCTTAAAATGGCATTTATTTAGGAGATCATTTTACTTATATATACACTGATACCAGAAAAACAGGAGAAAGAGGTGCCAGTAAACATCTCCATACCCAGTATTTCTCTCCAACCACAAACAAGAACCAAGCTTAAGAACCGAAATCTTTATTAAATAGTTCTTCAACAGTAAATCTTACTCCCATTTCTAACAGACAGCACATAACAATACTTCTCTACAATACTTCTAAAACAACGAGAATAACTAAAATAATTTTCTACTGTTAAGCTTTTCCTAGAATTGAATGGATTTTCCATGTGACACCTGACTTCATTTCTGGAGGTGCTATCAAGACTAAAATCTGGGAGTTTTGGCAAAGGTTGAACAGAGATAGAGGTTGAAGTTTCTCCTCCAAGTCAGTAAAAAGAGTAAATATTAAAAAAAAAAAGATGATGTTGTAGCAAAATTTACATAGAATTACTGAACTTATTCTGTGAATTACAACATAAAAATCATAACCAGCTGAACAGTGGTAGAGATACCAGCATTTTCAACACAAACTATCTTTGAAGGACATTGTGGGTTCCATCAGCAGCTCTGCATTTTCAACTATCAGTTTAGATGAGAGAAAGGATCTTTTATTCCACACACATCCCTACTCTCCATTCATATGAAGTTTACTTCTACTTTAACTATGTCCTCTTACTTCTTTAAAGGTAATTTAGAAATGCCTGGGCACCATTCCTACTCCTGAAATATCTTCTGAAATACAACTACTGTATCCCCAAGGAAGAATTTATCATCTAGAAATTCTAACTCAATCCTGAAAACAAAAAAGTGCATCTGTATCCTTCCATCCCTGAGAAATTTTTCAATGCTTTCATTTCCTGTAATGAAAAAAGGATGCTAATATTACACCCTGTTATAAAGTTCAGAAGGAACCATGAATGAGCAGCATCACGCAATCATTTTTTCACGCTTTTTTTGTTCCTTATCATCCCCTCTCCCTCTGCTTTCTTTCCTTTTTACTCATTTTTTTAAAATATATCTGACTCCTCCAGAGAACAGGAAGACTTTAAAAGAATGCTTTAGTGAAGAGCCAAGCTCCCCAGCCCACAAACCAAACATCTGATTTGGGTACTATAAATTATGAAACTGTACACACAACTCTAGTATCTGTATACACCAACAGTTTTTGTCACTGATATGCAAAATCACTGCACCTGATTTTCCAGATCTTGACATATAAGAATATTATATAAGGAATATAAGGAATTGTAACATTATGGACAAAGCCACTATTTAAGAAATTTGTGAGTTGCAGTCATTACACAATATCTCACTCTGAAAGACTTCTCTAACGCACTGGACCACTAAACTTTGCAGTACAGCTATTGCATTAGCCCAAAAATCTCCACCACCTGTGAGCATAAGCAGCACCCATGTCCCTTTCTAATGCAACAGGCTTTTAGCAACTTAAGACCACGACTTCTCATGGAGTTTATTTACAAGAAAGGTGTAACAGAGAATAGTGAACTACTTTATATATTTCTAGGCAAAAAGTAAATTAATTTATGACTATGCCTGACTAAATGAAGATAAAGACATTCTAAAGATTGTAGTTCAAAGCCAAACATATTATCATAGTTTATTATCCTTGTTGCTAATACTGGCAGAAAAATATATTTCAAAGAAACACATATGAGCTAAAATATTCTAATAACTCAAAGACTGCCTCAAACTGGAATACACAAGAAGTATATAACAATGATTAATACCATTAGTAAGTGCAGCGCAAGATCAAGACATCAAATGTTTTCATTCCACCCCTCCCTGTCATTACAAGGTAATGCATCACTGCAACACAATCTTCCTCTGGTAAAATCCAACAGATACACACACTAACCACCTAATTCTCCAGCACTTCTACAGCCAAGAGAGGCGCTTCCAGTTATTCTGAGTATTAAATTGTTGTAAATGAATGAGTGTTCCTCATACAACATCAATTAACAAGTAAAGCACATTCTTTCCAACTGTTACTCATCCTTCCTATTCCAGAGCTTCCATTTTTGTGAGCAAGAAGAGACAACCATGAAGATGCTATTTCCAGTAACACAAGGCAAAGTAGAGATAAGAGCATGAAAGTGTCTTTGATATTCAACCAAATTACTGTCTTTTGTCTGTCACTTCAAAAAACAAAAAAACCCCCAACAACAAGAACAAAAAACCACCCAAAACAAAACAAAAAAAAGGTAACCAATCAATCAACCCCAACACAAACCCCATAACACATTAAAGTCAATTGAGGAGTTAGGAAACCTGCACCCGCTTCACACCTTTTGTTTTATTACAGATCTCCAACAATGACAACACTGAGATCTTCTCTCACTTTCCAGCAGATGTAAGATCCTGCCCATTTATCCCCCCACTCACATTCAACATGAAACAAAGTCCACACTAGGAATGCAGGTGGTGCAGGGAGACAAGTAGGAAGGGGAGGGCTGCCTTGTTTACTTTCTCGTAATAAGATGCAGTTATTCTAAAAAAAAAAAAAAGAAATTTTTTTAGCATACTCATTAAGGCAATGAAGGCTAAGAGAAATACCATAACATCATTAAAATTAAGGCTTAAAAATACTCCATAAAGGAATTTTAGGTCAAAAGGTGGGAGCAGAAGATCACACTTTAATGCTGTTTTTCTTTAAGGCTGAATATATTTTACCCTGTGAGCAACATGAGATTCCCTTTCTCCCTCAAAAGCCACCACACGTGGTCCCAGGAACAGAGCTGCAGCCAAGGCTGAAGCTTCTCATAACATTTTGTTCACTACATTCTCCTGATCTGTCAGATCAAAGATAAACAAATTTATGTTAGCACTCCTGGTTTTGCACACACTAAAACAAAAAGCTATGCCCATTTAATTACCACAACGAAATCTTTCACAGGCTGTGACCACAAACAGCAAAGGCTAAGTATTTTTTAAAAAAATATCCAAAATTTATTTTTGTTCATTTGAGCAGTAGGAGTTTTTCAGCAGTAGATTAGCGTGATAACCATCACTATTTTCCAGAGTTTTATTGCATCATTAGACTGACATACTCCTCCTCCTTCAGAGGCTTCTCAACCACAACAGCCAACAGAAGTAAAAGCATTCACCTGGCCTGGGCAAGACAATACTGATGCCACTCAAAAGAGAAAGAAGAGGCAATACTAGTTGACAGCCTCTAAGGATTTATCTTCAGGAGGAGGCTTACTTGAATTTAGCTCCAAACCGCCAGTGTACAGCCTATCTCTATGATTCTATGATCTCAGAACCACATCAGTGTCCTCTATAATCCCATAAAAAGAATAGACACATAGAATCATAGAATGGTTTGGGTCAGTAGGGACCTAAAAGATCATCTTAGTTACAAATCCCTTCCACTGGATTAGGCTGCTCAACGTGCCTCATCCAAATTGGCCTTGAACACCTCCAGGGATGGGGCATCCAAATGTTCTCTGGGCAACCCATGCCAGTGCCTCACCACCCTCACAGTCAAAAATTTCATACAAATACCTAATCTAAATCTCCCCTCTTTCAGTTTAAAGCCACTCCCCCCCGTCCTATTCCTGCAGTCTCTGATAAAGAGTCCTTCCCCAGCTTTCCCAAAGCCCCCTTTAAGTACTTGAAGGCTGCTACACGTCTCCCCGGAGCCCTGTCTTTCATAAGCTAAACAAGCCCAGCTCTCTCCCAGACATCAAACAGACAGCCCAGCGTGGGACACCCAGCTGGGGTGAAGGTGGCAGCTCAGTAAACAAGCAGCAAGCGCACCCCAGAAGAGGAGAAAGAAAAAGAAGGGTCAACTGACTGAATTGCTCATTGCTGGCAAGAGACCCAAGAAGAACATAACCAGCTTCTTCCAACCAAATACCAATCAAGGACAATCTGGAAAGACACGATTTCTTCCCAACTGAAGGCTGGCAGAGAAGCCACAATAATAACAACGATTAAAATCATGCCTATTATTTTTCTTCTTTAAAAAAGGTTCACTATATTTTGATGACTGACTTCATGCATTCAACACAGACTAAAAATTCTGTCGTAAGTGGTGCACTGCTCCTTCAAACACTCTCACTGCTGCCCCTCACTAGCACAGGTCCTTTCCCAATCCTGAAAAAAGCTGCTTCAAGGATTTAGAATTGGCTGAAAGCTAACACCAAGACAGCTGCAAATCATATTCTTCTATTTTCACTCCCAGGATCAGACAAGCACTCCTGCAGGCTCGTGGGAGGAGCCAGTGCTGGCAGAGCAGGGGCATGCAACCCCTTCAGCAACAGCCAGCATCCCAGCCATGCTGCAAGACGGAAATGCACCCTAAATACAACTGAGAATCCGGTAAGAAACGCAGAAAAACTTACTCTCAGATCTCAAGGTACACAATGAAAACCTCAAGCATTCATAAATGTGAGGAAAAGTGCATCTACTCTCTGGATTCCTGCCCAGGAAAAACACGCACCTGTGTTTAGGGTCACTGCCATCACACAGCACGTGGAGCAACGTGGCTCTCCAAATCCAGTAAATCATGACAAAAAAAACACTGGAGGGTCCAACATCCACTTGCACCAGCACAGCCCATGGGACTGAATCACTCTGCCAGGGGTTGGCTTTTGTTCCATTATAGAAATGCCCTGGGCAAAATCCCTGCCAAAACCAACATTCACCTCAAGTCTCATGAAAGAATTTGATAACTGTAAGCACAGTCATCTATGTAAATAGGTTCTAAATCTCACAGCACTAGCAACTACTTGCCTTAGGGCTCCAAAATTGTTTGCAGTTTAAATCTGCTTTCCCATGTATTTTGAAACTTTTTGCCTTTGAGCTGAAAGCCTTCATATCTCCTTTCTTTGCAGAAGTCAACTCTTAACAAGTGGTCAAATTCATACAAACATTTACATCATTAATATTTTCAACCTGGTTTTAAAAATATTATTTTAAAATATACACATCTCTTTCTCCAGCAGAAGCAACTGAAAGTTTTCAACTGTTGCAGCAATATATACTCAGACAGTATAAGTTCTGCCTAACTCTCTGCACTTAATTACAAGAGAGTTAAGAATCTGTTAAGAAAAAATGGGAAGGCTCGAAGCAAATTTATAAGGACTCAAAGTATGGTCACAGCCAGCCGGTCCCAAACACCTTTCCTGAGAGCTTATGCCTTCAATACTTTTCATACAACTCCGACTTGAATCCCTTACATGTAAAGGGATGTTGCTAAAAGAAAGCATGAAGGTGATGTTGTTTTATTTAAAATCTTTTCAGTCCTTCTCACTCCTTTAGAATTCTGTGGAGAGTCGGAGGTTTTCAGTTTTATAATTTTTAGACTAATGACAATGACAGACTGATAAAGAACAAAACACTCATTTAAAAATGCTTTCAGTTGCCAGGATACAATGACCAAAGTGTAGTAGGCTGATATGCTGAAGAATACTAAGATTTATTCTGTTGTTTCTGAAGCAGCAGGAAAGGTGGAAATACTTTTACCACTTCACACAATTGGAAAAATGTGCAGATTTCAAGAAAGTTCCTCAGTTTGTCATTTTCATTCTTTCCTTTTAAAAACAAGTTAATTATGTGTAAAAATTGCATTAATTCAGCGCAGATGTCCTCATGGTAAAACATTTAGGCAGGATTTAGACCTTTATCTACAAAGAAAAGGACTAGAAATTATGGTCCAAATTGAAACAGAAGACTAATCACGTCAAAAACAGAGAAAAAGAATAGGCAAGAGAGACTCTTATCACCAGCCAAGAACGTATAATATTTACTATAAAAAGATGGAGGTAAAAAGAGAGGGACGCAAGCCTTATCTTGTAAAGGAAACAACTAAAATTAAAACAAACAAAAAAGTGAGATTGCTAAACTGTATGACTGAGGCAGATACTGAACATAAGCTTGCCAAGACCTCAATGTTAACTCAGCTCTCAGAAATACTACTGAGACTGGCAAAGATACGAGACTGGCAAAGGCAACTTAGCTTCCATGAACTACCACATAAAATTCAGGCATTAATTGATAAGATAATCCCCATCAAGGAATTCTGAAAATACTTTCTTACTGTAAGTGACAGGTAATGTAGAATTGGAAATACCAATACTTATAAAAAATGGTGAAGGGAAAGGAAATATGACCCAGGCTACTCCAGACCATTACAGGCTCAGTCTGACCTCAACAGGACACAAAGCAGAAAAGCAAGTTTTAGAGGAATGTCGGATTACAAAAATGAAATGGAAACTGGAATAAGAAAAATATTATACCACAGGAATGTCAAAAGTACATTTGTGATAAAAATGTTTTCTTGACTCTTTAGACAAAGCCAATATAACAGAACTGATTCATTTGCATTCCAGTGGAACATTTAACACAGTATCACACTAAATAGTATTAGCTGAAGTGAAAAAAAGTCAAGCATTAAAAGAGTGACAAATGGTGACTACAGTGAACTCTGCTGAAAAGACAAATTCCCAGGGCTCTAGCGATTCTCCCTGATGAGTTCCTTGGTCTCAGAGTGTTGTGGTTTGGGATTTTTTCGAGGAATTTTTCTTCCTTTTGCCAATAAAGGGAATTTCAGCAGACGCGAGGGGGGATGGGAGGAGGACGTTTCCGGGGTAACCGGGACAGAGGTCGTGACCGGACATCCGTTTTCCTCTCGGACAGCAGTGGCGACAAAGGCAGCGGCAGTCCCTGAGTGCATGCGGTTTGCAATCTCTGAAGGAAAGATCACGGGTCATCTGAATCTTCCACAACTCCGGCAGAACTCGCACTAAGTTTCCATCTCCCTCCCCCGCCCTTCCCCGGCTGCGGGGGGGGGGGGGCCGCGCCTTCCCCGTGCAGGGCAGCGACTGCTCGCCAGCTCTTAAAGAGACCTGCATCGTGAGATTTTGGGTACAGGACTCAATCGATTTCTTAAGACTTTTAGGTTTTAGTTGTGATTAGTGTTGATCCTGTTTTGTATACACATATATTTGTAGCTAAGAACTGTTATCTCTTCTATTCAATTTTTTTTTTTTCCTGATTAAAGATCTTTAATATCTGATAACATATCTTAGTTTTCATCTAAACTAAGACACAGAGTTAGCAATGAAATGCCCCAACCGCACAAAGCTGGGAGCTGTTGTCAGCCAGATCAAGAGAAGAAGGAACAGGCTACTCAAAAGAACAAGATAGTCTTGGAAATGAAACCCATGAAAATGAGACGAAATTCAATAGCACAAGTGCAAAGGCTATTCAGAATCCAAAATTTCAAGTGAGAGCTCAAATTGAAGAGAGAACAAGCACAGGAATGGGGCACTTTCTGTCAAAGGATGGCTGTGAACCCCACTGCTCACACAGCCAGAGACAAATCAAACCCTAAGACCTCTCGGGCAAGCCATTGCCAGTAAATACTGACAGGGATTGATGAGCCTACTGAAGGCAATGGTGTGAACTCACACGATACACTATGTGCACCTCTAGCTTCCCAGAGCAAGGCACAATGAACTCAGATGGATTACGTACAGAGAAGAGTTACTGGGATGAAAATCTAATCTTGTGAGAGGAAATGAAAAGAGCTATAAGAAGCATCAGAAAGAATAAGACAGCTTTCTGGTAAACATGTCTGGGATAAACACAGGAGATGGAGAACACATAAAAACATTCTTTGGGTAGGAATAAATAAGTATGAACTCAGCATAAAAATATGTGCCGGAAAATAAATTAGGATAGAGAATAAGCTAAAAAACAGCTGAAATAATTATATAAGAACCAGCAGATGTTTGATATGTCTCTTTGTGACACCCAGGGACTGGGTTCAACCTAATCAGAGTATTAGACCCTAAAAGGACTAGAACTCAATTGCTATAAACAGCAACAAAAGCTGCAAGAGTATATTAACTATTGAATGAAAAAATAAATAGAATGTCTAATTCATATTTGAACCTATGAAAGATTTTCAGTCAATTTAATAAATGCAAGTATGTTAAAACTTAAAAATTTTTGACTATAGTCAGTCTTTTCCACTGTCTTCAAAGTCAGTGACCAAAAACATTCCACAATGTTTTCATTCTAATATTTCTACTTCATACAGTAGCTCTGCTATCAACTTTTTTAAAAAATGGCTTCACAATAAAATCATATCTTCAGTATTCCATAAAGACGTTTATAACACTCCATAGTTCCCAAATGATTTTTAAAGGAAAGTGCATTAGTGATCAATAGACGAAAGAGAAATACCAAAAAATACATTATAGAACTAAGTTTAATCTACAATGGTTAGAAATTATGCTTGTTTTTCACAAGAGTGTGTTTATCTTCCTTATAACATAATCCTTTATTTCAGGCTTTTAGGAAATATTTCTGTGAATCACTGAAAGAAATCACTAATCTTACAGCAAGATACTGATTAATTCTGCTTTTAGAATTCAATGTTATTTTGTGCAGTATCTTAAATTGCTCACATACTACTGCCACAAAAGATGACTGTTTGATATTTGCAGTATTAAGAAGATAAATGAATAAATTGCTCAAAGCATCTGAGCTTTCACTTTGAACACAATAAAACTAAATAAAATATAGAAACTAAAAACTGGTAAAGCATATTCCACAAGTTTTAACTCTGAAGTATCTCACTTGGAAATCTGAATTCTCAGTGTTCCTTATAAGTTGCCTTCTTAAAACACAACTACTATCACAAACATATTCTCTTCCTGGCCAAACCACTCAGAAAATCAAAAGCTAACTTTGATGGACACTAAAAATAAAAAGGGAGAAATCAGGAAAAGGATATTTCATCTGTGTGCTGTTAGGCTTCAGACACAAATCCACTGCCTGTCGGAGAAGGACCTTGCGGGTGTTGGTTGACAGCGGCCGAACATGAGCCAGCAGTGGCCCAGGTGGCCAAGAGGGCCAATGGCATCTTGGCCTGTATCAGAAACAGCGTGGCCAGCAGGAGCAGGGAGGGGATTGTGCCCCTGTGCTCAGCGCTGGTGAGGCCACACCTCGAGTGTTGGGTTCAGTTTTGGGTCTCTCACTACAGGAAGGACATTGAAGGGCTGGAGCGCGTCCAGAGAAGGCAACGAGGCTGGAGAGGGACTGGAGAACAAGCCCTGTGAGGAGAGACTGAGGGAGCTGGGGTTGTTTAGCTTGGAGAAGAGGAGGCTGAGGGAAGACCTCATCACTGTCTACAACTGCCTGAAAGGAGGTTGTGGTGAGGTGGGTGCTGGGCTCTTCTTGCAAGTGACAGGAGACACAACAAGCGGAAATGGCCACAAGTTGCACCAGGGAAGGTTTAGACTAAACATCAGGAAAAATGTCTTCACTGAAAGGGTGGTCAGGGATTGGAACAGCTGCCCAGGAAGGTTGTTGAGTCGCCGTCCCTGCAGGCGTTTAAAAGATAGATGAGTTTCTTAGGGACATGGTTTAGTAAGGGGACAGGTACAGTTGGACTCGATGATTTGAGAGGTCTTTTCCAACCGGATGATTTTATGACTCACTCGATGATCTCAGAGGTCTTTTCCAACCAGACAATTCTATGATACTATGATCTCCTGTCTGAACTTTACTGCACTTCTCTACCACCAAAGAATTACCCAATTTGAGCCCCAGCCAAGGTCTTAGGCACATGCACACAAAATACCACATTGCCTTAAGTGGAGAAGTAAGCTGGAGCTCCCAGGCACACCAAAGAAAACAGCCTGGACCTGGGAATAAAGTGGGGACACAGGAGCTTTTCTTAGCACTACCCAGACCCTGAAATTCAATCATGACCATCACAGGTCTGCCACATGCTCATTCTCACCCCACTGAGACAGAAATGCCCACCTAGCTCAGCTGGAGTAACTTTACACATTCTAATTCAAGCAAACTGGTGTGGTGAAAAATAAAGAGTTTGAAATAATAATTTGAAAAAGATAAAAGAAGAAAGAATAGGTTTAGACCTAAGGATCTGTTATCGCTATGGGCTAACATGTTGATCCTACTGCCATCTCACTGAGGTCTCCATTAAACAAAAAAATCCAACCTTTAATAGGTAGTACAAAAGATAAAGGAAAC
Source organism: Neomorphus geoffroyi (assembly GCA_033558235.1). NCBI lineage: Eukaryota > Metazoa > Chordata > Aves > Cuculiformes > Neomorphidae > Neomorphus > Neomorphus geoffroyi. The sequence continues at coordinate 16,012,618 of JAUMJM010000017.1, forward strand.
ACTCACCTCTTAAAAAACCCAATATCTTCTGAAGCAGTTTCAGAGAACGCATGAGTCACATATGGCAGGAGACATTTGTTCAGTTAAGAATAATCTGTCTGAAAGTCAGGTTTTCTAGGATGGTGAGAAATGTTTCCTATTTCAATTGTAAGTGTTTTCACATTGTGCCAGGAGCCACTCATTGATCACAGCTGGAAGAATCCCAAATGCCACTTACCCAGAAAGTGCACAACTCCAGAATATAAAGAATCCTATAGTTGCTTCATTGGAAAAGACCTTTGAGATCATCGAGTCCAACCATTCTTGTCCACTACTAAACCATCCCTGAGCACCTCATCTATCTGCCTTTTAAATACCTCCAGAGACTGTGACTCAATCACCTACCTGGGCAGCTGGTTCCAATGCCTGATAAACTTTTGCTGAAGAAATTTTTCCTGATGTCCAGTCTAAACCTTCCCTGGAGCAACTTGCGGCCTTTTCCTCTCGTCTTCTCACCTGTCACTTGCGAGAAAAGACCAACACCTTGCTACAACCTCCTTTCAGGCAGTTATAGACAGAGATGAGGTCTCCCCTCAGCCTCCTCTTCTCCAAGCAAACAACCCCAGCTCCCTCAGTCTCTCCTCATAGGGCTTGTTCTCCTGCTCCTCCCCAGCCTCGTTGCCTTCTCTGGACACGCTCCAGCCCCTCAATGTCCTTCTTGAAGTGAGGGGCCCAAAATGGAACCCAGCACTCGAGGTGCGGCCTCACCAGTGCTGAGCACAGGGGCACAATCACCTCCCTGCTCCTGCTGGCCACGCCACTCTTCCCCAAGCCTATAACACTGCATGGGGTTGTTGTGTCCCAAGTGCAGGACCCCACACTTGACCTTATTGAACCTCATCCTGTTGGTCTCAGCCCATCTGTCCAGATCCCTCTGCAGAGCCTCCCTTCCTTCAAGCAGATCAATACTTTCACCGAGCTTGGTGTCATCCCCAAACTTGCTAAGGGTACACACAATCCCTTCATCAAGATCATTAATACAGATATCGAGCAGGATTGGACCCAGCACTGAGCCTCAGGAAACACTACTTGTGACCAGCCTCCAATTGGATTTAACTCCCTTTATCACAATTTCTTGGACCTGGCCATCCATCCAGTTCTATAACCAGCAGATGCTGTGCCACCAGTTTCTCAAACAGAACACTGTGAGAAATGCAGTTAAAGGCTTCACTAAAGTCCACGTACACCACATATACAGTCTTTCCACCGTCCATTAAATGGGTAACCTTGTCATGGAAGGAGATCAAGTTACCTTGGCATGACCTGCCTTTCCTAAACATTTACTGGGTCTGGTCACCTGGTTGCCTTGTGTAAAGGCAGCTGGAGAGGGTCTTAACAGCAGAGAAAAAGTTAGGAAAAGCAAGAAAATCAGGAACAATGGCAGATCAATTGCCAATGTATAAAATGGATTTTAAACATGTGCATTCACATTGACAGATTTTATTCTACATGAAACAAGAACATCCTCTAAAAAATTTCCAGCAGCGAAATTCTTTCGTAAAAAGATTTTACGTAAGAAACACTGCTGACCGGGAAGAATCTGGGTTCTCCACATTGCTGGTGATTCAACAGTGATCCAAGATGGAACCACTTGAAATAAAGAGTAATTTAAATTCCTCTTCTCCGAAGTAAGGATTTTTTCAAGTTCTGTAACTGTGATAATGCAGTCAGATATGGCTGTTGCTAACAGCCAAGTCTGTAAGAGCAGCCAGTTTGACCTTCTGCACAAGCTGAATTTAAAACCACAAAATATATTACTTAGAAATATGTATGAAATTCTGTAAGCGTTGTCTCATTTTCCGAAATTGTGAAAGACCATATATAACAGGAAGAAAACTCAAGGAAATAATGCTTCCTACTGCACCTACAAAACTGAGGTTATCCCACTGTATTGCTGCATTGATATTGTTTTGATTTGCTTCAAAAGGGCAAAGATACTATGACTTACTCATACTCTGGCAGTGGAAAAAAGTCTGAAATGCTTTTACAAGCACTTCTTACAGTGCTTCCACACCTAAACGGCACAGCTTTTTACAATACAGTAATTTTTTTATCATGCATTCTATAGATTTTACTGCTCTAGCCATTTACAGAAATGTAGGTAAGATTCTTTTTACCCAACATTTGCAACTGCTCTGAGGAAATATATAAAACAGCATGTGTAAGTTTAGGCTAACATAGACAAGCAGTGTCTGAAAGATAATTCTGGATAAAAGGCAATCTTTCATTTCAACATAGGATGAAAGTCTTATGCTTTGTCTAACATGAAAATTTCCTTATAAAGTAAGGAAATTTGACTGATTTGTTTTTAAATGGAAAAAGCAGCTCAGGGTATTCAGTGGTCTATAATCGGGACACGACAAGACGCATGATAAAAAGTTCACACTATATTGCACAAGCAAGCTTCTTTCAAGGGCATAACCATAATACAGTTTCTGTGTGTTTAGCAGTTCCCAGAAGATAACTGCCATAATTTATTAACTTCTTTCTCTACCTTGTTGTTTAGAATATGAGTAGGTTTCGGTATTTAATACAACTACAGCAAAAATAATGAGGTAGCTACAGGCCATCAGTGCAAAGAGATTGATGTTTTAGCTAGGATAAAAGTGAAATGTTCAGTAATCAAAACCACATATTACACAGAGCCAGTCCACCAGTAAATATTTTTTCTTAATATATTTTATGCCTACCTTTAATACAAGCTTATGCAAAACAGATTATTAACTTTAGAATCCATCTGCTCACTTATTTACACTGCTTTAATAAAATTTGTCTTTTGATAAGTTCCATTCTTGCTGCTTAAAAGAAAATGTACATGAAGAAAAAGTCAAAAAACTCACCACATAAACAGACAGTCTAACGGCAACTGTGAGCGCGCTTCCCACAGCAAAAATATATTCCTTTTCCATGAACATTTGCTCAATCAGGTTTTACTTGTTCATAGTTCCAAGGACTGCTCCTCCGCAACGACCGAGGTTCAGAGAGACTCAAATTTTCCTATTTTGAGATTTGAGGTTATTAAGTCCGTCACTTGCAAAATTTTTTGAAACACTTCGGTTTTCAAAGGAGTCACCGTGAGTTTGTTTTCAGGATTTTCAAAATCATCACAAGGACATAAAAACTCTGGACAGTTAGTATGCTTCTCAATTCCTTGGGTGGTTTGAGAAATAAATTTAATTTTAAATGGAATCCAAAATGATATTTCTTTCAAATCTGAAAATCTTATCTGGAAAACTACTACATTTCCAGAAAGGTAAGAAATAGAGGGGAATAAAATTCATCTAATGATATTTTTCTTTCAAAGGTGAACTGGGAAAAAAACTGCAAAACCTACTTACAATTTTAAAATACCCAACACAAAACAATTTTCACTATTACTAAGTTCTACCCTCAGGGCACAGCGCACCACTAGCCATAAGCAATTCTGGCTGACGTAATCCAAGACAAAACCCATGGCGAGCAGTTTACTGAACAACAGGCAACTACACGATAGTTACAAGTTCTACCATTTGGGTTAATATAAAGTCATTTTACTCCAAAGCATTACCACGAGATTTCAAGAAAACTGCAATTATGTCACTTGCACATCTAAAGGGACAATGATTCACCAACCCTTTTGGCTAAAGGGTTCCTGTAGCAGAGTTTTAACAACTATACAGCAAACTCCTTTGTTAATGCATTAGCCCGTTGACTAAATAGCACAGTAGGCAGTCACTGTTTGATGTGCTATTTTTCAGTTGTAAAAGCCTCAGTTTTACTTAGAAGATAAAAGCACAATTTGTAGTGCAGTACAAACATCAACTGTGTACAGAGCAAATGTATTACACAGATTTCTTCCTTTTCGCTCCAAATATTTTACGGAGCAAGTAGGAAGCATTCTACAGAGAGCAGGATGGCATTTTACAAATTTAGTGCTTTTCTCACCTGAAGGGCAGAACGTAAAAGACTCAAACAAAGCAGGGACAAAGTAAATGAGAAGAGCAGAGAGGCACACAAGGAGGCAAGGAAACTATTCTCTATTGGCTATGTTGAACATGAAGAGGAATACCTCTGAGCAGGAGGTGAACATCAGGAGCTTTGAAGCAACTCCTGGAGAAGCACTACCTCCCTCCACTACAGGGGCAATCCTGGATGACTGGCCAGGAGATTATCCTTATGGTCATCCTTATCCACCCTTCAAGATGTGCTTTAGCAAATTTCACTTGGCCCCCTCCCAATATGTACCAGCTCCTTGCTAAATGTTCTCCTCACCAGAAACCTTCACACTCTTCACATCCCCTCTGCTACCGTATCCCCACCACCACAAAGTGGTGAGGTACTGGACCACAACACCAGTTGTATTTCAAATGGCACAACTTTCAATGGCACAAATATCAGTCTTTCCACACAAATATCTTGATTCCTTACTGATATGAAAGATGATTACTTTTACTTGAGTAAAAACTTAAAAACCACAGGCAAATCTAGTCAAATCAAAAGGGTAATGCAGCAATAGAAGAAAACAGTTCTTTGCAAGATTGGAACGAATATTGCTGGATTGTTATTAAAGATCATCACTCACCAATATTCCTTTACCAACTGTGATTCCTGTAAGCAAGTCCTGGACACCCACAAAATACGGGTGTTGAATGCAGCTGAAAGCTGAGGAACAACTCTCTGCCACCATAATAAACTTTTCCAACCAACACTGCTCAGGTGTATAATTATATACACAAAAGCACTGCTACGTCCTTAAGGCAGAATGAGAAAATACAGCACTACAATTAAAAAACCCTGATGTACAAAATTTCTCTCTGTAGCTGGGCAGATGGTACACTGCAACTACAGCTTATTATAGCACTCGTAATTGTCTCCATTACCTTGTGTCTCTCCATCTGTCTTTTATGTCCACCTGTTTTCTTAGCTTAACTGGCAACTTTGCCCAGCAGATATGCAGCAGTTAAATGCCCAGCGCAACAAAGCCCCAGCCTTTACTTAGAGATTTTATAAATTATCACAAATAAAATATAAGTTGCATTTAGTCAGGATTGCGCGTGGATTATTTAATATGTATATTATTAACATCCACAAATCATGTGGTTTGGGTTTTTTTTAGTTAGTAAAAGAAACAGATTTTTAGCATTCCCTTGCCTTCAAATGCAAGACTTTTACATTACATTGTAGAAGAGGAACTGCTAACCTACAGAACTGAAGACAGATGCTCCTTTTTACTATCTTGCCTCTCCGCTCCCTCCAACACTACTTAGTTTTCAGCTTGCCTCATTCCATAAATCTCAAGGATTAGTGTTGGTCCACAGACCAAAATTTAGGAACCAGCAACTCAGATGCATTTTGAAGCTGAAATGCTTCACTAGATTCTACTGGACTCAGCCCAAGTATCCACAAACAGAAGATTCCCACTGCTCATCAGACACAAAAATCTCCATTGCTACAGTAACGGAAGGTACAGTGAAATACTAGGTGTTTATTTTTATCCTGCTGCTTCCGCATTGTCAGCATTCTGATTACAGTAAATGCTCTTTGCCCACAATTTCTCCAATGTTATTTGTCAGTAGTTTTAAGTCTGCAAAGGAAGTTATCATCTACTGTGCCACCAGGTGAGCACCACTGTGAAGCACAACATCTCCTTTGTGTCCCAACCTTCTCCTTTACAGTTTGCAAGTCCCTGTTAACTGTGTCCTGGATGCTGTACTATATAAGAAAATACAACATCAAATGCAGAAACCTTATGCCTAGATCACAGACCATCTTATTGCTGAGGCATTACCACATCCCTCCACTAAAATATCACTATACTTTAGTGAAATACATGGCTAAGACAAGATGAAAGCAAGTAATAAATCTGGTAGGAAGTATTTGATCAGTTGTTTTAATAAGCAGTTAAAAAAGAAACTGCAAGCTCTAAGCCTTTATACCAGTCTCTTTTTTCAAATGTAAATTGTTAATCTCTAACTGATGCAATCTTTATGCTTAAAAATCCATTACTTTCTTTTCCTGTGCATCATTCAGTGAAGGTAGTGATAGGGGGACTATTTACTCTAATACCTTAGGATTTCTTTCAAATTATATTCGTAAAGCAATTTTTATTCTGATTGAGAATTTAATATCTTACTATTCTCCTTCTTTATAAATTCTTCTTAAAGCAATAAATACTTTAGAAATACTAAAGCTTAAACATTGTAGGATATTGTTTCTTCTGGAGCTTCCAGAGATGTATTTTCTACATAAACAGTAATTTCAATAAAGCTTTACATCAATCCAAAATGTTTCTGAAAAATCGTGTATTCATGGAGGCAGAAAGACAAGTTTCAGCAATCTGAGGTTACATAACACAGCGAATAAAAAGCACAGAAGACAAATATTAAGCTCTCACAATAAAAGCTATCTGGGAAAACAAAACTGATGCAAAGCAGTATCTTCTGAAATTCTTCTTTTTTCTCTGAAGATCAGTTTGCCCCTAAACATTTCATGCATTTGTTTATTTACTACTTCTACATATACTGCTCATAGTGTTATTGGTTCTTCTCATGCACTATTTTTCCTCAGCACAGGAAGAAGCACGTCCAGAGGAAGCCACGAAAATGATATGAGGGATGGGGCACCTCTGCTATGAGCACAGGCTGAGAGAGCTGGGCTTGTTCACCCTGGAGAAGAGAAGCTTCCAGGGAGACCAGGGGCTACAGGAAAGCTGGGGAGGGGCTCTTTACCACGGAGAGCAGGGAAAGGATGATGGGGAATGGGAATGGAAAATGTGGCGAGAAGAAAAAAACAAACACTTGTTAAAACAGCAACACAGTAGTGCAAAGCTAAACTGTAAAGCAACTTTTACTGAAAGACTTTTCCAGTATTACATGCAGGGAGGCTATAAAAGAAATGCTAGGCTAAAGGTAAACAAATGAGTTCTTTAGAGGCACACAAAAGGTTAAAGGGTCATTAGCCTGGACAGGAATACACTGAGCGTAAGGTGACACACCACCGGAGACAACCAGAAAGTTAGGAGTTTCAACATTAATTGCTAACGTAAGGAGTTTCAACATTAATTGCTAACGTAAAAATTCATTATCTGTTAAAAGCAGGTCTGAATATCTATCTCTGTGTGTACAGTCAAGGAGAAAGATGCTTGCTTTTTTATAGCAAATACAATGATCATTTTTATGTGGTTTTATTTGGATAGTCTGAGAAAAGCTTCCCATTTTGGACTACTTTGATATGAGCATCGTAGTCATTCAGAAGTGATACCAAAAGGCAACAAAAGAAGGAACATGAAGTTAAAAAAAAAAAGGGGGGGGATTATTTGGCATATTTTTTAATAAAATACAGCCATTATCAAACTACTAAAAAGAAGCATTTTCAGGAGAGTGAAGTAAAATTTAAGAACAGAAATCAGGGATATGGCATCGAATAAACTTTTCAATAAATATGTAATAAACAGAAACAGTACACAACTCCTACACAGTTTGGGATGAAGTATATTATGCTGTTTGGTGGCAGTGTGAAATAAAGATTTATTTATTTATTGTGAGTACTAAGAGTCTATAACTTTCCTACTGAATATGCCTTTCTCAGGCTTTGTTTTTTTATTACTATCCTTGGCCATTAATGGTCAATAATGTCTGATATGAAACAGACATTAAGAAATCCAATTTCCTTTCCCCCAGCCACTACAGAAAGCTGATAGGAAAAGCAGTGCCTATTCCTGTTATAACATGGTAAAGAAATAAGACCCAAATAATAACAAAATTCAAAACCATCGGTTTGCACTTTAGGAAAGCAGGGTTTTGAGAACTGCAAATACTACCATAATGTCAAATTTGGCCTGAGATCCCTGAAGATGGCATTTCATTCTCTCCAAGGAACCGGAGCCTCCGGACCTAAGCTTCCCAGATGTGGAGTAGCAGTGTCGGAAGCTCCGGCACCTACTGCCTCGGATACTCTAAGCATGAAAAATTAAAGCCTTGAAAGGGCAGGCTGAGAAAGAGGCTCTCCAGAGACCAGCTGGAGGATTGATGGGCTTTATGAGGAAAGAGGGCTTGCCAACAAGTATGAAATTCTTGCGAATATATATCTAAGCAAAACCAAACCTGTAGGATTATAGAGTTTCCTGAATAAATGACCATTACAAGACGACTTACTGGGAACCCTACAAGAAGCAGAAATGGGGATCCATGTGAGAAAAAGAAATTGTACAAGTCAGCCAACAGGACTGAAGTTGAACTGACTCCTACGTCTGCACATAAAGAGAGAGGTAAAACAATAGTAGTGGAGTTGTTACGCAGGAAGAATAAAGGATTACAGGTTATCTGAACATGTCTTCAGAACAATACAGCATAGTAACAAATGGAGCCTAAGGAAAATAGAGCAACTATCACCAGGTGACTCAGTGGGATGAAAGGATCTGGAACACCATTTGGTGGAAACAGTAACAGAAGACAAAGATATAAAATAGAACAAGATTCAGCGGGGGTTGACCAAGGATGCCAGGCTCAACCAATATTCTTCAGTTACTGAAGAAATTATTTTAAGAACTGAAATGCAGAAAAACTTGTTCTTCAATAAAGCTTTTGATGCAATGTCACATGGAAAATTACTACTGAAGCTGAAGAAGCAGCACTGGTGTGATTCAGCTAGGAGTTATCCAGCTATAGCGAAGATAGCGCGAAGGTGTTACTGGAAGTTTAAGAGCAGGACTGCAGAGGAGGTTACATGTCCCGTAAGCACAGCCTAAAAGGCCTGTAGGCGGCACCAGCAACCGATAGCTAAGTAGCCTATGAATGAACCTCCCAGAATAAAACCAACAGCTGCCACTGTGTGATTTGAGACTCCTTATGCATAACAGGGGAGAGAAAAGAAACAGCAAAAAATCATCCGTAGAAAGATAAGGAAATACGAACAGTGGGAGGGAGGAAGGAACGACTGACATAGAACGAAGTCGTATCAGCTTGTTTGTAGTAGAAAAGAATAAAAAAAGTGGAAAATTGTAAAAGGCAATGAGAGCAAAGGAACTGCAAATGCATCCAAAGGAGCTGAATCTCCAGGCCCTCAGCTGCTCTCAGGATTATCTGCCTCCAGCTCGCGATTATCCATCTCCAGTCCAACTCAGCGAGCTCCCACCAAGAGGCTCCACACAGCACGGCTTCCACTGGCACAGCTGAGCACCGCTCCTGCAGCTGCTTCACCGAGAGAAATCAGCGTCTGCACTCTGCTTGCTTGCTGCTCAGCTGCCCACTACCCCCATCGATCACTCTGGCAACAGAAATACCAGTCTTAGCATTGCTATTTTCAGCATTCTAATTAATTAATTCTGCACAAAGACTACGTTAATGATATTTTCTGCAGAAAAAGAACAGCAAGGCATAGCCTGCAAAGACCGGGAAAGAACATTAAAGGATGAAACACTGCAGGATGAGAGGGCAGGCCCCTTATATATTCATAAATAGTTAAAGTATAGAAAAGAATGAAGGACATTTTTTACAATGTAGGGAAGTTGTTAACAGTGTCTTCCAAGGATCTGAACTAGTATTTATACTGTTCCACACATTCCCAAGACATTTGAAGCAAGACTGAACAACTAGGTTAGAAAAATCTGTAGACAACAAATTTATTGCAAAGGATCACAGTGATATTGAGCAACTTGATAATAAAATGATGTACTGAATTACAGAGAACACAAAATAACACCGAAAAAATGGCTATCAACTAGCCTATCAACACACTTATGAGTTCTACATTAGCTATATCACCCACTTAAAGACCTCAGAATCACTGTGCATACTTTTTCAAACATGAGCTAACCACTTAAGTGCAGTCAAAAAGGCAAATAAATCAGGAATAAAAGAGAAAACTAAACATTATATATTCATGATACACTCTGCATTCTGATAGTCACATCTGCTCTCATCATCTTGCCTCAGAGCTATAGACCTTTTTGCAAGAAATACAGAACAAAGCAACATAGATCATCAGAATTATGGAGTGGCTTCAGTGCAGTGAAACTACAAGCAAATCCTATGTGTTAAATAGACCATGGGGATGAGGTCATGTAATATAATAAACCTTCTAGAAAAGACTCCTTCACACAACATAGAATCAAATTATATGCCCCCAAAATACTGAGATATTAAAATTGAAAAATAAAGCCTGCATAGGAAGAGGTAGATACAAATTTAATCTAAATAAAAATATAAAGCTCTAAATCAGGACATTTTTAATTATTATAGAAGTAAAAGCATGGCTTCCTAAACAATAATTTGAGCAAGAAGCCTAAGCCTGTCCTAAGATGGAACTGGAAGAAAAAAAATACCAAGATGATAAAAATCTTTTAGATTTCAACAGTTCATAAAGAAAATGCTGTGAATCCATGAATTTCAAACAAATACAAGGAAGGAGTTAAAGAAAAACTGAGACACAGGAGAAAACTTTGAAAGACTGTACAGTGATAAATAACCTGGTGGTGTACAAGGTTCAGTGCGACCTTGCAGAGTAGAAATAACAGTTACATTAAGGGAGATAAGGATACAAAGACTTGACAAACAGAATATTGTTTCAACATAGATCTGAGACTAGAATATTCTTGCCTTCTAGCTGTATTCTAGAAAAACGTTCTTTTGTACAGTAAATTTAATCTGTAGAAATACTAAATTCAAACTATGCTATTTTATATACTGCATCAGATAGCTAATAACATTTGAAATGTCGTGTCTCTGTCCAGAATCAGAGATTTAATTTCTTTCTTCCCTCCAGTGATGCACCTATATGTCAAGAAGGAACAGAGGAGTGACACCATCCGCCTTATCCTCCTTGTAAAAGCTGTGGCAGATTTTAGCATTAGAGAAGATCTTAAAAGAGTTCTCAGAATTCTTAATATTGCAGTTGCTGTGCAGCCTGGAGGCACTGGCTGCAGAAACTTTCCCTATCTTGTCCCTATCACCAGCGCTGACACACAGTCCCGAGCAGAAGACCAAGCGCTCCACCCAACTTGATAGCTTCACTTGACGTCAACTGTCAAGTAAAATACCAGAAAACAACTCCTGAGAACAACTCCCAGAACCCCATTACTGGCCAGCCTTGCAGACAATCCCGACGTGGCTGATAACACCAGGCAGTGTCATCTCCGCATGTGGAAAGCCACACAGGCATCTAGAGAAGTGCAGTTTCTTATTGGTGTGGAGGCTTAAATTCCATGAATTACACTGGTGCAGATTGTTCAAGGTTAACTGTACATTTTAAGCCCAACTCTTGGGTGCACTTAGGCTTGACATTAGGAAGAAGTTCTTTACTGAGAGGGTGATTGGCCATTGGAATGCGCTGCCTGGGGAGGTGGTGGAGTCACCGTCCCTGGAGGTGTTTAAAGATGGATTGGATGAGGCACTTAGTGCCATGGTGTAGTTGACAAGTAGGAGTAGGTGTTGGTGTTGGGTCATAGGTTGGACTCGATGATCTCAAAGGTCTTTTCCAACCTTATGATACTGTGCTACTGTGATACACTGATGAGGGCTGGCATGCTGTGAAATCATTTTCCGTTCACAATCCCTGTCTTCCCTTTCAAGAGCTTACCATTTTTCATATCCCAGTAGAAGCAAAGAATTTGAACTGAATATCTAATAGAAGCTTTGGGTATTCAAAATTTTACATTTGAAGCTTTCATAAGCAAAATAGAGCAAACAATCATAAATCCTTTTTGCCTTTAAATCAGAAGTCACACTACAGTAACATCTCAATATCAAAAACGAGAACTCCACTATGAACTGGATAAATATGCAGTGAAAAAACACTGACGTTGTAAGAGAGAACTATAAGTTTAGAAGTCACTATATCCCACTGTTTGAAGTAATCTCACAATGCAAGAACTAATGAGAGTAGTAAGTTATGAAAAGCTCCCTAAAAGTCTGTCCAAGAACAAGGGCAGCTCTCCACTTGGAGGGAAAGGAAGACAACCTGGTCCTGGGGGATGCAGTTACAACACCAAGCTGAAGACGGTAACCATTAGAGTTGGTTGCAATGCAAGAAAGGCACTGCCAAGAACATGCTGTTAATCATTAACACTGAGACACCTCTCCACCCTGAATGCCTTTCCTTAATCACTACCAGGACTTTATTGGGTCAGAGGAAACAGACTGAAACACCTATCAACAAACAAACTGTTCACCACAAGTATGTGCACAACATTTGTTGGAATGCATATACACATATTCATCTAATTGATATTCTGCTAAGAATGAAAGTAATTCGATATAGTATATCACAGGCATTTTATGCTGAATAAACATCAGTAATAATCAGTATCAAAAAGAGAGAAAAGTTATCAAGAAACCCATATGTACTAAAAAAGGCATAATTTAAACCAAGCTACAAAATATACCATCAGCATTACAGGCTATGTTTCCAGGGATGTTTCAGTTTGCATGAAAGGATACTTTGGTTATTCTCCTGATTATTCCTACCTACCATGTTTTGGTGGGCACACTAGAGCAGTCTCAGAGCACACAGGTTCCTTTCAAATGAAATGAGACTTGCAAACGTAGCCCAGGAGTGCACCCCAGGACCCTCTGAGTGCTTGTGGGCAACCGGTCCGGAGGAATAACGAGATCAACTCCAAAGTAAAACTCTATGTGTGTAGCGTAGACACGAGGTTTGCTCTGCAGACTCCCTTTTCCTGCAGTACAGTACTTGCCTCTGCAGCCACAGATACAGATAATTCTGTACAGAAAGAGCACAAGTCAACAGATTTCACAGGTTTTAAGTGTCTTGCTAGTTCATATGTCCCCACTTCTCCCCTCGCAGTGCCAGCTTGGTATACAGTCTTTTACAGAACACAGCCTGCCTATGTGCTGTCACATACGGGAGAAAGTGTTAACGTACCGATCCATATTTTGGTGGAAACAATCACTTAAGGGCTAGAGACCACTGACAGCATCACGCGGTATTTGCTAGCTAAATTCAGCTGCACACCAAAAAAAAAAAAAAAAAGGCTTTGCAACCTGCTGACAAAGATTCTTCCAACTGCAACTTTAGTTCCCATGAAACTAATCACAATCTCTTGGATCATCACAAAAGTCAATCCACATAGAAGAATTAGGCTTGGGGAACTCACTAAGAGTGAACACTAAATAAAAGAGGATCACAGGATTTTGAAGAAACAAAGGCGATACATGAGAGATGGAATTAATTCATACATAAATGAGATACATTTGTGTTACCAGGGTACCCTGCCAGAAAGGTTGAAAATGATAGATCTAGAAATAAACAAACAATGTTAGGACATGCCCTTATTAGATGTCAACCAGGCAGGTTCCTGACATCGTAAATAATTCCCAAGAAAATAAAGCACTCCTGGAACAGGCAAAGAATGAATGCTTCAAAATGTTCTAGGGAGTGGATGCTTAAAGGTGTCACTTATCCTAATGCAAAGAGAGGAGCATTTCAGATTAAAAATCACTGGTGTGTTTTCTAAGGGCACAGTGTACCTTTGTCAGAATCCTACTCTTCCATTTATATTTTGTCTTACAAAACATGTCATATAGTCAGTCAGAAAAAAATAATTCCAAGTAAATATTTTAAAATTTAATCTGATTACACATGAGCATCCTGTAAGAGGGAACAGCCTGGCTAGAATCTACTTGTACTATCAATGACTCGCTATCCTATACGCCAAACATATTTCTGTTAAAGCTCATAAAATGCATGACAGAACTTTACAACCTGGCAGAGACTGAAAGATGGGTCCCTATTGGTGAAAACACTTGGCACTATTTAAAACAGAAGACACTATTTCAGACCTTTCAGCAGAATTCTTTCCCAGCAAACGAGGCCAACAACAACGCAACAACTGATGCTTCTGGCACAAGGAACACACAAGAGGTCAGAGCACTTGGTGAGGGCTGGGCTGGCTTCCCACCAGCTCCCACAGAGCTGTGGGGTCACACCACACCCTCTCCCCATGACCCCAAGGAACTTGGCTTGCAGACGTTGATGGTGTGAGCTACAAAGCGCATGTAAACCTTAGCTGCAGGGAAATACCAGGTGGAAATCAATCAGGCAAGTCTCATTCCACATATAAGACATGGGTAACTTTGATATTTCAGTACTGAATCCAACATTCACCTTTTATAAGCTGAGAGCGCAATCACAGAATGATTGCTGTATGGATCCAGAATAAGAATAGCAGGTTTTCTGCTGTTGTTTCTAAGAAAGTAAACACAACAAAGTACGTACCCAATTTGCAAACTGAGTAAAATAAGTGAGCGATGTCTTGATCAACGTAAAGATCACTTAGCTTTTATAACATATATGTCAAATCATTTCCTCTCAACAAAAATAAACAGCAGATACTAACCTGTTTCTCTTTTAAACACGTTAAAAGATCTGGGTTGAAGAGGGAAAATTAAGAACATATACTACAAGGTCCACAGTTTTTCTTTGAGTATAAAATCTTTTGAGGTATCAATAACTCCTATTCAAAACAAATTTCACTGTCACCACATTTTCATCAAATTAAGAAAACATCATAACTAGGTTTTCAGTTTAATTTTGTACAGTTAAACGTCCACCAATTTCATTCAATATCAGCTAAATTATCAATATTTATAAGTGGAAAAGGCCTCAAATTAAATATGTATTATACTACTCAGGCAGTAATTTGCTTACAATTTGCACAGAGGATGCAAACTAATATTTGCTTTCATTTACACATAAGGTTATTCCACTACTTCTTAAATATATACAGCTAAAGGCAATTGAAATAAACTGCCTCATCCATATCTCCTGGTTAATTACTGGGGAGAAAAGAAGGTTTGAAAACCAAAATAGCATTTTAACATGACAGTTCTTGGTCTACAATGAAACTGGGGACTGGGGATTTCTCTAAGGACCCACTCTGGCTCTGTCACTTAAATTCTATGGAAACAAAGGCAACATTTAAAGGAATAGAGATTGCACTGTCTGCTCTAGAAATACAGTCAAACCTGCGTGACTCTATGTAGTAGCACCAAGTATCCCTCTAAAACACTGAAGTACCACTTGAAAAACCCCTCAGAACAAGTACAGCAGCACTTAAACAGCAACATCTGCCTTAGAAGTTAAGCACAACACAAGGCTCTTAACTCGGATCTCAGTTTGCTGACTCAACAGAGGGACACGTTAAGTCAGTGGCAAGTTGAAATGTGAGAATTGTACTGAATTAGCACACTACTGACCTCGAAATCAACACTGATTCAGGCAAGTACTTTGTTCTAATTGTTATAGGGAATAAAGAAAAGTGAGGCAGAGTTAGTTATGCTGTTTCAGACCAACAAAGGGAAGATTCACTAGGTGCAGAATGAAGTAGTCTTCAGTTCTGTATTTTAATAAAACACTCCTTCAAGTAAATGAGTCCGCAAAACTAACTTCACAGTATCATAAGGTTGGAAAAGACCTTTGAGATCATCGAGTCCAACCTATGACCCAACACCTACACCTGGTCCTACTTGTCAACTACACCATGGCACTAAGTGCCTCATCCAATCTCTCCTTAAACACCTCCAGGGACGGTGACTCCACCACCTCCCCAGGCAGCGCATTCCAATGGCCAATCACCCTCTCAGTAAAGAACTTCTTCCTAATGCCAAGCCTAAACCTCCCCTGGCGAAGCTTGAGACCGTGTCCTCTTGTTCTGTCACCGGTCACCTGAGAGAAGAGACCAACCCCTGCCTGACTACAACCTCCCTTTAGGTAGTTGTAGAGAACCTTCACAGCTTTGATCGTGAGTACTTCAGATTTTCCCAACCACCCTTCCACAGAGCCACATGTGACACCAAGAAGTGTAGGTGCTGTACAGAAGCAGCACATCATTCCAGCTTGGTTCCAAAATCCATACAATCTCAGGAAATTCCTTCTTTTTTTGAAATTCATTTGAACCATATTATTCAAAGCAATGCATTCAAGAAGAATAAAGTATGCACTGGGATGAAGACTCTGTTTTTTCAAGTGATAACAGTTACCTGAAGATCCCTTTACTTAATCAGTTTTAAAACCATTTTGAAATTTGATTATTCCTATCATTCTTTATCATCTTTGAAAAAGCAGAAATAGGTTCCGTTGTTGTTTTTATAAAGAAAAGCTAAAAGAATACAATTGCAGCTCTGATTTAGGGGCAGTCCAGTAATTCTGAAGCTTTCTGCATGATTTGTTTTAAAATAAATAAAATTTACACACACACAAATTTACTAAAGGCAGCACAGTATCAACCCACATGGAAAGAAGAATAACCTGAAGAAGCACAACTCTGGTCCTCATTTTTGAATCTACAATCTCAACTCCAGCACTTAGAGCTGCATCTAAACCAGTATGCACAGTTGTCAGCACCAGTTTCAATTTCCACTTCCAACTGCACACAAAGTCAAGATAGAGAGAGGAAAACAGTAATCCTAGAAGCCATTCCAGAACGCTTCTGAAATCAGCAGCAATATTTGCTTTTCGCTTGCCTCACTGAGATAGGGGAAATGAAGGATTAAGGAACTCTAGAGCAAGCCCAAGGGTTGTTTCTTATCAGTCTGGGGACAGGGGTAGCACAGCTTAGGACAACTTGAGGTCGACTGTGCTGCCTGCCAGGTTCATGCTACACTAGTGTATAAAGCTGTTCAACCATCAGCTCAGGAATTTTTGCAGAGTATGATAAACCATAAACCTTATGGTTAAAGTGTGTTACTTCACCCTGAAGTACCACACAAGAAAAGGTGTGTTCAGGAGGTCATGGGTGAGTGTGTCAGGCATCCAGCAGTGCTGGCTGTGCCGCAAGTTAAGGTCATTGCACGGAACAGCTGATGCTTGGGAGCCCATCAGATGCTCCTGACACTCCTCAGTTTACATACCTGTTCACCAGGTATATTACCAACCTGTCACGTAACCACATTAAAATAAAACCACAGAAGGACCTCAAAAGATACCTGGTCTAACTTGTCATGGGAAAAGGAGCCTGAATGTGAGCATCCAGCACTCCGTCCAGACATATCCCGAAAACCTCCAGCAGTGGGGACTTCTCCACATCCTTTGGCAGGTTGTTCCAGTGACTGACTGTTCTTCAAATTAATTGTTCCCAAAATACTTACTCTTAAATATATTTTATCTTGATACTGTGCATCTCTTGAGAATTCCAGCAGAGATCAAGCCAGTGCTTGAAAGACTGACAGCCTTCATACTAAAGATCCTGCCGCTGACGTTCAGAACTGCAAGCAAACACACAGGGTCTGAAGCTCCTCCTACTGCAAGCATTTTTCCACGCTGTAACCAGGGTAACTTGACAAACAACAGTCCTGCTGACTGCATTGCAACAGTTAATCAAACCTGCCTAATTTACTGGCAGAGAACTGAAAACTGCTGCAACAATAATCTGATACATTAATTCTGAGCATAAAGGCATCAATGTTTTCAAAAAGCACTCAACAAATACTAATTCTGTTTTCTGTGTCACTTATGCAAATATTTCACAATATGTCAAG
The DNA here is from genome assembly GCA_033558235.1 of Neomorphus geoffroyi. Taxonomy (NCBI): domain Eukaryota; kingdom Metazoa; phylum Chordata; class Aves; order Cuculiformes; family Neomorphidae; genus Neomorphus; species Neomorphus geoffroyi. The sequence goes on from JAUMJM010000017.1 coordinate 16,030,128, forward strand.
AGACCAGAGATAATTATATTTTGAATCATTATCACAAAGTCAATATCTAACACTAACTATTGTGTAGTACCTTTTGAAAAGGCTTTCATTAATTTAAGTTTCAACAAATGGCTAAAAGTTTAAGAAGTTATGCACACTTGCAAGCTGGATAAGCACGCAAAGTACATCATAGAATATATCAATAAAACTATTCCCAAATGCAGAGTCCTAATTTTCCACTTGTCATTTTAATTAGACAGTATTAATAAAAATCATAATTTCAAACCCTAGGAACACAATCTAATGTTGACTTTGAATAACATTTGGGCTATTCTGCAAATTAAAATCTGCTTTTTAAGCTATGACAAATATTTTTTTAGAATAATGAAGGGCTTTAAAACAATCCAAATCTTTTCTCTTTTTGTCTCTAGAGCCCATTTTTCTACATCAGTCAACATTTTCAAGAACTACTTGTACTGAAAACTCTTTTATGCATTTGTGTTAAAAGACAACAAAAAACAAACATTTGCTTCCAATGCATCCTAGACAAAAGTGAAAGCTCTATTTTCAGCACATATTGGCATCCTAACAATTCAGGCTTGACTAATTTTCCATCTCTGAACAAAGAGGGAGGGTTCTGCAGTACTTATTTCATAATTGTGCTTATCAACAAACCATTTTTGGTTTTGGGAGACACAAGTTTTGGCCAACCTTACCATTGTGTCACCCTCTCTAATGCTAAGGTGGCAAAATGGGAGGCCTTCTATAGGAAACATCTATAGGAGATACTGGAAATAATTATATAAGTACTTAAAGGGAAGTTTACTTTTGCTTTTTCACACTTTTACCATGTCAAGTTATTCTACGAGTCCCATCTTAAAAAGACAGCATACAGAAACTTCACGACGAAGATGTACTGCACTTTCAATCTGTCACTCCAAGAAATACCTTAAAGCACAAAAGTTTTTTTCCCCACACAAAACTGAGTAGTTCAAATAAAGGTTTGTTGTGAAACAGATTCAAACAAGCCAGTGTAAATAATGTACGTCCATCTTCATTGTGATTCATTTTGGCTTATTTTAGGCAGAAAAATAAAGATTTGTGCACTCACAGGTTAGACTAGATAGCCACACGTAATCTCTAACGTGTTCACTTATTTCTTTACACACCTGCATTTAAACTTTTGAAATCACTTTACTTTTCAAACAGTACTGGTATAATTTGGTTTTCCATTCACTCCAGAAAATTGATGAGATCAGGCACTCACTGCTCACAGGAGGAATTTCTGCATTTCCCTGACACTGCTGTATAACAACCACAAGCCAAACCACCTTATCCTTTCACTGAAACCCTTTTCAATATCTAATTTGTAAATGGATCAGCTGTCAGCATTGAAAGCAGCATTGAAAATTATTGCTCTTCCCCTTGAGAATACCACTTAATAGGCTTATGCAAATTATGTACTTTTTATTTACTGCCCTAACCAAGTCTGAAGGGAATGCACTGTCAGTAACAGCTCCTTTTCCCAGTCATACGCTCAGCCCACTCATTACAGCGGTTGAGCTTAGCACTTGGATTGTCATTCAAGAAATAATAAAAGCATCTCTTGGGATGTATCACTGAGACAAGTATACTCATGGAGTCTTAGTAAACTACAAAATTATAAATTCAATTATTTGATAACAACCTGCACAAGCAAACTGCTTTTAAACTTTTGGGTTATTTGAAGTACATCTTCACACTCAAGTGAACACAAGGAAATGCACCAATAGCTACAGCAAGTTGGCTGCCACCACAGCCATTCAGAAGCATTTCTGATATGAGAATCATCACACATTTGGTTACATAAATGTATTTCATATGTTACTTTACTTTTAAGCTTTCCTGTTTCAGATATAAGTTCCAACTCAATTTTAAAAGCATAGGGCTCGGGCCACATGAGCTGAACAAGATTAAGACTAAGACTCAAGTTCACACAACAAGAATAAACATTTTCTGACAAAGTCGAGAGACCTCAGCTGTGCTTTTGGAGGTTTTGACACTGATTAGAAAAAGAAGCTTTCGAATTTCAAACTACCTACACATGAGCAGACCTTGCTTGAGTGCTGGAAACACCAGCAAAAGTGAACGCACGTGGAGTTGGTCTGTCGGCCTCAGCATTTAAGTGTGTGTGTGTATATATATAAGATCAGATTAATTTCCAAATTTATAAACATTCCAGTTGCCAAGGTCAAGGTATTATTTTCATTTGCCAAATAGGTTGCAGCATTGTATCCTAGAGGCAGCAGATGCACAAGAGACACGTACGTGCTGTGTGTGACATTAGCTTGGTTGCACGACTGCAATTATTACAGCATGGCTATATCACTCGATGTTTGTACTGTTTTCTCATTTAAAAAGAAAATATTGCATCCACTCAGACAGCATACAAAGAATTTTCTTGTTGAGTGCTGTACCACCTCTATCTTGTCTGCCAAGCAACTACTTAAAATTAACAGCTCACAGGAATACAGAAGATGTGTAAGCAGGTACCAAATAATAATATAAAAAATATCTCCAGCTAACAAAGAATGCTGATTCCAAATGCAAACGTTTGCCAGAAAAAAAATCCTTCCTCTTAAAAAGGAGAAAGCTGCTCAAAATGAACTAGGGAATAAATGCCGAAGATCTGAGGTTGAAGAAAGACATAGCTCTAGCTAGAACATAACTATGGAGCTAATCAGGAAAGATGCTTCTGTTCTCCATCAAAAAGAAAAACAAACAGAAACAACTTCTTCATTCTCCCTTGCTTGTGGCTGACTGTATGAAAAAAGTTCACAATTACTTCTAGGGCATTTGATGCAAATTTTGTCATGTGACAGTCACTGATGCAATGAAACGTCAATACTTGTACTTTTGTTCAAATAAAATCCCTAGTCTTGCTTCATGGCTTTTTGATTCAAATAAATCACTTTCAAATTCTACTCCTTTTCCCCCTAAATGAAGAAGCAAAGCTGAAAATTATATCTTAAGGTTGGTTTAGGAAAGCTAAACAATCAGTCAACAGTGAATTGTTAACTAAAACTTAAGAGCAGTTTCTTCAAAGAAAGGTTCATATCTGCCTTTTTATCCCAAGGACAAATTCAGAGAGCAGTCCTTTCAGTATCAGATTGAACTATGTACAGGTTTCTTCACTAAAACAGTCCAGATTTTAAGCCTTGAGTCTTTTCTCCTGGGAATTTCTGTAGATAACGTGCCAATTTATTTCCTATCTTCCATTGCTGGGAAAAGTTTGTGTAAGATTCCAATAGATCTCTCTAACACATTTTGTTTTAGGCTTCAATTTACTAAAAGGTTCAATATTACCTTTTGTGTTCCAAATATACACGGATATATGCAGAAGTATAAACCAAAAGAGGTCCAGGATATTTTAATGGAAACTCAGCAGAATATACCTTGCAAGAATACCCACTGATCTGTGATGCTGGAGAACATTCTTCCTGCACAGAAGAGTAGCATTACTCAAGACTTCAATGTATAGAATCACAGAATTGTTTAGTTTGGAAAAGGCTTTTAAGATAATCAAGTCCAACCATAAACCTAACACTGCCAAGTTCATCACTAAACCATGTCCCCAAGTGCTGTACCTACAAGCCTTTTAAATACCCTACAGAGATAGCAATTCAACCACTTCCTTGGGAAGCCTGTTCCAATGCTTGATAACCCTTTCAGTGAAGAAATTTTTCCTATTATCCAGTCTAAACCTCCCCTGGCACAACTTGAGGCCATTTGCTCTCATCCTATCGCTAGCTACATGGGAGAAGAGATCAACATCCACCTCACTACAACCTCCTTTCAGGTAACTGTCAAGCAATAAAATCTCCCTTCAGCCTCCTCTTCTCCAGACTAAACAGCCCCGGTTCTCTCAGCTACTTCTCATAACACGTGTGCTTCAGACCCTTCACCAGCTTTGCCACCCCTGTCTGGACACACTCTAGCACTTCAGTGTCTTTCTCGTAGTGTGGGGCCCAAAACTGAACACAGGATTTGAGGCGTGGCCTCACCAACGCCGGGTACAGAGAGATTCTCTCTTCTCTACTCCTGCTGGCCACACTTTCTGAAGCAAGCCAGGATGCTGTTGGCCTTCTGTACTACTATCCATCTTATGTATTTCCTTCCAGACTTTTAGTACTTCATTTTTAGCCATAATCAACTCTGCAAGCCAAGCATAAGGCTTCTTCCACTCTTGTTCATTTACTCGTACGCCTCTGACCAGACACTTTGAGCACAAAACCACTGCTAAGGCCAACAGCTTTACCGTTTATGCAATACAACCTTGAATGACTTCTCTATCAAAACGAAAGGAGCATAAATACTACCAGAAAAAAGCATATCACCGTTGAAAGAAGTAATATAATTCTCTTATCAAGCTACAAACTCCCCAGAAATTCATGCTTTAAAGTTACTTCTTTGTAACCACTGTATTTGGACATCTTGATGAATTTGTTATGTTTCTATTGAGAAACAATTATAGGAAGCTTACAGATGAGAGACTGGAAGGGTGAAGAACTTTATAAAATAACTCATACACACATAGAAAATAAAAACATTATGAATCTTTGCCCTCAGAAAGAAAAAATATATTAGAAATTTTAAAATGCATATAATAAGTGCAGAGATGCACTCTGTTTCATAATACAAGAACAAGATATTACATGAAATTAAAAAGTCAGAATTGAACAAGAAGGCAGGAAATTCTTTTTCATACAATACATAATTAGATTGAGAAACTCATGCACAGGTAGTAACGGATATTAAGAATTTGGTTTGATCAAAAACGCATTACACTTTACGGAACTACAGGGTATTTGGATATAATAATATCTTCAAACAAAAAAATCTGCAAGACGCATTTGTTCAAACTCTTTCTCTCCATAGTTATTTCTAACCAATAAAGATAAAAATGAACACTCTGGAACACTTGTGGAATTGAACAGGTATTTTCTAGCAAAATATTTTTCTATAAATCACATTTTGAGAGACTTCCTCCATATCAGAGTAGTATGAGTTTTAACCACATCCATTGAAGTCACACAGCTCTGAAACACGCGGCAGTTACTACAGAATGCAACGCAGCCAACACAGAGGTCCTACCTGGAAAAACTTGGGGCTTTATGCCAGAACTTACATGGCTTCCAGCACTGTAATCAGCCGAGCACGCCAAAACCAGCTATTAGTTATCCTCTCAAAAATACGCTGTCTTCTTTTCACAGTTAAGTAGAGACAATAATTTAGGCATCTGCACCTGTAATTCTGTGAATGCACTTACAGGAATAACATTTTAAGCTTAAGGACACATGTTAAGAGCTTTGCAATGGCCAGAAAGATTGGGTGACCTGCCCCAGGCCATATAGACAGGTCTGTAAGAGGTCCTAAAGCAACTTCAACTCCTTCTGAAGTGAGCAAGTTACCTTTTCTCACCTTCTGAGTCTGCCAAAAAACTCACCCACCTTAACTCATGTATCTCAACGCCTTTAAAATCTTGACAAAGAAAAAATATCCTATTTCATAGCTTAAAGAACTGAATCTGCTGGAAAAAAAATTACATTTACACAATGCAGCACTTTGCTGCACTTAGTTTGGACACACCTTTATGGAGAGCAAGGAGTGGTGCTGCTGCCTCAGTTTTCTCTCATTCAGTGCTGAGCAACCATTAAAAAATAATAATATTTTATGTGGGTTTTATTCCCCCAGACAGTACGAAAACCGATGTCTCCTGTTCCTACCACTCGTCACTCTGCCTACAGCAGTCAGCCACCAAATCCGGGTCTGGGACAGCTGGCTTGTTACTCTGCACAGCCGGGATTAGCAATACCTCTCCGTTTGAATCCCAAGAGAGAGGGTTTGGGTAGGCTTTTTGTTTGAGTTTTTTAATTTGTGTTTGTTGTAAGAGTCTTTCAAATAAAGTTTTAAGTGCTTTCATCAACAACCCATATATTACGAGAGACTAATTAGTCTAGAGCCAGCATTTATAAGTGTTGCCTGTTGTGTATGCAGCTATCCACCAAAGCTTTCTGATACAAGCACAGCCCATTCAGATCTTAGAAATCATTTATTGTTTACCAACTTGGGAGTTAGACAACCCAGTATTAACAGTGACAGCTGTTCACAAAATAGTCTCTAACAACTGCAGTAGTCTTCTGACAAAACACTGGTTTAACTTCCACTAGCATTTCCAACGCAAAATAAGGAATACAATGAAAAGGTTAAGTAATCCAGTTCTGGAATCTCCAACGTAAGAAGGATACAGAACTGTTGGAACAGGTCCAGAGGAGAGCTATAAAGTTGATCAGAGAGCTGGAGCACCTCTGCTATGAACACAGGCTGACAGAGTTGGGGTTTTTCAGCCTGGAGAAAAGAAGGCTTCGCAGAGACCTTAGAGCAGATTTCCAGTACCTGAAGGGGCTACAGGAAAGCTGGGGAGGGACTTTACACAAGGGCAGGTAATGATAGGACAGGGGAAAACAGCTTTAAATTGGAAGGAGGAAGATTTAGATTGAACATTAGGAAGAAATTCTTCATCATGAGGGAGGTGAGACACTGGCACAGGTTGCCCAGGGAAGCTGTGGATGCCCCCTCCCTGGAAGTGTTCAAGGCCAGGTTGGATGGGGCCTTGAGCAGCCTGGTGTGGTGGGAGGTGTCCCTGCCCGTGGCAGAGGGGTGGAACTGAATGATCTTTAAGGTTCCTTCCAAAACAAACCATTCTATGGTTTTATTAAGAATTCATACATTTTAAAAATTAACTCATCCCAGAAGAACTAAAAAACTGATTTTGCCACTGGTAAAATCACATTTATGTTCAAGGTATCAGTGCATTTCTACTTTCTCTCCTAAAATCTACTATTCTTCATATACTTTTATTATTATTGTATACGCCTTTTGGTTAAACAATACCTTCTCTGAAATTTGCCTAGAGTAAAACAAAAACACAAAACCCCAACCCCTTCCCTCTCTGTAAATAATTAGAGCCAACACTATGCAATAGTTAGGTGACTTCTGCTGCTGCTCCTCATGCACAGGGGCATCCACCAAAGTTCAAACTACAAACCATAACCACTTGCACTGAAGAGCATTCTGTAGGATGAGTAGCTCAAAAGGGATGACTTGTTTATCTCAAGTCTAGCTATTCATTACCACACACAGCCAAAACATAAACTTTATCCTTCAGCATCTCAGCCTAAACCTTAAGATAAACAGGACTGTTCACACTGCTGCATCTACTCCTGAAAAGTGGTCCAAGAACTCTTACCACTGTCTCCTGGGATGAACAGGAAATCTTCACATTTGGCCTAGATAACATATAAAAATGAGCCCAAGATGGTATCAGCTCATTCTCTTTCCTGAAAATCTAACAACCAAGATTTCAGAATAAATACAAGGCTGGGAGAGTCGGCAGATATATCTTTCTGCACAAAGAAAATTGACTGGTAAGAAATTCTTTCTCCCCAGTTAGCTAACTCCTGAATTTTTGTTAGAGTCAGCACTAAGGGAAGGAAAAACAACACAGAGGGAACATAAAGCGAGGCACAGCTCCTGTACAGCAGTAAGTTTATCCTATAACCATCAAATTGAATACCTACAGAGACATACCCTGCTTCTGTTTAGCCTTTGTTGACTATGTTCTAAAACAGGGCATCTTCCACATGATCACAAAATAAAACCCCCCAAAAATCCCTGTTAAGAGCTGGTACTCCTAGCTGATAGTAAGAAACGTGCAGGTGTGGATCTGCTTGAAGGAAGGGAGGCTCTGCAGAGGGATCTGGACAGGCTGGACCGACGGGATGAGACCAACAGGATGAGGTTCAACAGGGCCAAGTGCAGAGTCTTCCATTCGCGTCACAACAACCCCGTGCAGCGTTACAGGCTTGGGGAGGAGGGGCTGGAGAGCTGCCTGGCAGAGAAGGAACTGGGGGTGTTGGTTGACAGCAGCTGAACATGAGCCAGCAGTGGCCCAGGTGGCCAAGAGGGCCAATGGCATCTTGGCCTGTGTCAGACCCAGCGTGGCCAGCAGGAGCAGGGAGGTGATTGTGCCCCTGTGCTCAGCGCTGGTGAAGCCGCACCTCGAGTGCTGGGTTCACTTTTGGGCCCCTCACTCCAAGAAGGACATTGAGGGGCTGGAGTGTGTGCAGAGAAAGTCAACGAGGCTGGTGAGGGGCTGGGGAATGAGCCCTACGAGGAAAGACTGAGGGAGTTGGGGTTGTTTGCTTGGAGAAGAGGAGGCTGAGGAGAGACCTCATCACTGCCTACACCTGCCTGAAAGGAGGCTGTGACAGGGTGGGTGCTGGGCTCTTCTCACAAGAAACAGTGACAGGACGAGAAGAAGTGGCCACAAGTCGTGCCAGGGGAGGTTTAGACTGGACATCAGGAAGAATTTCTTTACAGAAAGGGTGGTCAGGGATTGGCACAGCTGCCCAGGGAGGGGGTGGAGTCACCATCCCTGCAGGTGTTTAAAAAACGGGTGGATGAGTTTTAGGGACATGGTTTGGTAAGGAGACAGGCACGGCTGGACTCGGTGATCTCAGAAGTCTCTTCCAACCTAGTGATTCTATGATTCTAAATACCACAAAAAATCAAATTGTTACTCATCAGAGTTCTGCCACTTACATTAGCAAAATTAAGCCCTTGTAAAATGCTGAGTTCAGGGACTCTACAGTAAGGTTTCTAAGGAAAGATGTTGGAGGCAGCAGTATTTGAACAGTATCGTTTTAATACAAATAAATGAATTTTATATATATATATGAAATGAAATATCTGTAATATTTTAAGACTTTTTATCTTTATATATTATATACATATAAACTTTGTAGATATAAAATATAAAATATAAGGGTTAAATATTTTATGTATATAAATTAATATATTTTATTGAAAAAAAACTTTAACCCAGCCTGCCACACAACTTAGTCATGCACTCAATCCGGAGCAATCGGTAGCCCAGTAAATCAGTAAATTACCTCAAGTGAAAGAAAACAGGGTCAATTCCAATTTATCTCTGATCTACTTGCTGACCTTATCCTTATGACAACTATAAATTTAAACTATATTATCCTTGCAATCCTATTGAAGTAGAAGAAGAATGCAATTTCATCAGATAGAGTTTGACATTCAGATGCCCCAGGTCTCACAGCACAAGCACTGAATTTCTATTTTGTACCAAGTTCTTTTAGGCTGTGAACACAGCGAGTGCAGTAGCTGTACACTCCGCTCCAGCAGGATCTCAGGAAGGACAGTTTGAAAACGCAGATGATAGATAGCCCAAAACTGCTCTTGTTGATAGATTTCAGCCCCTCAGCTGAAAGCAAAAGAACAGGAAAAGTCTGTCTCAAGATAGTGAAATTCAGTTATAACTCATCGATCTAGGCAGGATAGGAAGTCCTGCTTTCAGAGTCCTCCAAAGATAAAAGCTAGAGCATTTCCTTGTTAAGATACATAAAAAGTATAAATAAAAAAAAGGAAAGGGTAAGTTTAAAAAGCCTGAATGCACTGTTTATACTCACGTTATAGGTTAACATGAGACATAAGCTTTGACCTTCAACAGTTTTTCCATTGTTTTGCAAATGCAAGCAACACGGGCTCCGGACACCCAGTTCATGAACACCAGATATTAATGTACACAGAACTGCCCAAAGAATTCTAAGCAACCTATGTGTAACTAAATGATATTTTTACAGAGCACGGAAAATCAGCTCATAGCATGTGTTCAGAGTAAACAAATCAAACACAGGAAAACAAACTGGTCACAGGCTCATAGTTAAAAATAATAACCTAAGTTTCTCCCATCACTATCAGTTTCCTTAGCTGCTCTATAATCTCTTGTGATTGAAGAACCTGGAGTCACCCTATGTTAATGTCACTACACACAATCACACAGCTATCCCTGTGAAAAACTTCAGGTCACCCATAACTAAACAACTGGTTTACGCTGTGCCACCTCATTGAATGTTTCCATGGTAAACCCAGGTCGCTGACATCTGTAAAAATACTTCTGAGCTTTGAGAGCTTGGTATCTCTTTGAAAATATATTTATGGCTTCCAGGAACACACGGCACTTTTTCTGTGAATCACAAATCAAAGAAGGAGGATGAAATTCTAAACAAATTCATCGAAAGTGCTAAAGATAATTGAGAATATGAAAGTTTGGGTTTAGTCTTTAAACAAATTCAGTAGATGTAGCATTTGGACATTAAATATTCCTATTTTACTGATTTTGTAGCAACATTATTAGCCCAGCTTGCAATTTTCCTTCCTCCTTTCCACTCCAAACTGAAACATTATCCTCCTCCCCCTTTTTTGTGGCATGCACACACTGTTTCTTGGAAGCCAACCTGAGACACACTTTTTCATACACTCCTATGGTTCTTCTGTCCAGGGACTGAGCTCTGGGTTACATGCCAGCACAACCAAAGTCCCCTGAAACCCTACACAAATATCATCGAAGATTTTCTGAAATACATACAAGGAAAAGAACACTTAGATCGATAATCCAGATTTTAATATTTAATATAAACTTTAACCTGCTGAATAGGTGCATCTATAAAAATTCCATTTGACTCTACATTTAATCTGTTTTTCATAGAAACGTTGATTTGAGCCTTCCTGCTGCAAAAATAAAACCTAATTTAGTTGGGCATATGTCTTTGAGAAGCACTGAATTTCTCAGATGGATAACCTTCTGAAAGAATTAATAATTACTTCTCTATAAAAGCTTTATTTAGACAGTTATGTGAGCATAAAAATTGCTTTTGCTAATTTTTGTGGATTTGACCTTCCTCCTTACATTCAGAGTTGAGAGACAGAAGCAACCGTATAACTAGCTATTCCTCCAGTTTAACCACTAAAATCCTTGCTATTAATTCCCCATTAGTTAACTGGGTGAGTATCTTCAGAGTTATCATATAATCCATCAGGAGCCACGCAACCAAGTCGCTCCATCAGGAGAGTGGGAATGTTATAGCATTCTGATTCGGAAAAAAACCAAAGCAGCAGATAGAGGTGAGACACGAGGAAGCACAGACGTTTACTATCAGCATCACTCAACCCCGTTATAGCAGTAGAGGCCAAGTGGCAGCTTCAGCTCAATGGAAGCCCCAGCCCTGCCCGCAGGAGTCTCTCGAGGCAGCGGGTTGTCCCTCTCCCATGGGAAACAGCTACAGCTCTGTCCAGGCAAATGCAAGCAACTGGAAAAAAACGGATTTCCACTGTCACCTGCCTCACCTTGGCAAAAATCAGGCACCCCCAAAGAGCTTCTTCCCTAAGTCCCTTCTTCACCATAACGGGGTAGTATCTTCTTTGACCTCCTTCTGGGTAGCAAACATGCTGCACCAGCAGAGATTGCGACCTTTTCTGGATTCCATCCTAACGTTTAGATGGGCACAAAATCAAAATGTAAAATAAGATCTGCTCCGAGGTACTTTACAGCTTTTTTCAAGAAAATACCTAAGAATTACCCAGATCTCTAGATATTATGGCCAAGAAGTTCCACTAAAACAGAATATGTTGTTACACCGGTACAGCCACACAGGCAAGAAATTCACCTAGCTATATTCACCCATAGAAAAAGGACAGGTGAGATCAGCTTTCAACTACATCAGTTACCATCCAGCCCAAAATCAGCACAGTGTGGGTACCACGACAGCCCAACCCCTTTCGGAGACCACTTAATGCTACATGTGGAATTCCTTTTAATTGCTATTTCAGCAACTAAAACAAAAACTGAAAACAGCATGCCAAGACTTTTGTTCCATTGAGATGCTCACACGTGACACAAAGACTCAACCTAAAATTACATTTCAATTTTCTAATTTTTTTTTTTTCCACTAGAACTACATAGCATTTCTCATACCACTATTTATTTGTTCGTCTCTTCTCAATTTACCCAGTAAACACTCCATTGTAGCTGTCTTAGTTTTAATTATTAGTAGCTGTTCCACATTACATCATGAAATGTTTTAGAAGACTATTATTGCTCATAAGTGCTTAAAAAGTATCCAGAGGTAAAATAAAATATGAAGATGGTATTTTTCCAACCATAAAAGAAGTTAGCAGTAACAGAGAAATATCAAGATTGATTAGCTTCAATGACCCACTGAAAAATTCAGCTATGCTAAAAAGAATAAAATACTTCTTGAAAATGGAGAGAAGTCAAAATAATTTATGCTTTAAATTTCCTACATTAATAAAGGACTGGGAGAGTACAGACGCAAGAATAAAATCAGCTAATGAAAACATAACACTTCCTTGGCTTTCAGTAAATGATGATCTTGAAACCAAAGAAAGACAAATTACCTGCAGACGTGGTACATAAAACTTTTATTTTAAGGCTTGACTTATTAAGCTAATTATAATACTTGAACCAGCAAGGAGCAGAAATTTGACTCAAGATCAGTCAATCAAAATATTCAACCTTCAACTCCCACACGATCTTTTCTATACCTAAGGAACTATGGGTTCCCTTCAAATTACTTGCAACATTTGATAACATTCAGTAACAAAGTGCCCCTAAGCTAAATGCTGCCTTAATTTGCATTCGCACATTGCATTTCCAATTTACATCACATATCATTCACCTCCTCCATAACAGTACCACATTTTTTTCTCACATTCTTCTGTGTGCTAAAATAAAGTCTCTCTTGCAGGCCAAAGGAATATTTGCTGGAGTACCTTTATCTTCAGCTGCTGCCTTCTTATTATGTCTTCTGCTATCTTTCTTTTCAATTCCACACTCACCTCTTTAAGTAATTTTTTCATGTTGCATTGAAACCACTGGAAAAAGCTACTAGTAATGGTGGATTTCAAATCTCTTCATGTCTCCAGATCCAGACAGGATGCCTTTTGAAAGATGCACTTAAGGAAAATTCAATTTTGGCATTCAATACAGGAGTGATAAGAGTAAAAAATCAGGGTTATGATATCCATGGAAGTCAGAACACTTGACCACTTCCCTTTACATCTATAAAATATAACTACTGCAGCACTAAAGAGCTGTAAAGAAGGGGAGGGGGGATCATCTACCGGATACGCAGACAATATTCTAAATAGCGGTATAGAGCAACGTGCTAACACATATTTTAAAAAAATAGCACAAGAGAGTTAGTGTAACTTTCCATGAAACATGACATTAAGAGAGAAAGGAATCTGTTGACACTATCCTATGGGCTCCCCAAGGATCAGGCTGGAAAGATGCCCCATGGATTTGTCACCCCTATAGAAAGCATTAGCCTTTCAGCTCTGGTCTCCAGCCTTATCCCTTCTTTCTCCCTTCAATCCCTTCTTCGCATCAGTCCCAATAGCTTCTGTCACAGCTATTTACAAAGCTTCCTACAGGGCGCCTCCTCCTTCCAGCGCTGTTTCTAAACTGATCTAAGAGATGTACGCACTAGAAATGTTCATTCAAAATTTGTGTCCTAAATCTGGAAGATAATTATTTCTTTGCAGTCCACTAATCAAAACACACTTTGCATCACTCACCAACCCACCACATTCTCATTGATAGCACCTCAATTTCTGCAACTGGTCATTATTTTTTTGTTACCATGTCGTTGTGACACATAGCACACACAAATATATTCTAGATGGTATACTTCTTTTTAAAAAGCTTCAGCTTTTTGTGACTACAATAAAGATTAATAGGTAAACAAGAACATATTTATACTTTTGAGACAACACTGTTAGCGAAGCTATTGGAACAAAGGGTAGAGAAAATAACAAATTACTATAACTGTAGCTGTTAAACAAATAAAAAAACCAAACAAGTCTTTTACCCGAGTCCTTAAGATTGTTCCAGAAATGGCAGTGAAAACACTATGAAAACAAAGACTCAGAATTTTAACTTTGTCCTACAAATATACTTCCCATTTCCAATTCAAGTGAGTCTCAAATTTCAACCTGAAGTGAAAACCTCAAGAAACGGGACACTACAAAACACAGAGAACACCTGCCCTGCAGAGGACTCATCCGTGAGCCAGGATGTGTAAACTTCCACAGAACCTCTAAGAAAGCGCCCTCCTCCCATGCCCAATCTCACATTACCTAGACATCACAGGACATAACTGCAACAGTTCACAGTGCTTTATTCTTTAGCAGAGATGATGTAATTCTAGATCAGTGCACAATTCCCAAAATAGATGAGCAAACCAAGGAACCGTCCACTTCTGCAAGCTCAAATCAGCAAATTCCCTTAGCTGGAGTATAAGAGGATCCAGCTAAACATGTGCCTACACCATCACAAGCCCACAAAGAGCTACAGTTGAGGTCCATTTTGGTTTTCAGTGTTACCTTAATATAAACAAACCTCAGACAGAAATGCGAAAGGCAGCTGTTAATATCCATTTTAGGATTATGAGCTTGGGGTTTTATCTCCCTTTGTTAGAAGAAAAAGGGTTTGGAGTGTCATCGGGATTTGCGACCTCACCAGAAAGACCTCCCTGCCCAGCATTAGATGTATAAAGAAGCCTAATGCAAGAACATCACGTAGCAGACCAACAAAATTCAGACTATTACCATATAAACAGGGCAAGAGTAATGACTGCAAAAATAATATATCCCCAAAATGATAAGGCATTATTTCTCCATCAAGACAGAACTAGGCCCATGTTGTGAACCCAGTAATAAGCTGCCACTGCAGAGATGGTGTTTTGAGGTCTCGAGCACTCTGACTCGAAAATAAGAAAGTGCCAACGTAAACAAAAAATCAACTAATATTCATTTTGCTCAACGCAGAGACTATGGAAGCAAGGAAGGCTGTCTTTCACCAGCATCTCCCTAGAACGCCCACAAGGACAGAAATCTGTTCTTTCTCAGAAAGAGTCTTACTTTTAACAACATCCAAGCGCATCTTCTAAACATCAGTTAATTTACGCTACTAGTATGCTACCAAGCCAACACAAAGCTCGGACAGCATGCTTTTTGCAGAGAAGACAGTTCCAGCAACTCCAGTTTAAAATGAACAGTGGCAGTACTAGCTATTATTTCAAATAGATATTGGTTTGTATTCCCTTCCTAGCATACTCACAGAAAGGCTGGCACGGCACAAGTATCTCAAACTCACTCCCTCCTCTTCCACACTGCTTGATGATAAACCTAGTTTTAATCACAACAATAATGAGGCTGCCATATTTTGTCCTACACACACAGTCTTTCTGCAAGAAGCACAGTCAACTTTACCACAGAAAAATACCATGAGAAACAGTTCTAAATAACACTTTGTAGTCTTGGTTACGTAGGGGACAGATCTGAGAGAAATTTTACTGCCATTTAGCTTCTCAAAAAGTTATCCTTGTCAGTTTGTTTCCCATGGGCTTCCCCCACTCAAGGACACCAACACTTCTTCCCATCTGTACAATTTTTCTGAGGGATTTACTGATTCACCTCTCAAGTACAACCCTATTACTTCACCTGGGGTCTATACAAACCTCCAGAGGCATAAGGAACAGGGAAAGTGCTCTACCTTGATTCAGTGAGCAGTAGCTAGACCACGATTTACTGCTGGAAGAACAACCACATGCAGCTCAGTAAAGAAGAGGAACAACACTGTGTTGAAATAAGTGGAGAGCTACCACAGGGACAGGTATGGTACAGGTAATGAAGGATGGGAAGACCTTGAAGACTTCCCTGCCAGGCCAGCCCAAAAGCAATTTATACTTCATTTACTTTTGACTGAAATAAAGCTAGCAGCTGTGGCCTTAACTGGTTTAGTTTCCTTTCACTCATTCAGAGTAAAGCTCCTTTAAGAGATTTTTATTCTCAGAGGCAGTAGCTGTTCCTTTACTTAAGACAAGAGAGCACAGGGCCCAGCCTACAGAAGGTAAGAGACTCCCTTCCCAGCCATTCCTGCCAACTCTACAGCTCTTCTCAGCTGGGACAAATTAGTCTCATGGAAACAAGGCGCATCAGCTCCATGGGACCAGGCAGATTTTCTGTGATCGCTGGCCTAGTTCCTGGTCAGTCAGCAAGTCTCTATTTGTAAACAGTGTACTACACACACTTTTCCCTTTTTAAAATACTCATTACTCTACATTTGCATGTTCCTGTAATGAACTACACAGGGATTCATCTTAGCTAACAGCTGATGAATCATCACCAAACCCACTAATTTTTTCCCCCTATAATTATCAAATTATTCCAGCTAAAAATTACACAGCTCACATATAAATTCAGAAAACTGCCCCAAAATATTGTTTGAATTGTGTACAGGTAGTTTGTTAAGCAGTTCTTGGAGTAGCAAATGTCTGTATCAGAGAAGACATTCACATATATAGTAAAGAATAATTCTAACTGTACGCTGTGCTGACAGTAGTCAGGAGACTCGGGATATGTATTTGTTAGTAGATTTGCTTTATTACTGTTTTGGGAAGCAGCATTTCCTTTAAAAATTAGTGCTGTATAATTTCATAACTTCAGCACTCAACTTATTCTAGAATATCACTTATCCAAAAACTACGTCATAGTTACAAATACATCCAATACCATCATTCAGCAAGCATTCAGCCACTAATGACTTTAAATGAAATTGTGGCATTTTAGAACTTACAAATCCTATGGATTCAGAGAATATTGATTACAACTAGGTAGTCGTAATGCAGAGTATTTGGCTCATTCTCATCTATGAAACTGCTGCAATATATTAAACAAGGCTATAAATCAGTGACTAAGCACAATTAAAACTGAGGGTATTACTGCAGGCTTGAGTAACCCACTAGAAGTATTTAACAAATGATATTTTAAGGAATCATTTTAAATCAGACGGTACTCTAATACTTCTTGAGATACAGGACCGCGCACGTCTGTCATTTCAAGTCTATTCAATCACAAGACAAAGTGTGCCTCATTCCAACCTCAATTCGCACCAGAGGCTGAAACGTGAGCATGTAAGCAACAGCGTAGCCTGCTCACATCACGCTGCACTGCCCAAACCATCAACCCACCAGCAAGAGCTTCGCTAAAGAACAAGTCCGCAACTTCCACAGTTAAACACGAGTTTCTGAGTACTTCAGCATACATTTGCCACAAAAGCACTTCACAAAATAGCTTCATCTCATTCAGCAAACAATGTGATACTTCAGCGGGTTCAGCAGAGCAAAGATGACTTGTGAGACTGCTTCAGATGGGAAATGGAATTAAGGAATCATGGAATTCAACCCACAGCTTCAGCAACTGAAATAAAAATGTGGCGCTTCTTAGTCCAGGAGTGTGCTACAGTGGTTACTCTTGTGAAGACCTCTTGCTCTAGAAAACAAGTGGCACACTGCAGGCAGCTGGAAAAGCCACTGGCTTGTGAACAACTCCCACAAAACCTGGGAAAGCCATTGCTGGCTCAAAGGAGAAGGTGTTTTTCAAAGAGCTGTGACAAAAATGTTCAAAGCAAGTCCCCTAAACGTGGCATCTCTCTACGCCAGATTCTAATTCAGAATGCAACAAAACCTGAGAAGACAGACCATGGACACCAAAAATACCACAATTCAGAATGGCTCAAAAGCACCTTCAAATGTAAAATTTCCACAGAAGCTAAGCCCAGCGCATCAAAATTATGTACTCCATAGCTTTTGATACAGAAAACTAGAATCTCTGATAAACGCAGCTATTAAAATAGAATTCCTAAGTTATATTTTCTATCAAGATTTTAAACATGATTAAAAATATTTAGGATGAGTATTTTATGCTGCATATATACCTTAAGACATACAGCAGCAATTTATTTGAAATACATAGTTTACTAGTAACTCAGAGAGAATTTCGATGCTACAGATATTCCAGTTTTCCTAATCATCACACAGATTGACACAAATATCTGGAATGCTGCCTTAAGTGTGCAAGAAATTCAAATATTTACAGTGATCTTTTCATATACTACCGAAGTTTTTAGTATGTTGCTAAAAAAATAATGGAAATAGAAATCAGAGAGAAATCTCAAGCTGGATGTGGAGCAGACAGAAGGGTGCTAACACAGCTAACCCGAAAGAGTAATGAGGAAAGATTAAGACAATAAGTGATCTGTGGATCTGGAGTTCAACGCGCATTATGGGTTCTGTCTGAAAAGCCTCTATTATGCAGTTCTACACTAGGAAGTAATTCATTAATGTTCTACTTAAAAATAAAGCAGACAGGGGAATAAATATCCCTATGCATCTCAAGAGCAAAAGCTGTCCAAGAACGCAAAGAAATGTTTTTGCTCTGTCCCTTGCGTAGCTTACAGAAGCACTCCCAAATGACAAGATTTTTTAAAATTACACAGAACATAATAGAACTGACAATCACGGACATTCTTAAAAAATAAGTTTTGGTTGTACTTAAGTTACTGAAATTGCATGGAAAGAAAATGCGATTTCTTTAAAATTTTCCAAGCTATTTTTTCGTAACACTGTATTCCTGAAGCCCTTTGGCTAATATCCAAATGCAGCCCTACTTCACTTGTATGCAAATATTTTGTACTTTGTATAAGATCATTACTTGCTATAATTCAACTAGAAATACACAAGCACACTGTTACCTGGCTGAGAACCGAAGGCACTTACGTTCTGTAAGAAGGAGAATTTATGGTATATCATGCATCACAGTACTGACTTTTATTTAACTCAAAAATAAGTAACTTCTATATTTTCTCTGTCACAATGCTAGCTTTGCAACATGTCTTTAAGGAATAATGCTTTTTTTATAGCTAGTGGGCTGCCCAGGGCAGCTTTCTTGTCTTGGACAACACTGATACTGCAAATACAGAGAGGGCTGTCTGGAAATGAAGCACCACCACTACCAGCGTCAGCCAGCTCAATCCATCGCTTCTTGTCTCCTTTGGGTCTTTCCAATCTCACCATCCTCCTGAAAGGCACCGTGGAGACAGTCACATATTTACTATGAATTAATATGAAAGCATAAGAAAAAGAGCTAGTAAGAGAAACGAGAAGAAATTACACACAGAAAAAGCAGTATATAAACACAAAATTGGCAAAAATCTATCTCCTGATATGGAACAGAAGGAGAGAGATCCCATTCAGCAGGAAAAGTCAATGTAAGAGAAGCAATCAAGACGAATCATAACTCTGAAAATTAATTTTTATTTCTCGGGTGGTAACAACATCACACATGAAAATTCTAGAGGACTATGTCCTAACTTTGGTACATATTGAATTACATTTTCTTGATGCATTTTTTTTGTGCAAAGTCCACATTACAACTTCTTGGCATAGATCCCCCTATCCTCTCTAGTCTAGATTAACCTGTGTCTGTTCTCTCCAGCTTTTATAAACATGTATATATTCAGGTCATAACATTTTGGTTTACATTGTTCATGCCTCTGAGAAGTGTAAAAAAAGTCATTACATGCAATATTATTGGATTACAAGGCAAGCCAGCTAGCTGAGACAAAATTATGGCATATAAAAAAATTTCCCTCTGCAGCTACAATATTCAAACAGCAGGCTCTTAAGAGTGCAGACTAACTCCAAGGAGTCTGCAAATACTATTTAAGGCAGCCTTCTGCATGCTCACGCTTACTACAGTGTTCCAAGCAGCCCGTAAGTACCCCACTTTAAAAGTTGTATCGATAAAGAGAAGACAGATCAGGTGGGAATCACTGCATTCCTAAGAACTCCTAGAACAGATAATTCAATAGCAAAAGACAAATCTGACAGTATGAGATATATCTGACAAGATGACTAAAACGAAGCAAAAAAAAATACTATGGGCTTAATCTTAGTTCTCAAAACAAACAATGCTTGAAGTTTAAGTAGCATAGCCTTTGCATTTCAAAATACAACAACTGATTTCTTAAAATTAGCATTAAAACTGAATTTTGTAACCAGGCAGTACTTAAAAGTCTTTGCAACATCAAAACTTTTAATATCGTCAAATGTACTTTAAACAAATAATTTCCATAATGCTAACTCAACAGCTAAATACTACATGTCTGGTAATGGCTTTATGCATACAGCTGACCTTCTTTTTATGCATGAGAACACTGTACTTCTAAATAAGTCCCATGAGTTATATTACCAGCTAAAAATCTTGACATATTTAAGGAAAATTCATAAATGGGGCAGCTGGAGAGTATCTCTTAAAAATGAGCTCAGAAGCTCATAACAAAACTGTAGTATCTGCCAAGGTCTTTCGCCTAATCCAAGGTTTCTTCTTTTATACATCACTGCAGAGAGAACAGATTTTTCTTTGTATCTGTTGTCACAAAACGACAGAGATGGAATAAGCACGCGGCCAAGGGCCACACTAAGAAAAGGCAAAACGAAAGAGAAGAATTACACTCTTAACGGAACTAACACCAGATAGATCCGCTTCACATCATGACATAGCTTTCACTGACAGCTTGGGTACCACAGACATCCAACAATAAAACAATTTTCTACGAAATCCTCTTTTACTCCATCAGCAGTTTAAATAACCCTTGCTCCTTTTGCCTAGTTCCTTTCCCTTTGTAACAAGATGGATGAGCCCACTCCACCTAGGATCAAAAGTCAGGGCACTACACCATCACACAAACACTCAAAGCCAGCCTAACACCTCTTCTTGCTCTTTCTTCCACTGGAGGGGCTACAAAAGATACAAAGATGAAGAGGCAACGGTGTCTCTAACAACAGCTATTCAAAAATTGAAACTGAATGTAACATCTCCATTTACAAAAACATCCTGAAGCTCAACAATCGATCTAGCCAAGTAAACACTATGTTCATAGTCTTATACTCTCTGCAACACTGATACTATCAATAAATGAACTGCCTTATGCTAGAAATGCAGCAATGATCCAGTAGTAGTCAAACTGGTTCCCAGCTACACCCTAGAAGAACACTCCAACATACAGGAAAATTGCACTCTTGCTGTTCAGCCCCAGAAGAATCAGTTCTTTCTATTTTTTTCAGATATGACCTCATGTGCCTTAATGCAGTAATAATAATTTCAGAACTTTCATCCAGAAAACAAACAAATCGGAAAAAAATGTAGACGTTCTGCTGGTTACCAGTTTGTTTTTAAAATTCACACAATGTGGTATGCACATAAAACAAGACACTCTATGCCTGAATCTTTCTATGCAATTTCTATTATGTATGTTTATATACCAAAAGATTCAAAGATAATACGTGATTAGTGATAGAAACCTTTACTCTCTTATTCCTACTAAAAATAGAATCCTTACATTTTAAGCATTCCATAATTTATCAACCATTTCACAGTAGCATAAAGTAATAAACACCACACCAGCGTACACATCAATCAAGACCAGATCCCACAGTTCAGCACAGTATGCTCTGCATTTCTGCTTTCTAAAAATTACATATTGTGCTACTGCAGGCATTTCTGTAGGAGATTATTTAAATGATATTTAAGTTCTTAATGATATAGAGTTTGAAATTTGTTATTTTTTTTTTGTTCACAGCTGCTTAGAAGAATGACTAAATATTTCATTACTATGCTTCCATGTACAAGAGGTTTTAGATGATACAAGGTATTGCACTCTTGCACATCAAGTATAAACCACTAACCCTTACTGAAGTTTATCAACAATGAATCGCAGAAAATAATGTCTGACTTGCCTGAGCATAAACTAACCTATAAATATTTAATGCTGGAAAACTGCTAAAAGGTTATCCAGCGTTATCCAGGGAGGTTCTAAATCACTGGCACGCTTCATTAAATTTCTTTTGTTCATTCTTTTACACTAAAGTTTCTCTTTTGACCATTTCCTGAATCAAACTTCCAAATTCACTTTCCAACATACAAATGCAACATGAAAATCGTCTGTGAAAAATCATGGGAACGCTATGTAAGCTGCAAGAACATCATTCTTTAACTAAAGCAGAAATCTGTTATTCCCCTTTGGTTTTAAAACAGCAGTATCTTTTCTATATGAAACTGAAATTTATTAATAAATACAAGTCACTGCCAGGGTGGCTCAAAAACAGTAACAGAAGGGTAATTCCAGGAGCATCCTCATCTCATAGTTCTGGGACAAGACAGCAGCCTGTGGCATCCTCCTCACCAGAAAGACGAGAGCG
Source organism: Neomorphus geoffroyi (assembly GCA_033558235.1). Classification (NCBI taxonomy): domain Eukaryota; kingdom Metazoa; phylum Chordata; class Aves; order Cuculiformes; family Neomorphidae; genus Neomorphus; species Neomorphus geoffroyi. The sequence goes on from JAUMJM010000017.1 coordinate 16,052,138, forward strand.
AAGGCAGTGGTTAGGTTACTGTGCAACTGCTCATCTTCAAAGTTAGCTGATAAAACTAGTTTATAACACTTTACTAAACACTAAAGGAAATATGCTGCTTAGAGATACAGCTAGTGGGCTGATTAGCCTAAGTTCATGACAAGTGCCCTGGGCTGTTAAATAACAGCACAGAAAAAGAAAGATTTCAAATACCAGTTGGAAAAATAAATACTCTGCTTAACAGGAGGCTCCTCTTGCACACATATAAGTTCAGAAAACCATCTTGCTGAAGCAGATGGCTATTTCACTTGGATCTCTTTACTATAAAGACTTAGTTGCTAGACAGCAAAGGATACACAAAAAATTCACAATACGCACATACCAAATCTGCTTTATAGAAATAATAAAAAACCCCAACCACTCCTACTATAACATTGTATTTAAAGATTATATGAAAGTAACATTTCTCAGAACACCAAGCACAGAGAAATCCTGAATTATAAAAGCAACTCGCCAACGAAATGAAAGATCTACATGAATACTTTTAATAAGCCTTTATAACCACACTTTACAAGAAGTGCACACACACACTCACTGACTCTCTCTGATACCGGCTCAATTCTTAATAGCAAAGGTCCTGTTCAACATAAAAATCATGGTTTTACATTACTGTAAAGATCATTTCTTACAATTTGTATCGGAAAGTGGCTCACCATGTATTGCAATTTGGTTCCCAGTGCATAAACTGCATCAAAATTACGACTAAAAGTGGTAGCTGTTTTGGAGAGGTACAAGCAAATTAGTAAGCAATAAGGATTAAAATTGTCAAAATTTCCCGGGTAATCAAATCATGTTATTCATAAATTAAAGCAACTACAAGGATACTCGTTAAGCAAATAACATTATTTCTGCTACTAACATAAAATTATGAACGCGTAAGTCACATCACTTACCTTTTGAGAGTAATTCTGACCTCTGAGACACATGGTCAACAAATATAACTAAGAGCAGAATCTTCCCTTTTCTCCTCCTTGTTACTTGGAGTACGTCCAATATAAAATCAGAGTCATACTTTAAAGTAAACTTACCGGTGTTGGATTATCTTTAGCTTCAATACCAAAAACATTCCGTCGTTTCACTGTCAGTAAATCAAGATCTTTAGTATCATCATCGTCGTCATCATCTTCAAAGAACTGCATGGAGTCTGGGTTTAGATCCCGTCTTGATACAGGAACTTCTTTTTCCTCCTCCTCAGGTACCTCTTCTGAGTCATCCTCAGACTCGCCAGTCTCCTCAGCACCTTCACTGGAAGCAGCACATTCCTCAGTTTCTTTCCTTCTCTCTTTTGCCTTTGTTTTGTTGACAGACGCCTTTCCACTGAAATCAGTTCCGCATTTCTCCACTCCTTCACTGTTTATCAAGGAGACAGTATTTTTATTTTCCTCTGTCTCCTGCAAGTGATCCATCCCATCTGCTGCCTCATTTGTACACCGCTGTTTCTGAACTTTTTGAAGAAATCTCACACGAGGTGCCATTGCAAGACCAAGGGATCTAAAGCATGGAATTAAACAAAAAATTAATCTGAAACTAGATACACAGAAGTTGACTAAACTGGAAGCTCTCATCAACAACTCAAGCGATTCAATTTTAATTATGGTAATTCAGATTGATACATTTTGACCAACACTTTTACAAAATTATACTTATCCTACAAAAGGACAATCTCACTTGAAAAATACATTAGAAGAGGAAGGAAGACGACTTAATTGAGAACTCTCAAGAACAGCTACAAATCCTTCCAGGAAAGAAAGCAAACAAAGAACCTGAAAAGCTGTGGGCAAGAGCAAATCATCTATGATTCACAGTAAAATACGGTAGCAGAAACACTAATGTCATTTGGAATTGAAGATGCACAGATGTCATGTCAACGACTGAGACAGCACTGACCTCTGTCAGCATCCTTCACTGCTAGAAGTGCATCCAGAACACTATCCCCATCATCTCATGGTGATGGAAAGATTAGAAGAACAATCATATTATGGATAAATGACTAAATTACAGAACAAGCTAAGGAAGAGACATTTCTCCCTTAAAGGAGATCTCACCTGCCTGCATCCCTCTACATCAAGGCTTTACCTTCATGATGTATGTAACTGGCAGCACTAACAGTACTACTGAGTATGGGTTTTACAGAGTTATTCATAAAAATTCAAAGTTATACTAATACTCCATACATGAAGGGACAAAAATTAGCTGAAAAGCAAAAATACTGAATAGCAACAATACTGGAGAGCATTGCATGGCAACTGCCTCCAACGGATCATTTGACTTCAGTAAAGTTCATAATTGCCCACTGTTATTACACTTGACCCTGTCAGATCCAAATTCAAAATAAGTAATGTTTATGTTTCTTTCAGACTTTGTTAACCTTCTCAATAGGTGAATAATAAATGTGGGGGAACACTGGTCCTGTGCAAGGCACACATGGTGACCACAGCTATATTTAAAAACATACAATACAGAACTGGTAGTGCTTGTCATGCTCATGGCTCATACGTACACTTCGCAAAGGTATACTTAACCAACTAAATAGTTTCAGACAGACATTTTAAATCAGAAGACAGGATGAGACACCATTTGAAAGAGGAGAAATCAAATCAACTGAAGTGACACAAATCTGAATTAACAGGCTTTCCAGATGGTCTGATCAACAACCAAAATGAACAGAGAAATTGCTTTTGCCAATTATTTATTTGACCAGCCAGCTTTAGTCCTCTACATTAAAGAGCTCAAAGGCAGAGTGCCCTACTAATAATGACAGTCAAGCTAATCAAGATTTTATGGGTCAGGATCAAAGAGAAGGCCAACAAAGAGGATTGTCATGGTTGGAATCCAATCAGAAGTCCAAGATGTAGTCTTTTTAAAAAGAGGCTTCTGCTTTGCAGTTGCAGGCCCTGGTACCTGAGCCACCCTGACACCTGCTCAAAGGGCAACAGAGCACACACAACAGATTTCTAGAGTGCATTAAAAGACCGTTTCTCCGAAGTAGCTGGATTAGCCAGCTCTGAGAGACACTACTGGAACTGCTACTCATGCATATGCAAGTACATTTACTTCTAAGGTGGGTGAAGGTCAACAGCAGGCCTGGCTGCACAATAAGAAAGGTAGTTCAAGATCCTAGAAGAAATGAGGATGATGACTAAAATAATAACGACCCTGGACTTGAAGAAAGGAAACTGCAGCTTGTTCAGAGATCTGCATGGCACGATCAGAAAGCTCAGAATCTTACAGAAGCAGTTACAGAAAGCCCAGAGAGGGATGGCTGGATCTTGCTCAAACTCTATAGGTCACTAGAAGGAATACTGAGGTCTGTACGAGTAACGAGGCTGAGATTAACTAGGTAACAGCATGAGAAATACAAAGTCGGTTACAGGTATAGGAAACAACTGAGAAAAATTAACTAGGGGCAGGCGTTTTAATAGGAAGGAGACTGGGGTCTAGAGGAGGAATTAAAAGGACAGTGAGAAGGAGGGCTAAGAACCAGCAGGTGAATAATGAGATGTGCAAAGCCTGTGATGGGCACACCCCACACTTGATCATGGCAGCCAGAGGAAGACAACAAACCCAACCCTCTGCCCTGACCACGCAGTAAGGGTCAGGTCTACATCCACAGCCAGGGGGAGCAGGGTGAGAGCGCACTGCAAGCTTTCGCTGGCCAGTGAGAGGACAGACGGGCATGAACAGATGGATCACGTACCCTGGTTTCACCCATTTCAGACCTGACAATTACAAACTGCTTCGTAACACCGATCTGTAAGCAATACTTGCAAAATTAGCTGGGTACTAAATTGTGTGTGTGAGACACTTTTTGGCTTCAACCTGCTTTATTTATTCTCTAGGCACCAGCCCAGGGGATAGAGAAAAACATGCTGCATTCCTCCTGGAAGACACGACAAAAATCACAGAGGAAATTATCTTCCTCGGCACCCCCCTAGAGGTGTGACTAAACTGTCCATCCAGCACACTTGCCTGTTAAAATCTGCCCCTGAAGACAGATATACATATATTTATGTTAGCATTTAACAAAATGAAGTGCCTGAGAAGTAAAATATTTTGAATGTCTGCCTTCTCATTATCTTGTCTCCTATCTAGGAGGCAAGAATAACATTTCCACCCTGTTGTTTATATTTTCTTATGTCTTCAAAGCTGTCCCTAGCAATGAAAATACAAATTTCTCTTTTATACAAGCATCAAGGTGATTCTTCACCAAACCTAAAGGCTGCCTATGTTAACACAAGGCCTGTGCAAGTCTTCCTCCAGCAAGTTATTCTTGGTAGCAACTTGTAACGAGGGGATACCAGAAAGAATACTAATGTACCATAGCTTAAAGGTGATCAGTCTCTCAGATACATGTTTATATGTGTATGGACATGCACAGGCACACTTTTTATTTTTTTTATATATATTGTTTTCTAGATATATAATAATTTTATAAATATACAACAATCAAAAAGACTGCTACTTTTCTGCAGAATCAGTCAACAGAGCTGAAGAGAATTTCAGATCACAGACATGCCAAGAAAAAGAGCAATGGAGAAAGCGGGCAACAGCCTGACAGACTGAAACACGAGCCTGACAGGGGCATTAAGCAGCCTGTTTTCTCTGCAGGATTCTTAGTGGAGTAACATCTATCAAGCTAGCAGTAAATCTCCACGGAAAGGCTGAAATACTTCTCAGAGAATACATACAGACGGTAAAGGGAAGAAAGGATTCTCATTCCAGGCTTTGCCATGAGTTTGTGCGCAGAGCGCAAACCAAGATTGCTTCTGAATGCAGAATTCAAACCTATCAGTCTTCGAGGGCCTTTCAGATAAACTGAGCTGACTGATCCACCGCACCAGTGAATGTGCACTGAACTGAAAGCCAGAGGAGTGCACGATGTATTTGGTAGGACTAGCAGTCTGGAGAGAGGGGAAGAATAAAGCCAACATTCATTTAGAGTAAAATCCCCAAGTTATTGCCCAGATTTATTATCCTCTGACTTTTTGATTACAATTCCATATATTTTAGTCTTGACTAAACTTCTCTTACCCTCTCCAAACAACTGTCTGGTTTCTTTTATTTTAACACAGACATGACTTTACTGGGCTGGGATTAAAATTTACTTTGATGGAGACCAAATCATGGCACAGAGGCCTGAGAAGAAGAGAACTAAACAACTCTGTTAACATAAATATCAGACGGCACACCATGCTGAAACCCAGAAAGAGGCACAAGGATTCCAAAAATTCAGCATTACCACCTTCTGTCAGGCGGTTTCTTAACACGTTGGTTAAATTTGTGTGGTTCACCACTCTTAGTCCTAATCTTCTGCCACTATCCCTTACATTCAGCATAGTAAGAGCTACAACAGGCTCTTAAAGATGATGAAAAATCACACAAGTGAAAGGGCAAGCAATGTACATAGTGAAATTTTTCCAACTTTTTGCTACCTCCCTTTTTTAAAAATTTCTCAGTGCATAATGTAAGAAAATATCTTTTATAACAGGCTTATGTGCCTTAAAAACCATAATCATGTTAACTGCATCAAAGCACAGGAAGACCAGGTGTTACACAGTCTAGTAATTTGTCACATTTTAGTTCATTATGCCACATGCTGCCAAGTTTGAAGACTGAAGTCTTTTCTGTATAAAATTCTTAGACATAAAATTAATTTACCGTGTATATTTGAGCCCCTTCCCTATGTCCCATGAGATTATTTAAAAACTTCACATCTTAAAACAATCTCAAATGGTTCTCACCTATAAAGTCAATCTGTCAAAATTAATTTCCCTCCCATACAAAATGCGGAATGGTTCACATATATGTACAAAAATAGGCATAGTAAAATATATGCTGTTCAGTCCAGTGCAGATGTTTCATCTTAACCAAGTGCCCTGAATCTTCTGAAAAGTATTTTATGTCCAAGAAGCAATGTCCCAATCACACTCAACATGAGACTACAATGTATTATCTTTAGATATTCCAATTTCTTTTTAAATAATGCACTCTACAAGTTGGCATTCAGCCGAGACTGAAGGGCCAATTCGGGGTGGGGATAGGGGGAAACCCAACTGAAACCCAAAATCTTGTTGTTCTCTGTCTTTTTACTTCACAAGTTTTGTCTTATATTGTATACAGTAAACATACCTTCTGCAGTAAGAGTTATTTCTCTTCATAGAGATACATTGTTTTTACAAATAATTCATACTTAAATACGTTTGAAAACATGGAAATCGCGACCTAAATGTGAAATTGAAAATACATTACAAGATTGTCCAATTCTGTGGGCTAACATAGCCAAAACAGCTATTCAAAGCTACCATACCATAGGGGTGAAATTTCAATTGTATAGTTTTTCACTTTCCAAGTCAAACATACTTACAGGGCATATTCTGCTAGAGGCAATTTGAAAACATCAAATACTTCCTTATTCTTCATTAAGTAAACTGAACGCAGATAGGACACGAAACACTGAAAGAAAAATAAAAGTATTTAACAAAAAAGAAACCACAAATTAATTACCAACATGTTGTTCTAAACAAAATAGAATTCCACTCTTAACTGCTCTAACATCAATTTCAGATTGAAATTCTTTTATCCAGTACCCACCAGCCAAAATTTATCAGTGGTACAGAAGTGATGCAACTTCAAGTATTCAAATATTTCATAAAATGCACATTAATTGGCTAAATTTCCCAATGGTATGTCACGTTATTTTGGCTAGAAAGAAAATACGGCAGATTAGTCAGAAGCAAACATCACTGATTCAATTTTTTTTTCCTCCCACCTTTTCCAAATGTTGGTATGCTGTTCTGACATCTGAATTAGGTGGAAGCAAGAACGGACTGCGTTGCTATCAATCTGAACTGTCCTGACAATCTTAGCCACTAATAAAAAGTGATTCAGCTCAACGTAGCTGCCTTTCGCTGTGGCCTAGGAGAATTCACATTACCTTACATTTGCCATCAGCTCATCACATACACGAAGTCAATGACTGCAACTTGGTCCACCAACATAAATTCACTATACAACATTTACTAAGATCTCTCCAAGGCTGAAGCTTCAATTAATCCCAGACTTTCACCAAGAAAACAGAAGCACTGCATAACAGGGTAAGTTAATCTTGTCTTGTATTTTCCTCCACCCTTCCCAAAAGGAAAGATCCTTATTCTCATGTTTCTTTTACATAGTCTATTTCTGCCTACCAGCAGCGGAATAAATTCTGTAATATTTTAAGAATCAAAAAAGATCCTTGGACTTCTGTTGTTCATAACCTAATTTCTAACACATGCCAAAACTCCTGTCACAAGGTGTAAAGCAGCAAACACTAGTAAGGATAGCAAATTAAGCTTCACGCATAATACAATCACACCATTGTCGTGCTATGTACAGGCACCTGTACAAGAAAATTATTGTGTTAATAGTTCATGTGGATTTGTTTTTTTTTTACAATCTATTTCTTGTTAACCTTAGACAGAGGAGAAAAATACCCAACAGTTAGGAGCATTGATCACTTTGGGGATTCTTTAAATGCACATAAGAGAAAAAACATCTCCAAAAGTGAAAAAACAAGACAGTAAACTAAGCAATGGCATAATACATACTTTCCCCCAGGACAAACCAAATAACCACTATTAATTGTAAGATACATAGAGCTAAGAGACACACTTTTCAAGCTGTGTAACACCTTGTTACAGAATTTTCATTTGCTTATTTTTCCAAATGCTAAGGTTTTGGGTAAAGTTTCCTTTCCAGATTATATCTTCCAATTAATTTTAGCAGTGGAATGTGCTACCACAATCCATTCAGCTGCCACCTGGAACGAGGTGTGGTCTAAAACACTCATTTGCTCACATTAAATTATTAATCAATTTACAAAGATAGCTTTAGGAAAAGGCTTCAGATCTGACAGATCTCAATAATCTATTGCTGTCTAGCAAGCAGTGACAAAAATAAATGACAGTCTCTTCTTTCTCTGTAGTGGCAGATGGAAAAAAAAGAAGTAGGTTCAAGAAGTATCTTTCCTGAGAACCTAAGAGATGCAACATCTACAGATCTGAACATTTACAAGAGTACTGCATGCCACAGGGCAGAAAGGTTATTCTACCTTTTGGATAACCTATAGAGCCATCCACTTACTTTACCAGTCTTTGGTATACGTGGTCTAGAAACTAATAAATGATAGATAAGGGGCCGAAACAACACACCTTCTGTCCATGTATCGAGCCCTTCAATAACTAAGAATAAACAACCAAACAAGTACCAGATGTCCTAACTCACATCCACCAACTGTCAACAGGGCTCAGCCCACCAAGACTCAGCCCACCAAGACTCAAACCAGTTTTTCTTTGTCATGGACTGGATGCAGGATGGTATTGCTCTGTCTTCAAAGAAACGGGCATCTAATTAAGGTAAGATGCTTCAAAGAGTAATATGATGATGACTGAAGTCTTCAGCTGAACTCATTCTCTATTATTTTAGGCCTTGTGAACACTTCCAGCAAAAGATATTCCCTACTCCAAGGGCTTACACCCAAACTAGAAAAGCTAGATACTGCACAGAAGAGCTGTTCTACTTTACAAGAAGAGAAACAAAGTACAGAAAGAGTAAATTACTTCTTTGATTTTTATTTTAGTTCAGTACCACCACTTTAACCTCCTTCTAAAAACAGTGTCATCTCTCTTGGATTTTATTCAGTCTTCCTAAGATTTGGTCACTGTGTGCACACGCCTTGCTGAGGGAGAACAAGTTAAGTCAGTTTGAATTTTACTCCTGGTCACTTATGAATTGATGTCCACTGCTATTTTTGCTGGTTTGTTTTCACTTTCAAAGGTTTTTTTTTTAAATAAGTGAACATTATAAAATTATATTAGTTTATACTATTATGTAAAACGTTTATGTTGGGCATCAGAAATATACTGCAGGTCTACTGCAATAGTAGCTAAAGGGTCCCAAACACACCTGAGATTATTGAACAAGTATTAGAAATACATAAGGCAATATGAACTATGCTCTACTAATTTGACACATTTAACTTTTTTTTAATTGTTTAAATATTAAAACACACACAATTCAATTTATGTGCTGCTACGACGGAATTCAAAGTAACAGGGCACGACTGGAATATCTAAGGCTGTAACACCCTGCATGTCCCTCTGGGTGTGATGAAGAATTTAACGAACAGACATCACCTCAGTAGCCCCTACACAGTGACATTCAAACTAGCATGAACAATATATTCTTTTTTAAAACTGCTTTTCAAAACCGGATGAATTGGCATATTAAATATTAAAATTACAAGAAATGCCAAAAGGCAGTACCAGCCCATGAGAGGAACTGCAAAGGTTTTGAAGGAGCCCCAGTCCGATGCACCCTCTTGTTTTGCAAAAAACACCAGAGAGGAACAATGTCCTATCAAATGAAACATGAAGTTTCTTGAAGCAATTAATAATCAAGAATTTTCTTTTTTTCTTTTATTAAAAAAAGTAAAGGCATCTTAAAATAAATCAACATGATTAGAGGACACAATCACTTAAACCTCATGCCCTCAACACAGTAAATAACATCCCACAAACTTCTCTGCTATGCTGTTTCACTGCTCTCTGATCCATGCAGTTAGGGAATTTATTTTTACAGATGTCAAGAATTTTGCAGCTTGCAGTAGACAGGGTAGACAGCACAACAACCGTGCCTCTGAGAAATCCAGCGTTCCAGATAAGGATCCAAGGTCAGAATTTAATTTACATGATTTTTATTGCTCTATTCACATTGGTGTGTAAGACTATTGGGGCACATTTGCGTAGTACATCTGAATATTCATACTTAAATCTTATTAAGGAGGGACATTTCTATGATCATCTACTTGTCCATATTTCAAGACTTTCAAGAACCCAATGTATATATAGTGTGTCTGCAAGGTGACACCATTGCTACCCATAAATGAAAAACAAAATGTCTTGAAAGGGTAATTCAATGGCAAAAATTCAAAAATTCTAAATTAAGCATTTATCTGTAATATTGACAAACAGCCTGTGTTTGATTTTACTCTGCATAAACTTTATCATTATTTTCTTCTGCTCAATTCAGAATGATCTTTCTCTTCCTTTTAATAACTTCAAAAGCCAAAGCCAGAAACAGTTTTGTTAGTATTTTCAATCCAAGTAAGACAATGCTGGCTTCCTCTTACTCTTGTCCTCCCCCAGCCAGCTGCCCTGTCACCTGTGATACCAACTGGTGCAACTGCAGCTTCCTGTGGCAGTTCCACATGATCTTAATATGTTACCAGTACATCTGGCCTGAGCAACATCACAATGAAGCTTATGCAGACATCCCTCATCCTACAAGTAATACTTTGTGCACTGGAAAAACCTGGGATACCTAGATGCCAAAAATATTTTTAAAGCAGTCCCTTGAACGTTGTCTTAGACATGTTATTCACAAAGCTCCCACAGACTTCCTCAGGCACTTTGATTTAAGACTCCTTGTTTAGGAAAATAAGAAAGACATTCCTCTGACCCAGTTAAGTGTCTTCACCGCAGGCATCCAAGCTAGGTCACATCAAGCAGGCTAGCTATGAGGTGCAAAAAAAACCCCACCATCCATTCATGACAAATGGTTTTTAGGGAATCTATGTTAGGCTGCATCGTAGAAGTGCCTGTTCCTCTCTATCAGCTATAAATGAAAGCTCAGGCAGACTAGCTCACGCAGGACATCTAAAGTTAGATGAGATGAACCTCACCTTAAGAATTTTAAATACTACAGCTTGCCTCATTCTACATCCAAGTTCAGCAGAAAGTCTACAATTCTTATTTTATCTTGAAGCATTCATAATCCCCTTTTCATTTTACATTATCACTCGGGTTTACCAGAATATCTTCAGGTGTCATAAATCTCCATGCTAACTCAGACAAATAAAAAGTTGTTTACACTAATCCAGAATTTCTGCAATCTTTTCCTTGAGTAGAAATTGTATTTCTCAGGCTTTAGCACTTATCGATTTCTGAACATCTGGCCTTTGGTAATGCTCTTTAAATTTGACCTATATGTATAAAAAAAAAGTGACCTGAAGATTTTCTTATTTTAATTCTAATCCTCTTGTTTCCCTGCACCTCAATTTGAAGTCCTGATTTTGCATAGTTTGGAAGACACTTGTTACGACTACAGAATTCATAGACTCACAACGTTCACATTATTTAAAAACAAAGAAACAAACCAACCTCAGAAAACTAACAAATTCTAGTGCTTCAATAACACAAGTAGTAAGCTTTGTCCCCAAATACTTTCAGCCTAAAGATATTATAAAACCACAGAAAAGTCAATAAGTGCGCGTAGTGACAGCAAGAAGAGGCAGCATGATGCCCAGAAATGTTTCACAAGCCACACTCCATAGAAAGTGTTTTTTACAACAAGCTCATTCTAGTCCAGGAATCTATCAAGTTATTTTAGGTTTTCTTACTTTTCACAAACCTGCTAAAGATCTTAGGGAAATTAATGTATGGTTCATCAAGTCTGCCAACATTAAATCAGCCCTGCAAAGAAATCCCATTCATAGACTCATTCACATGCTTCTCCACCTTACCTGGAAGAGCTACTCTAAGCTATTTTGTTTCTCATTTAAATCCAAATGAAGGTTAAAATGCTTTAATTAAATTAATTAATTTAATTAATTTTTAATTAATTTTTACCACTGAGTAAGGATAAACTGTCACATATATTCAGGAGATACAACAATAAAAACTCGTGAAGACAGTAAGCACAACAGGCCTACATGGGTTCATATTTTTAATTTTTTAGGCCAAAGAATGACACCTGCTACTTTTCAGTAACCTTTTTTGATTATTTCAGAATGTTTTGTATCAGCTTCCCAAGAAAAGCCTTTTCAGGAAGAGCTACCAATTTACCTATCCATTTCAATCAGAAGGGTGCACAGTTCTACTCTCCATCATGCTACCAATGATACATGATGAAAAAAGACCTATCTGTACTGATTTAACAGCTTTATACTTTACAGAATCACAGAATACCTGAAGCTGAAAGGAACCTGCAGAGATCAGCTAGCCCAAACTCCTGCTCAAAGCAAGGTCAGCCAGCAGACTGCTCAGGAATACACTTTTTTGAATATACAACAATGGAGAGTGCACAGATTCACAGTGCAACCTGTTCTAGTTTTCAACCACTATTGGAATATAAGTTTCTCATGTATTTAAGCGTACCTTTTTGTATACAAAAATATCCATTGCCCCCTATCCTGTCACTACGCACCACTCAGACGACTCTGGCTCTGTCGTATCAATGCTTTTGTCTCAATACAAGAGATATTCCAAGTGCTCAGTCATCTCTGTCATTCTTAATTGGTTTCATGTCTGGAAGCCCAGAATCAAGCAGAAAGCTCTAGTGTGTCTCACTAGTGCTGAGCAGAGGGGAAGGGAAGGATGACCTCCCTTCACCTGCCAGCAACGCTGCGCATAATGCCACCTAAGATGTAGTTGGCCTTCTTTGCCACTAAGGCACGCTGTTGGCTCATGTTCAGCCCGTTGTCCACTAGGACAACCTTTGCAAGTCCTCTGCTGCAAAGCAATTTTCCAGTTATTGGGTCCCAGCCTGTAGCGGCGTATGGGGTTATTCCTCCTCAGGTTCAGGATTCAAACAGCTGGGAAAGACCCAAACAAAACAGTAAAAACTAATAGGTAAGAAGCAGTAACTACTAAATAACCAAGTCTTAACCAAGACTCTAAAATAAATATATGCCCATTTATGCCTTAACTTTGGTACAACAACAGCAGGTCAGGTGGCTCTTAAGGAATTAGGGTCATAAGCCTGTCCTGAGAACCAGCTCATGGACTATACAAGCACACTTATCTCCAACTGGTAATACACAATTATTGTTTCTACTGATGTCATGTTGTAAAGCTTAAATATTAGAACAATTTAGCAGTTCCAAACACTGCTGCTAGGGTCAGTTATTCCAACACCAGTTCTATTGGACTAGCATGCCTCAGGAGCTACAGTGCAGCAGATGACTTACCCTTTGAGCTTTGTCTTTTAACTCCTGATCTTGAGCTAAGAAAGATTGCATCCTTTTTTGAATGTCTGTAAGTTTTTCAGGGTTAATTCTAATTAAAACAAAAAAAAAAATAGTTTTAATCATTAGGCCACGCAAAAATAAGCACCTATTAAATTCTCAGTAGCTTCACATATTTTGCATTGCTTTCATATGCATAAAGCTATTACCACTCTGAACAAGCTTAGAATGGAAACATATTAAGGGTGAATCACACACTCTTCAAACACACCATACAGAAAAAACAATTGGGAGCTCAGACAATTTTCAGAGACAGTTTTCAATGAAGGTGGTAAAACAGCAGTAAAGAACTCCTTGAATTTATAAAAATGCTGAGAAAAAAAATACAGAAGCAGGATAATGAATTACAGAATTAATTTATAGAGATTGTCTTCATAAGGAAATTCTCAGCAATTTTTAAAGCTTAAATAAGAACCCTTCCCCTAGGAATACTGAAATTTAAGTACTTTCTTACAGCCAGATGAGCAAAAATAAAGGACATTGAGATTAAACAGACTCAAGAACTCCTCACGATATTTATCAGGTAAATAAAGAACAGTGACTGTACTACAGAAAATGCCATTAGATCTAGTAAGAAGTTACACAAGTCCTCTCCTAGACTCTGAATTTTTTACAGTTATTTCAGTGATACCTCACTATTCCAGATTTATTTGCCCACATCTTTTCTTATCTACTTCTGGTCTGGATCTGCTAGTGCCAACTAAGCGTGTCATACAACCTACCAAACGTGGTAGGAGGGCACCCCTCAAGTACAGATCAAAAGATATGTATAACTACCAAGTTTCTTACACTGGTTCTTGCTGCTGTGTGCCATGTCATCCAATACTGTACAAAAAACCCCACAGCCTTTGCTAAAGGAAGTCAATAAAAAACAAAAATCAAAGTCAAGCTTCTTCACACAGCACTGTCAGCCTAGAAAACACAATTGATTTAAAAAAACGAACTATAACATCTTTTTAACATAAGCCATCGTGGTCATCTATTATTCTTACTAAATGTGAATGTAGCAATTAAGCAAGGGGTTGCAGGGTATTACCAAAGAATACTTTGGTTTATAGAGACATCAAGTTTTATTCCCTCACCATTTCAATTCCTTATCTCTGTCAGATACAGAGGAAGACTTCAGTGCACAAAAGAGCTATCTGGCTACAGTTTTAGTGAAAGATGAAAAAGCCAGCACGTAATTTGCTCTGAAAGTGTAAAGACAGAAAGGAAGAAGCATGAAATAAATATCCAGCGGGTGATAAACTGACCAGTAAGTCTTTGAAATGCAATGCAAGATGGAATGCACATAAGGTACCAAAGACAGAATAAGTACGCAGAAAGCTTTTCTAGATTTTATTCCATAAACCAAGATCGAGAAGATGACAATAAAAATACCTGTGATGCTAACAAAGGGAAAATGGTAGAATAGAAAAATAAAGGCAGTGGTTTGCTTAGTACCAAGTTGTTTTAGAAGTTAAAAACACAAAGTGTACTGCCTCACTGCAGAGGAAATACAGGAGGAAGAGTAAAAAGGTGACCTAGATGAAATCAACTTGTTTACACTGAACTGAAACTCAAGAAGAAACAGAGAAATATAAAACCAGCACAAAAACACTGGGATAAAATAAGAAATACAAGCATAGCATGAGATACAAAATCAAGGAAAGGCTAGCATGAATAATAAAAAAAAATAATAAAATAACATGAATACCAGTAGTGAAACAGCTCAGAGAAGTGCTGGATTGCTGTTAAGTTATGGGAAACTACTAAGAGATGACTTCAAGGCACTTAAATTAGCTCGTCCTTTTTTTTCCCCTTGTCTTCACTCAAAGTGGCAGCTGCAATCAGATAGGGAGCAACAGCTACAGCACAGTCCAGCTCATATGAGAATCTCAAATCAAGCTAACAAGTACTTAGGTAAATCCGCTGGGTCAAAAGAAATTTGCTCCATAGTACCTCGAGAGAAAGTCTAAGCACTTTGAGTCCGGTTGTACCTAGTCTAGAGAAGCCATCTGAGGTAGAAATCTATGGGACAGGGCAGGTAAACACAATGCTCATCTTCAAAGTGGGAAAAAAACCCAAAAAGTTAAAGGGTTAAATTTGTTCTTGATATCTAGAAAAACAATTTGAAGCCCCTAAAGAAAACAATAAAACACATAATGGCCAACGCAGCTTAGTCAGAAGCAAAACATGACTAATCGGTTTGATTATCCTTCATAGCAGCATTAGAGGATTTCATAACAGGAAAGAAACAGTAGATTCATACCTTAATACTAGCAAAGCATCTGACAGCTGCACACTCCCTTAAGCTAGGGAAATATGGTTTACATGAAATCTTTAAATAAATGCAAAATTGGCCTTGAAGCTGTGTGCAAAGAATAGTTGGGATCGACTCATGTCTACACTCGGAACGCGTACCAAGTTCCAGCTCTCACCTGGCCCTGCAATTACTCATTATTGTCTATGATTTGATTGTTGTAAGAATAGGATTTTTTATTTACAGGAGACAATACATCACTGAGGCTCCAAGCATAACAGACGACAACCTTATACAAGATGTAACAACATTTTGTTGTCTGCTTATAAATTTTAGTTTCAGTAATTTGGCTGAAATTTGCAAAAAAAGGGTTTGAAGAAGACAGAAAACAAGATGCTTTACAGTTAGAAGCAAGGCAAGACACTGTGGTCTAAATCTAAGCAATATCAACCAAGAATATGGAGCCCCAAGCACATTTTGAAGTTATGTTTTTGTTACTGAATGAGTAAATTTGCTGTACCGAATTTTTAAAAAAATAAAGTCATAAAACTGGATTCTTTCCAAAACCGTATCATGTTAATCACCCACACTCAACTTCTTCTCATGCTGGTATTGCAAAAATAAGAAAGTTGGTCATTATTAAAATTGGATTTTGGTTTTAAATGAGTTTGCATGTTATTTCTTTTGGAACAAATAAAACTCTTCAAAATAATTTAAAGAAAACAACAATAGCAACAACAAAACATCAAGAATCACATTTTTGTCATAATATTAAAGAACACAAATTCACATTGTGGGTATCTACATACTTGCACTTCCTTTGGTAAAATTTTCTAGACGCTAAGTTTGTTACGATAACCCCTTAGGAAGCTGCACTGGATGCAATGAAGTAATCTCAAGGTTTTATAAAAATAATTTCAGTTTATAGCTTGCATCTATAATATTGAAATTATAGGCTCCTTACAAATATGCACATAATATTTAATACTTCAGAGTAGCTTTTTGCCATAGTTGAATGCTCTAAAATACAGCATTTATTATCACATATTGTGCATTTTCTCTTGCTCTGCTTGAACAATGAAAAAGAGATGTATTGTTAAAAGCACTACCTGTAAACTGACAGCTTGTGCTGATTAGAAAGGCATGATATACTAACAGGGTCCACAGGGAGCTTAGATTTAAAATTGAAAAATTAAGAAAACAGCCCAAGCCCTAGCCTTTTGAACAGGTATTCAAGGAAAGAAAAGTTCTTCCCCTCCCTCTTTTCAAATTATGAACTGTTTTAAAAGCTTTGTCTAAATGAAATAAAGAAATGTTAACAGACGTTTGTAAGTCAGAAAATACAAAGCAAGCAAAGTAACAGAAAACCGGTTCTTGCAATCCCCATGCAAGGTAACACGTTAACAATAACAGCAGAACAAATACTTGAGAGCAATGTTTTAGAAACAAAAAGTGAAAGCTTTTTGAAAAGAATGAATTTCAGAAGTTTGAGGAGTTAAACGGTTTGCAGCAAGCAATGCCCACTACCTTCTAACAAGTTAAATCAGTTCTTGAGACTATATAATTAGGTGAACGAGCACAAACAACAGCACACTTCAACAGAAGTCCTGGAAGACGATCCATGGGATGATGGAACTTCTTCAAGGATTTGACAAAACACACCAGGGCTGTATTAATTGGGAAACTGGCTAGAAGTAAACCTAAGCACATCTGTAGTTAAAACCTTCTAGGATGAAGTTGGTTTGCAAGCCACAAGTAATTCCATGAACTCTTTTGAGGGTTGTAATTAGCCTCTTAGAAGTATGACACCAAACCATTTAAGCCTTAACCACACTAGGTAGATAACTCTAAACAAAAGCTCTCCTCTTCATTACGATGTTAGAAATTCTAATAAGGTGTGGTTTTCAGACTGAAAAATTGGGTCTTAGGGGTAGGCTGCTAAAATATAGTCTCAGTCGAAAGCCCTGACTTTACTTATGATTCCAGTTAAGAATCTTACTTAAATGTATTTATTATACGTATGCCCTAGTGGCTTTGTATTTAATAGGTAAAAGACTGAATTTACGTGAGAGTGGTTAAAAAAAAGGCAGACGAATTTCCATTGATGTAATATCAAATTATCAGGAATGCGTTAAGAGATGCAGCCATGGATGTTTCTCCAGATACACACTAACTGAGATTATAAACAGAAGACGCATTTGGGGGGGAGGCATGAAATATTTGCCTTATTAAAACCGAATTGTAATTCTGGTCAAAAATATTGATTTGGACTTATATAGCTAAATACAGGATAAACAGGTGTTTTTACCATGCTCTATTATATGACAAACTGTTCAAACAATTAGCTTCATTAGTCAAGAAGTTAAAAGCTTAGCTGTCAAAGAACGGTGAAATATTTCTAATATGCACAAGATCAGACATTTATTTAGTGAATATCAAAACAGGATCAATTATCTGAATAATTGCCACTTTAAGAAGGAAAAAGATGAAATTCTGAAAAGGAGACAATTTGTTCAGGTGGTGGTGATTACGTAAAAGATCCTTTTAAATACTGTGATGCTTAAAGGAAAAGAAAGTAGCAGACTAGTTTAGTTTTTGTACTGATATTGCCTATATTCACTTGGGGAGAGGAAGTGCTCGGTTTTTTTGTTGATGTGACCATGGTGGTTGGGTTTTCTTTTTTTAACAGCAATGTCAAAAAAACCCTGTACATACAATTGGACTTTTGGTAGTTGTTGATTCCATTCGGGTCCTTATTTTCACTGTTTTAGCAAAAGTTATCTAATGTTTGATGCTCCTATGTGTTCTACACAGAACTGATGTTGGACCAGAAAAGGTGTACTTATTTCACTGGCTGCTGTGGACTCAGTCTATTACACAGAAGCAGCACTCACAAGTCCAGTTCACAAGTCGCGTATCCCATACGTCAAAAATACTTATATATAAAACTACACCTTAAATCTGGAAAGTTCTATGTGTTTCTATTCACTGCAAAAATGACAATTTGTGTTTGGGTGCAGTACGTCTGGAGAGATGACATCCAACTATGGTACCAAAAACGGCAACCTTCAGGGAAACCAAACAGAAAAATCAGCCCAGTGAAGCTGAACACTGGAACAATCATAAAAGAATAAGATTCAGTAGGAATAGACAGTATTTTGTGGTTATCATTCTTGCTTCTTTCCCCTTCACTACAGCTGATCACACAAGCCTTCCTTTTAATTAGTAAAAACAAAATTACAAGTTTGTTAAAAGTCACCGTTATATCAAACTGCAATCCAACAGGCTACCCTGACTTACTTTAATGTATCCTATTATTGAATTTACAATAGAAAAAGCTAATGAAGTGAAAAAGATTCTCAATTAGTAGATTTTAATAAGGACAGATCCCAAAGTATGTGTTCACTTCATTCCTTAACTCAAGTATTGAGATACATGTGTATGTAAAGCGTAAAAAAGAACAGACAACAGTACAAGCAGTGGTAATTTCCTACCATCATTTCTCACACTAGAATTCAAAGAATACAGTACAGTTAATTTTGAGCAGACCTGGAAGCTTAAACAACAAAGTAATAATAACCACTTCGAGCTTCATTCTATTTCAATTTCTTCTCAAAAGCAACTGACCCACCCCTTCTGCATACACTTACATCATCTCCTTTCTTTAGATAGCCCTATCTTTGCACCCAAAGCACAGCTTTTCTAAGTAGAACAGTCCTAGCCTTGCTCATACACACTCGTACAGAACCTTAATTTTCTACCTTGTCATCCTTCTCTGCAACTTTTCTAGCTCCACTCTACAACTTTTGGTATGGTGTGACCTGAACTGTGTAAGTATTCAAAATAGAGCAAGGCTCATAGCATATTTTCTGGCTTGCTTTCAATTCTTCTTCCATATTTTCTTCCATTTCCTTTTTTGATTTCAGGCTCAAAGAACAATGAACTCCTTCCTATCTGTAAGCTGCTAATTAAGAAATTACCATTCATTCCTTTACAGTTAGTATTTGTCTTTTTTACTAGTCTGTTACTCTGCATTTAATAGAAATTAAAAATATAAGAGCTTTTTATTTTTACATGGTGCTGTTAAATGCTTCTGTGACTCTTTCAAATTCAGTTCTCTTTTGTACAGATAGCACACATCTCTACAATTGTCCATTGGAATACTCTTTTTAGTATGTAAAATGACTATGTAGCTACATCTTATTTCCTGTTCTTCAACTGATTCAGAAAGATGACAAATTAGAGAAATAGTCTAGAACTAAAGAAAAGACAGGTAAGAGAAACAAAAATTATAAAAGATATTAAAAAAAACCCATACAAGGACAGATTAAAGAAGTTGTAATTATTTAATCTGCAAAAGAAAAGAAAGAGATATATGATAATGTTCAATTACATAAAGTAGTTGCAAAGAGTAAGAGAATACATCATATCCCATGCATTCTTGGCACAGGACAAAAGAAATATTTCACTTAAATTACTTACAAGGCTTATCAGACACTTGAAGAAAAATTGTTAATGGTAGGAACTTTTGAGTATAGATGAGATCACTTTGGGAAAATGAGAAGATATTCATTGGCAAGTTAGACAAGCATCTGATAATGATTTGTGCAGCTGAGCCTGTCTTTGGGAAAGAGGATGGAACAGGTAACCTCTCAAGGTCTTTTCCTTCTACAACACTATCAAAACCCAGGTCTCCCCGTTTGCCCAGCTCCAGGCAATTCAAGCACTTTATCAGGGATGTCATAGATACTTTACACATTATTTTTGCAGAAAGAAGGCAATAACAAACAGGCCGTGAGTCACTTACTTGATTTCACTGATAGGTACTTTCCTCTGTGCCAGCTGTTCCACCATGCCTTTTTCTTCTGAGGGAAGCAATACCAGCAAAGCTTCACCACCTTCTTTGTATCTGATCATTGGGGGGGAGGGGAGAAAAAACAAGAGATCTCAACCATGCAAAACACACAATTTTGGTTGTTTTCAATAACCAGTAAGTATTTACATTTACCTCCTTACAAGCAGCGCAAAGAGCAGACACAACTCCTCTCTTTACAAAGGGAAAAGAAGAGGCCAACCAGTTAAGTGACTTTAGTATCTCCACTTGAGCTGATTTCAAAACTATACCTACAGCCCTAAACACCCGGGGCTAAGACACAGATTCAGAACAGTGGATCTTTTCTTTCCTACCTTAGAATTATTAGTGGTAATCAAATGGCACTTAATCAAATCTAACAATAGTTATAAGATCTAGCTGCTTGCATTCAGTCTTTACCTATAGGCAAGTCTTAACATTCAATAATAAATGATTCTCCTTTGCATATCCTGCAAGTAAAAGAAGGTGAAAGCTAGGTAAAGGATAAATGCTTTGATCCCAATGACAAGTCTTACTTGCACGTTCAATAAAGGCTACTCTTGTTAACAAGTCAGAGGCATCACTGAAAGAAAAGCATAAAACCAAAACCAAGGGTTCTTTCATTTATAGATGCAGCTTTTAGGTGCAAAAGAAAAAATACAATCAGACTGATCACTTAAGATCATACCTAGTGCTCACTCTTCAAGTCATCAAACGTAGCTGAGTTTGTAATTACTCAAGACACATGGCTGGCAATGAGATAAAAATTCCTCTACTTTATTTTTAAAGTAGGTTCTTGTTTACTTTCTTTTTGTGTAGGAAAGCATCAGTTCCTGCTTTTGGTAAATTTAGCAACTTAAGGTCATGCATGGAGGAAAAAAATATCCAACAGCATTAGTAACCAAACAAGAAAATGGAAGTAAATCCTAATGAAAAAGTAATAATGATGAGCTAGGTTATCTGCATTATCTAAGTCCATATCTATTGTAACACATATATTATTTCTTCATTTACATTTACAGTACAGATTGATATGAAAATATTGCACAGTCCTCTATTCTATAAAAAACAACTCAACTAAATTTCAGAAATATGCCAAAATTGCACAGACTCCAACTGATGAGAGCAATGTGTGGGACAAAGCAAAAAAAATAGTGGACCATGACTATATAGAGGAGCTTTAAACGCCCAAGAGCTACTCATAGAGAAGTGCCTAGGCAGCAGTAGATTATAAGCCTATACATGAACTGCTAGGACTGTAAGTATTCCATTTATTTGAAACAGAAAATTCTCATTATATTATTTTGTAAGCGTCAATTTATATCAAATTATTTACTACCTTAACAGGTCTTTGGTTTAGTTCCTACTCCAGTTACATTTGTCTTTTTTTCTGATGTTGGTAAAACTTTTCACCCAACTCAGGCACGTCTCATTTGTCCTTTCTGTTTTCTATAGGGAAAGTTAACTGTTTCCTTTATTTTTATTCCACTCAGTCTGTTGCCATTTCATAAAACCTCAGCTTCTGTTACTCCACCATACATTGTCCTGTTGGGTCACCCTTCTCCATCAGGAGACCCATCAAGGAAAGGGTATTATACAAAAGGTACAAACTGTCAGCAGAAAGGTGGCGGTGTTATTAGTTTGGTTTTCGGTCAGAGACCACAGAGAACAAGACTGTGTCGGGTTAGGTCACATATCTTTCCACTAAAAGCTCCGCAATGACAGAAGAAACATCAGGTCAGTTTTTGTGGATAGAAAAGTGGATATTAGTGCTATTTAAGGACGTATTAGAGTCAAGGTTCCTTGGCTTAAGAGAGGTTTTAAGCTGGAGGCTGAGAGTACAGAAGGATATTCTCAGGCACACTAAACAAGAACCATGCCATTAACTGATAAAAATCATTTCAGATGGAATATAGGGAGCCTGCATTTCTCAAGTATAAACAGTTATTACTTGGCAAAAACAGCACTGCAGAACTGTTTGAAAACTATAAGCACTGTCTGTCACATCATTGTAAGCAATGCAAGTAGCAACAAAATCTGCAGTTAAAACAGTCTGACAGCTTTTATTACAGCTCTTTGCTTTCATTTGACGAATCTGAAAAATCACAACAAAAATGCTCTCAGATGCCTTTTTTTTACTCCCCCAATGCTATACATGATGGGTTTGAGGACTGACATTTAAAGATATTTTTTAAATGTTTAATAGAAGTTTTTATTGTGAAGTTTTAAATTTTACATTCTAGATTTGGAAATTTGACATGAAAATCAAACTGATACAAGAGGAGAGTTTCTGTCATATACCAATGCCATGTAAATTTACTGAGTTTATACAGGCTGGCAAAAATACTAAAAGGAATGGCAAGATACTGCACAAAAAATTTTAACAACTTGATTCTAATCCATTTAATCACTAGACCTAAAAATGTTCTTAATGCAAAAATATCAGTTTGTGGAATCTTTCTAGAAAAGTGTTCTAAAGCAATCCATATGCTTGGTTTAAGGCAATTTATTATCTTTCCCAGCAGCATAGGAGGACATTATACCTATACTCAGCACTGGTCAGGCCGCACCTCGAGTGCTGTGTCCAGTTCTGGGCCCTCGGTTTGAGAAAGATGTTGAGATGCTGGAGTGCGTCCAGAGGAGAGCAACGAGGGTGGGGAAGGGGCTGGAGCACAAGCCCTGTGAGGAGCGACCGAGGGAGCTGGGGTTGTTTAGCCTGGAGAAGAGGAGGCTCAGGGGAGACCTTATTGCTCTCTACAACTGCCTAAAAGGAGGGTGTAGTCAGGCAGGGGTTGGTCTCTTCTCTCAGGTGACCGGTGACAGAACAAGAGGACATGGTCCCAAGCTTCGCCAGGGGAGGTTTAGGATTGACATTAGGAAGAAATTCTTTACTGGGAGGGTGATTGGCCATTGGCATGCGCTGCCCGGAGAGGTGGTGGAGTCATCATCCCTGGAGGTGTTTAAGGAGAGATTGGATGAGGCACTTAGTGACATGGTGTAGTTGACAAGTAGGAGTAGGCTTAGGTGTTGGGTCATAGGTGATACTGTGATACTGTGACATTAAGTCATTTCTGACCCCATCATCCCATGAATGTTTGGGACCTTTATACCATAACTAAGATTGAGAATGACTTACTTATATAGACAAGGTACACCTCATAAAAAAGCTCTATATACATATAAACTCAGCCAAATTACATATGATACGTCTACAAAGTGGGTGCATGTCACTGTCTGAACAAGCAATGAAATCCTGGAAAGCCACTGAACATTCTGTGGCAAAAACTGATGATAACAGTTCCAAGGCAGCTAATTATTCATCAAAAGAATGTGAGCTCTCAGAGCACTGTTGGAAAGAAGGATAAAAACATTCTCTTTTATCTACCCAAGGCTTGTATCAGACAGAAAGACAGAGATAATATTGCTGCCAATACCAGTCTCATGGATTTAGAGTACAGAATAACACTGAGCTCTGTTCCTCTCCAAAACAGATGCTACAAAAGGATTCTGAAAAAGAGCTATGAGAATGATCCAATGTCTGGAAATAAACGTCTGTTTATAGTCTCTTAAAAAGAATCTTCCTCATTTGTCAAGAAGACAAAAGCTCTGACCACACCATATAAACACCTACAAAGGATGATTTTAGCAGATTCCATAAATTTAGTCAAAGGTATTAAGTGGTTCGTGTAGTTTTGTTGCTTCTGGCATTTCTTATCCTGGAGTGTCTGACTTGGCACTCTTAAATTGTTGCTTTATTATATTCATCTTATTCAGTGTGCAACACACTATGAAACACCAGCGCCACACAAAT
Organism: Neomorphus geoffroyi; assembly: GCA_033558235.1. Taxonomy (NCBI): domain Eukaryota; kingdom Metazoa; phylum Chordata; class Aves; order Cuculiformes; family Neomorphidae; genus Neomorphus; species Neomorphus geoffroyi. Next base: position 16,076,145 of record JAUMJM010000017.1, read on the forward strand.
CTTGCAAGAAATACCCATCAAGGGCCAAAGAGTGCAGATATTCTCTCTGCAAGCCACAAACCCAACCTCTGGAACAATATAGTACAGGAAGTGTCATTCTACATTAGTTTTGCTTCTATAGCTTTTCCTCAGTACCCATAAGGTCACTCTCAAACCAGGATGCAAGATCAGATGAACCTTCAGTCTCACCCTTAAAAGGTGTTTTGGTGTTATTAGCACTAAACACAGTCTATGCTGACTCAGTTATCTTCTCAGAAAGCACAATTTCAGGAGCTGTAATTCCGAAGGCGCGTTCCATAGATAACTCACAAAAAGAAAACAAGCATTAAATCTGGTATCTATGAACAACTAACTCAATGTTTACATTAAGTCATGCAGAGAAAATAACCTAAATAAAGAAGCAATCACATAAAAACAGACAAAGAAGAGACAGAGGTTTCCAAACACCTACACTTTCTCATCTTTCGGCAACTAATAAGGAAAAAAAAAGAAAAAGAAGCAACATAAAAATACTTCTCAGAGCTGATGCCTTCAGAAATTCAAAGGGACTGCAAGGCATCTGCTAACTGTTAATGCTTTTGTATTCTGGAATTCTGGAAACATTCACTCTTTTAAATACCCATATTTTAAATGTACTTGAAGTTAAGGAAGAACAGTCTTTGCCCAGTTTTATATTGTAAGTGTGATTTAATTAATCAGACAGTTTCATATTAATGCTGCTCTTCAGAGCTAAACACAAAAATTAAATGATTAAAGAATTTAGAGTGCTGAAAATCAAACAATCTTAAGAGTCATCTCAGAAGGTTTGTATCTCTTCAGTGTCCCTAATGGTTGTTTAGTTAAAGGAAGCAAAATGCAAGCCTATAAAAAAGGAGTTTTACTTAGGCGAAGATCTTATTCTTTAAAAAGAAAAATAACAACTTAGTTATGTGTTAGGAAGAAAAGCATGTTCTTAAAGATAACATCAAAAAGAGAGGTTGCAGTCGAAAACTTAAGTTTTTCCAAGTTATCTCTCCGTGTCTTTCATACTATAAGCTTCTATATTGTCAAACTTACTAAAACACAAGCTACTGAAAATTGGCATAAACGATAAAGAAAAAAACACTTCAGTCTTCCATTCAAAATTTGTTTCCATTGTACTGCCTAAAACATAGAAAAGGGCATCCCTCAGCATTCTAAGGGAATACTAAAGCAAATAAAAGAACATTCCTGTAACTATTTTCAGTAGACAGATAAAACCTTTATAGACAACAAAGCAGCAAAGGATCAACCTCAGCAACCAAAATTTTTCAGCAAGAGGACTACTTCTTCTGCAGATGAGATGACATTAGGAAAAGTCATCTTCATTCTCACAGACTGCAGCCTTGAGGTTGTCCATCACCAAAACCAAATGTCCATTCTAGAAGGCTAATTCATCCTGCTGATTTATTAATCACTAAATATGCACCTCAACTGTGCTGGAGAAAAGTAAATTAAAAATCTCAAAGTAATCAAACTTTCTTGGACTGTGTAGCAATTGATATTACTTACATTGTCATCTCCTCAAGGTGATCAAGAAAACCAGAGTAACGACTCATTTTTGCATTGTGATTATAACAGTCCCTTTGGATACCAGATACAATTCATTCCAATTCTAAAGAAAAGTTGCATCTGAAGTGCAGAAAGTCTTTGGGGAAAAAAAAAAAAAAATCACCTACTTCTAGCTCATATCTGTCTTATTTTCTAGTCTATTGGCTTCTATACTTACCAAAAAGGCAAGTAACTTGCCTGCAAGTCAATCCTGACTTACAAGCAAGGAAGCTGTGACAAATCATCATTAGCACTACGAAGCAAAGGGTAGGATGATACATACACACTGGCTGAAGATGAGAAACAGGATGCCTACAATCAAGGGTAAGCAACAAAGGCTGGATAAGAAGGAAACTGGATTAATTATTCAGGACAAAGTGATATTGGCTAATTAGAAGTAGCAAAAAATGGTTTAAAATATCAAGAGCATGATTTCCCTAACAAAGAAACACAAAGAGTTGCCAAATAGTTTCATTTCATACAAAAAAAATGGAAAAGGTAAAATCAAGAAGGTAGTTTATTTACCATGACAGAATCTATCTTAAATTGCTAAAAATCGGGCTCAGCTGACAGCTGGTACCAAGCATGAAGGAACCAATAGTGTGGTGAAAATGCAGTTAGAAGAGAATGAGAAAAAATGCTTTTCATGTAGGCCAGACACATTCTAAATTTTTGCTAATCTTAACCTATCTTAACCTACCCTTGATCAGATCCAGCCAAAAGCTGCATATACTCCTAGTCAATACCCTTAAAGCAAACAATACTACCATCATCACAAAGGCAACAGAGTAAAACATGCTGTGGCTATTAATTCCACCTTGCCATCAGCCAGAGTTGAGTTTGTTCTAACTACATTCAGAGTCATTTTATATCCTTGTACGACCGTCGTAATCTCTAGTTCAGTCGAACGCACCGTACTTGAATTGTCAGTGACATGTGAGTCACACAGATAAGAGAATAAAATAGGAATGGGAACCATCTGATTGATGGTCATCAGATACTCACGTACTGCTGCAGGGCAGACATCCAGTAGCTAAAAGGAAATGACAGGAAAGCAATGGAAAGAGAGCTGTAAGGATAGCCTGCGTGGATAAGCAGACCCTACAGGAAATGTTACACAGGTTGTCTTGAACAGATGTACTGCAACACGTTTCACTAATGTTTGTATTTCAGAAAATATAAGTGGATGCCAAATTTCAAGAGAGTTAAAGGCAGTATTTCTGCTTTGTTTAGCAAGAAAAAAATAAACTATTTTAAAAAACTGGCAAAAGGAATAAATGGAGATGATGAGATAATTGTAAAATTTTGGGGGAGGAGGGTTGCGGATGTAAAGATACTTGCATTACAGTTTCCTGAATTGGAATACTTCTCATTACAGAAAACTTGCTATAAAGGAGGTGATAATGTTATTGAAGATATTTACCATACACGAACATGCAAGAAACCATAAGTATATAATTTTTATGCTTTGAAGGTCACACATCTACCATCTAACTCAAAAAAAATGTGTTTTGTGAGGTTTTTTAATCTGTAATTTAAATGGGACTTTACCAAGTTGACTTGATTAAAGATCTAATTTTAGCATAACTGGGCCAGGATGGGTAGTACCAACACACACTATCTTCTCATCTGTCAAAAGACATAAAAGGAATTAAGTTATCACTGCAAAATCATGTGCTTAAATCAAAGTCCATTACTAAAAAGTCTTGCATTCCAAGCCAACAAGCCACCTTCAGATACTCTAGCACTGCAGAAACTCTATGCAGTAGATCCCTTCAGAGGAAGGAAATCAGGCATGAGGGAAGCCAAATCTCAACTATCTTTCTCACTCAGATCAAATTTGCAGGAGACTCACCAGAAGTAAGCAGAAAACTGCTTTACTTAAAACATTAGTGTCAGTAAGTTAAGTGTTTGGAATAGCATTAAAACCAACTCACTAAATGTGCCTGGTTTTGCATGTGCATTACTACATATTTTCAGTCTTCCACTGGACCCTTTGTTCATCAAACACAGTTGCCAAACTGTCAATACAAAACCATTTAACAGTTACTTCCATTGTGAAGCCGAATTATTCACTAGGCAAGACGATGACTTATTCACTGTGCACCATTCACATTCTTCTCATAACACAAATATTCTATAGCACTTGATTTTGCAGCAATAATGTTCTTGAAACCTTTGAAAGCAATTTTAGTTTCCATAAAGAACGCAGAACAAGATAGTTCCATCACGTGGAATAACTGACAAGCAAAATTCAAAAAGCAGCACAGATGCCTGAATCCTCAGCAGAGATTTATCCCTGTAAAAACTGAAAGAATATGGAAGTAAAATTATATAGGTTAAGGTACACACTATTGCAATCGACACTTGATAAAAAAAACCTCCTGGCATAGTACAGTTCTTCATCTATTGTAAGAAGTTAGGAAGCCCGGTTACAAAAAGTGACTTCCCAATCTATAAGTTAACTAAAAACCTCACAATCACGCAATATAATACGGACTAGAAATAAGTTAGTTTGAGTCAGGTTCTATTATTTCTAGTACGTCATTTATATTCTATTTTAAAATTATTTTCAATTCTTTGATACAAGTAACTACGCTAGCGAAGGAAAAATCCTTTCATTGATGCAGATGTTTGTGTTGCATTCTTTTTATGTAAAGGAACAGAGGAAGACATCTACAAAATTATATCCAAAAAATACCAAAATGGACAGTTTTATTCAGAGAAGACCGTCTTCAATCTGATAAGCATATGAATAAATCTCTTCACCTATGCACTATCTTTCAACAAAGAGAAACTAATATCCATTTCTACCCCAAGGCCTTCCACAGAAATACAATAATTCATAGTTTTGTTTTAAAATTCAACTCTTAAATCCGATTATATAAGCAACCATTTTTAAACATCTCTCTCAAACAAAGTAACAGCTTTAGGTCTCTCATATTGGGCTCAAGTCAGGCAAAACTTGATTTCCATTTACACTACCTTCCAGGCCTTCTGACACAATGAGGATTGGTGAAATCTAAGCTTCAAAACAAGAAAACATTATTTCTTCAAGCCCAGGAGCTAGAAGAGTTTTCTCTACTGTTTAGCATACCTTCTACACTGCTGGGTTTCTTCTCTAATGTTCATTTGTTATTGTATGTTTTAAGAGACAAATGAGCACAGAAACAAATGCATAAACATCGCGATTTCTATCCCATTGACATGATCAATGGCCTCTGTTTTGTCCTAGATATTTTTCTTTAAAACAACAAATCTTTAGCAAGAGATGCATGTGCACTGTTACCTGAAACTGGGCTGTATTATGTTCAGAAAGTCCTACTAAAGCAGCCCAACACAACTTAAACGAGACCAGAAAGCGTGCTTGCCGTTCACAGCTAAGCAAACACTGCAGACAGCCCACGTTCACTGCTGGTTCCTCGATTCAGCCAGAGAGAAGATCTTTGCCCCAGAGGTTGTGAACAGTCCAACAATCCCACAGAGCATTTAGAACAAATAACAAAAAGTGAACCAGTTTCATTTAGCTCACTTCCAATGCTCTGATCACTTCTATTTCTCTGCTGCGAGGACCTTAGTTCAGTATCCTAGAAAAATTATCAGTAAGCATTGCTGTGAAGTTAGAGTTTGCTTCAGGGCTTGTTTATTTTGGGGTTTGGTTTGCTGTCCACTGACTGCTTAAAATCCATTTCCTTCTCCTGTCTGAACAGCAGCCCATTTGTACCTATTGCCAAGTTCTGAGAACCATTCAACTGGATTTTATTCTTCCCACAAAACCATAATCCCCTTCATTAACTCCTACTGGCGAGGCGTTCTTGTTTGCTAGACAATAATGGACAAGAACAGTGGCTCACCAACCTTATCACACCAGTCTTGGAATAAACTGAATTCAAAAGGCCTTGGGAGGTTGTTGGGTCCTCCAGCCTAGACTATAAGCAATTAATTTAAGCTGTGTCTACTCTGCTACATTAAAATATGTGCTTTTTTTTTTTTATTACAGTTTACAGGACAGCTTCGTGGCAGCAGGTAATAAATACCCTGAACCAGTTAATATTTCAGTGCATTGAAACATTCATACTATGCCATTATAAAAAGAAATCTAACAGGTAAACACAGTGGTAGTCAGTATAACCACAGCATCGCAGGCCACTGGCAGGAATGGTGCTGGAGTACAGTTTTGAGACTGTAAGAACATGAATTGAAAGTTATGTATGTGGTGTTAAAAGCTGCCCTTCACTAGCAGCTATTTTTACGTAGCCTGAGTTAGGATAATGACTGCAATGTAATATGAGGTGGTCTAAATAGCAGTTTCGTTTTTAAGGAAACATCAGTAAAAGTGCTTCCATGGATCTTAAATATCAATCAAACAAGGAGCTGCCATATTGACTGTACTATTTATTCAGAACCCAAGGCATGTATCCCTGGGATATATTTCCTAATGCAAAAAAACCCCAGGAAGCCAAGCTTCCAACATTGAGGAATAATTCCAGTAAGCCATTCATATTTTAAAATTCTTTAATGCAACTTGCCAGGATTACTCTAAAGGCTAATTAGTCTCACTTTCACACATACGATGTACAATTACTTAAGAGGAGCCCCAATGAGCATACTTCAAAGCACTTTAATTCATGACAGAACAAGATCACCAGATCATCTGCCCCTTTCACCTTTCCAAAATTTCATCTGTGGTTATTCTTCAGTATTCACAAGGCATCAAAAAGACTACAGATTTTTAAGTCTTTATTTATACTTCTTGGCCCTAATCTTAATATCAGCCAGTACAAACACAGTAGGCAATAGAGTATCCTGCTTTGGAAAGATGGTTTTTTGTTATTCCATTTGTTTTCAGAATATTATTTACCAAGAGGAAAAAGGTATTCACAGAGCTACACAGAACATGCACGCCTGTATGCACACTATGTTAAACGATGACAACAACAAATTTACAGTGATTCTGCTAAATCAGCTTAAGCATCTAAAAACCTAACCAACTAGCCTGGATTAAATAGCATCAGAAGTCTGAGCGTGAGTCAGATCTAAAGCCTATATAAAGTTCTGGACATACCACAGATACAAACTGCAGAGCAAAAAAGATTTATTGTTTAACATTCCACTGTCAGTATCTTTAAAAAAAGACTCCTGAAAGTAAAATCGCTAAACTCAAGTAACAGTTATTAACAGTCTCCTCTGAAGGGGAAAGAAATGGAGCAGAAGGAGGAATGTAATGCATAGGAAAGAAAGAAATTGATTACTGAGATGGGCCAGGATACAGGTACATCCAAAATAAAATATATTTACGCATGAACAGAAAGGTAAAATAGACTTTCCAGTGTCTTTTCTACTCATCAATGCAATCACAATTGAAAGAAAAACACCCCTATATATGTTCCTTTCATGCCACACAACTTACAAATTATGTTTGGAAAAACAGTTGTGGGGAAAAAAGGGAGTATTAGTGTGCTCCAGAAATTATTATCTTCTGCTGCCCCCTAGTGGCACTGTAACTGGTTTCACAAAAGCGATGAAAATGTTTTCAGTTGTGGGCTTGAGAGGCTACAGAACAGAAGCCATCAATTGAAATTAAAAGCTAGAAGAAATTAGTTTTGCAGACAGCTGCTACAAGTAGATCTTATTTACTTAAGAAATTTTGAAACTAAAACCCACAGGAAAATAGTGTGATGTAGTACTTTAAATTATAGACTTTGTTAAGAGAACGTGTGACAAAAACATACCCGAAAATATTTAAGGGCATATTGTGAGTATTTCAGAAATTCTATTACTGAATTAGTTAAGATTTTAAATAAACACTGAAAAATACAGTTGGAAGAAATAGCTTCCAATCAGGAAAAAAACAAAACACCAAAACCACATGATATGCCAATAAAGCAAAAGCATCACTGGACAACACTCAGATCTTCTTGATCTTATTTTACCATAAATCAAATACACAGGAGTTGCAATTTACGTTCTTCAGTAGGAAAAAATGCAAGTGAAATGCTACTTAGGGAACACACTGCGCTTATTCACTTAAAAAAAAAAATCAATCATTAATCTTTCATCTTAGATAAGGCTTTGCAAAACTGTAAAACAGATGAAAGAACACATCATGTTAATGAACAAAGGTTTTTTCAGGCCCATCCCCAACATCATTTCCCTCTTGACTTCCATATTTACTTTTGTATCACAAAATAATTTGATTTCAAAAGTAAACAGCGCTTGGCATCCCAGTTTTAATTACAGTTTAACACAGTCTCTTAATTAGCTAAGATATTTAATTTAGCTTTCATTCCATGTAATTATACACTCTCATAACCCGTGAAAATTTGTAATTATCTCTAACTTCATTAATGAGGACTACTAAAGCACAGTTCATTTTTACCAAGTTTCTAGAAGAAACATGAGCTTCCCTCATAAAAAAGTAGCTATTGAAAACATGTGAAGTTTCCTACTCAACATTTGGAGTTCATCGAGAAGTACATTCTCAATTATCCACATCTAAAACTGCATTAACTAATTTATTTATGGTGCACTATTCACCTACAACTACCAGACATGCACCTTGTTTTATTTTCAAAGATTTATTTCATGCCATGAAGTTCACTAAATCAATATTTCTAGGACTACTTTAGTTTAAGGACAGAGAGACCCCGTATGTTTCTCTAAAATGAAAGCTCAATGTAGAAAGAACCTTCCTTGATCTTTGTATCAGATGAAGAGATAGAAAATACCCGTAAAGCTTTTCCTACAGAAGGAATTTGCTTTCAGTATCACCCACCGCTCTGCCAGCTCAAATTACTTGCTCAGACATATTCCCAATTTCAGTAGGTCTGGTCATGGAAATGACAGCCCAGTAAAGCAAGGGGTGTGCATCCAGCACAGCCCGTGGCTCTGGGACAGACCTTCTGCCCCAAATCTCCGCCTAAATCTGTCCCTCAATCACAGAGTGTTGTATTTAAGAGGCAGCTGAAGACAGACCCTTAAGGTTGGGTGGCTAACATCCTCATCAGCAACATTTTATTAAAAGCCCTGTGGAAAAAGCGGGGTGGTTTGCCTCTCTAAACCTACTTACGAATCGCTCTTCTCGATGCTTAATGAGAATCAGCGCAAGGCCTGAGGACTGCAACTCCAGGGACGTACACGGCTCAGAGAGATCTCGACAAGCCTTCCAGAAACAGCCAATTACGCAGTGCCAAATATATTGGTTTTCCTTCCACAATGGCAGTACGCCATAAAGACAAAATTACAAGCCTTCTGTGAAAGTCACACAGGATTTATTATTCTTTTTTTTTTTTTTCTAAAAAAATCATCTACCCAAACCAAACAAAACCCCTGAATTCTAACCGAGACTATGTGCTTTTTTTCCTGGGTCTCATCAGACTGGCTAAATTCAAATCTGTAAGTAGCTATGTGTTTTATCTAATAATTCATTACATTCACTGATTTTGTTGATAGCATTTTTTCCTTCCCAAAAGCACTTAAAATTTTATTATTCCCATTGGTTATAACAGGTAGGTAGGAAAATGGAGGACACAAAACAGAATGGGTAGAGGCGTTACCAAGCACACTGAAAACACAGCTGGAACATCCATATTTTTCAAGAGGGATGGAAGTACACACTCCTAATACAGTCCCCAAAATTTAATGCCAACTGATCCAGAAAGATAGATTCCAAACTCCTACAGTGCAGAGTGCTGAAGTCTTGTCCAAAAAAACTGTTCTAAGAAACCGTGTGATTTGACAATCACACTACAAACAAATCCTACTACAAACAAAGTTATATGCAAGATATAATTCCAGGTCTTGTACTTCATCCTTCAGATAACTGCATAAAGTTTTTAATCTACTCAATAACAACTCCTGTTTCCCTTAAAAATCTGCTTCAGAGATCAAGGACCAGGTTTGTAATAGTATATCTGGGTAACTCCCATCATAAAGGCTTAGCCATAAATATCTGAACTAAAGCTATCCCTAAGAGTATAGTTCTACAAAAGCTTTTGTAAATTAAAAATCTAACCTATAATTACCTTTATTTGATTCCTTCCTCCCTAAATTAAAATAAAGAAGAAATATTTCCATTCTTTTGAAGAGTCTTCAGTGATACAAAGAAATTTGATCCCCAGTCTAAAGCCATATTTATCTATAGATGGCAGCGGGAAAACAAGCTTTTCCACCCACAAACATTCTTACCTTTGAGGTAATCCTGCCAAGTGTAAAAGAAGATCTTTTGCTTCCTAACTATTAATCTTCCCTAATCAGATTAAATGATTGGGCATTTTTTTTGTCTGCTCTAAGGTGTCTCTAAAACTCACTAAGAAATTATTAAATCTTAAGTAATCAAGAGGGTCTTTTGGCAATAACAGCCCTTCTTTCCAATTAATATCTTGATTTTTTCAAGTGAGTTTTTAGCCGATTATCTGTCCTACAGTAAACTAGTTTTAAACATTAAAATATTAATGAAAAGTGAAAACAAACCTGGCTGTTCTTCCCACTCTGTGGATGTATGTGTTTGCATCTTCTGGACAATCAAACTGAATGACCCAGTTCACTGCTGGAAAATCTGTGTAAAGAAAAAAATATGTCGAAATTCAAGCTCACCATAATCAAAATCCTTCTATTCAAGAGCAACATATTAATTTTCAGCATTATTTCCTCTAAGAACTGTCATTTAGACCAATTTACAGACAGTGGGTGCAACTTCTGAAATAAAAATAGAATTAATTGCATGTATTAGCATATCATAAACAATCATCGTCTTCGTTAAAGAAAGCTAAAATTAATGTGTTTTTATTTCCTGAATTATGACAGTGCACTGAATGGAACATAATTTCATACTTGACAAGAACAGACATGCTTTGTGTCACACAGATGACAGAACACCATAACACTTCATAATTAAATAACAATATCTGACCGGTTTTTCAGCTAGAGTATCAATATGCTACACCACCAGGGCTTGAAGTCAGCTATGGTGAGACAGCACTATTGCAGATGTCCACATACAGAACTATCATAGCCTCTCTCAAATATACGAGGGAGGTGACCAGGCTTGATAAAGCAGTCAACATTCAACATGAATGGTATTAATAAGCACCTTCTAACTGCTACACTTCGTCGGAGAGCAACATGCTTCACATTTGAATGTTTTTGTTACTTCTTAGCAAGTCTGTAACTTCACTCTACACCACAATTATACCTACACTCTAAACCCAAATATCCACACCCACACTGAGATGTCGGAAGTGTAGAGGCTCACTTCTGCCTTCACTTTTTAACGCACCTTCCTTCCTTCTGTAGCATATTGACAAAACCTTATGCTTGGGCAGAGTTTGCTACCTGAAAGAAGGAAGCTTAGACTCCTGAAAACAGTCTCTACCATACTTACATGCCTTCAAGTACAAAAAAAAAAGTCCAAAAGTATCCACATAAAATATAAAGAAACAAATCATAATTCAGCAGGTAATGACCAGAGGAAAGAAACCCAAGTCAAAACAGGTCTTACACATATTCTTGCTTTTGACCTCATCTCTTTTTCTGCCTCCTTAAGACTACAGTCCTGTAATGCCATTCATAGTTCAGGCATTAATTTTTTTTCAGGTTTGCCTACTGGTAGGTTAGCAATGTTTCATATCTCTTGGAATAAACCACAGTGTACAGGCATATCAGAAATACTTAAAACTGCTGAGCTCTTCCCTTAAGGAATGTAGTAAGCCAATACATCACCATTTCCATTTGCTCTCGTTCCGGGTATTTGTCACAGAATACGGCTGGAAAAAGTAGATTGTCTACAGACCCAGGAAAAGAAAAAGATAGCTTCCACAGACTACTTCACTAACAAATGCCATTACAAAACTAGTGATGACACAGGTCTTCCTGGGACAAAATAAAAACTAAAGACAAATGGAGCAGGGCACTTCAGCAAAGAAACAGCACAAGTCCAAGCTGCATATAGCTTCTGAGATACCCTAAGGAGCTCTTAAGCAAACTACAACTTCATTTATTTCTTAATGATCAGGTTGGTCTTCCGAGCATAAAATCTGATAAAGTCCCAATAGGGTTAGATCATTGCTTTGTGAATAACTACTGCTTCTGCGCATACATACCCAGTCCACGAGCTGCAATATCCGTAGCAAAAAGTACTGCTGCCTTTTTCCGAACAAAACAAGTGTAGACTTCCATTCTCTTCATCTGATGCTGTTTGCCATGGAGTGCCAGTACAGGAAGACCAGGCTGAAGCTTACAGAACACTCTGAATAAATACTGGACCTACCCAAAAAATCAGGAAACAAAAAAAAAATTACCAGCCTATCACCCCACTGTACTCACCAGCCAGCTACAGAACAAGAGAAATATTGTAACCTCTCACACAAGTGGAAGAACTCCAATAAATATTTACTACAACATCGTATATTGTAAAATATTTGACACATGCAGTAGTTACAGGAATAAATAGCTGTGCCATACAAACACATACAAATAACTTCAACTGAAGAGTCCCAACACATTTATACAAGCAGACATCTGAAGGATTACTTTCTGTAAAACCATAACAAAAAAACTTTCCTTGTGCTGTTTCACAATTACGATTTCTTAATAGGCAGATGTGAAAGCTCACTAAGAAAGCAGGTACAACTATTAAAAGATTCTGTAACCCAACTATGAAAAATGTCATCAGACGGAACTGCAATAGCTGGCCCTTAGTGACAAAACTTTTAGTAGTCATTTTTAACAGCAGAGCACAAACATGGGTCACTGAATTCCTGGCAGCCAGGCTGTGCTGAAATGCCCACAGGAGTAGGTGATGTTTGGCTCCTCCCACGATTTCCTGACGCAAATCCAGAATCTCATCTCTCTGGTGCCTTGACATCTAATTAATTTTAATCTGAATTTTAAGAGTTTTATCATGCTACTGGGCAGCTGGTGTATGGAATAGCCATACCTCTTTACAGCTTGCAAAAAAAACAATGCTCTTCTTTCTCAAGTGACTTCTCAGGAAAGAATATAACATGTTTACTTTTTGCTGAAGCTCACAGACAATGTAGTTCTGATCCAAAGTTGCTGGGGTACTAAAAAAAAAGATAAAACAAAAAGTACATTTAGATACCGTTAGTTCCCATGAGATTAAAATGAGAAAGGAGAGAACAGAAAGAGAATATACAGGCATACAGTACCTACAGAGCTGCCTGTCCTTTCTTTTAAGTCAAGAGCATCTGACAAATACGCAGAAAAAGAAGGGGAAAAAAAAATAAAATCAGAAAATAAGTCAGGCTGGAAAGTTCTCCCACTTTGAGGAACAATTTTTAGCAGCTCCACTAGAAAGCTACTCTTGAAAGATGAATCGGTTTCCTCGCTAAAAGCCAGGGAGGAGGAGGGGATGACTTTTGACATTACTTCTAAATTCATTCACTGCTAGTGAGCCAAACTCTTCCCATGTCTAAGCAGCGACATTCAAATTGCCTTGACTTAAAAAGCAATTTTGTCTATTAGTCTTACTAAAGTATCATTTGTGCTTAAGGCAATGTCACAGCACTTTCTCATCTCACACAAAAGAAAGAGCATTGATGTACTTCTACCAATTACACTCTGACATGCAAAGTGACTTTGTAAAGCTCTGAACTGTCAACTCACCTTTACATTCTTTACAAAATAACTAAACTGAAGAAAAAAAAATCTGTGGCATATTTGCCCTTCAAATACATCTCAATGGTCATCTCTCACAGTTCCTCTGTTTCACCCTAAACAGACCGTGGGTATTCAAAATCATTTCATTAAAGGTGTCAATTGAGAAGATGAAATTGAAATATATTGCTCCAGTTCTGCTAGTCAATTTGAGTTATACCATAGCATCTTTTGCTTTGTTAAGTCTTTCAGAGGAAACTGTTTTCATAATAATAACCTATCATATACTAAGGCAGTAAATTCTAAAAAAATTAATACTTTCCTTTTTTTGATTCAGTTTATTATCTAATTAGACTCACGCAAATATTTTCTTAAAAACATAATTTAAAATAAGACTTCACAAAAAACATGAGATCTGTGAAACAGACATACAGTCAGTCCTCAAAATGAAGACTACATGCTAGGCTTGCACATCCTACCCTGCTAAGAGGCTATTAACCACACAAATTTTTCAGGCAATCATGCTTATTTGAGATGCCTTTGGTAGTACTGCTTATTAAAAAAAGGTATTTGCAGCAACAATTAAAACTGGCTCAAGATTCAACCTGGGTCTACTGTTCATTTCACCAATGATTTCTTGTTTGCTCTTGGGAAAGACATTTTTATCACTGTGCATCACCTTTCTCTCACATAGTGAAATACATGCATATTTCATAGAAAAGCAGAAAAAAGCCATACATGTTCCATAAGCAAATTGACACCACAGGAATGCTAAATACTAAATAACATTCTTCGCTTAGATTTCAAAATTTTTTAAAAAATGCCAAAAACCAAGATGCATATTTTTGTCATTTAGTGACACATCACATTTTTTGAACTTCAGAGACCACATACTTCACTATTGGAAAGGTCCTCCCATTCTGATCCAAACTGTACGGCAGGACGAATTTATTTCATGTGCAAAGTAAACACAGCACGTCAAGAAGCCACAAGACTTACTGCACATGGACTACTGCCACATGCTTACCTTTGGGCACCTAAGACTGAACACACGAGCAAGACTTTCATTCTGCACTTTTCCAACAGAGTAGCATTTCCCTGGAAAGCCAGATCTGTCAACTGGACACAGAACTGTATTTGTGCAGCACATCCAGCGGTTCTGCACACTAACTATGCACACGCAGGAAGCACCAAAAAAATCAACAAACAAAGCAGCAATTCGGAAGTGAGTGCTGTTAAACTGGGGACACTGCTCCATCCAGGCTATAACCGACCCTGGGGTTTGCTCCCGAGCAAAAAAACTTCCAGTCTGAGAAACTGCTTGAGGAGATGCAAGAAAAGTGCAGATTCGGCCTCCCTGTAATCAGTCAGAATTAGCACCCCTTTACCTGGAAATTCCTTGCTTTCGGGAAGGCACAAAACAGGATCAGACACTGAAGGAAGGAGGGGGATACACAAGGTAACTTCTGATTCAAGGAACCAACAGTCAGAAAAGCAGTTAGGAGGGATCATCATCTGTTTAACACACACACTCACACAGAGTATCCCAACATACCTGAACTTGGCTTTCTCATGAACCCAAACATATTCCGGATCTTTCAGACTCAGTCGTGCAAGATCCTTCACAGATTTTGTTTGTGTTGCAGAAAAAAGCAAGGTCTGGCGTTTCTTAGGCAGATTTTCTATGATTGCATTCATTGTATCAGCAAACCCCATGTCTAGAATTCTATCAGCTTCATCAAGAACTGAATTGAGAAACAGATTACAGAAAAACTGGTTTTAGCCTTATTTATAAAAAAGGCCATAATACTCACACATTTGTACCATACTGTACAAAAATCCATGCCTACTTAAACTGTAGAGATCAACTTAATTACTGTATATAACAGGATCCTCTTTAGATATTCACGTACTCCATGAAATATGCTTTTAAAAAAACTGCAATAGAAGTCATAGCATAAGAGATCAGCATTTCAAGTCATCAGTTTAGCAATTTGCAAATAAAAAAAATCCATGTTCTATTACTGAAACTAAAGCATGGAATATAAAACAGTGCTGCACTACTCACCACAGAACAAAACAGACTCTCCTGTACCTAAGCTGAATTTACCACTGAAACAGAGAATAAACAGAGTAGCAGAAGGACAAAGCTTTAAGGACATACGTTTAATGCAATTCTTGTCTTAACTGCCATGAATTGTACTCAGTTTAGCAACCATAATTTCACATTTTATCAGCTTCATTAGCTTCTTAATTACTTCTAAGGTCCTCAAGCTACGCTAAAGATTATGCACAGTTCTTAGAGGCAGGCAAACCTTTTCATGACACTGAAATATTTATTCAGGTTAGAAGGATGAAAAGAAACAATGTTAATGACGCTAACAAAACAGCAATCTGTCTTAAAACTCAAAGTGTTTCCCAGAATTGGTCCAAAATAGACACACTCTAATGGATATTCCATATAGTTAATTATCACACCAGGAAATACTCAAGAGCCACAGCCAGAAAGGAGAGGTGAGAGACAGCCACGACAGATCTAAAGGATTATATGGGCACTACATTTGATTTTGGGTTCCTTACTAACTCACCTACTTGTTCTTATCGTCCTAAGGAAGACATGCTCAGCGATCACTTTGAGAGAAAGAACACACAAGAAAGGATTTTCTTGCTTTCTATTTTAAATTTGTACCTGTGAACTTAAATGCCATTTCATCCACATAACATGACTGGAATGTATTTTTTATCCAAGTAAGTGTTCCACACAATTCTGAACCGCTACAAGATATTTCTGAGTTCTTTCAAGTACTTAAAAAACTTACTCAACATCTGCAGATCAGATGCATAGAAATAGGAAGTTTCATCCATGTGCTGCAGAAGCCGTCCTGGAGTACAAATCAGCATATTTATGTGGTGGATTCTTTCAGACTCTTCTTTCAGATCCTGGAAGGGAGTTAAACCAGCTTAGCTCTAGTTGTTCACACTAGAAGCCCAGAACCAGAGATGGTCAGGCCAGCTTAACCTATTGATAGCTTTTAGAAAGAATAATCAAGGATCAGCCTTTCCTTTTTCTACAGAGATATCACAATTTTGTCAGCATGCTCACACCTGTGGGTTGAGCAAAAAGAATAATATAAATTAACAGGATACTCCTGGAAGGCTTGGCAGGAAGGTCCATCCAGTCATGTAACCTGTAAAGACTGAAAATATCCAAAAGCTTCAAAATACACAGAGTACACAGACAGGAAAATGAGTGGGACATTGATAGGTTCCCGTTACCTACTCTCTTCCCTGACTTTTCACTTCCAGTGTTTCCTTCCTAAACTAGCACTTCATACAGCATCCATTTATGCTTCCATACAGCAAACGCCAAGAGAGGATGTACCTTTCCTCCGATGATAAGGCCAGCTGAGAACTCATGATTCTTTCCCACTTTACGCAGAACATGGAAGGTTTGATATGCCAGTTCCCGGGTAGGTGATATTATCAAAACTCCCAGCCCATCAGCTGAAGTCCACTGCTGGCGATACAGGAGTTCCAAAGCCTGAAAAAAATCACCGTACTCTCATTATAAGAAATCTCAGAAGTAAAACACGTAGCAACAAAAAATTTGTAATAAAGAGTCATTAAAAAAGATAAAGCCACGCTAATTAAAATAATGACCTCAAGAAACATCTAGGACATGTAGTAATGGATGGTAAATCGTAAACACTTTACTGCACAATTAATCCCACTCTGATAAATTCTGGAAATTAAGTCTTAATCATTTATACGAGAACAGAAATTAGATATAGAAAAACATGAGAAATTTCCATGCTTGTAAGGTTTTGTAGGAACCAGGAACGGAATGAGCAATTAGAAGAAAGGCAATTATCGCAGATTTAATTCTGGTTATAGACTTGAATCAGTACTATCCACACATGCTATGTACAGAGTATTCCAACTAAAGCTGCCATACACCTCAGAAACTTTCACTTTGCAGAAACACTCTCAGTCAGCTAACCTTAATACAACTATTTCACAGGTATGAATACCTGAAGCATTCTGAAACACTGAAGGTTATTAAGAATCTTGGTACAAATTAATTTTTTTCACTCCTTATGTCTCCACCTCCTCTCATCAATTTTCTCCCCTAATACTGTTTTAAAATAAGCTTCGTAAAACAAAATATTTCTACTCCTAGATTAAGTAACTGAGCAATCTCACCTTTTTTCCTCAAGCTCACAAGACTGTCTTTTGAGCTGTCTGCATTTTTACTCTTTACTAATAAAAGATAAATCTTTTAAAAAACAGCAGAAAGCATAAATCTTTTCAACCAGAGGGGGTATTCAAAACACCTACTTCTGTTCCCACAGTTACTACTAACAGAATATTCTCCAAAGAAATTTATGCTCACAAAAATGCAACCAATGTTTAAACCAAACCAAAAACCCTCCATAATCAAAGCATTTATTTTTTCCTTTATATGTTCATAAGTGGATACAAAACCCATCATGTTATGTGTGCACTTTAAGCAAATGTCTCAATTGCACTTTCAACTTCAAGAAATCAAATGCAGAGGAAGACGTTTTGAATAAAACAGTTAAACATGTATTATCTATGACAGGGGCATTATTAAATTAGTATCCTGGCTTTCTTGGAATATCTAGATCAGTTGAATTGTAACTTTTCTCCCAGGATCTATTAACCTAAACTGTTTTACATGAAATACTTCCTGGATAACTTGGTTTAAGTACAAATGAAAGGATGTAAATTACTTACTGGGACAATAAAAGCCAAGGTTTTGCCTGATCCAGTCTTTGCAGCACCAAGTACATCTTTACCTTGTAAAGCCAAACCTATGGTTTGCCTCTGTATCTCCGTTACCACACGATACTGAGCTTCCTGCAATCCTAGTGTTTGCAGTGTGGGAAGAGAAGAGAAAGTGTGAAAGGGGAAGGAGGAGAAAAAAAAAAAAAAAAAAGAAAAAAAGTCTTTATTTCTGTTTTGCCAGAGACATATTCCTCCGTTTAGAAAACACTGTACATGGCAATACTTAATCTAAATCTTAAAGTAAAAAAAAAAAAAAAAAATCAGATACAGATAAATAATACAATCATTTTTACTTAAATCACTTTATAAAGAAAACTTTTGTACTCACCTTTTAGGGTTTTCTTTGACAATGGAAAATCTGAAAATCTTTGGATTTCACTTGGATTTATCTGAAACAAAGTAAGTTCAATCAGATCTTACAATCTAAGCATGATAGAGAAATTAAACAGCATTCTTTAAGTTGCTGTTAACGTAAATACGTAGTAGTTAAGTATGACCTGATCCAAGTTAGCTGGTCAGGCAAACTACACTAGTTTGACTGAAGCCAAACGGCTCTTGCATCATACACTGTTTAGCAAATAATGAGATATACTTCTACCACACGGGCTAATGGCACAGTTTATAGCTCAGATCCTCATGAAATCACAGAGCAATTCAGGCTGAAGGGACTTTAGGAGGCCTCTGATCCAACCTTCTGCTCAGCAGGTCAGCTCCGAGGTCAGACCAGGCTGCTCGGGGCTTCACCCAGCTGGGGCCTGAAATTGTTCAAGGACAGAGACTGGTCAGCCAGAAAGTGTGTTCCAGGCTGAGCCACTCTTCTGTCAGTTTACAAATGTTGATTCTCATTGTTCCACCCTGCACCATCGCCTCAATAATCTCTCCATGAGCATCAAGGGCTTCTGTAAGGTCCCCATCCAAATCCTGAAGCCATCTCTGCTATCAACTAACAAGCACGGCTCCCCCAGCCTCCCCTCACAGGACATGTGCTCCAGCCTCTACCATTTCAATCGCCCTCCACTGGACTCGTTCCATTTACTGATGTCTTTTTCTTACTAGGGATGCAAACCAGACACTGTATTCTTTGAGGGAAAAGAAAAAAAAAAACCTAACGAATTTTTAATCACATTTTGAAACTATACTGGAGTGTGCAAGCAAGGTCTAAAGTTTCTACAACGCAGCACGCCACAAGCCCCAGACACAACCTGAAAGTAAACCTCATGCTAAGCATTTCACATACATACAGTATCTCCAAAAATTAAAAATTCTGTAGCGCCCAGAACTGCAGCAATCTTGCATCTACCTGACTGGGACAAGAAGAGTCCACCTATGTCCTGCAGCTCAACAGACTCACCAACCTCTAGCACTTGACATACTTGATTTTGTAAAGCTGTCCTACAGCGTACAAAACATGCTAAAAAAGTAGTTCATTGTCCTGATACCTACTAATTTACTTTTCTGCATGCACCCACCTCTACAACATACCTGAAAGCTGTTAATTGCACACACAGACACACACAGCCTCCCCCAAGAGCACGTATCCATGAGTTGGCTCAATGATTTACCAAAAGTTTGAGATGTCAAGTACAGATCTTTAGAAAAACGTAATGTTTTTTTCAGTCTGCTGTAGCAGATCAGAGATCATCAAAAGATGTGGACGACTTCCCCTGGCAAAGTTCACAACAATCAACAGCAGCAGGACAGAAAAACACCCCACAGAAGTTGGGGGGCAGGAAAAGAGAGAAAGAGACTACTTTATTGAAAAATTCTGAGCAGATGAAGAGGAAGGTAGACTACACAGTTTTCAACGTGTACTGACTAGCAGCCACAAACAGATTTCCAAATGTCAAGCTCAGAGCTCACACAACTCGTGCATTTCTAATGGGTATCATTTATCTCTACCAGATTGCTGAACAAAAATTTCCCAACAGAGGAACCAAGCAAAATCATCCTCAGATGTTCCTGACAACTCATGATGACAATCCCAGAGGCAGCCTCAAACAAAGAGCTATCGAGCTGTCAGATCAGCCTTACAGCTACTTGAAATACCAAGCCTTCTACAGGCTCTGCCTATTACAGAGAACTGAGGGGTTATACCTGTTTAAAGCATTAGATGACAACACTACTCTTTTCAACCTAGTTCTCTCTAGTAAAAGCAAGAGAAGTAATTTAATACATGAATTTGATCTCTAGATAAAAAGTAGTAACACCCTTATCAAAACCCAGTTTTGACATATTTCAAGACAAAGCTCTTGCAATGTAGATTTCAAACTTTCACTGTCCTAGCAGAGCAATTAAACTTCTGCCAAACGTTACTTAGAAATCTTAAAGGTGAAGTGTTTTTATAAAACCTACTTGTGCTGAGAAGTACATACTTCAAGCCAAGACATTTCTGGCAGAAGCTATCAGAAATCACCATTAAAAAGTGTTGGTTTGGACTTTAACAAATTGGAATTTCTGACAAATATTTCCGAATTCAGTTGACAATTTTGAAGACATCACATGTGATATTGCATATTGGGCTAATTCTTATTATTTTGCATGCTAAAGGATTTATAGAGGTTCAGTTTAATTTCAACCAAGAGACTGTCCACAAAGGAAAAGAGTATGCCTACAGGAGGGAAAAATACGTTACTAACATCAAAAAATAATTCAAATACAGGGATAGATTTTAATAGGTTTATGGCACATGAAACAGGTTATTGCAACAATGTGATATTCTTCTAAATAATTAAGGCTGCTTTAAGTATTTCAGTTGCCAACTTCTTTTTAACTCTAGATGTTCCAGTAAGAACTGATGTATTAATTACAAAGGAGACAAACAGCATTCTGTTCTTCTACTTTAAATGCCTCTAAACCAATTTAAAAACCATTAAACATGTCCAAGAAGGAAAAAAATTGAAAACAGAAAGAGTGAGGCATACCAATGTTATGAAAGGCCATGCCACAAAGCCTCCTATATTGTATCTCTGCCCTGCAAACTTCCAGGGTCACAAGAATGATCTATTCCAGTACCCTTACACTCCAAAGAAACTGGTTTATTTTTAAATAAAGTCTGAGTGGCAGGAGTGAGAAGGACTGGTGTTAGAGGTAGATCTTTTGATAGAGCTATTCCATGTCTACATGTAGCAGTGGAAAACAACACCAGCTTCTACTTAGTTTTCCTGTCAGAAGTTATTACCTCCTCTAACCTGCTGGGAATCTTTACCTGTGAGCTCTCTATATCTGCTTCTAATCTGCTACGTAAGAGCAGTGAGGTTATTTCAAATACTTCCAATAGTATTCTAATCTAACTTGACTAATTTTGCATAAAACAGGCTAGAAAGTTTACACAAGTAACTCCCCAGCACATCTGTCAGCTATTTATGCTTTTCAGGAGCAGAACTGGCTAGAGAAGGCAACGCTCAACAACAGTCTGCTTTCAAAGGCAGTATCTAAGTCCTCCATTTCTACAGCAAGCAGAAAAATATTGCCAAAGCAAGTTGAGGCTCAAAATTTGTCCATAACAAAATGTATTAATAATTTATGTAGTTAATATATTCAATTTTTATACATAAAACAATACAGGGTGTAAGTAATAGCCCCAGTTTTGCACAACCTGCAATTCAAAACACTCGTTTTACCATTTTTTAAACATGCTGTTTGCTTTCGAACCAGTAATGCCAATGACTGTGTGAAGCTTCAGAATACTAATTTGCTAGATCTTAACCAACGGAGATACAATATCTCTGCGTCGACAGACATGGTTCTTCTATACCTACTACCATTAATTTCTGCTCAACCAAATCACCACTGAAAAGTCCCTACCACCAGCTATGCCCAGTGGTGTGTAACCAAGTACAGCTGTGATACCCCTCCCTAGCAAAAGTTAGCAGTGGGTAGAGCACTACCACACACAGAGGACATCTAAGCCACGACTTATCCACAACTACTGCACTTTCTGCTAATCAGTATGGTTCGAAAGATTGCCATCGCCCAGTTGAACTCAAGGGAAACACCACTGACTCTGGCTCTAATAATCAAACACCTACTTCCTGACAGCATGTTAATCAACATGCCTTTCTAGTGTGATGTTTCCCTGTGGAGCATGTTCTACGGAGACAAACATGTCCAATCTCTAACAGTGAGAGATGCATGCTGCCAGGTCAGAAGGGTCAAATGCCATTTAGTTACAACCATTCACAGAATCATAGAATCGTTTGGGTTGGAAGGGACCTTTAAAGGTCACCAAGTCCAACCATACACCTAACACTGCCAAGCTCACCACTAAACCTTGTCCCTAAGTGTCACATCTACATGTCCTTTAAATACCTCCAGGGATATGACAACACAACCACTTCCCCAGGCAGCCTGTTCCAGTGCTTTCCATGAAGCCTCCCGTGGCGGAACTTGAGGTCATTCCCTCTTGTCTTATCACTTTTTACTTGGGAGAAGACACCAACACCTGCCTCGCCACAACCTCCTCTCTGGTAGTTGTAGAGAGCCATAACGTCTCCCCTAAGCCTCCTCTTCTCCAGATTAAACAGCTCCAGTTCCCTCAGCCACTCCTCATAGGACTTGTGCTCCAGACCCTTCACCAGCTTTGCTGCCTTTCTCTGGACATGCTCCAGCACCTCAATGTCTTGCTTGAGGTGAGTGTCTCAAAACCAGACATATCATTTGAAGTGCACCCTCACCCGTGCTGAGTACAGGGAGGACAATCACTTCCCTAATCCAACTCTCCCCCAGTGGGCAGGGACATCTCCAACTAGATCAGGTTGCTCACAGCCTCATCCAACCTGACCCTGAGGGCCCTTCAACCTCCTCCTCCCTGCACTCTCTGCCACACACCACGCCTGGCTCCACAGTCTGCCCACAGTCACCTCCACCAGAACCATCGGGGCTGCAGCTGCTGCCCTCTCCTACCCTGCTTGAGAGGGGAAAAAAGAAGGAAAAAAAGAAGGAAAAAAAGAAGGAAAAAAAGAAGGAAAAAAAGAAGGAAAAAAAGAAGGAAAAAAAGAAGGAAAAAAAGAAGGAAAAAAAGAAGGAAAAAAAGAAGGAAAAAAAGAAGGAAAAAAAGAAGGAAAAAAAGAAGGAAAAAAAGAAGGAAAAAAAGAAGGAAAAAAAGAAGGAAAAAAAGAAGGAAAAAAAGAAGGAAAAAAAGAAGGAAAAAAAGAAGGAAAAAAAGAAGGAAAAAAAGAAGGAAAAAAAGAAGGAAAAAAAGAAGGAAAAAAAGAAGGAAAAAAAGAAGGAAAAAAAGAAGGAAAAAAAGAAGGAAAAAAAGAAGGAAAAAAAGAAGGAAAAAAAGAAGGAAAAAAAGAAGGAAAAAAAGAAGGAAAAAAAGAAGGAAAAAAAGAAGGAAAAAAAGAAGGAAAAAAAGAAGGAAAAAAAGAAGGAAAAAAAGAAGGAAAAAAAGAAGGAAAAAAAGAAGGAAAAAAAGAAGGAAAAAAAGAAGGAAAAAAAGAAGGAAAAAAAGAAGGAAAAAAAGAAGGAAAAAAAGAAGGAAAAAAAGAAGGAAAAAAAGAAGGAAAAAAAGAAGGAAAAAAAGAAGGAAAAAAAGAAGGAAAAAAAGAAGGAAAAAAAGAAGGAAAAAAAGAAGGAAAAAAAGAAGGAAAAAAAGAAGGAAAAAAAGAAGGAAAAAAAGAAGGAAAAAAAGAAGGAAAAAAAGAAGGAAAAAAAGAAGGAAAAAAAGAAGGAAAAAAAGAAGGAAAAAAAGAAGGAAAAAAAGAAGGAAAAAAAGAAGGAAAAAAAGAAGGAAAAAAAGAAGGAAAAAAAGAAGGAAAAAAAGAAGGAAAAAAAGAAGGAAAAAAAGAAGGAAAAAAAGAAGGAAAAAAAGAAGGAAAAAAAGAAGGAAAAAAAGAAGGAAAAAAAGAAGGAAAAAAAGAAGGAAAAAAAGAAGGAAAAAAAGAAGGAAAAAAGAAGGAAAAAAGAAGGAAAAAAGAAGGAAAAAAAGAAAACGAGGATCACTCTGCTCCCTGACCTTTTACTCTGTTCTCATGAGACCTCACATAAAGTACGCGTTCAGTTCTGGATTTCTCAGCACAGGAAGAACATGGATCTGTCGGAGCGAGTCCAGAGGGCCACAAATATGATCAGAGGCTGCACCTCCTATACAAGGACAGGCTGAGAGAGTTGGGCTAGTTTAGCCTGCAGAAGAGAAGGCTCTGGGGAGACCTTACAGCTGCCTTCTAGTACTTAAAGGGGGTTACAGGAAAGCCAGGCAGGGGCTCTTGATCAGGGAGTGCAGGGATAGGTCAAGGGGTACTGGATTTAACCTGAAAGAGGAGAGATACAGACCAAATATTTGGAAGAAATTTTTTACTGTAAGGTTGCCCAAGGAAGTTGTGGATGACCCCTCCCTGGAAGTGTTCGAGGCCAGTTTGGATGGGGCCCTGAGGAGCCTGATTCAGAGCAAGGTGTCCCTGCTTATGGCAGAGGGGTTGGAACTGGATGATCTTTAATGTCCCTTCCACCCCAAACCATTCTATGATTCTTTGATTACCCCAGCCTCATGAGGACGAAAACCAAGAAACCGGTGACCTACTGATTTAAGGTAACGCAGAGTGAAGTTTCATCTAAGTAACTGTATGTTTTTTAAAGTTAGGCAGAATGTCCCTCTGACAGCATGGGTTTTTTTTCAAGCAGTGTTTATCCAGACACTGTTCAGAGAGAAATTACAATATCTTGTGTTAAGTATGGTACGTGCTGAACAGATGTGTCTTCTATAATCACCTCTGCAGCCTTTCCTTATCTAAAATGCAAGGTTAGACAAAAAGCTGGCTCCAAAGCTTCAGTCAGCAGAGATTTGGCTGTTACGAAGTTCATAATAACGTTAAAATTAGTCTTTGGAAAGTAACAGAATATGCATAAGATTTTTGGGAAAATGTATACATCTGCACATAAGTACGAAATACATTCTGTGCCCAGTTCTTGCCTCATTACACGTGACTGATGGAAAACATCCCCTCATGCGTCCAGCGCTGAAATAAAGCATGCTTGGCTTTCTAAAACTCCAAAACGAGTCTTTGAGTTTATTTCCCGGTATTTTCATATCACTCCAGGCACCACCAGCAGCCGGAGGCGCAATCCCGCCGGCTCGGGTGCTACACACACATATACACACACACAAACCCCTTCCCTTCTCCTCCTCCTCCTCCCAGCCCTGTCCCCACGCACCCCATGCAGGGGCCCCCGTGTCCCTCAGCCCCCGCCTCACCTCGGGGTAGCGCTGCACCAGCCGCCCGATGCCCTCCCGCTCCACCTGCCACTCGGGCTTCTTCCTCTCCTGGCGCTGCAGCCGCAACTTCTTCGTGCGCCGGGTGTATTTCTTCTTCCAGCGCTCAAAGCTGCGCACCGGGTCCATCGCCGCAGACCCTCGGCCGCCTCCATCGCTGCCAGCCCGGCCCATGCTGCCCCACCGCCCCGCGTGGGACGCGTACGGCGGCCGGGGCGGGGCTGGCGCAGGCGGAGCGCGTCACGGGCCGCGACGGCGGGGGAGGGACCGCGCCGAACGAGCTGGTTTGGGTGCGTGAGCTCGGTGCGGCTGAGCTGGCGTGTGCTCGGCTCGGTCCTCTTAGGTTCGGCTGTGCTTGGCTCAGTTCAGCTGCATTCGGTCTGGCTCGGCTCGGCCTGGCTGCGCTCAGTTCGGTCCGGTCCAGCTGTGATTGGCTGCACTCGGTTCGGCTCGGCTCGGCTCGGCTCGGTCCAGCTGCACTCAGCTCAGTCCGGCTCGGTCCAGCTGCACTCAGCTCAGTCCGGCTCGGTTCAGCTGCGCTCGGCTCGGCTCGGCTCCACTCAGCTCATTTCGGCTGCAGTTGGCTCAGTTTGGCTGCAGTCGGTCCAGCTCGGCTCGCTTGGCTGCACTCGGCTCAGATTGGCTCGGTTTGGCTGCACTCAACGCAACTCAGCTGCACTAGGCTCTGCTCAGTTCAGCTGTGCTTGGCTCGCTCTGGCTGCACTCAGCTTGGCTGCGTTCGGCTCAGTCCGGCTCAGCTGTGCTCAGTCCAGCTCTGTTCGGCTACACTCGGCTTGTTCCGGCTACACTCAGCTCATTCTGGCTCCGTTCAGCTGCACTGGGCTTGGTCCAGCTTGGCTGCACTCGGTCTGGCTTAGCTGCACTCCACTCAGTCTGGTTTGGCTGTGCTCAGCTCCATTTGGCTGCACTTGGCTCAGTCCGGTTCAGCTCAGCACGATCTGGCTCCATTTGGCTGCGCTCAGTTCGGTCCGGCGCTATTCCGCTGCACTCAGCTCAGCCAGGCTACACTCAGCTGCACTCAGCTTGGTCCACCTCAGCTCGGCTCAGTCCGACTCGGCTCAGCTCAGTCCAACTCAACTCGGCTGCGCTCGGCTCAGTCCAGCTCAGCTCGACTCAGTCTGACTCAGCTAAGCTTAGTCCAGCTCAGCTCGACTCAGTCTGACTCAGCTCATCTTAGTCCAGCTCAGCACAGCTTGGCTGCCCAGAGAGCAGTGCAGCGCTCTGAGCCTTCCCTGCCTGTGGGAAGGTTCAGAGGTTGCACAAGAGCTGAAGAAAACCACACTTTGTGTAATATACTGGGACCAATCCTGTTGAATATTTTCATTGATGATACAGACAGCGAGATCAAGTGCACCCTCAGCAAGTCTGCAGATGACATCAAGCTGAGGGTTGACAGGATGTCATCCGGAGGCACCTGGACAAGCTGGAGAAGTGGGCCTGTGTGAACCTCATGAGGTTCAGTAAGGCCAGGTGCAAGGTCCTACATCTGGGTCGGGGCAATCTGCGGTTTAAATACAGGATGATGTGGTTGAGAGCAGCCCTGGAGAGAAGGACTTGGGGTGCTGATTGATGAGAAGCTCAACATGAGCCAGCAATGTGTGCTTGCAGCCCAGAAGGCCAACTATGTTCTGGGCTGCATCAAAATAAGTGTGGCCAGCAGGTCAAGGGAGATCATTCACCCTCTCTACTCCACTCTCAGGACCTGAGGGAATGGCAGGAAGATGTGCCAGGGGAGGTTTAGGTTGGATATTAGGAAAAGGTTCTTCACTCAGAGGGTGGTGGAGCACTGGAAGAGCTCCCCAGGGAAGCAGTCATGGCACCAAGCCTGAAACTATTCGAGAAGCATTTGTAAAACACCCTCAAATACATTGTGTGAATGTTGGTGTTGTCTATTCGGGGATAGGAGTTGAACTCGATAATTCTTGTGCGTCCCTTCCACCTCAAGACATTCTATGATTCTATGATAATCCGGCTGTGGTCAATGGCCTTGGCTCAGAGCCTTGGGTTTGCACAATATCCCAGGGAAAACTACAAACAGACAGACTTGGTTTACCCCAAGTGGTGTAAGAGTGGTCTCTGTAAGAAGCACTATCTCTCAAATGAACTAGATTTAATCAACCTGCAAATGTGTATTATGTTGTCATTACATGCACTGATTCTTAACCCCTCCCTACGAGGCAGGTTTGCATCGTCAAACACAATGTGCTGAGTCAGTTTTAGAATTTTCTCAGTGGACAGAATTAAAAACAAAATCAGGCCGCAGAGTTATTGTCCTACATCAGGGAGAGAAAATTACAAACGTTTATGCAATGTCACAAGAAGGAAGTAAACACGTTAACAAGGGGAAGAGTGAAAGACTTCCAAAATAATTACTGTCTGATGAGGTCTGGAATTCCAGAAAGCCACGGGAAACAGGGAGTGTCTCTTAATTAGCTCCACTTTTGCCATACATATATTGAGTGTTTCACTGAAGATGTTTTCCCTCCTCCCTGAAATCAGGGAAACCTGTGATCATAGAAATGTTTGTTTTCCCTTTAAAATACATTAAGTTCCTAATTTCAAGAAGCACTGGAAAAATCTCCATTAAATATGCCCAATGGGATCTCTCCTCCCGGGTACAGCTTTGAATGTGATGGTTTTCTCTAGGAGTTTGCTTGCTGTTAAAATGACTAAGGAAGGATATTGAAGCATTTATTCTCAAATGTTTTATCAAGATGTATCTGATGAAAAACTGTTTGTAGGAGGTGCTGCTTCACCCCAAAGGAGGTGCTTGGAGGGTGGCACATCTTTCCTACAATTGGAGCACATCAACTTGACCTACAAAACAAGATACCAGTCTAGCACAGTCAGACTACTGCAAGGCTCAGGTGCCACTTCAAACTTTTTTATCTGTCTGCCTGTGACACAAAAACAAACAAAAGCCCTTCTGGGTTGAACTTCTGCTGTTGCACTGGAGTGAGTTTAACATGTTTGTAAGTAAATGCGCAGTTAAAAGTGTTGTGTTGGAACATGCTGTCTTTGCTCACCTGGTCTATGATTCGCCTACAGGCTCATAGCAGAACGGTGGCAGTGGTCTGTGAGTCACTATGGACATAAATCCTGAATGAAAAAAGTATCTTACCATGCTACTTCTAAAAGAACTTTTTATGCTGCTGTCGTGACACTGTTAATTATGCCTGTATGTTTCCAATGCTTTCTAATGATTTCTTTGTTGATTAGCCAAGAGGTCCTTATACCAGGAAAGGAAAAACAGAAAGTCAAAAGCAGGCTGCCCTGTGTCCCACAGAAGAAGGCAAAACACTGGAGAGCCTCTCGTCCCGTGCTTTATGTCTGGGAGCCTGCAAAGGCCTGGGAGCCACCTTTCTTCTCTCTGCTCTCCTCTCACCCTGAGGGGGTTTGTGAAAGCTTCCTTTCTACACAGGAACAAATTCTACCCTGTTACATTTGACCTGTTTATGATGTGCAAGATTACTTCAGTTGTCTTGTAATGATAGTATTTCAGCCTGGAGGAGACTGAGGGGGGATCTCATAGCTGTTTGCTGCCTTCTCACAAGGGAAGGAGGTGGAACAGGTGCTGGTCTCTCCTTTCTTGTGACCTATGATAGGACTAGAGATAATGGCAGGAAGATGTGCCAAGGGAGGTTTAGATTGGATATCAGGAAGAGATTCTTCACCCAGCGGGTGGTGGAGCACTGGAACAGCTCCCCAGGGAAGCAGTCACAGCACCGAGTCTGCCAGCATTCAGGAAGCATTTGGACAATGCCCTCAGTCACACGGTGTGAATGTTGGGAGTGTCCTTTGTAGGGAGAGGAGATGGACTCGATGATCCTTTTGGGTCCCTTCCAACTCAGGTAATTCTATGATACTATGATTCTATAATATTATTCCTAAAACTGTGGCAAACCCAGCATCTTCATGGAGATAAATATGGTCTTCAATCCTGTCCTTCACTCATTCTCTGTGGCCACAGAGAATTTAGTAAACACCACTATGACAACAGCCATCAGTTCTTAAAATTGTCCTTCAAGAAGTTTCCAAATTTGTATTCTTTTAGGAGAAACAGGTTATAAGTCTGTTGTCCTCTTAAAACCTGGGGTGAAACAGACTGGGAAAAGTAGGGGAGGAGAGAGGGCTTATGCTTTGCTGTTCTCTTGATTACCAGGATTTTGACTATATGCCAATTATGTTGATCAGAGTGACAGCAACCAACTAAATGAAAATCACCTTCCAAAGGACAGATTTAAGTTTACACAGTAAGATTAAACTTTGTGCCATGGTGCTTCAAAAACACTTGATGTATGTGAAAAAAAAACAGCAATGGCGAAAAATTAAAGAACCACAGAAACATTTAGGATGGAAAAGACTTTTAATATCATCAAGTCCAACCGTAAACCTACACTGCTAAGTCCACCACTTAACTGTGTCCCTAAGCACCACATATACACGTCTTTTAAATACCTCCAGGGATGGTGACACAACCACCTCCCTGGGCAGCCTGTTCCACTGCTTGACAACCCTTTCCGTGAAGTCGTATTTCCTAATATACAGTCCACACCTCCCCTGGCGCAACTTTAGGCCATTTCCTCTCATCCTATCACTTGTTACTTGCAAGAAAACACTAGCACCCACCTCACTACAACGTCCTTTCAGGTAGTTGTAAATAGTGATAAGGTCTCTCCTTAGCCTCCTCCAGACTAAACAGCCCGAGTTCCCTCAGCCGCTCCTCGTAGGACTTGTGCTCCAGACCCTTTACCAGCTCAGTTGCCCTTCTCTGGACGCTCTCCAGCACCTCAGTGTCTTTCTTGTAATAAGAGGCCCAAAACTGAATACAGTATTCAAGGTGTGGCCTCACCAGTGCCAAGTACAGGTAGGCAATCACTTCCCTACTCCTGCTGGCCACACCATTCCTGATAAAGGCCAGGATGCTGTTGGATCTCTTGGCCACATGGGCACACTGCTGGCTCATATTCAGCTGGCTGTTGACCAGCACCCCAGCTCCTTTTCTATCAGGCAGCTTTGTAAGTTTCTTCAAAATCAGAAGCAAATCCAGCTTGTCAGGTCTCTAGAAAGAGTATCGATACCATTGGTCAGGAAGCACTGGATGATACTGTATGATAGAATGCTTTAGGAAAAATGCTAGAAAGCTATTTAATAAGATGGCATAAACACATTTCTTCTGAAAGAACGAAGGACTTCGTGTTCTAGGGAACTGCTGGTGGTGACTCTAAAAAATTATTTGTTGCCAATGAAAGCCCATCTGCATGTTGGGAAAGTTGTGATTAAAGCCCTGGCCAAAGAGAACACTTCCATAGTCGAGGAAAAAGCTTTCACTCAGATTGTCAGAAAAGGTGACAACCTATAAAATGGAAAGTAATTTAAAAAATTAATTATTACTGTGTCATACTTTCAGTCTTTAAATAAAAAACCTGTCTCTTCAAAATGCTATGATATGTAGATGTTTTTATAAAGACGCAATGGATGGAGATTAAAACTAATACAAAATTGAAACATTTTTCCTTTAAGCCTACAAAACTGTTTTTATTGAAAATTATAAGCATGACAAATCTTGCAAGAAATATGAGACAGGGTTTGCTGAAACCTGTTTTCCGTCACAGAAATGTCAAACACGCCCAGGCTCTGCAGGCCGTGTCACGTCACTGCTTCCTACAGTTTGCCCTGTAGCACTTCTCAGAGCTTTTGGCACGGGACCACGATGATGTTTCAGTATATCTAAGCCACTAGGGGCCGTAACAGACCTGTAGAAATAAAAAATGGGTAATTAACTGTGATCCTAGGAGATACGTGCTAGAAAGAGTCATTAAATAATCGAGCCTGCTGTTTTGTGATGGCTGGGGTCTGGGTGCAGTCCTGGGTCACAGGCTCTTATTCCAGTTCAGGGAACTCCATAAATGTGTTTAATTTTGAATGTGTTTGACAGTTCTTTCACAAACTGAGCTCTTTTCCTGACTCAGATACAGAGTTGGCAAATCAAATCACAAAAGATAACTTAGCCTTTCAGATGATCACCTATTTTGGAAGGATGCCGGTTCTGGAACTGAATGGGGGGGCTACTGAGGCTTAATATAAAAATGAGACACTTAAATGCCATCCTTTAATTAGAAAATAACTTTATGGAAAAAAGGACTTTCATATAGCACAGTTCTTGGGATCTTTGTATTTCTAAGTCATTTCAGGAGACAGTTAATGCATTGTTTTTTCCAAACCATTAGCATAGTACAATATATTTAGTTTGTCAGATATGTAAAAAATATACGTCCCAAAGTGCTACATCTACACATTTTTTGAACACCGCCAAAAATGAAGACTCCACCACTTCTCTGGACAGCCTGTTCCAGTGCTTCACCACTCTTTCAATAAACAAATTTTTCCTAATACCCAATCTAAACCTCCTCTGGCACAACTTGAGGTGATTTCTTCTTATGCTATCACTTGTTACTTGAGAGAAGAGATCAACACGCACCACTCCTATCCAAGTAGTTGTATAGAGTGATAAGATCTCCCCTCAGGCTCCTTTTCTCCAGAGTAAACAACCCCAGTTCCCTCAGCTGCTCCCCGTAAGACGTGTGCTCCAAACCCTTCACCAGCTTTGCTTCCCTCCTCTGGACGTGCTCCAGCAACAAAATGTTCATCCCAATTGTTGAACTGATGAAGCTAGCAATAACTTTTCTATATTACTGCTGATTGTGATAGCACAATAAAAAGCAAAACCAGGAAAACTGTTAAGAAAAAATGTTTTTATGGAAAAGTTTGGATACTTTTGTTAGACAAATCAATGTAATGATTTGAGCGACTGAGGGAGCTGGGGTTGTTTAGCTCCTCTGAGAAGAGGAGGCTCAGGGGAGACCTTATTGCTCTCTACAACTACCTAAAAGGAGGTTGTAGTTGGTCTCTTCTCTCAGAACAAGAGGACATGGTCTCAAGCTTCTCTCAGAACAAGAGGACATGGTCTCAAGCTTCATCCGGGGGAGTTTAGGCTTGATATTAGGAAAAAATTCTTCACTGAAAGGGTGATTGGTCATTGGAATGCGCTGCCTGGGGAGGTGGTGGAGTCACCATCCCTGGAGGTATTTAAAGGGAGATTGGATGAGGCACTTAGTGCCATGGTTGGAGTAGGTGTTGGGTCATAGGCTGGACTCAATGATCTCGAAGGTCTTTTCCAGCCTTGTGATACTGTGACACTGTGATTTAACATTTCTTAACATTCAAATCCTAGAAGAGGGCTTCGGCTGCAAATTGTAGATATGTAAGTATAGGCATCTAAGTGGAGGGTCTTGGTTCAGTTACTCTGTTACCATCTGAGATGCCGTAACGCATCCTGCCTGAGCTTAAGCTGGTTCTCCAGAAGGGCACACATCTCCCTTGTGCCCCATGTCATATATGCCCGCCTCATGCAGATGATTCTATACCCTAGGGCACTAGATGCTTATATTTAATCCCACTGGAAACTGTAGAGCTGTTTGGTTCATTTTGAATGAGACATCTCATTTAGTCATCTGAATCCCCCTCCAGAGTCTATTAGCTGTATTGACTAGATCTCCATTCACTAGAATGGGAGCGTGACATGTAGACACAACCTTTAAATGCCTACAAGCTGAAACGAACTATCTCACATCCCTCTCCAGAGAGTTTAATGCTCACCAAATGTAAACACTCAGTAAGAGGCATGTGAAAACATGGACCTAAAAAGCTTCACTGAGCCTCTCAGCAGATTAGTGTTCCAGTTTCACTTCATTTAGCAAACTTCTAAATCATTTTAGCGTCAACAATAACACTCAGGAAACAGGTTGTTTCAGCAGATGTGGTTGATTCACAGGCACAGTTAAAGCCTAAACAAATTTTTCAATTGAATTCAGGGGTTGTTTTTTGGATCCGGTTCACAAGATGTTCAGTATTCTTTAATGACATTAACATCTATATTTCAGATTTAAATTACACAAGTTTAACAACTCATAAAAACAAACAAACAAAACACCCATAAGAGTTCTACACAGCTCTACAGAAAATTGATTCCTGCCAAATTCAGGAGCTTGACAGCCACAGCCGCTCAGTCTAAGTTGACAGGCTCTGCTGCTCAGTAGAGTTTGGCAGCATGAACTTCCTGTCACAGAGCTCAGGTTTGTGGCTTCCAGAGGTGATGTGCATAACCATGCAACTGTCGGCACTAATCTATGCAAATATTACTTGGCAGTCTCCTATTTTTCTCACAAAGGAACAAATCAAATATGCCTGAACAATGTTTAAGCTATACTTAGAAATGCTTCTTGCATAAATAAATATTTTGAGGAGTAAAGGGAAAGCATCACTGGCAATTTGTGGGGTCTTTTCTGGCCATGGTTTTCAACACATTCCAAAGTAATCTGAAAATAAGAGTTAGAAGTGAGGAGGCAAAGCCTTACTACCTGTCTTTGAGCTATGTTGTGTGTATGCCTGTCCCTGGCCATGCACCTTGCTGATCTGACCATGGATCCTGATGCACTGAGTTGGCTCCCTGACTTGACCTTGGATCATGAGACTTGTGTGTCTGGCAATCACTGGCATGTGGCCGAGCTAGGTGACCACCACAGGACCTGCTCTGCTCGCCCTGCTCAGGCATTGCGGGACAGTGCCTTCTCAGTGAGGAGAACACTGTCCCTGCCTGCCTCACTGTCACTCTGTACTCCCAGCTGACCTTTCCTTGCAGAGCAGCCTTGCTGCTCTCTGCAGTATGTTATTTTGTGTGCAAAGGCATTTCCTGTGAAGACTGTAGAACAACTGGCTAGGTAATAAAACAGCAATTGAAATTAAATGTAAATAAAGGTGAAGTTATGTACATGGGGAAAAACCATCTCAGCTTTATGTGTACCAAAGATGGGCCCTGAGTTGATTTTTACAACCCATAAAATCTGAGTGTTATGAAGAGACTGTTTCTATTACAAGGTTCTTACATAAGTGTTCACTAGCTATCTAGCTATCTAGCTAGAAATTGTCCTGTGAGGGACAAACAGGAGCAACTAAAAGTAAAAGAAACAAAAGCCCCAGTGCTATTGCTCTGTACCATTACGTTGTTGTCCTGCTGGATGGCTACATGTAGAGCTTTAATACCAACAGTACTTGGCTTTCTACCCCCCAAGACAAATATTCTATGCTCTGGCTTTCCTCGTCTGACACAGAAGAAAACTGCACGCATTCATTCATTCACATTAACCTCTATTAGTCCTTTGGGTTTTCCATACGATCCAGTCATAGAATCATAGAATGGTTTGGTTAGGAAGGGACCTTAAAGATCATTGAGTTCCAACCCCCCTGCCATGGGCAGGGACACCTCCCAACAGACCAGGCTGCTCAAGGCCCCATCCAACCTGGCCTTGAACACTTCCAGGAAGAGGGCATCCACAGCTTCCCTGGGCAACCTGTGCCAGTGCCTCACCACCCTCATTGTGAAGAATTTCTTCCTAATGTCTAATCTATATCTTCCCCCTTCCAGTTTAAAGCCATTCCCCCTTGTCCTGTCACTTCCTGCCCTTGTAAAAAGTCCCTCCCCAGCTGTCCTATAGCCCCTTCAGGGAACTGCACACACCCGGGGCTGAGCAAGGCCACCATGCAGGGTCTCAGAGGATCTGAGATAACAATAGCTTTATTAACACTTCACAAGGCTGCACCACCAACCAAATGCCCAACAAACGATCACATCGCCCACAAAACACGGCAAACAACATGGTTTCACATGTTACAGAACAGCAAAGATGAAGCTTTACTTAGTGCAGGGCTGTATTGTAGCGAAAAGTGGGAAAGAGACAAGAGAAGGAAAAGAATTAAAAGAATGTAGAGTGCAGGGAAAGGATAGGAAAAGTATGATTTTTTCACCACCCTTGGAGCCGCAAAGTTTTCACCTGTGGATACACACATCCAAGGTTACTGGGTCAGCCCCGTGACGTGTGCCAGTCTGTCTTTTATATCTCACCAGCTTCTACCCCTAGCCCTGTCCCAAGCCTGGGGCAGTGACTGACACCTTGTCAGTTGACACCCTGACTGTGATTGACACACTGGGCACCCACTGTTAGTTGTTTGGGAAAGTTCTCTTTGGCGCGTGCTCTCTTGTTGGTATGGACAGGAGGCATCTGGAATGGGTTGGTGGTCCCAAGCATGCACAGTCTTCACTTTGTGCTGGCCAAAGCTTCACCCCTCTAGGCATGAACCTTTGGTCACTCAGACCCCCTCCTTTTCTTTGAGTCATTGTGGAGGGACAGTGCGCACCTGCATCAGGAGACACCAAACTGCAATGTTATTTCAGGCACCTGGTGCCATCAAGCACGGTTTCCCATAACTCCATTCGGCAACCAATAACTGTCACCATTGCAACTGTCTGAAACAAAAGTCCTAGCTGGAGCAGGCCCTGACAAAAGGGTAAATAAAGCAGAGAACAACTGTGTAGTTTGGCTTCTCCGAAAAGAAGACCCAGAACACTTGCTTCCTTTCAAACAAAGCAATTCAAATACTACTGAAACTTAAAGTCCTGTCCTCACTGGAGTTTCACTGTACACATTCATAAGGCTTAGGTTTCACTCCCTTTTAGGGATGAATCAACCTGTAAGAGGCGTATCAAATCACAAAGGGCTGGCAAAAGCACACCATGGCAAGAGCGCATCCTTTCATTGTGCATTGCCTTTGTGCTCAGGATAGTACCGATGGGATCAGAGAGAAACAAATAATTCAAAATTGGTGTGACAAAAAGCTTCTGTTTTTCTTACTACTTACTATAGTTAATGCATTTCATTGTAAACCTGTGCTTAGTGTTTGCTGTGCCACAAAAAATGGAAGAACACATATCAGCATAATATGGCCTATTATGCTATTGAATGAGATACAACGATAACATAAAAGACAGGTCTTGCTTAAAAAATATCTGCCTGAAAAGGAACTAAAGAACGGAGTTGAAAACCCAGAATACACAGTAAGAGATTTCAGTTTAAATTTAGGAAAAAGGAAGAGGCATTTGGGTTGCTATTTATGTTCTCCCAGAGAAGAAAAAGATTTATTTTTTATAATGTGGAATTGTTTTAACCAGTGCAGCACGAGTGAACTTGGTGGACTGCAAATCCAGACCAACAGCTTTAACTTACTAACAACAATTTGTATGCGTGTGTTTCTCTTTTTGTTTTTCTTTCTGTCGCCTCTCAAAAGCAATAACAACCAAAACGGCCCATTCATCACCTTCTCTTTGATCCTTGCTCTTGATAGGAGCTATTTTGCATCTTTGTTCTAATCACTCCACCCCATTCCTTGCAGTAACATTAACGAGAAACTTCCTGTTCGTGAATGCCCTTTCTGCAGTGAATCCAATTACTGCAGCTCCAGGGAAGGGTTCAATGGGCAACAAATGCAACGCAACAGGGAAGGCAGGTTGGTGTCACGGATAAATATTTAAAAGCTCTTCACAGTCCTCAAGGTTGTGAGGCAGGCAAGGCATCTGCTACAGGGTAATTTTAGGGGTATTTTTAGGGTCCCAAAAGTCCTTGTACAGGATGAACTATGTCAGTTCTTGGCCAGTACAGGCTGGAAAAATGTGTTTTGCCAAATAAAGACTTTGGAAATACACTGTAATTCAGGAAGGGCATAAGCATCAATTCAAATTTCAAAAAATTTAGTGAAATATAAGCTGTTGAAAACCAGGCTCTTTCTAGAAAGACAGAAAAGCCTTTATAAATCCTTTAATAAACTTTGTTAATCCTATCTTTTGAAGTAATTACAGACTAACCAGATTATGAACTGTCAAATCAGCTCTCTACAAACTGATTTGATGTGCAAGGCATTTATCTGACCAGGCAAATGGTTCCTCGCAGTACCTGGCCTTAAACCCTGCTGGCCAACATAGTGATGGGATGCTTCAATTCAGTGCATTTCCCTGCCTTTTCAACAGCTTGGCCCCACGTTGGCCCCACGTTGCAGGGGAGCATGGAGTCCAGGGGTTCACAGCGACTCCTGGAATTCTTACAGCTGCCAGGAAGAGGCCATACGCAGAGTATTAAAACTCTGGTGAGCAGGTAAATTGGTGATGAGCTGCAGATTTTCAAGCGTCCTTGCTGTAAATTTTTCACAATTTCTGTTGTCTTTAGCAGCTTAAATGTGCAAGAAGTATTCACAGTACATTATTTTTGAAGTACCTTTGTGGTCTCAGTTGACATTTCTGTGGATTAACTACTTACTGAAGAGATGGAAGCTGCCCTGGAAACCTTGAAGCTTTCATGTTCTGTGGTCTAGAATTAACATTAACTGAGGGTAAATTTTGCTCCAATAATGGTCTAAATTTACGTTAAAATAAATGTATTTACTTCATGGCTTTCTTCAGCAGTAGGAGACCATTACCTGAACATAAGCTGACAGTTTATTAGCCTGATCACTTAACCAAATAATTTTACCTTTGCAGCACGTAAACATAAATACAATAAATGAAGGAAGAACAGATTATGACAAGAGAGGAGAAAAACTCAGAAGTATTTGAAATTTTAATTTTACTACCATAATTCAGTCTTTAAAAGTGAGCTGGGAAAGTACTTTGCAGGCTGGTTAGTCTCCAACAGGTAGAAGGCTTCTATCAACAGTTATCAAGATAACAGTATTGAAGTAGTTTCTCATATAGAATTCATTATTAACAATTTTTCAGAGAAAAGTGCAGACATAGAAGCTATATTTGTTTATATCATCCACATTTGCATGCCTAGACACCTTTCTTCTGACTCAAGACCTGATTTTGCACGTGTCTCCTCCCCAGGAAAATATCCAGTCTCCCACTCCTGCCGCCGATTCCCTCCTGCTCCTCCAGGACCACCTCCAGCAGCGTCAGCACGAGGGAGTCTCAACATTACAAGGACAGGTAGGCAGACGGGGAACCGTCCAAAGCCCTGTGAGTGCAGGGTGACCCAGCTGCAGCCCCATCAAGGGAGAGATCTTCCCCTGCAGAGGCAGAGGGGCTGGGGGGCGTGGACAGGGAGGAAGAGACCCCAGGGAGGGTCAGCTATGCCTGCCCCGGCTCTGTGGGGTTGTACAGCCCCCTCCTATCTGCCCCATCCACCCTGGTCTCTCTCATGGGTGCTGAAGCTGCATGGGATGAGTTGTGTCTGGTCTCCCCCTGACCTGGGTCTTGGGAGCGCCATAAGGTGGGCAAAATGAAGCCTTGGAGCTGGGCAGCCCAGCTCCCGCCTCCTGGGGTCCCTCGTGTGAGGTGCCACGGCCTCAGCCAGCTCACAGGGAGTGGGGGGAAAGAGCAGATCCAGCAGCTTTGGGTGGGCGGGGAGGGACAGGTGGGCTAGGGAGGGCCGTATCCCAGCAGGAAGCACCCCTGGGCCTCCTGCCTGGCATAGGGAGGGAGGCACAGCGTGCCCGAGCACTGAGCACCCCCATGGTCCCTCCCACAGGACGTCTGAGTGCAGGCGCCCCCATGAGGTGCAGACCAGCCGCAGCTCACACACCACGACGCTCCCGCTGCAGCGCTCCCAGGTCTTCCAGCCCAGGCCACCCAGGACCCCACGGCCGAGCCAGGTAAGAATGGCAAAGGTACTGATACTGTGGGGAGCAGGGAGACTGGGAGGGTGATGCTGAGCACGCGGAGGAGTCCGTGCCTCAGTTTCCCAGAGACCTGGGAGAGGGAGGGAGTCCCGGGGACGCTGGATTCAGCCCTGTGTTTCAGCCAGCCCATTCTCTCCTTCACGGAGCAAGAAGACAGGGCCTCTGGGCCGCATCTATTGAGTGAAGGGCAGTGAAAGTACGGCTGGGGGAGGCTTGTGGGGGGATCCCATGGGTGGAAAGGGGACAGTAGGGTGGGCAGGGCGCCCATGGGGTGGGGGGTCCTGGACAACAGGGCACCTGCTTCGGGGTCGGGGCAGGACCCCAGTTCTGGGTGTCTGCTGCCTGCCCCATCCTATGTGGGCAGAGCTGCCCCGG
Organism: Neomorphus geoffroyi; assembly: GCA_033558235.1. Taxonomy (NCBI): domain Eukaryota; kingdom Metazoa; phylum Chordata; class Aves; order Cuculiformes; family Neomorphidae; genus Neomorphus; species Neomorphus geoffroyi. The sequence goes on from JAUMJM010000017.1 coordinate 16,115,308, forward strand.
AGGCTGCAAGGGAGCTCACCCTACCCCTCGCCCCCAGGCCCCACTGCCCCGACAAAGGACAGGCAAGTCCTCCGACAGGTGATCATCCTCTGACGGACATCCAGCAGAGCCACTGAAGACCCTCCTGCCCCTGTGGCGGTAATCCAGCACCTCGAGTGCTGAGTGGGATGGGCAGGGAGAGCCGCTGTGCAACAACTGATATGTTTCGTTTGATATCTAAAGCTTTACAAAAAGATCCATAAATTTGCCAATATAAGTCCTTTCTTATCTGTTTTCCTCCCTAAATCTCCATACAATAATGGATCATTTTCCCCTTAAATTTCCCTTTCCGGGAGGGAGAATCATCCCAATGTTGAATCATTAATCCTAACGGGCTATCTGGGGGTATCGGGGAGCCCACCCCTACCCCACTTCTCCTGTATGGGTCCAGAAGCCTTACTCTCCTTCTGGCCCATCTTCCGAGATTGCCTTCGTTCCTTCTCAAATCACTCGCTTCCCTCTATTAGTGGCCCACGTCCTCGCGGACAATGGGAACCGCACTACTAAGAGGTCCACACTCGCTTCGCCTGGTGGACTACTAAGTCCGGTGGACGTCTCAATCACTCGCACTCCGGGTACCCAATCCACGACCAGACAGTAACCGCAATATACTTACTCTCTCTGGAGTCTTCGCCTGGCTCTTTGTGCACAAAAATTACAGGGAACTGCAGTATCTTTCTTTTTCTTTTCTCTTTTGCTTTCCTATCTCCGTTCGGAAAATCCAGGTAAACCTAAGTCGAACTCTCCTCCGGGACCATCCAAGGATGGGGCGCCCTCCCAGAGTCGAAATCCGAGTTAGCTTTCTGGATCCGAGTCACGGCACCAAAATTGTTATAGTTGAAGTTGAATTAAGACAAAGTCTCAATTGATTTGCTAAAAGTTTATTTAAGATAGGAAAGCAAATGCAGTGCTGGGCGGACGGGAAGTCGCAGCTTCACCAAGGCTCGCAAAGTTCGGGTAGTTCAAGCAGTCTTTTTATAAATTTTTTTTTCTCTGACTTGCAGATTTCAGCAGTTACACAAGCAGGATAGCAAAGGGGATAACACCACCTGTTAATCTTGAGCAGGAACAGAAAGCAAAGGCAAAGACATAATATTTCATTAAGCAGACAACTCTGTAACCTTGAGATAATGCTGTGCCTCATTCCTTCTTGAACAAGGTGTTTTGTGCCTGGAACAGTGAGGCTGCTTTCTCCTTGCATTCTTTGGTTTAAGCAGCAAATTGATCTCTATTTCTCACAGGATGATGTGATTGAGAGCAGCCCTGGAGAGAAGGACTTGGGGTGCTGATTGATGAGTAGCTCAACATGAGCCAGCAATGTGTGCTTGCAGCCCCGAAGGCCAACTATGTCCTGGGCTGCAAGCACCTGTTGTATTTTTTCCTTCTTTTTTTTGCTTCCTTTTTTAAACAAGATTGATTTGAAAACTGAAAACTCCCCCAGTTCCCCCTTTGTGGGGAAGGACCGTGGATACAGGTGGTCACAGGAATGGGGGGGGTATCACCTTGATCAACCGCAGCCCCCAGAGGGGCACAGAGGGAAGGAGGACGGGGTGAAGAGGGGGAACATGGGGTGTGTGCAAGAAGCCAGGCTGAATTTCAGGAGCCAGATCTGATGTGTGCTTTGCTCTGGGTGCTGCAACAATTGTCTGGGAAATCCAGAGCCTGGAGAAGAGACCGTAGATCAGCCTTCCAGTAGAGAAAAGAGCTCCAAGGAAGTTGGGGAGGGACTTTTTACAAGGACCTGTAGAGATAGGAGGAGGGAGGATGGCTTTAAATTGGAAGGGGGGAGATTTAGATTAGACTTTTGGAAGGAATTCTTCATGGCGAGGCTGGGGAGGCCCCCACTGGGTTTCTCTCCCCCATTCTATCAGTATTGGCATAATACATTTGAAATGGTTTTATTCGTTTGTTTGCTACTAGTGGAGGGTTAATTTATTCAGTAAACACAAAGACAGGTTAGCAGGCTCCATTAAGGCTGGATTGAGAAGGAAAATGCTAATATCTCAACAAACTAATTAATTCACAAGGCTTTCTCTTATTTTGTGTTTCGTTGAATAGACTCAAAGTTGTTGAGATTCTGTTCAAACACTGGCCTGTGTTTTCCTGCTTTAAATACCTTCAAAAGGAAACTCAGTTAAATAGGGAAGTTTCACCTCTTCATGTCACTTGTTTAGATTTCATTTGGCTAAATTCAGGGAAGTTCACTCCTTGGGAGGTTTCAGTCCAAGGATACAGATTTTATAGTGTTGCCAGTTCCAAAAACGTCTTAACAACCCTGTTCCTTTCAAAATCACTATCCTGAAGAGTCCTTTTGGTGAATATTTTGCAGAACATTGCTTATATTTAAATTGAGGGATCCATCTCTTGGCTTTCTTTTTCTATTTGAACGAGCATAAAAAAGCTTCTGATTTGTGGGAAATGCGTGTTGGACATCTAGGCATGGGAAAAGGTTTACAGATGTATGACTTTCCAAGTGCAGCTGCTTCATGGTTATCGAAGAGGAAATGGTCTCACATTGTGCCATGGAAGGTTTATACTGGATCTTAGGAAAAAATCATTTAACCAAAAGGGTTTTCAAGCATCGAAACAGGCTGCTCAGGGAAGTGGTTAAGTCACTATCCCTGGACGTATTTAAAAGATCTATAAACGTTATGCTTAGGGATGTGATTTACTGGTGAAATTGGCAGTGTCCTTTGGCCTCTGTCCCACTCCCTGCTGGCTGACAGGGCCCCTCGCCTGGGGGACCCCCCCCTCACAATGAACAGGAGCCCAGTGGCCGGTCCGAGGGGCGTGTGGTGATGATGTGGTCAGAGGGTCTGGTCGCCCCTCACTGGGGCACCCCCCCTCACAATGAACAGGAGCCCCAGTGGCCGGTCCGAGAGGCGTGTGGTGACGATGTGGTCAGTGGGTCTGGTCAGCCCTCGCTGGGGCTTGGGCAGGACAGGTAGCTGCGCCTGCCCCACCTTGGCCTTGAGACCGAGCTTGGTCCAGCAATCATCGATGTTGCAGGAGAAGAGACAGAAGTTCCTCATCCCAAGCCGACCTAGTCATTAGTTTATTGGAGTCTCATGGGTAAACGGAGGTTTGGAAAAGATTTTTTAAGTGCGGCTGGGTGGGCGCTCAGTGCTCTGCTATTTCCTGCAGTCCAAGTGAGGATGGGATACAGAGATCATCACGGAAGCTTCCTGTACACATCAGAAATGCTACATGCATGCAAAAGACACCCCTTAGCCACCCATGAGTGCCTGATGTAAGGTGTGGGGTCTCAGCCTCGAGGGATCACCCTGAGAGGGGTTCCTGCACAAGGGGAGAGCAGCCCCCACCCCTGTGGGTCCTCCAAGCAGTGACCAGGGAGCAGCCAGGGAGCAGGGATGGAAGGGGAGGGTGCTGGGGAAGCAGAGGCCCCAGTGCTGCTCAGGGTGGGAGCGGGGACTCTTTCTGGCCGGGTTGGTGGGATCCAGCCCCGCTGTAATAAGGGTTTGGGGTTTGACTTTGGCCAGGACCCCATCGTTGAGCTGCCTCCCCCAGTGCCACCGGCTGCTGCACTGGCCCTGAGGTCCCACCTGCTTTGGCAAAACGTGCTGTGCTGACATAGAAGATGGGTGTCTGGGACGACTCGGGAAGCAGGGCCTGTGGTGCCACACTGGAGTGCATGTCCCTTTATACCTATTTATCTCTGTACACGTGAGCATCAGTGCAGGGAAAGGCGTTCTCTTCACTGTGGAGCTCCGGATGGGGCTGCAAGGACCGGGCAGTGCCCCATGGAGAAAAGCGTCCTCAAGTGTCCCACATCTTTTTGCTGCCCACTCCCAGCCCACACCTGCTGGTGCCACAGCCCTCTGCCCCTGTACTGGTTGAGTTCCCACCCTGCAGCTTTGTGAATGAGCAGGGGGTTCCTCAGGACAAGCCCACCCTCTTGGGGCACCCACAGTCACCACTGTCTCTGGGTTGTGGCGTGGTCTGGGAGTACGTTAAAGCCCTGGGTCTGCAGGGCCGTCACACAGCTTTGCCCAGGACCAGCACACTCATGAGGATGACCGTGAGGAAGAAGACCCACATGAAGAAGTGGTCCATCACCTTGGCCACCTTCTTCCACTTGCTGGTCCAACGCTGGGCTGCTCGGTGGCGCTGGAAACAGCCAGCGATGTAGTTGGCATTCCTCAGCAGGCTGTCGTGGTAGCATAGGCAGTGGTCCCTGGGGCAGCCCCCCACCTCAGCACCTTCCTCCCTTTCCTCAGGGCTCTTCCCTGGCCCCCCAGCATCCTCCCTGCCTGCCTGCCTGCCCAGCACCCACCGGGGACTCTTGTAGCTCTCGCCTACATTGTAGACACAGCGGAGTTGGGCCAGGTGGTGGAGGATGAGGTGCCTGGCCCAGGGGGCCACAGGCTGGGCTCCCGGGCCCCAGTGGTGGATGTTCATGATGAAGATGGTCAACATGGTGGAGGCCATGATCATGGTCATCCTAGTGATGTAGTACTTCCCTGTGTGGGCAACAGGTGGTGATGATGTAGTGGAGCAGGTAGATACCCCCCTTCCACACCCTGGCATGGATATTGCCCATCACCCTGGTGCAGATGCCCTGGTCCTACAGGAGGATCCTAGGCACTCTCAAGTCTCACCAATGAGTGGGACGCTCTCGGAGGGTGGCATGCTCTCTGCCACCAGCAGCTGCAAGACAGACTGTGAGGGCCAGCAGCACCGTCACCCCCAGTGAGACCTTCTCCCCCGAGTCAGCAGGTAGGTAGGAGCTCGGGGGTGCCAGAAGGGAGACCACGATGCAGGGCAGGAGCAGGTTGAAGATGTAGAAGGAGGCCCAGCAGTGGAGGAGCAAGGTGTAGGTGACGTCAGGGTAGGGCTCGGAGCAGCAACCGTAGGTGATGACATTCCTTGTGGCCAGCATGCCCAGCACCTCCCACTCCACGTTCCCCACGAAGTCTGTCAGGTCACCAGTGTCCAGCTGTTGCAGAGGTTGACCTGGTTCCTGTTGTAAGTCCAGGAGCTGAAGGTGAGGTGGCACCGCTGCCCATTGAAGGGGAAGTGGGAAACGTCCACCTTGCAGGAGCTCTTGGTGATGGCGGGCGAGTCCCACATAATGAGCCCCTCATAACACAGCACCACGTTGGTCTCCATGGAGCCACCGAAGCGGTCATCAGCACTGGGGGAAAGCCATGGGGATGGGATGACCCCACATGGGGCAAGGGTCTCCAGGGATCAATCGCCCGCCCCCAGTGCCACGTCCTCTGCCTGTGTCACCCTGCACCCCAAAGAGGAGCCTTGGTGCTCCCAAGCCCTCCTGGCTCCAGGAATGTCATGGAAGGCATCGAGCACAACCTACTTGTAGAGGATGATGTCCAGCCACCAGATGTAGCTGCTGGGGATGTGGATGCTGTCGATGGCGTCATAGGCATCCTTGTCTTAGGTGAGGTGGACATCCAGCCAGGCCTGGTGGACCCACAAGTAGGAGGGGAGGACCTGGTTCCTCTTGCCCTGTCAAGGGGAGAGGGTGGGTGTGGGGAGGGGACAGACCCTGGTGCCACCTCCCATTGCCCTGGGCCCCCCAGACTGGTGGCTTCTGCAAGGATCCCAAGCGGCTGAGGTACCTTCAAGGGGACTGTACTGGTTTTCGGGGTTTGGAGAGCTCTGAGCAGCTTTCAAGTGGTCCAAAATAATTTTGGGCAGTGTCCTTTGATAGTTTTGTTGGCGGTCTGAGCTGTCTTCAAGTGATCTAAGTTGAACTGGTTGCAGCTGGGATGGTTTTGAGGGGTCTGGGCTGGTTTCAAGGGATGAGCATCAGCTCTGGGGAGAGCAGAGCCTGGCTGAGCGGTGGCCAGGAGTGACAAGGAGGATCTCATTTTTTCTGGGCTGGACCTGGTGCCGGTGCCATGCCTGGACACTCACCATGTCGATGATCTGGGAGAGGGTGACCTGGAGGGTGATGCTGAGTGCCCGGTCTATGTCCTCCACGGGGCGCAGGGTGCTGGAGCAGTTGGCAAGGATGTTGTGTAGCAGCTTGTAGGCAACCCTGGCCTGTGCTCCCCAGCAGCCTGTGGGGACCCAGATGAGGGCTGAAGGGGACATGGCAGTGAGCGCTGGGGACACAGCCACCCCCTCCCCAAGGACCCCCCCAGGAGCCCCTGCCAGCTGAGCAGGGTGGGGGAACATGCTGGGACCCCCTCCCCCCCATCAGCCCTAGGCCCCCTGTCCCACCCACCTCATCCCCCACCCAGGAGCTGGGTGGGGGTCAGTACCCCTTGTCACCCCCCTCCACACTTACTTGGGGCCAGGAGGCAGCTGGTTACGTAACTTCTCATGGAGTTCCCTCCATGTACATTAAGAGTGCTTATTAATAATTAATATCAAATTTCAGCTACTTTTTTGGTTCTGTTTTGGCTTTCTAGTGGTCTTGAGGAGGACAAAAAGAGGCTGTTGCAGGAACAGCAGGATTTTTCTTAACTTTTGTTCATGTACATGTACAGATTCTTGTGTAATGTGTAATTTAATAATAGTTTGTATGAAGACTCAATTAAAATATTTCTACATGTCCAATGAGTGCTTATCTACTCTGATCCCAGTGTTGGCTTTCTCTGTAGGCTGCACTGGCTAGAATGCAGTCTTTTCCTAACAAAAGTTTGATGTTGTTTATTTGCCTGTAAAAGTGTAATAATGAAAGACACACAAAATTTAGTTTTGGTTTTTTGAACAGGAAAGGCTCTGTCTACGTAGTCTGATGTTTGGAGAGGATCAAGTGACTTCTGTCACTCGTGAATCAGCTGACCACGCTCACATTTTTTTCTCTGTCCACTTCCTTGTTTGAAAGCACTTTCCAGAGCTTTGACTGGCTTGAACAGCAGTAAACAGCCCCCTCCCCCCCCTCCCCTGCTTCCTGTGCAGCTCTGATGATCAAGCAATTCGTGTTCTCAGATGTCAGCGTTCCAGTTCCATCACTTGTCTTGAGCTGGCAGAGTATTTGCACGGCTTAGAGGGGGGGAACTTTGGTATCATTGGAGTTCAGTGGTTGGACTTGCTGTAAGATGAAGATAAGAAGGCAATATTCCCAGCTTCTGTAAATGAGCAATTTCTTTACTTGAATGAACTTATTGTATCTGCAGGGGAGGAGTAGCAGTTTCTGATACTGGTTTAAGATGCTGCAAAATACAGCAGCTTCCCAAGTTGCAGCTGTATGTTTTGTGAAGCAAGTGCCATGAAGCTTTCTTGTAATTTTGTTTAGCAGTTTCGTTCATGGTTTTTCGTGCGTGTGTTTTCTAACCAAATGCATATCTTTCTCTTCTGCTTTTTTTAAAGCATTGACAAGGAAGCCCAGAGCTCTTCAAATTGATGACACCATGTAGTCCTACTATCCACAAGTGATCAGACTGCTATTGGTCACTATAACAGAACTATACAGAATGGTTTCAGCTGGAAAAGACCTTTAAGATCATCAAGTCCGAGTATCAATCCAGCCTTGCTAGGTCCACCCCTAGACCATGTCCCCAGGTACGACACTGAGTTGTCTTTTAGATACCTGCAGGGATGGTGACTCAACCACCTCCAAGGGCAGCCTGTTGCAATGCTTGCCAACCCTTTCAGTAAAGAAATTCCTTTGAATATCCAACCTAAATCTCCCCTGTGGCATCTTACAGCTATTTCCTCTTGTCCTGTCACTGGCTGTCAGGCAGAAGAGACCATCCCCCACCTCGCTACAACCTTCTTTTAGGCAGTTGTAGAGAGCAATAAGGTCTCCCCTCAGTCTCCTTTTCTCCAGGCTAAACAACCCCAGCTCCCTCAGTTGCTCCTCATAAGGCTTGTGCTCTTATATGCTGAAATGAATGTCCAGGAACTGCTTTATAGAAGAAAAATCTTTCTATTACCGCTTTTTGTGACTGAGGATTGTTAGATGTTTTTTAGTAACTCTGTAGTGCAGGGCTTTCACAACGTGATCCTTTGCAGGATCTCAGAGAAGACCTCAGAAGGAAAGAAGCACATGAAATTCTAAGTAGTGTATTTGTGTGGCTTTAATTCTGTCTCATGGCAATTGTAGTGAGGCTGGGGTATGTAGTAACGTGTTTAATGTTGCAGATGGACTAACTTGCAAATTCAGTTTTCTTGCTGTTAAGTTATTCTTAAAGGGGCCCACCTCAGGTATGTGTATTCAGGTAGAAGACCCAAAAAGGTATTCTGTCTTCTGTTGAAAAACTTAACGTGCAATTGATGTCACTCTTGCTCTGGAGGTTACTAGTTGTGGTGGTGCAGCCCCTCTCTCTCTGGGCGACTCTTGATCTCAGGATAAGCTGTGCATGTCTTGGGAGAAAAATCCCATTGTGTTTATGTCTTGGTTATAAGTGTAGTGAGCTGGGATGAGAACTGGGTTGGATAGGTGCTCCCTGACCGCACCTGGAACTCTTGCTGTGTGAAACAGGTTGTCCAGCAAAGCTGTGGCTGCCCCCTCCCTTGAAGTGTTGGCCAGGTTGGATGGGGTCTTGATCAACCTGGTCTGGTGGGAGGTGTCCCTGCCCATGGCAGGGGGGTTGGAACTGGATGAGCTTTATGGTCCGTTCCAACCAAAATCATTCTATGACTTCATGAATTGTAGCCAGATCTGACTGGTACAAGCACTGTACAGTCTGGAAACTACTGGAATTGTACAGTTGGTAGAAAGTACCATGGTTACCCAACATAAGTTGTGATCGGAATGGACAAATACTGACCTAAGTCAATCAACTCAGAATCCTATAAATAGTGATCCTAAGTGAGACCCTTTGAGCTGTCCTGGATCACGGTGCACTATGGCCAGCATCTGCCCCTGAGCTGGGATGCCTCTTAGGGAAAGATTTCACGAGAGTTATTTGCTAAGAAAAGCTCACAAGTAAGATTTCACAAGGATTCAAAGATCGTCCACTCATGCCAACTAAGGCAAGGGCAAAGTCAGATTTCTCCAGGGTCAACAATCACCCATCACAGGGTGGAGACCCTCACTTCTTTTCCTTATACTAATCAAAATATGGTAACTGTAGTTCATCCTGCATAATACATGTTTTTCAGCTGTGGCTGCAATCTACTGTAACAGCAATTATAAGGGAAGGTGACTTTAACAGAACCTGTTTATGTACATTGCCTCTGGGGTCACTGTAACATAGGGCTGTTGTTTGAATTTAAAATTCATGTGTGTAGAAAAAAGAACTTGCCAAAGCCTTCTAAGCTCATGTTAGAAGGTGTAAACTCGATTAGAACAAAGATCTGTTTCTGTTGTATAGCTTGATTTACTGAGTACAGGGTATTAGTTAGGGTTGTGATTTTTCCAGTGGAAGATAACGTCGGTTCTAAAGGAAGAATAAAGTCTTTAGAAAAGATCGTCACGTATGCAACAATAAAAGAAGAAAACACCTCAGTTTTACAGACACTTGTTGATTTTTTTTTATGAACCTGCCAAGGAAATTGAGTTACATAGTTTTTCTTCTAACACTTTAGAAACACCCATCATCTCAGTGCTGGCCAGGTACAACACCTTGATTTCCAAACTGCTCTAACCTTGACGTGGGGAAAGGCAGAACAAACAATACACAAACTCCAAATTTTGAATATCAGAGTGACAATATATTTCCTCTTGGTCTTATCAAAGGACACTTAAGAAACCTCAGAACTTTGAGTCTCTTTTGTTCTTTCACTTTTCAGAGTGACTGCATTGGATGTTTTGAAGTGTAGAGATGACCTGACACTTAAGTATAAAGTTAATCATAGACCTGGTCTTCAAAGCAGTGCTTTTATAGTCAAGCAAACAGTAAGTTCTAATGCAAGCTAAGGCTTAGACACTGCAGGATCAACACCAGGGTTTGGCAGTCCCTGTGTATGCGATCCTCGTGCGAGGTGTCAAATACAGATTCCTGAATTCATTTAATTTTCTAGTTTTTAAGACTGCTATCTTGGTCATGCACCAATCAGGACTCCTTCAGTGTTGTCTAGAGAACTGGTTTACAGTCTGCACAGGTCCATTCTAATTCTATTTGCTTCCATATCACACCTAAATTCTTAACCTCTTGAGTTATATCAAGGCAGTTGTCAGTCTCTGATGCTGGTCCACTTTGCTTTTGGCAATACTATCATTTTGTTGCTTTATATCTTTTTTCAGTACAGCACATTAAGAATGCTATGTATGTCTTCAGGGCAAAAATAAAGTGGCATGAATATGTAAGAGATTTAACAGTCTCTGAGCAAAAAGGTAAGGCATGAAAGTAGATTTACAAAAGGATAATGTTCAAGCTACTGAATATTATCACAGTAATATAACTTTGCTTTCATAGTTTTTTTAATAAAGAAACCAAATTAGCACAGCAGCATTTCTGGATGGCTTTGAAGCCTTTGATGCAGAGCCCCATCAAAACAATGAAGCTGGAAGGGCTACAATGTAGTACTAGAATACGGGCTAAAGGAGAGTTTCATAAAAAGGAAAGACCTGTGGGAGGAAAGCGGAATGCTGAAGTCCTGAGATGCTGTCATGTTGTTGATTTTGGTGTGTCTGAAGGGCAAAAGGAACTTTCATGATATCTGACCTGAGGCGGTCGTGTTCTGTAGCCACTGGATGACTTCCCAAGCCTGTAGTACTTTAATAGGAAGCACAAACCCATGCACTTTATGGGTTAAAAATGAGTATAAGGATTGTGTGAAAGAGCTTTAATAATCAGTTGAATGCTGGTAATGGGCTTAAGACATGATTCTGTACATGCAGTTCTGGGATGTGTCACCAGGGGGGTTCCTAACCAAGGAAGAACTATGAACTGAGGGGCTAGTAAGAACATGAACTAAGTATTAGTAAGAAAATAGCTGTGCAGTCCTGTTCTACAAACAGTTGAATCACCTTTAAAATATTAATAAACTCAGTTAAGGAAGACTGACTGCAGCATAAGTACACCTAGAGAAGGGGTATATACTAAAAATTTGTTGCATAAAATGAATAAAACCAGATCATAAACTTAGGACTGGATTTAGAACAAGAGAGAGTCACCAGAAAAGTGACACTGAAGAGAAAAAGGATTATATTGAGGAAACATTTCTTTACAGAGAGGATAGTCAAACACTGAAAAAAGCTTCGTAGAGAGGTGGTTGATGCCCCAAGCTTTTAAGAGGTGTTGGGACAATGCCATTAGTAACATGCTTTAACTTTTGGTCAACCCTGAAGTGGTCAGGCAGATGGATTAGATGACCACTGCAGGTCCCTTCCAGCTATCCTGTATTCTCCTCCCCAATTGCTTGGGAGAGTGCAAGACTTCAGTTTGTGAGACAGAAACCATTTTTCTCTCTTCTGCTCCTACTTTAGCTTTGTATCTCATATTGGTGTAAAATTTGTGGCAAACCTTTTCAAACACTATTTCTTGCAGAAACTAAGTGCCAATGTTTAGTCAACATAATCAGGATATTTGAATGCTAAATTACTATTTCAGTTATTTAACACAGTCAACCTCTTTACAAGTGTAGAGCATCGCTAAATTCAGGTCCTCTGCATGCTCTGCTGCTGTAGAGTGAGGGACTGCAGGGACTGAGGCCTAAATATGTACTTAGTGGTGGCAGGATACACTGAAAAGCTTTCCTGTTCATCCCACTTTATATGTGTGTAACTTAGAGCTGAGTTTTCACTTATTGTTGGAAAGAAAATGTAAAGTTAAGGTTTATCAATCACACTTCACTTTGTTTTGTATCCAAACACCTGAAAGGAGGTCAGGTTTTATATTTACACTGACACCTCTGAAATCTTAAGCAAGTAATTTTGCTTTATTGTAGTAATGAGATTAGGACATACATTACAAACAATTGTGCGGGGCAAAAAATGTCCCAGGTCTGGTATTCTACCATTTAAAAGTATATACAGTGAACAGTTCTTATTCAGTGGTTGTGACTGTGGAAGGCGTTGAGGGCTTTATAAGACTTTCTAATAAAATAAAATCCCAACTGTAATTGATACAATAACTCTGAAGACTTAATTTTATTTATTCATCTGGACAACAAAGGTGAGACAATCCCACTAATTGACTTACAGTTAATCGTCTTAATTTCTACAAAGTAAAGAACTGCAGTTCTATAGAACAATATTTTCCAAAGTCCAAAAAATGCAATTAAGAAAAATCACAAAAGTTACTTTAAATCACTCTTCCTTCTGTACCTCAGCCTCAGTAAAAACCAGACCTGCTACCCCTGTTGCACCTGTGTGGCTGGTGCTTTTAAGATAACCCATTAGCCTTTCTTTGCTGGAGTCACCTGTGTCTCAGACACAAGGGTTTTGCTACTCCATATGAAAAGGAAAAACATCCATACAGCCAGTTTAAAACTGCACATTGAAATAAATTACAGAGCGACAAAACCACCCCAAACCTGTGCCAGAGGTCTTGTCTTACTTGCCCGGATGTGCTGTACCCCAGTCCCCTGACAGACCTATATGCAGTTCCTCCTGTGACCGTCCTCAGCGGTCACCACGTTCCCTCTGTGCCCCCAGGATGGGCTGAATCAAAAGCAATGTGGCCAGCAGGTTGAGGGAGGGGATTCTCCCTCTCTACTCAGCTCTTGTGAGACCCCACTTGGGGCACTGTGTCCAGGTCTGGAATCCCCAGCACAAGAAGGATATGGAACTGTTGGAATGGGTCCAGAGGAGGCAGTGAAGATGATCAGAGGGCTGGACCCCTCTGCTATGAGGACAGGCTGAGAGAGGTGGGGTTGTTCAGCTGGGAGAAGAGAAGGCTCTGGGGAGACCTTAAAGTGGCCTTCCAGTACCTGAAGGGGCTACAAGAAACTGGGGAGGGACTTTTTCAAGGGCAAGTAGTGATAGGACAAGGGGGAATGGCTTTAAATTGGAAGGGGGAAGATTTAGACTAAACATCAAGAAGAAATTCTTCACGATGAGGGCGGTGAGACCTTAGCACAGGTTGCCCAGGGAAGCTGTTACTGCCCCCTCCCTGGAGGTGTTGAAGGCCAGGCTGGATGGGGCCTTGAGCAGCCTGGTGTGGTGGGAGGTGTCCCTGCACATGGCAGGGGGGTTGGAACTGGATGCACTTTAAGGTCCCTTCCAACCGAACCCATTCTATGGCTCTGTGTTCTAGTGCCAGCAGTAACTAGGATGGTCAGATCCCACCACACCAACCCTCTTCAGCAGGGAGAGGTCTGCAAATGGAGCCTGAGCAGTAAGAATGATTATTCAGTGACATAAGGAGATGCAGACCTGTGTTTCTTACTCCTTGCTCTAATATTCCTTACACCAGTGTCTAGCGAAGTCAGCAGGTTCACCTCAGTGTAAATGCAAAAGTGATACAGAAGTAGCATCAGCCATCATGCACAGGACACTGAATTTGGGCCTTAATCTAAAGGCCTTTTGGGACATGCCCCATTGCCTCCAGAGGGCTTTTGACCAGACCTCTGTACACATCTGCAGCAGTACCAAGTTCTGAAAATAACTGTAAAAATGCAGAATATACTTTTTCTAAAGATCTTATAGATTTTCCACTTCTCTGTGTAATTTGCAACGCTTATCAAATGCTGCTAAAACATTGCACACGGCTTCATAATAATAAAAACCAAGAGTCATTGTTACAGTCAACTTAAAAGCCAATTTTTAGAAGCAAATTTCATATTTTATCATATTTATGATGGCGTGTTTACTTTTTTGCATCTTTACCTTCAATTGCATGTGCTTCATTAGGGCATGTTGGAAAAAGCAAGCTATGGATCACATAATGTGTTTTCTTATAAGGATCCACTTAGAGAATAAGGGTTGTGGATGGATATGTCCAGGCTATCCATGCTTCCTGCAGTCAGTCTCATTTTATAGCCTGTTAAGGAAAGTCTTTGCAGATCACTGGTGAGCTCATGACTGATGTTTAAAGTAGTCATTATCACTTTATATAGAGTTAGCAAACCATGTCCCTTTACACCTTTATAGCCTAATAAAAATTAACTAACCCAACTCTTTAAAATCAAAAATTTCTAAACTACAGTTCACATCAAACTTCAAAATAAATACAATTTAATGCAAAATTTTAGGGAAAAAAAAATTTACTTGCAAAAAAACTATGATGTCAAATGCATCCCATTTAACCTACTGTATCCATTATGGAGCATACTGGATTTATGCAATATGTGAGAAATAATTGAACTGACTTAAAACTGCAATGATGTGATCTACTGTGCTAGTAATTAGCTATTTCAGAAACTTGTGTGTGTACCTTAAAATGACTCAATACATGTGTTTCTTTAAATTTGGTTACAAATACTGGAAAAAGAAAATACTGTTTCTACACAGTGCTGAGTTCCTCTTCTTACAAATGCCAATGCAAAAAAATCAGGATCTCCAAATATTTTGCAGGATCACCCCCAAGACTGGTTTAGAGACTGAGATCATCTTTATAAAACGAACTCATTCAGAATTAAGTTACAACAGCCGTGATAGGATGGGTTTCCAAACTGTCTTCCCTGAAGTCTCTTTAAATGATAGCATCATGTTCATCACTGTAACAGAAACACAGTAATTAATGTTCTGAAGTACAAGCAACAGTCAACAAGAGAAACAGCCACCCAGCTGTGGCTAAGAAGATTTTATTTTGTGAACATACGCCATCATCTTGCTGGTTTCTGGAGACGACAAGAAGATAACACCGAAAAATAGATATGAATCAACTGGTTGGCCCTGCCTATATTGCAAGGTGGGGTAAAAATTTGAGTTCATATATTGATAACGATCTAATACTATGCTTTAAAAAATGTGAATAATGGCCATATTGCCTTCTGAATGTTTTCTGTGACAGTAAATGAATTAATCAATTCAACAGTGGTGGCTTAAGAATGTGGAATATTAGATGTCTGGCTCTAAAACTGGCTGCTCAAATTAGACTTGAAGGTACATAAAAGGTGATACAAAAGAGAAATGGTAACAGTTCTGGCAAGATGTGATACAGGTAATAGAAAATAAAGGTAATACAAAAAAAAAATTAATGACAATAGGGAAGAAAATGCCAAAGAGTGAATTGACAAATAAGAATCTAGGAGGAAGCACCAGGAAGAACCAGAAGTCTTGCAAATTGCAGCAAACATTTCAGAGAAATGTTTTCAAAGAAACATTCGAAGGACAAGGATCCTTTAAAATTACAACATTATTTTATATATTAGGTCAGAAAAAAAACCCCACACAGAAGAGAGGCATAACAATAACAAGGAAAAGCTGAAGTGGTGAAAGCAGTTACATCTCTTAATGATATTAATATAGTGTACATTAAACAAATGTATGTATTAAGAGTTCTCAAGAAGGAAAAAAAATTGACAAGGGACAATCCCTTGGGAACTTACATGGTTCTATACTGAATGCCTCTTCGAGAGTGATAAGTTTTGCATCCGATGTAGAGAATAACGAGGACCCCAAGCGTCAGCACAATGCCACCTACAAAACTGCCTAAATCAAATCTGGATGTTTTGGCGACGACAGCCTCTGATTTTGATGTGGCTGAAAAGGAGAAAACAAAAGGCCCTTTTTACAGAGCTTGCAAAACTATGTTTCGAGGAACTGCCCTATATCCTGCCCTCCCCTATCATCTGAAGACCCAATTAGAGAAATTAGCATAGATCATCTGGGAAGACACCGGCCAAGCACACTGAAACTCAGAGCTGCTTTTAAGTGCCAGAAGCTGGTAATGCAGGAGAGGCTGACAGAACTGCTTGCTGTCTCTGAAAGACTGATTTCCCCTTCTCTCCAGCTCCCTCTTTCTCCTGCCTTTTTTCACCCCTGCTGTCTCCTTCTACACATGTGGCTCCTGCCCTTCTTTGGCCAGTTCTAATGGTTTCCATATCCTCCACGAGCCAATTTAACTCACTAAAATGCCTTGAAATTAACCAAAGCAGAAAAGGAAGTTGCTTTTAATTAGGTGAGCGCACTGAGTCAGCCTGCAGAGGGGTCCAACAACCACCAAGTCACCAGTATAGTTATGTGGTGGGAGTAAAAATCTGGTGGTGATGAGCTGTTGGATTGCTTTACCTTGGGTCTTGGAACTGTACTCTCTCTCCAGTTGAGATAACTCTGCAGCTCAACACAAATATTGACACACAGAACATGACCTCAGGTAAGCCATAGCAGTTTCCATGTGAAAACTGGTTTTATCTGCTACAAATTCCCACCAAAAGATCCAGTTTGTGCTGGTGTCTTGTACCTTCCACAGGAGGTGGCCAACTAAAAGTTCTGCTGGTGACAGCTCCAATGACCCAATAACGCTTCACCACCTTGTCAGCAAAACAAAGTGGTGCAAACAAGCAGATAACTGCCAGGAAATACTGAATTTTACATTTACTATTTTTGCATTTAATCTGTCAAATGGTAATTAACAACTCTATCCTCCATCAGGGGTAAAATTCATTGTATCGCTACAAACGTGGCTAACAGAACTGAGTCTTTCTACCACGCCAGCAGACGTATTTTGAGCTATGGGCCAGCTGTGAAAATGGAAGTATTACAGGTAAGTTCAAGCAAGCTGTAGGAGGGAGAGATGAACAAATACAGAAATTGTATGCAAAAGCCAGGCTTTCTCCTAATTTCCTTGCTGGTGGCTGCTGGTTCAGACCATTCACACTTTACATTTTTTTTTTCCCTAAGCATGCCAAGTCTCTCACGTTAAGCAAAGCCTTATTAAAGTGGAGTGCTCAGAGCAACATTATTATAGCCAACTTAATGAAAACCCACCCACCTTAGTCTCATTTTTCAGCGTGCAACTGCCTTCTTTCTTTGTTTTACTACTGTAAAACTAACGATTCTACAATTGCACAACATGTGCCAACAGGTACACAAGCCTTTATGAGCTTCTTGAAATGTGAACTCACCTGTTACAGAAGTGAAAGAAATCTTGGAAGTGGTCACCACTGTAATACTGCGTTGTGATGATGTGACTGATGAAGCTGTGGCAGAGTTTGTTGTCTGGCTGGTTTTCGTTGGCTGAGTTGTTGGTGTGACAGACACAGTGGTGTTGGTGGGCTGAGTGGTACTGGTCAGATGAGTAGTACTAGTGGACATATCTGGGAAATTTTTATCACACAGAAAAATACATAAAAATAATAAATTTATACTCATTGATTAAGACAGCAATTTTCATGCCTAAATAGAATGACAGAGTAACAATGAAGGTGCCACTGCATGGAAATCCAGACTTGCATATCAGCTCTTCCCCTATACATTTCCTTTGGAAGTGCCCCACTTCTGATTTCTGGGGCTCAAGGTCATGGTTTAAAGGAAAGGCTGTAAATAAAACCTGGATAATATCTGAAAACTTTTAGAAGGGTCAATTTCCTTTTTATAACACTATATAATTCAATAGAATCATGCGTTACAGTATTTTAAGATGTGGTAAAACTCTGGATCAAGAGTAACTTTCCATTTAAAGCATCCAAATAAGCATTTCTAATAAGAATGGATTTGAATGAAAATGCACCCCTCCCCCCAATTTTAGTGATGTTTTAATTTATAATTTACTTTGGAATGAAACACTGGCTTTACTAAAGGCTGTACGTATGTTAAACTTAGCAGTGAGAATTATTTATCTGTGTCAAACATAAAGTTCAAAAGGTTTTCCACACATGATGAAAGGTCAACTAATGTAAATCTTCTGGCTTCTAACATTTATTTAGTAGTAAGCTGTCTCGCCAAGGTTACAAAAATTGCAATGCTGTATCACTTTTACTCTGCTTTTACCTAACACTTGCTCCTCCCTCCTCAGAAAGCAGTAATGAACTGTTCAGAATAAAAATATCATGAAGTAAAATTCAAGAATAATACAGACTTAATATTTACAGCAAAATCCTTAGAAACTTAGTAGAAGGCAGCCAGCTAGAATTATCTTAAGAATAATTACTTTTTCTAAGAATGAACTAACTAGACATTAGACGTCTGTCTACTTCTGTTCCGATAACTTCACACAAGCTGGGTTAATTTTAAACACCGCAAAAGCTTTTCATTATGGATATTGAAATGTCTAATTACACCCCTCTTTTCTTGAAACTGCCTAAAACTAGGACAACTGAAGAACAGGTAGTTTCATCTCAATTCCACAGTAAACCTGATCTTCAATTTCTGCTTTTTTTTTTTTTTTGTACAGCATCTAAAATATTTCTATAGGATAGTCTTCCTGTAAATGTGGTTGAAAATGTGGGTATCATAGAATCACAGAATCACTAGGTTGGAAGAGACCTCGGAGATCATCGAGTCTAGCCGTGCCTGTCTCCCTACTAAACCCTGTCCCTAAGAAACTCATCCACCATTTTTTTTAAACACTTCCAGGGATGGCGACTCCACCACCTCCCTGGGCAGCTGTTCCAATCCACACACAGAATGATATCTTCACTAAGACTTAAGTATCACTGCTTCCAGTAAGGATGTGAACAACAAAAACTTAAGAAAACCCAAAAATATGATAATGTAAGCGTTCAGAAAGGAACTGGTCCACGCAACACTTTTCTGAGATAGTAAATGTTATTTATTTTCCTGTTCTCTGACGTTATCGTTGTATTTTGCCATAACTGTAGGAAACATTTTGAAATGAGCATTCATTGAGATGGAACATTCATGTGCTTACCTTGTTACAATTAGGAAATTCAGTTCCTCCATGAAGCATGTGTAAAACACATCAGATAAAATTCAGGACACATTTTAATACTGACAGGTAAACTCCCCAAAGGCACAATAATCTATAAACATCAAATGTTTCCTCATTGTAGCAAATAAGCAAGGAAACATCTATATGGAAACCATCTACAGTTATATGACATGAACCCAAACTTAGACAAATCTGAATGCAAGTGTCAACCAGCCACGGTTTTCTGGGTTGGGTGTTTTTTTGAGCCATGATTTCTGAGTGTCAAACTGGCTTGTGTTTCTGAGCGATAAAATGGCTAATTGTTCCATACATAACATTATTAAACAATGTTACACAGAGATGGTACTCATTCCACGGGCATTAAATTACCCCACAGTAAACCAGAGTCAGCACAAAAAATATCTAAGCAGCTATCCCGAGGAATCCCACCAAACTTGCACATTATATTTTCCCCCTCTCTTTCCTACTAGTGATCCTTTTTTATTACTTTATTGGTATTACAGAACCTGGCGATGCAGGTTACATTAAGAGTAAAATTTGGTTCATCGCCTACAGATTTATATTTCATGATGTATTTCACATTAATCATTTCAAAACATCAGTGGGAAGCTATCTAAGGCAGCTAAAGAATTTGGGAAGCTGGCATGAATTGGGCACCAATCTGTTCTTCTGTGTCTTTGAAAAATTTTACAGAGATTATTTTAAGAACACTGTTAAGATGAAAGAACACTTGCTAGCAACATTTTCCTTTTATCTTTTATTTCCCTAATTACTTTTCCCCCTAAAGATGAGCTGGGCTTCACTGAACATCACGCTAAACAAATCCAGACTGCCTGAGTTAATTTTTATTATTTGAAAGGGATGCATGCCAGCAATATGGCTCAGGTTTATGATGCTTCATTTTAAAAGAGATGGGTATTTTATTTTGTATGCTACCTGCATTTAAAAATTAAAAAGCTATGGTAAAACCATCAATCAAACTATACATGTAGAGTAAAGACAATAATTCTTAGCAGCATGCACTACTCTCTTAGTGTTCTAACTCAACAAGAATGAACACAGCTACTCAAATTGCAACAGCACCATGCTAACATACAAAATATTTATTATTGAATGCTCTTCCTAAAATAAATACTCTCCTTTGCATGGATAACACTTGAATGAAACACGCTTTTGCTTCTGTCATGAAAAGCTTCCAAAAAAAAAAAAAGGCAGAGACTTTAAGCAAAATTAAGTACATATATCCAGTAGCCTTTATACTGCAGAGGTCAAACCAGATAATCAAAATGGATTAACATTGTCTTAAAATCTATATTTCTAACTAAAAAAAACCAAAAAAGAACAGGACGTGAATCATAAATCACGTGGAGCAAGGCGTAGCTCTCTGTAAGATTTGTACCGTGCCTACCAATAAAGGACTCAAGCCTATTTTTATTATTATTATCTGGACATAGTAAAGCTCAGATCTCTGCAAGAAACACACCGTCAGGGCTGGAGCAGAGGGTGGAAGGGCTGGAGCACAGGGTAGATGAAACCCCTGTGGTTAACAAGGGCTTTACACATGGGCAAGGCCCTATGGCAACAAAGGGATTACAAAAAACTCTCCGCTTTCGAAGTCAAACATGCTTAAACTCGTACACTGCAGGCAATGGAATGAGACAACACACCACTTTCGAGCTATAAAAAAGTCTTTGAAGTGATTTTTTTTTCTTTCCTGGTGAGTATTTTATTTTTGAATTAATAGTAAGAAACTTTTGAGCGTGACAGCTCAGGTTATGTGGAGACTACAGTGACACAAAGTGAGAGTTGCACTGGAAATGGAATAACATAGCTGGGATCAGTGTAGAACTGCACAAATACACCAAGTATCTTTGGGTAGGTAAATATTTCTGCCTTGCTTTCGCATGGCTCTTAGCACAAAGGGGATGCAGTCAACATATGGAAGTGGCTTTCTTTTCTTCTCTGAGATACAACCTTTTATATGTACATTGCAGACCAAATAACTGCATGACATTAATTCTTATCCAGTCTTCACTGATGTGGTGAAATGTGCCCATGCAAATTCTTCCAAAAAATAAAATTCTTATTTCCTTTTTTAATAGTCTCACATTGACATAGCCAAGAGTTACAACACTGCAAGTGGATTAACTGTTTGGTTGTGTCCCAGGTTAAATATCTGCTTTCAAATCTACTAGTTGTTCTAATACAGCTGTTTCTTCTTCCTATAAAGATGTATTTTGTAAACACGTTACTTATGCTGGAGCATCCCTACTGCAACACTGCTGCCTTGGGAAATCATTCCTACCTACAGTTCTTTTGCCAAGTTGTGAAGGAAAGACAGCAGTGCTATAACAACGAAAAGTATCTGTGACAGATCATCCCAGATCTGCCACTCATGTCTCAATTGAACTCCACTGTTTTGTGCTAGGAGCTCTGTAAGGACTATTTTTTATGGTGTAGGGTGCCATGAATCTTACCTAAAAGGAAATGGAGTCTTACTCTTGAAACTGAAGTCCCCAGGACTTCCATTATACCCTAAATCTGTCCATTGTGAAATAAACATTGAACAGACTTGCCCTGTTTGCGTAACAATCCATTCATCTTCACTCCATGAAAATGGAAGAAGTTTGCTTAGAGACAAAGAATGAACATTAAAAAGACCAACTTCTTTTAGTTCTTCCTTGAAGTTTTATTTTGTTTCCTGTTTTTCACAGCACCACAGATGTCATTGCTTCTACTAATGAAGGATGCTACCCAAACTCGAAAACCAGCAAAGCTTCATTTCAGAGTTGTTGCTTCCCAGTGCTAAAATGATAATGTCTCTCAAACACCCACTTTGGATAGATACTTCTATCTATTTTGGTATGGTTTGGAGCTAGCTGTTACACTCACAGCAATGGACAAATGAACAGATACATACCTAATGCCGATGTTGCTGTAGATTGTGTGGATGATGGAACAGTAAGATTGGATGAGCTGCTACTGCCTTCATGGAAAAAAAGAAAACAAGTAAAGAAATATTATTAATTTTTATTTTAACATGCTATAATTAACGTACCCACAACACAACACTCTCCTCAGGGTATCTACGTTTGCAGGCTACAAGTGGGAATAGAGCAAAGTATTCCATTCCAAAGTAGATGGTTTTATCCCTCTGCAAAAGGCTTCCAGATCTCAGAGCAGTGAGCACATATTTAGACTGCACGCACAGCAAAGCCCACATGGTCTGCATCCGATTTCTTCACATCTCTTCTTTTTGCTCTCTTCCACTTCTAGGTCATGCTCTATTCCGCTTGCTGTTTCAGCCATACTGTCACTGACTTGCTTGACCTACTTAAGCACTGTGGGGCTTTTTTTTCTGATTGTTATTTTTATTCATCTATTTCAGTTCTATTTCCTGTCCTTCAATCTTTTCTTTCATTTTGCTGCATCTCTGTTACAAACTGAGCTCACACTAGGAAAATACGGTAGTCGTTTCAATTAGGGACAGATCAATACCCCATGAAACATCTTTCTGTGGGCTTATGCCGTCTCTACACAAAAGGAGTCCTAAAAACGTATCTGTTTCCAAAGACTTAAAATATAAACCATGTTTCAGTCTTAACAATTTTGTCCTTCCCTCCTTTCTTTCACTTACTTTTCCACTTCTCTTTGTTTTCCCCTTCCTACTCAAATTGCTTGTTGCCCAGGGAAGTTGTGGCTGCCCCCTCCCTGGCGGTGTTGAAGCCCAGGTTGGATGGGGCCTTGAGCAGCCTGGTCTGGTGGGAGGTGTCCCTGCCCATGGCAGGGGGTTTCAACTGGATGATCTTTAAGATTCCTTCCAACTCAAATCATTCTATGATTCTGCAATTTTCAGGCATCCTCCCACTCTCACTTCTGTCCTCCTTGCCGCATCCTTCTTCAATATTTCTTACAGGTTAAGGGTCTCTTTCTCCTGGCAAAGATCTACTGAGCTGTTTGGTAACCCCCGTTCCTGGAAGCATCACAACCCATACTTCTCTCTCTTCATTCTGCACTGTTGTCTACACCCATTCTTGTGATTACTTTTTCCTCTAAAGTAACTGATCTTTTAGAGCACCTTCCCACACAACTTGCAGCAGTTCTATTGCTTTTCGGCATGGTTGTAAAACAAAGTGCATAATCTCAGAGACGACAACAGGAGCAACGCAGATGCCATTATCTAGAAGCAGGTATATTTCCTCTGAATGTATTTGCTGTTCTTATCACTGGAAAAGTCTAGTCTCAAACAGTTTTGCTAATTACTCTTTGCAAATGCGTACATGTTATGAGCAAGCTCAGGTTTAAGGACAACTGCAAGAAATTTACACCGTCATGCCACCTGCCAAACACAGGGAAAAAAATTACAGAGCACATTACTTCACCTTTTCTTTTGATACAATCACAGACAACCAGCCCCATGCACTGAGTGCATCACCTTTCCCCCACTGGCCCAATACTGTAACTAGAACACAGCTTTGGGTTTCCTCCAAATTCAAAGTGCTTCCTTCTGCAACCTTGGGAACACATCTTGTGGAGTGCAGGCTCATACAGGTGAAAAGAAGTCACGCGCACTGCCTGGAATTTGGGTGTGAGTCAGTGATGCAATTAACACAAGATAGAGTAAGACAATGAGCAGAATATTGGCTACACATCCCACTTGTTAACCAACAGCAAATGAGATAAGCGAAGTATTACACGGAAAAAATTACTCAAGGAATATGCCTTTTGCACGGCACATGCTTAAAGATGTACAGTTAACATAGTTAAAATGAGATTACACTATGAAATAAACACGTACTTTAGCTCAAGTACGGTGGACCTAAAATTCATTTTGACATTAAAAATGAAATGAAGAAGTGCCTTGCCTTTTTCTTAAGAGCACTGAAGTCTAAGCCTAGCAGATTTCTTGAGCCCGTAGTTTGCTTTTAAAATGTAAATTGATGCTGGCAGGTATTTCTAGTTCTATACATAAAATGTTCCAATTTATTTCTCCTTTCTCTGCTGCTCCAGGGTACATAAGGATATGAGGACTGAGTTGCATTCTAGTGTTGACCAGTTCCTCTTAAATATCTTTAGTTGTCTTGGACTAGATGGGACAACGGAAGTACCTCCCTCCTGCTCTCCAGCTGTTCACAATTCAATAAAATAACAGGCAAACTATTACAGGACAGTTTATGGCATATAATAATAAATTCTGCTTTTTTTTAATGTTACTGAGCAACAGCAACAGAAATGCCAAGAACGTTACCTTGCAACTTCAAGGTTGGAATTGTAGTAAAGGCTGCAGTACTGCTGGAGTTGTTCATGTCTTCATTTCCTACATGAAAACCGAGAATAAGGTAGTTTTAGGCACTTTGTTACTAAGAAGCAAAAAACCAGCACCTGTCACTTGCTTTAGGAATCTAAATGACTAAACTACCATGGACAGGAGTTGGGTATAATGACGATGTAAAAGCATGGTACCACAACAGCCTGCTCTTAGTACATTAAAAATGACATTTGCACTACCCAAACATCAAATGAAATGGAACTCCCTCGCATCCTCAGTTTCATCTGCCCCATCATCGCCATCCCAAGTTCTCTTCTTCCTTCAGATGAAAGGAGACTGAAAGAAGTAAGAAGTAGAAAATCAGGCACCTTCCTTCAGTACTAACTTACCACCCACATAACCCATGGCAGAAGGAAAAGGACTTCATAGAATAGAGTGGATTGGGTTGAAAGGGACCTTAAAGACCATCCAGTTCCATGGGACACCTCCCACCAGACCAGGCTGCTCAAGGCCCATCCAGCCTGGCCTTGAATGCTCTAGAGGAGGGGGCATCCACAGCTTCCCTGGGCAACCTGTGCCAGGGTCTTACCACCCTCATCATGAAGAATTTCTTCCAAATGTCTATCTAAATCTTCCCCCTCCAAATTTAAAGCCATTCCCCTCGTCCTATCACTGCAGGCCCTTGCAAAAAGTCCCTCCCCAGCTTTCTTAAAGACCACTTTCAGGTACTGGGAGGCTGCTCTAAGGTCTCCCCAGAGCCTTCTCTTCTCCAGGCTGAACAACCCCAACTCTCTCAGCCTGTCCTCATAGCAGAGGTCCTCCAGCCCTCCCCATCATCTTGGTGGCCTCCTCTGGACCCGTTCCTACAGTTCCATATCCTTCCTATGCTGGGGATTCCAGAACTAGACCAAATACTCCAAGTGGGCTCTGAACTTCTTCTAACTTTTCTCATAAATCTTTTCCTCCGCAGTCTGCATGGCCTTTTCGGGCAGTTGAGTGCTTGTTCTGCCTCTACATGAACAGCATGCTGAGACAACAGGGTCCACTAAGCTGCATTGCTTAGTTTGCGACCAACAGCACGTAACTGCATCCACTGTACATTTGGCAGGTGGGGAGTGGCAGAGAGAAGGATCACGCCTCAGGTAAAATATCATCATAACCTAAAGACTATAGAGGCCCGATTACACTGTCCTCAGTCCTGGTCTACAAATAGGTGACAAAATTCAAAGATAAACCGCACAGAACAAAAAGTCTGGCATTTACATGCATACAAGAGGATCAGTTGTGGATTCTACCTTTGCCAAGCAGAGTTTAGTTTTGATCGTTTCTAACAATATTCTGCTAAAGGCAAGCAAATAACCTGGACTAAGTACAAAAAACCAGGGCATTTTGTTAGTAGTTACAAAACCTTAGTGAAGATCTTCTTCACTGAAAGGGTGGTCAGGGATTGGCACAGCTGCCCAGGGAGGTGGTGGAGTCGCCATCCCTGAAGGTGTTTAAAAGACGGGTGGATGAGTTTAGTGGGGAGACAGGCACGGCTGGACTCGATGATCTTGGAGGTCTCTTCCAACCTTAGGGTTCTGTGATTCTATGATCTCAGAATGGTAAAGTTTGCAAACACGAATGACAAATCACTCATTGTATCTGACCTCTGCATCAAGACTGAGGACAGTGCTGCAAAATATGCAAGATTGTTTAATTAAGGAGTTTAGGGGAAAAAAAACCCAAAACAAAAAAAAAGGAGGATGGGACACAACTAAACGAAGCTTCCCTAGGAATGATCTGATCCTGCAGAAAAGCAGTTTATATCAGAATTAGCCCCACCTCTCCCATTTAACAATGATCTGATTGAGGAAGCTAAGCCAACAGAACACTGACATTACCCTCCACCCAAGCAGCACACAATGGCTTTTGTTGCCTCAACCAGCAGAATGGGCTCCCTGTAGGATTAGATGAAAGAGAGTGGCATGAACGAGGTGGAAGGGAAGACAGGACTGTACTACTCCTAGTTCAGAACAGTTTGGTCTGTACACCTTGAAAGATGTCAAGGACCTTACTCAGCTTAAAAGAGAGAACTTTTAATTTCCTCCTCAAAAAAACCTGCAAACATTGCTGAGTTTCTTAATTTGGATGAAAAGCAGTTGCTCCAGAATACAAATACATCCTAATATTGGGGAGATTTAGATTAGATATTGGGAAGAAATCTTTTACTGTGAGGATGGTGAGGCACCGGTTGCCCAGAAGTGGATGTCCCATCTGTGGCTGCCTAGAAGTTGTAGATGTCCCATGTCTGGAAGTGTTCAAGGCCAGGCTGGATGAGGTTTGGGCAGCCTGGTCTAATGGGAGGTGTCTCTGGGGTTGGAACTAGATGACTGTTAAGGTCCCTTCCAACTCAAACCGTTCTATGATTCTAATACAGGGTTCTGCAGAAGCGTACACCACATCGGAACACATGGCAGCAAATAGGACAGGTGAGAACAAGAAAATCTTAAAATTACATTATTCTCAAATTGTTCTTTATCCTCAGACTGTGGCTTTGGATTCAAAAGTCACCTGTACCACTGCGGGGGCAGCAGGAGACTTTGGTCAGGGAGGCAGGAAGGATGTCCGGAGCTAAGGCAAAGGAAAAAGCAGCACACACTTCTACACAGCGATGGTTCAACAACTGGAGAGTCTCATTCTAGACCACATACTGCACAGTGTAGCTGGCCCCAAGGAGAACAGTTTCTGGCCTTCTCCAGGGAGCAGCTCTTTGGGACACAGATTAGTTGCAATATTGGGTCTACAAATCATAGAATCATAGAATGGTTTGGGTTGGAAGGGACCTTAAAGCCCATCCAGTTCCAACCCCCCTGCCACGGGCAGGGACACCTCCCACCACACCAGGCTGATCAAGGTCCCATCCAACCTGGCCATGAACACCTCCAGGGAGGGGGCACCCACAGCTTACCTGGGCAACCTGTGCCAGGGTCTCACCACCCTCAGCGTGAACAATTTCTTCCTAATGTCTAATTAAATCTTCCCCCTTCCAATCTTGAGTAGAGAAACTGTGCTGGTGCTTGTCTCAGAGCAAAAAGGGAGGGGAAGGTAAAAAAAGGAACTCCCTTCATTCATCATGCCAAAATAGAACTCAACCAAGGAAATAACCAACTTAAAAAAGTAGTTTGAAAGTTTTTAACATTTTCAACTTGTTTTCAATGCATCGAAGCACCACGTACTGGCAAAGGACAGGGAAAGGACATCAACAATATTTTTGTCACACAGCTCTTGTTTTCCTCTTTTTAAGGGTCAGGTGCAGATGCAGCTGAAAAGAACAACTTGTGGCTGGCTGGGGTTTTTCTGAGGGCAAGCGTGCTTCCTGTGCAGCGCTACGGCACAGTTGGGTATGCCGAGCGCTTCCAGGGCCTCTTGCAGTTTTGTTGCTCCAGTGCGTAAGAAGTCATGAGTTGGAGATAATTTGGATAAGCAAACCTTCAAAAGACAAAATGAGGCTAGTTCTTCCAGCTTTATAGCTGGCATTCAGCTTCCAGAAGTGGCTTTTGGACATAGGAGCTGAAGGTCTAGTTTTATGCTAACATAGTAGCTCCGATACTTTGTAGAAGATAAAGAGGACAAAAATTTAAGCAGATGTGATTTTGCCAGATCCTGTAAAAATCAACCTTTAATGTTAAGAATCTGTAGTTTCCAGCTCAGCCATGTGCCAAATTACTATTCTCTGTAGATGAAGCCTGGTAGAAGCACCATAAAAAAAATGA
Organism: Neomorphus geoffroyi; assembly: GCA_033558235.1. NCBI lineage: Eukaryota > Metazoa > Chordata > Aves > Cuculiformes > Neomorphidae > Neomorphus > Neomorphus geoffroyi. The sequence goes on from JAUMJM010000017.1 coordinate 16,142,970, forward strand.
GCGGCACTAATCATTGAATTCCCTGCACGTGATAGAGGTCAATTTGTCCACTCCCACATTCATATTTAAGATGAACACATTTCTAAGGGCTCACAGGCTTTATGTCTAGTCTAACTAAACCTCACGCTGCTGAAAGACTCACATTTTTACAAAGCACAATTTTACACATTCATTTTTTGGGACATTTCAAAAATCATATAAAAAGTTCTGCTTGGGCATTTTCTCTTTTTCAAGTTTGATGCGCAGCAGATAAGTAGGGGAGTTTTATGCCCAAGTCCTTCTGCTTTTGTTGGTTTAAAAACCAAAACCACAGAAGCACTGACAATGCACAGTCCATCAGAAAGATCTCCACCTTGCCCAACAACTCCAAATGAGTAAAAGCTGAGGTTCTGGAATGGCTAAAGCAGAGATGTTAGAGCAGCAACATGAATATAATCATCTCCTAGACAGTCTCCACCATCAGGATACTTGTTCTCAGTTGAAACAGACAAAATGCAAATTCTGCAGATTGAAACAAAAACAATCCCTTGACCCCAAATCTCTTGTAAAATTTGTCAGGCAACTTTGACAGACTATAAATTCAAGATCTTGCTATCTAGAAGCTTTATATTTATTTTCCCTTTGGCTATACAAGGTCTTCTGATATCTATTTTTAAATGGCATTTTTTAGCTACCAACAAGGTTATTGCTTCATACCGAGACAGAGGTCACGCAGGATTATCTCAGCAAATTTTTGGACGTGTCCTCATGCCTTAACATTGTGAAATCTACCTCCTTCCATAGTCTTGCAAAGGAAAGCATAAACATCACTACATGAATGCTTAAGGAAATAACATGGACCCGCAAAACCAATTCCAAACCCTGATCAATTTGAGACTAAAAAAATACTAATCCTTTTGCCATCATCCAAGAAGCTCAAAGAGGTAAGGAAATCAAAACACCAGGCTTGATTTTTCAGGTCTGGGGTTTTTCTGCTGCGAGGAGATCTGTATACAGGTAAGCTCTTGCCAGATGTTGCTAGGTGTATCTCTGCTGAACAGAGCAGGAAGCAGGGGGGCAGCTTCCTGCCAGGGAGTGTGGATTCTCTTTATTTACTCAGCTATCAGGAAGCCAGTTGGATTTTACATAACAGTGAGAAGGATTTTTCCTAAACCCTAACATTTTGCTGGTGTTTCTTCCACCGACGTGTACCGACACAAAGAAATAAACTTGCCAGCAGAGTAAAAGACCAAAATTACACCGAAATAACCAGCCTGCTCCAAAATCTTAACTGGAGTGAGGAGAAATCTAATGCCACTTTCACTTTTTGCAAATGGCAGTATTTGTTGGGTTTCACACTTTCTCCTGTAGTGTTCATTAGTGAAGCACTAACTTTTGCTGAAACCCACACAAATTTCAGCAGTAGTTTCTGGAAGTTTCTCAGTAACGGGGCAGAAAAAAAAAATGCTTTAATAGGTACATTAGGCTGAGCCTTAAAAGGGCACAACTTCTCTCAACATATTATAAATATAGACAATAAACTCACGTATAGAGGAAGGATGGCATTTGACTGTCAAAAGTTAGACAAGATCATCCCTGCCCCAGGAGGCAGCACTGACTGCACACCCAGTTAAACCAGCATATGCACTCAGGAAGCAGCAAGACAAAAGACAGCCTAGACTAATCTTACATCAAATGAAATGGCAAGTCAATTGTAAAATGGAAGCCATAATATCTTAGCAAAGCACTAAACAGGTTAGCAATAAACTTCACCAAAAAAAAGCAATGAAGTTGTTTAACTTTTCTCATTTTACTTTTTTAAAATCAATTTATATTATAGCTTCTCTAGCTTAAACAACAGCACATCAACACTGCTGGACCGACTGATATTCCTCAACATTATTTATAGCAGGTTAATTTTCATGCCTATCTTCCCGCTCTTGTACTTTGGAAAATCGTGGGACGCTGTGTGGGGCATTTCAGTCTTCTGAAAAGGCAGCTCTGGCAGCTCAGACTTTTGAATGCCTCGTTTTGAGTGCAAGTCGATGATTATCCCCTGCATCTGGATTTCTACCACTGGAGTTAAAGCACAGGAAAACCGGTCACTGTATTTACTAGAACTGGTCATTAGAAAGAGGCAGTGCTGCAAGGGCCTGACAGAAACACGACAAAGCGCATCGTCTGCCCCAACAGCAAAGCCACGATGACCCCAACGCTACGAAAAGCCACAGTTAGAGCACGTCTCAGAGAAAACAGCATCAAGAAGGGTAAGGAAATGTTTCCTTCCAGCCTAGCCCTCTCTGGGGCACCACAGCTTCTGCGGCTCCTCTGGACACTGACCAGGGCAAGGACCTTGCTCTGTGCCCAGGGACACTTGCAGGTTTGAGGAACACCTCCAGCTGTGCTTGCACCTCCTCTCCATGTCTCACTCACCTTTGCAGGTGAGAAAGTTGATGGAAGAGAGGAGCCATGGGAGAACGTGGGGGTGTTTGCGCCTGCCTGTTGCCTGCAAGCATTCACACACAACCCCCCACACCCAAAATGCTCCTTTGTTTTGTTTTTTAATTATTGTTTCTGCTTCAAAACCATCCTGAATATTAAGTTTCCAACCCCTGTTTCTGTTAGGAGTCTGCCCTGGAGAAACTGGCCACGTGCACTGTGCAACCTCAGCTCTTGTTTGAGAGAGTGGAAAGAAAAAAAATGAGCAAACCACTGAATTTCCTTGCAGCCGGACACCCCAAGCCCTCCCATGGCTTCTCTCCACCATCAACCTTTGGGGATGCAAGAGGGACCTGAGGACAAGATGGGAAGCACAAACCGAGATGTCCCCCAGCCCTGCAAGTGTCCCAGGACACAGAGCAAGGACCTTCCCCACGTGGGTGTCCAAAAGAACTGGGGAGGCCCTTCCAGGCGTGCTCTTCTGTGCCCTGGGCCACTTGCAAGATTATGGAACATCAGCTGCTCCTCAAGCCTCCTCCCCATTTCCCACTCACCCTTGCAGGTGAGCAGGTTGATGGAAAAAAGGAGCCACAGGAGAACCTGGAGGTGTCTGTGTCTCCCTGTTTTGTGCAAGCATTCACACACACCCCCAAACCCAAAATGCTCCTTGGTTTGGGGGTTTATTTTTGTAAGCATAGTTTCTACTTCAAAACCATCCCGAATAGGAAGGCTCGGACCCCATGTTTCTGTTGGAAGCCTGCTCTGGAGAAACTGGCCATGTGCGTGGTGCAACGTCTGAGAAGGTGGGAAGGAAAAAAACCAGCAAGCCAACAAATTTCCTCAGAGTCAGCAACCCCAGGGCTGGTGGACATCTCCAGCCATGCCTCGTACCCCCTCCCCAGGTCCCACTTGCATCCGCGAAGGCCGATGGAAGAGAGGAGCCACCGGAGAACTTGGGAGTGTTTGGCTGCCAAGAAATTCCGTGGTTTTGCTGATTTATTCTTCACACAAGCTGAGGTTGCAGGACGCACGTGGCCAGTTTGTAGAGAGCAGACCCAGAACAGAAAGAGGGGATCGAGTCTGCCGATTCAGGATGTTTTGAAGCAGAAACCATAATTACGAAACAAACCCAAGGAGCGTTTTGGGGTTGTGTGTGTGAATGCTTGCACGGAACAGGGAGGCACAAACACCCCCACGTTCTCCTGTGGCTCCTCTCTTCCGTCAACCTCTGCGGATGCAAGCGGGACTCGGGGAGGGGATGCGGGACTCGGGGAGGGGATGCGGGACTCGGGGAGGGGATAAGGGACTCGGGGAGGGGATAAGGGACTCGGGGAAGGGATAAGGGACTCGGGGAGGGGATGCGGGACACGGGGAGGGGATGCGGGACACGGGGAGGGGATGTGGGACTCGGGGAGGGGATGCGGGACTCGCGAAAGGGATGCGGGACTGGGGGAGGGGATGCGGGACTCGGAGAGGGGATGCGGGGCTCGCGGAGGGGATGCGGGACTGGCGGAGGGGATGCGGGACTGGCGGAGGGGATGCGAGGCAGGACCAGAGATGCCCACCCCCCCGCCCCTGCAAGGTCCCAGGGCACAGAGCAAGGACCTTCCCCGTGTCGGGAGGAGCCCCCTCCAGCCCCACTGCCTCTCCCCGCACCCCCGGTACTCACGGCAGCCCGGGGCGAGCAGCAGCAGCGCTGCCGCCTGCAGCGCGCAGCACGCGCCGGTGCGGGGCCGCATGGCCGAGCCGGGAGCGGCGGAGGAGACGGAGCAGGACGGGACGGGGCGGGGCGGGGCGGGGGGCGGTGGCTACCGGGGGTGCCACCCGTGGGGCGGTGGCAGCCGGGACCCCTCCCCCGAGAGGGGCAGAGTCCCCTCCCACGGAGTTGCCCCCCCCCCCCGTTCTCTGCTGCCGGAGCGACGCAAGGAGTAGATACTATCACAAAAAGTGGAATATTTTGATTTAAGATAAAGTACAGTTAAATTTCACCTAAGCAACTGCATTTTTTGGAAGTTAAGACAGAACATCCCTCTGATACCATTTATTATAGCACGTTTTAAGCATTTTTTTCATAGCATGTTTTTTTCATAGCATGTTTTTTTTAAACCATTTTAAATAGCAATTTTATAGCTTTTTTTTATAGTATTTTTTTTGAACAATGTTTTTCCAGACACTTTTCTTTGAGAAATGGTAACATTCCTGAGAGTGATTAAGGCCAGGTTGGATGGGGTCTTGAAGCAGCCTGGTCTGGTGGGAGGTGTCCCTTGCCATGGCAGGGGGATTGGAACGGGGTCATCTTTAAGGTCAAAAAATCATAGTTTGACCTGAGTTAGAAGGGACTCACAAGGATCATTGAGTCCAACTCCTATTCCTACACAGGACAACCCCAACATTCACACCGTGTGTCTGAGGGCACTGTCCAAATGCTTCTTGAATATTGTCAGGCTTGGCTCTATGACAGCTTCCCTGGGAAACAGTTCCAGTGCTCCACCACCCTCTGAGTAAAGAACCTTTTCCAAATATCTCAAATACACCTCCCTTGGCACATCTTCTTGCCATTCCCTCAGATCCTATCATTGATCACCAGAGAGATGAGATCAGCACCTGCTCCTTCCCTTGTGAGGAAGCAATCCCTTCCAACCCCAAAATTCTAGGATTCTATGACTCTAAGTAACGGTATTTTTTGAAAAGTTTCTGAAAGTTAGGCAGAATGTCCCTCTCATAGCATGATTTCTTTATAGCATGGTTTTTTTATAGCATGTTTTTTTTTATAGCATGTTTCTTTTAGTGTTCTTCCAGACTGAGAAATGGTAACTTCTTGTGTTAAAGTGATGTGTTTTCTCCTATAATCACCTCTCTTTCTTTGCAGTGTTTCCCTATCAAAAATGCAAGTTCCAACAGAGAGCTGGCTCCAAAGCTCCAATTAGCAGAGATTTGGCTGTTGTGAAGTTCATAATAACGTTAACATTAGTCCTGGGAAAGTAATAGAATATGCATTAGATTTCTGGGGAAATGTATTCATATGCATGGAAGTGGGAAGAATATTCTGTCCCCACCTCTTGTCTCGTTATGCAAGATTGATGAAAATCATTCCCTCATGTCCAGCACTGAAATAAAGGGTGCTTGCTTTCTAAAACCCCCGGATGAGTCTTATAGAACTATTTTGCTGGCATTTTTGGTATCAGGTGTCCCCCTCCTTTCTCTCCTGCTGGCATCCCCCCTCCTTCCATGACCAGCAACACCCCCTCTCTCCCACCGCGGGTCCCTCTTTTTTTGCTGCCCATCCCTCTCTGCCACCAAGACTCGCTCCTCTCCCGCCAGTATCCTCTCGTTCCTCTTACTCATTATTTTCTGATAACATTTTACTGTAGAATCATAGAATCATTAAGAATAGAAAAGACCTCTAAGATCACCCAGTCCAACCACCAGTACAACACCACCATGCCTACCAAACCATATCATGAAGCGCTGTGTCTATATGTTTTTTGAACATCTCCAGGGATGGAGACTCCACCACTTCCCTGGGCCCGGTTCCAATACTTCACCACGCTTCCAGTAAAGAAATTTTTCTTAATATCCAATTTAAACATTCCCTGGAACGACTTGAGGCCATTTCCTCTCATCCTATGACTTGTCACTTGGGGGAAGAGACCAACACCCACCTCTCTACAACCTTCTTTTAGGTAGTTATAGAGACCAATAAGGTCTCCTCTCAGCCTTCTCTTTTCCAGGCTAAACAATCCCATTTCCCTCAGCCACTTCTCATAAGACTTGTGCTCCACACTCTTTACCAGCTTTGTTGGCCTTCTCTGAATGCACTCCAACAACTCAATGCCCTTCTTGTAGTGAGGGACCCAAATGGAATATAGTATTCAAAGCTCGTCCTCATCAGGGGCAAATATAGGGGCACAATCACTTCCCTGCACCTGTTGGCCATGCCATTTTTAATACAAAACAAGGTGTTCTTGACCTTCTTGGCCACCTGAGCACATTGCTGCCTCATGTTCAGCTGACTGTTGATTATCACACCCAGGTCTTTTTCTGCCAGGCAGCTTTCCAGCCACTCTTTCCCAAGCCTGTAGTGTTGCATGAGGTTGTTGTGACCAAAGTGCAGAAGCTGGCAATTGACCTTGTTTAATTTCATTCAATTGACCTCAGCCCATTGATCCAGCCTGTCCTGGTCCCTCTGCAGAGCCTTTCTGCCCTCAAGCAGATCGATGCTTCTGCCCAATTTGGTGTCATCTGTAAACTTACTATCTCCCACCAGAGCCCCAACAGTGAGGATTTAGCCTCCGTGTTGATCTTTGAATAATACCCAGTTATCAGTGTTCTCATAGAACCATAGAATGGTTTGGGTTGGAATGGACCTTAAAGATCATGTAGATCCAACTCCTGGCCATGGACAGTGACACCTCCAACTAGATCAGGCTGCTCAAAGCCTCAACCAATATGGTCTTATTTTATTTTTTTTCTTTATTTTAGCCTAATTAGGCCCCATAGTTCGCATTTGATAGAAGTAGGTATGTGCCTTTTAATTCTGGCATCTACTTACACCTTTATTCTTCCTGTGCGGTTCTCATAGCTAAGGTAGCTGAAGACCAACGTACATCTTGTTCCTGTGAATTTTCTGAGATGATCCTCTAAAGCTTTTCTTTATGATGGCAAAAGGAGTAGCATCTACAGCCAGCCTAACTCCAGCAAAGCTTAGAAATACCAGTAATCCACATGCTACTGAGTATGAAAGCCTGTGTTTGGCTACAGAGGTAAAACCTGCAGTGAGAAAGAATATTAAAGTAATGCACATTTAGAGGATAAAGATATTAATTGTGTAAGTCTTGCTGTTGGACAACTCCCGTGAACATCAGGCATAGAACAGTATGGAAGCAATTTATTTGTGGAATAGCCTAATTAACATTGCTCAACTTGTGTATCTGCAGGAAAACAGGAGTTAATACACAGGGAACAAAGAGAAGTTTTAATCTTGTGGGAGGCAACTACATAACTCTCGTCAAAGAGATGAGTTAACAGGAACTGAGACGTATTGCAAAATAGTACAGGTTCTCCTGCGTAAAGGCAGAGGTGTTGAAAGGTCTTGTCTTGATTTCTTTGGTGTGATCTTGTTCCATTTGGTGTTTATTGTTCTGTGGGAAGTGAATTTCTGTCGGGGTATCTGGAGGTGGCTGGGAGTTGTTCATAGGCTGAGAAGGAAAGATTCTGGGGAAATTCAGTGGAAGTTATAATCTGCTTTTGGTATGTGACATAATTAATGATTTCCCATATGGATTTCAAAATAAAACTCATATTGGTGAGGGGGTTTGTCTTTTTCTTTTCTGAATTTTGTGCATGGTATTCATTGTCAGCAGCAAGAACAAGGCTACCCCACTGTTCAGATGATCTGGGTGCTGAGGGTGACCACAGGAACTCAACAACCAGGATGTTGTTCCACACGACCTGAGGAAGGCAGGGTGGTGATAATGTCAGGGTCCACTGGAGAAGGGTGATGAGCCTGATCTGGGGAGTTTGGCTGGGAGGGAGCAGCAAGAGAAGGCTCAGAAACAAGGCTATGGCATATCTCCAATGTTAATCTAAGGGACAGGTTAGAAGGCTGCCACCTTTGTCAGTCTGAAGGCCCTCCAGGAAAACCAGTCACTAAGTCAGGGTAGCTTGTCCATGAGGCGCTGAAATGGCTTTGTGGAGATGGTGCAGGTGAAGCCGAACATCTCCAGGGAAGGGTTAACTCACAAAGATAATAAAAACCAGAAACACTCAGTTGGAATGAGGAAGACTCCTTTATTCAAGGGCTCTGGAGCAGTGTTAACTCACAAAGATGATCAATAAAGAACAAAAACACCCAGCTGGAACAAGGAAGACTCTCTTTATTCATATCTGAAACCTGATCCTCAGGGAAGACCTACAAGGGCAAACCTGGAAACTAGAAATACTGATTGCACTCAATATTAAAAACTGCAGACTCAGTATTTGCACAGTAGAAATTTTATGACCGCTATAGTTTTCCATACACATCAACCCACCAACTATTAACCCCTTTTCTGTCCTACAGAAATTCACTTATATAAGCTGTCATCTCTCCTAGTTGACATACTTGATCCATTGTCATCTTCTCTCAAGGCGTTTGAGGAATATTAGTTTAGGTTACTCCTGGAACAGTCATTTCCAGCCTGTACTTAGCTTGATGTCTGCAGTGCATGGATCCAACTTGTAAGAGTTTTTATTCCCCACTCCAAAATGCCTTATTCCAAATGTGTAATAGATGACACCTCGCTTTACAAATCATGTCAGTTTTGTAGTCTTAGACATCAGCTCCAAGCTAACAGCAAAGTATTTCTAATCAGGAAAACAGAACATACAACGCTTTACTGAAATACTAGCAAGGATAGTTTTAATTCATGCTTCTTGGCAATGCAAAATTAACACTTGTGCTCTATAGAAGGAGAGATAAGAACCAAGAATGACCAATCTACTTCATTGGGGACGTTTTCATATCTGCATTTGTTTGGGTTTCTTCCTGCATACTTTTTGAAGAGTAAGGAATTAAGGTCTAATTTATACTGGCATTACTAGGACTGGCCATATTTCGTTCAGCAGCAGTGCCCGCATGAAGCATTAACACTCTATGAATATATAATGACATTTTCTTGAGCTCAGTGTTGGCCCAGAAGTGAACAACTGTAATGAAAAATCAACCTAATTCAAGTATTTCAGTCACAAAGATCTGGATATATGGTTGTTTGAAAGGCCTTTAGCTCTATCAACTTTCTGTTCCTGGATAGCTTTACATTTTCCAATCCATACACCAGATTTTTATCACTGTGTTGTACTCACTGTAAGCATGAACCTTCTGATGGCTTTTGCGTTCTACGAACTCTACGATACTTGCTCCTACAGGGATTAAACTGCATAGTGTTGTGTTTCTGTGGATACTGTGCCTGGCACATAATGCAGATCTTGAGGCATACACCTTTTCAACCAGGGATCTGTTAAAGCATGGAACCTGCTATGTAGGGTGCTCAGGAGCCTGAAGTATGTGTTTTCAGGAACATGGGAAGTGTACCTGCTTGGTCGTTCGGTTCTTTTTCTTGCCTTGCACTCTGATAAGTAAGAAGCTGACTGCAACACCTACCTGCTTCTCTTATAGTGTAGTGGAAAGAAAAAAACCATCCAGTTATAATTGACTTGATTTGAATGGGTAATTTAATTGGTAAAAATAGAGTGCTTCCTCTTATACAGCAGTTTTCCCATACAGATCAAAACACTTTATGAAAATTAAGTGTATTGGACGTTTTGACCCTTCAGTTTCCAGTGAAAGTGCACAGATACTTTAGTAAGTGGGAGTTTAAGATGAGCAGCAAAATGTTGGGCTGTGACAGAAAGAGGAGGGGGATGAGTGCGATGCAGCCACCTTACAGAGGTGACATCACAAATGTTTGCAATGATATAAGCCAGGAAATAGTAAAAAACCCCTCTAAATGAACCAACAAACCTCCCTAATTTCTGGACTGGTTGGAAAGCTGCCCAATGGAAAAGGACCTGGGGATGCTGGTTGATAGCCAGCTGAACGTGAGCCAGCAGTGTGCCCAGGTGACCATGAAGGTTAACAGCATTCTTGGCTTTATCAGAAACAGTGTGGCCAGCAGGTGTAGGGAAGTGGTTGTGCCCCTGCACTCGTGAAGCTGCATCTCAAATATTGTGTTCAGTTTTGGACCCCTGGCTACAAGAAAGGCATTGAGCTGCTGGAATGTGTCCAAAGAAGGGCAACAAAGCCGGTGAAGGGTCTGGAGGAGAAGTGCTATGAACAGTGGCTGAGGGAACTGGAGTTATTTAGCCTGGAGAAGGTCAGTGAGGGTAAAAACTGAAAAAATGTGCTGCAGGACTCAAGAAGACAAAAACTGTTATCATAGAAACTGTTTTTCATCAGTAACTCTTGGTACTTTGAGAAAGCTTTTCTAGCTATCCAGAATTCTCACTGTACATCCATCTTCTCTTAATTTGCCTTTGTTCATTTAAGCAATTTGCAGATGCAAATTCCTGGGAATCCTCTGGGATTTAATGCCAGCAGCCTTATTTTTGAGCTCCCAACATGGGCTCAAAGGCTTTGAGGTAATGACAGACTTGACTGGTATGTGCTAGATGAATGAAATTAGAGCTGTGCTGGCTGTTTAGCTATAGTTGCTGTTCTTGCCACGGGGTGTGCTTGCCTTGTGGCACATTTATGTCTCATGATTGCTTTTTGCTTTTGCCGCTTGCCCTACTCCTGTGCTGCTTATGGTAATAACGATGGTGATGCACCTGGGTTGGCCAATAGCCAGGGCATCACTCCTGCTATACCGGACAGGTTGGAACTCCGGTGTGAACTCAGGTTGAAGAGACTGTGACCTGCGAATGAGTCCACACGGGAGCACGACCCCCTGAAGCGTCTGAGGCCGTGGATGAGTCTACACCAGAGCAGGTATATCTTGAAGTGCCTGGGGATAATTGTCTGTGGGTAGGTCCATGTCACAGTAGGTACACCTTGAAGCATCAGTGGCTGTGCATGAGGGCACATCAGCTTATGAGTGCACACTCAAGTTGGTAAAGATTTAGGGAACTCTAATTTATTTCATATGATACCTGAAATTAAATTTGAAGTAATTACAAAAATGGTATTTTATCTCTGTTTCATAAGGATCGCCTGGAAGTTATGTACAAAATTACATTCACTGTTGGTACCTCTCTGATAGCCCAAATTACTAGAAGTAGGAATACCATTATTGCATTAAGCAAAGGCATTTTGAAAATGAACTATAATAAAAGCTTTACAGCTTTCAGTTTTTGAATTATAATGGTTGCAAGGATGATGTTTCTGCTTCAACTCTTTTAATTACTTACTGAAAAAATGCATTTATAGTATCACAGTATCACAGTATTACAAGGCTGGAAAAGACCTTTGAGATAATCAAGTCCAACCTATGACTCAACACCAACACCAGCTCATCATCTAAACCCTGGCACTAAGTGCCTCATCCAATCTCTCCTTAAACACCTCCAGGGACGGTGACTCCACCACCTCCTCAGGCAGCGCATTCCAATGGCCAATCACCCTTGCAGCGAAGAATTTTTTCCTAATATCGAGCCTAAACCTCCCCTGGCGAAGCTTGAGACCGTGTCCTCTTGTTCTGTCACCGGTCACCTGAGAGAAGAGACCAACCCCTGCCTGACTACAACCTCCTTTGAGGTAGTTGTTAGGCACTTAAGGTTTTATTTATAAAACTACTATTTACTTTTATGCAGGTTCTTTGCATAGTTTACTTAGTAAAGGAAGACTTCGAAATCGAGAGTGCATGTTATGACAAACAGGAGTGAAAGTGTGAGAGAGCTGTAGTATTCTCAGAATAATGAGCAGATTGTATTGCAAAATATTTTATTTAAAGAAAAATAGTGACACCATTTTACAAGTGAAGTGCAGAAGCTAAGGCTGCTTGCAGGAATGTCAGATTGGCAAAAACACTCTAAACACAGTGTGTTTGGTCTAATCTGCCACTTCCAGGATATTCATAATGAATATCTAAATAAACATAAATAAAATAAAAATAAATATCTAAATAATGAATGCTAAATAAACTAGTACCAAGGTACCTGGGATGTTTTCTTGCCTGTCATCTAGATTGCTAGTGATTTTTTCCCATGAGAATTTTAAAACATCTAAGGTCAGTAGTATTTGTAACCGAGATACAAGCAGAAATCTGATTATCACTTATGTAAGTGTTCCAAGATTATAGCATGTGGTTAATTGGGGGGAGAGAGGAGAATATTATTTTTACTGCTGCCTCTCTTGTAACAACGAAGAGGCCAGACAGAATTGAGGGCCAATCATTTGAAATACTGTGTAAACATGATGAAAACCTGCTTAACAACTGCAAGATTTACAACACAGATTAAAACTAAGAGGCAACAGAACAATAAAAATCACAAGAAGACAACATGCAAAGGTTAGGATTAGTGTTTTAAGTGATAGGTATGCTGGATCAGAGTGTTTTTGTCAAAACCCAACATTAAGCCAAAATATGAAGATGGACAATGTAATGTGGGGTGGAATTGCTGTGGTCTTTTCACAGTATCACAGTATCATAAGGTTGGAAAAGACCTTTGAGATCATCGAGTCCAACCTATGAGCCAACACCTACACCTACTCCTACTTGTCAATTACACCATGGCACTAAGTGCCTCATCCAATCTCCTCTTAAACACCTCCAGGGACGGTGACTCCACCACCTCCCCAGGCAGCGCATTCCAATGGCCAATCACCCTCTCAGTGAAGAACTTGTTCCTAATGTCAAGCCTAAACCTCCCCTGAGGTTTCCAGTGCTTAAAGGTTATATGAGACAACCTGAAAAAATGATTGACTTAACCTAGCAAGCAGCAAAGATCTGCATCATCGGCAGAGGCTTCTAAATAGGTGGTCGCATTCCTCAGCTTACACAGAATATGTGCAAAGGATCCCATGACCAAAGTGTTTCTATGCTCTGGACATCGTACTGAGGGAGCAAATAGCTCAGTGGAAAACAATGACCAATATTTATCCATCGTCTTATGACTGGCAGTGTGAGTGAACTCTGAGCTGTTTAACTGCCCTGCTAGAAATACGACACCAGCATTCTGCTTTGTAGCCACAGCAAACAGAAGTAAGAGGAGCGATTTCTTCCTTCATCATTCTGACTTCGTAGAAAAACTGAGGTCCTCGTTATTGTTGTAAGATATTCTACTCACTGCTAAATAAAGATTGGAACTTTTCACATCAAGACTGGATAATCAAGTAATAGTTTGTAAAATTATCTCAAAGGGAACTCTAAGGAGTCGAGTTTGATTTGCAAAGCTAAAACATGTTTGAAAGGGTATTGTGCTGATATTAATGCTGTCACAGCATTTTGGTTTTTGCTCAAATTAATGCCTAATCTCATTGCCAGGAGGTAAAAGCTTAAATCTTTCTATAAAAATATCAATCCTGATTCCTATTTCTGGTATTGAAGGTAAGAATGAAGAAAATAAAATTACTAGAGAGAAAAACATGACATTATGATTTCTTCCCACCTCCTCTACCACTCTTTCCATTCAAACTCAGAATGACTAGAAATATTAAATGAAACTTGAGGCAACAATATTTCTGATAAGCTCAATTAACAACAAACCCACCACTTTATATACTTTTCTAATGTTAATTTTTTTAGGAAATGTCAGTTCATACTGCGTTTTTCTCCAACTATTAGAAAACCAGAACAGCAGTGGGTACATTAAAGGAACACTAGGCAGTCTCTTTATGTATTTTGCAATACTTTCCCTTTCATCTTTAACTGCTCTGTGTTGTTGTTGTAAACATCACGAGAAAGAAAGACTCTGCTAGTCATAAAGATAATGATTATGATGAGAAAACTTTGAATGTACATTTTCAGCAGCAGCTTATTTTTTTTTTCTGTCTAGCTGCAGGATTTCCCATCTGACGCTTGGCAGGACCAGGATTTCTAAGCTGCCTTGTCTAATAGGATGAAAGAGATCTTGTGTTGCTGGCACTCATTAACTTTAGGTTGTGGTAGAATATTTCCTGGGGTGATGTTCTTTATTGCTCCTTTGGGGCTCACATTACCCCTGGTGGCACCGTGCCTCTCCTTGGCCATGACACTTCTCATCTAAGAGAGTGTGTATTTCCAGGCTCCATTTTCTTGGAGCTCCTAATCATAAATCTAGGTTATTATTTCCATACAGACAATATGGAGATTCCCAATCTTCCTCTCTTTCCTCTCAGTTTTCATCGTACCAGATTCCAACAGTTTCTGGTTTTTAACCACTAGTAGATCTATGGAAAATGTTCTGGGGAGACTGCAGAGTTGCTCCTATCATTCCAAAGGGGAAAGATGGGAATTAACTATTTTACTGTGTCCTTATGTTACATTGATATATCCCAGCTTGACCCAGTTGTGAATTATTTCCACTTTGCTCTATAAATGCCGACTACTGAAAATTTTGTGAAGAATGTGAGCCTACACTTGAAGTAAGCCTGAGAGTCTAAGGTCAGCCAAGAGGACAGAGGAGAATAGGGCCTCAGCAAAACAAGTCAGTGTGGAAAACACTTAGGAACAACCTAAATCCATTTTTTTCTAGGTAGAAAAAAGAGATTTTGGACCTGAAATGACTATGCAGAGTGCGTTGAACCCAAGAGTCTACTTAAAATTTGGGAACTGGAAGAGTGGAGTTCATTTCAACTACTTATAAACACCAATAACCTGCATCTGAGCTCAAGTAAAAGTGCTTTGTCTTCCTAGACAATGGAGAGAAATGGACATTTTTGGGGTAGAGTTTTCTGATTTCTGCTGGATCTCTGCATTAGGATAACATTGACTGCTCCTGACAGTACCAAACAGAGGAAGAATGCATCCTCAGTTGCTTTCTTTAAATACACCCTTCTATTTATTCTAGTTCTTCTTCTTCTTCTCATTATTATTATTATTACTAATGTTATTATTATTATTGTGTTAAATCCTACCTCTAGTAGCATTTGGCTGATTCCCTTCAAGGGAAGACAGGACAGTCCTGATTCAGGCCTTTGCTGATCCTGCATCCCATCACAAATGACATGAATATTGTGTTTTATCTTTTTCAAAGCTCACTTTTGTAAAGAATGAATTGTTTCTTTATCAGGTAACCAGTGATTTTAGAGTAATGGTTGAACTCTGAGTGACTATTTGCAAGAAGTAGTATGTAACCAGAACTGCCACCATGACACCATCCTGTGATTGAAAATTAAACATATTTAACAGTAGGGACTCCAATTTACGTTCAGATTTTTTGCACAAAGGGCAGTTAATGAAATGGGCAAAAGCTTTTATCCATGTACTGTATTCTGTAATTCATGTCTGAACTGATTGATGTTGAATGCCAAGTTTTCCAGCACCACCTCACTTTGCTCCTGAATATAGAATCATAGAATCATAGAATGGGTTGGGTTGGAAGGGGCCTTAAGGATCATGCAGTTCCAACCCCAGTACCATGGGCAGGAACATCTTCCTCTAAATCAGACTGCTGTCTCTGCTTTGAGTGCAAAGCTCCATCTAGAGAAAGCCCATTAACACAATCAAGGAAAAGCCAAGAAGACAGTGCTGTGACAGGCCATACTTTCTACTTCTGCAGCTCATCAGCTTTTTTCTGTCGTATATCTGTGAGCTTTTTACCCGTGGCAGCTTTAATATACGTTACTAAGGCTGAAATTGCTGCTGATGTCATTAAGTTAATTCTCCAGAGATCTTATTCCCCTGTTAACACGAGGTGTTGCTCATCTAGAGTGTGTAGCAATTAAGCCCCATAACAGTATTAAAAGCTGAAACAACAGGAGTCGTTGTGCAAAGCCAAATTCCTGCACAGAGCTGGGGTGGAAGCTCAGTCTCCGTACGGCAGGGTTTTCCCTGGGTCTGAATTCACAGGTGGCAGGGTGCTGAGGGCAGTATCCTTGTTTTCTCTTAGGAACAGCAGTCAGTAAAGCCAAATATATATTTTTATTATTCATATAAAAAGGTAAAATGGCCCTGGATAGAAGTGTTTATAAATGAGAAAGAAAACAGGGAAATATTGAGAAAGAAAACGGAGAAATATTCAGAAAGCAGTGAGACAGACAATTGTTAAATGGTCAGACGAAGAAAAGGTTGGCAAAATAACCTTCTCAAAGAAGTGTAAGAGAGAGCACTTGGACAGATTGCAAAGGCTGGAAAAGTGGGCTGGATTTAAGGCTAGATCATGCAAAAATGAAAAAGAAAAGTCAAACATAAGGATGGCAATACTGGATTGAAACGATCTGTGTAGCTCACTGTTTGGTCCCCCATAAGGACCACATAAGCAAGGATATAATAATAAGACAAACATACAGTAGTAATTACCAAGAAAGACGTATTAGCTTTTAGTAATTTGCAGGTCAGGAAATCCATGAGGTAGGGACTCATCAGGAATCATTTAATGAATTTTTTTCTCCATTAGTTTGTCCAGACAGTATTTGAACCGTGTAAACTTTCCGCACTCAGATTGTAAAATAAAAGGAATTTCCTCAAGAGCGATGGCTCTTTTGGAAGTGAGAGGTTATGAATATTACAGCAGCAGGTGGGGATTATCATGGGGTGAAGCAGAATGTCACTGTTAACAGAAACACCTCACTGCAAAACAAAGCAAAGCTCTGGCAGCAGTGCCGTTCATGGCATGACCACTATTCTTGATTTCTTTGATCTCAGACACGAAGATACAGAAAACAAAGAGTTACAGGCTGCTATATAAACATCAGAGCTGGACTTACCGTCACTGCATTTTTCTTTGGGTGAGAACTCAAAATGAAGGCATTTCTTACCTTGAAATGTTTTGTCTAATACTCTTTGTCCATCTACATAATGTTAAAACTACCATGTCGCTTCATTGTTCGTATTTTTTACTATTGTTTCTCTTTTTGGTAGACTGTTCATTGAGGTAATCAATTAATTAAAAGATAAATGAAAGTGGGTTTATGCTTGGTATAACTTTCTTCCTGGCTTTCTTTATATAATTAAAGTTTCCAGTTCCAGAATTGGAGAAGAAACTAATCCCAAGGATATCATGCCACACATTTCACAGAGAAGCTCTGGGTTAAAGGTGAATCTCCATTGTTGGGTAGGAGAAACTGGAGGCTGGAGAAGTTGATAAGTAGACTGAAAGATAGGACTGAGGTTGTGTTTGAGTAAGTATTATTACCCCAGCATAGCCAAACACTGTTACAATAACCAAGGAGAAGAGAAGAAAATGCAGACATGGTAATTAAAGATATCTAGAATTATCTAAAAAAAAAGAAGAGGGATGTTATGTAGAGATTAATGTGAAATGAAAAAGCGGTGACTTAAGACTAGGAAAGCAGATTTGGTAAGTACCTCCTACTCACCTAGAAACGGTATCTATTTAAATTGTAGAAATTGCTGGTGCTTTGAGTAAATTGCTGTTTCTACTGTACTTGGCAAAAGCAGATTCCTGCAATATTTCTGATGGCTCAAGAAACAACGAGCTTCATCACTTTTTAAAATTTCTTTGGATATGCAAACTGTTTCAAAACCTTATGAAATAATAAATATTTAAAACCTGGATAAAGAAAAAATGCCAGAGCATAGCACTGGGCTTTTATTCAGATGAATAAAATAACTAACCTGTGATACTCTTTCAATTTACTCTAAAAAAATCTGATCTGTACATACATCTCTATGAACAGACTTATTTAAATAAGAATTATATTTAAAAACACTACTTAAAAAAAAGAATAATTAGTGAATGTTACAATTAGAATTATCAAAACGTGTGTGTTTTGTCTTAATATTTTATTAGACAACAAATGAAGTAGAATCAACAGGGCAGTGTAAATTAAAACTAATGTTTTCCTACCTCTTGTATACAATTTTATCACACATAAATTGACTTTACCCTCTTAGAGTACCACTTTGTGTTTGATGGAGTAGGCTCAGGATAACAGAATGACTGGGTAAGTCCCAATAGAGTCATAAAATCATCTGACTGGAAAAGACCTATGAGATCGGAGTCCAACCGTACTTGTTCCCTTACTAAACCCTGTCCCTAAGGAACTCATCCATCTGTCTTTTAAACCCCTCCAGGGATGGTGACTCCACCACCTCCCTGGGCAGCTGTGCCAATCCCTGACCACCCTTTCAGTGAAGAAATTCTTCCTGATGTCCAGTCTAAACCTCCCCTGGTGCAACTTGTGGCCATTTCCTCTCGTCCCGTCGCTGTCACTTGTGAGCAGAGCCCAGCACCCACCCCGTCACAACCTGCTTTCGGGCAGTTGTAGACAGTGATGAGGTCTCCCCTCAGCCTCCTCTTCTCCAAGCTAAACAACCCCAGGTCCCTCAGTCTCTCCTCACAGGGCTTGTTCTCCAGCCCCCTCACCAGCCTCGTTGCCTTCTCTGCACACACTCCAGCCCCTCAGTGTCCTTCTTGGAGTGAGGGGCCCAAAACTGACCCCAGCACTCGAGGTGTGGCCTCACCAGCGCTGAGCACAGGGGCAAACCAGCTTCTCTAGGACGATAACCATGACTTTTCAAAAAACATAGGTAAAGCTTATTCTTTACATATGAATGGTCAAATCAGAAATGTTAATACATTTGAGAGTTTATTTGCTACTCGTTGTACTGGCCGCCTGTAACAGCAAAGCTGCATTTAAATACATTTCTACTCAAAAGAACAGTAGGACAAGCAAATAAAATTCCCAGCCCTACCAAACCAAAATACTATGTGATTACCCATTCCTTCTTCTGTAAGGAAGAGGAGGGAGTAGATGCTATTTAAGAGACATAACGCACTTAGATGTCCTCAGGCGCGTACCAGAGATAGCACGTAAAAACTTCACAGAATGCAGTAGAATAAAGTGAAGAAGAGGCAGCAGCACCCTTGCTGAATTTGCTCTTGTTCTTAATTTCCCCTGATGGTGGGGTGTGCAATGGGAACTGCAATGGGCTTGTGGATGGGGAAGGTGCACCTTCCAGCAGGGTGGGAAGCCAGTGAATTTTGCTGAGCTGTACCACTAGGTGGAGGCAGATATTGCATAGTTCATATCTGAGAAGCAGGATGAGGTGTGCCGGTGGCAACTGTTTTCCCCAAAGGAGAGGTCCTGTGTGCGAAAGGAATCACAACAGGAACTCCGCAAGAGGTAGGATGCTGCTCACAGCTCGTTAGTGGTACCTTTGCCTTCTTTGAGGTCAAAAATCCTGGCTCCTACTTTATTTCACGTGCTATGGGGATGCTAGCTGTGTGCTACTGCCTCTTGGAGATGCCTCCTTCATGACACAAATGTGCCTCGCTCCCACATTGTTCCAGTCCTGCTGTAGGCCAGTCAGCTCATGTGCTCATTGGAACCTGTCTCCCAGATGTGTCCCGTTGTGGACAGTCTTCCTAGGAAAACACCTCTGGAGTTTTATCCCATTCGTCTTAGTTCATACAGAACTGTCCAGCTCCCGTACCCAAGATCCTTGTGTTTCCAGGACTACGCCTCTCTGTGCTTGCTTGTTGGTTTTGGCAATATGGGATTAGTCTTCCAAAGGAGGGAAGATTCCTTGTTTGTTTGTTCCCTTTAATTTCAAAATACCTGAGAGGTATTTGAATATCACAGTGGACAGCGAGAATCCTAGTTGAACACTTCTCAAACCTGCTTCTCTGACAAGCCAGGGGGGACATGAAGTTGAAAAGCTGTTTCCTTTGGGAAAGCATCCCAGCCCATGCTGAGGGAAGCATTGTGGAGACCATCTCGCTGTGTGGGAAGCTCACTGTGGTTCTGAGGAGGCAGCAGTAGGTATTGGGAAGGGCATGGGAATGGAAAGTAAGCTTGGAACAGGGTTTGCAACTCCAGCACTAAATGCACACACTGGCTCTTTAGTTACCTGTAACTCTATTCAGAAGGATATTTGTCTGTCTGTCTATCACACACGCAGGAGTTATTTGATCCCTCAATGAAAAGCCAGAAGAAAAAAACCCCCAACACATTAGACAACAGATTATACAAGTTTGGAGTTTTATTTAATTGCTAAGTGAAACTGTATAAAGTGCAAATAAATCAATGTAAAAGTTCAAGGTGAGAAAGTGCAGTCAAAGTGTTTACCAGTTTTATTAGCTAGAGGATTAAAATTGTTACGGGACACCAAATCAACCAGATGTAAATTCATTGGTCTTTTTGAAGCACTTCTTCAAGAGTTTGGTGACTTTTTCCCTGTGGGAAAGAAGCACAAAACTTAGAGATTGCACTGGAAATGGACAATGCAGACAACAGTGGTTTATTCGTAGTGGTGTTGTACCATGCCCTGAGGAAGGTGGTGCCTAAAGGAAAGCAAATCTAGCAAAGTTTACCCCATGGGGTCAGTTCTGGTTATGCTCAATTGCTACTCTTGGGTAGTTTCTGCCTTCATTAAACTGTCCCATTGACTTGTCTAAGTCAAAACTCATTATGAACTTACCGTATAACTTCTGAATTCCTCTCTTGTCATCATCTGAAAGTTTGAAGGTTGCTGGGTTCACATATTTATAAAGAGGGTACATCAGAGCCTCACGGACATTTGAATGAGCAAGTCCCAAAGAATGGCCAAATTCATGAGCAGCAACGAGGAACAAATTCACTTCTGCAACACGGAAGCAATAGAGAAGTATGTTAAAGGTATGACATTTCTTTTTAGCATTCGAAGAATCAAAGCAGCGGAAGAATTTATATCTTTCATGCCCCTGGAATGAAACATCAGAGTTTTGATCAATTATTACCGAACTTTCTTAGGTGACTATAATATTTTAATAAAAGCTTTTCTGATCCCTTGCATACACATCTAGATACTCTGAGTCTTTTTCAATTTCTGCTTTTAGTCAACTTTATTCCTACAAGCAAGTCATTGCACCTTTTTGCGATTTAGGTAGAAAACAGAGGTTCATAGTCCTTGTTTAGCCTGTGAAAAATGCTTTAAAATATGAGAGAACAAGCATTAGGTAGATTTAATGATAATGAAGAATGAATACTTAGAAAAGTAACTGAAAATAATAGAAATGTTGATACTGAAATGGTACCAAAGCATGAGAGTTATGGGAAACATTTCCTATGGCTATGTTCTTCCAACATGTACAATATTTGCTGTTCCCCTTCATACACACATGTGGATTTACCTTGATTGGACTGTGACCATCTCTCATCATCATCAAAATGAGCGTCTCCACCAATACCTGGACCAGGTGCAAATGCATGAGCTAGTGTGTTACCTCTACCGTCAAAAGGATTTCCATCACCATGTTCTGCATTTGGAAGAAACAAATGTCATCAGATCACTATGGCTGTAATTTTTATGCTCAGCAAATTGAAGTGTATTGCCTGTTTGTGCTAGTTTTGTTCAGTATCAATACTTGAAAAAAGTCCTGTGATAGCTAGCAACAAGGTTGTAAAAACAAGGAGCAAAGCTTAGGAAACACTCTCCAAATTTGTGACTTAAGTTCAAATCTTGTGTTTGATCATTCAGGCTGCTGCATGTTTCAGAAAGAGCTGAACATTTTTGCTGAGCCTTTGTCAGAAATGTGTTCCGGAGGCAGAAATCAGGAATTATTTCAGAATAAATACTTAATGCCTGACAGCATTATAAGCACCTGAATATTCTCAGCGTTGGAAAGTGCTGGACAAGATTAGTCGTAGACTTTCTCACTTGTACTGATTTTAGTGGAAGACAATGGTTTGGATAGGTAACCATGTTCCTACTAGCAGAAGAGACCTAATCCTTGGCATGTGGCGAGGGATAAAACCCCATTCCAGCTCACAGGATCCTTTCTTACTTTGACTGCCCCATTAGTCAGATCCTCATGGCAACGTAACATGATTCCATCAGTGAAGCATGAGCTTGGGACATTTTGGTGTTTATATGAAATCATTTACTGTAAGCCAGGTGTCTGACCTTCGCTTACAGTTAATGGACATCTAATAAGTATTGTCAAGAAATCTAGAAGGCAAGTCAGTTAACCTTAAAGTAGGCATTTAGTTTGGCTAAGCTGAGGTCAAAGCATGAGGAAAAGGTATGTCTACATTCGTGTGTTAGTCTGGAACGCAAGTGAACTTCTCAAGTGACTCTATTAGTCATCCACATTTACCACGCTTGGGCTTGCACCTTGGGGCAATCTTGGAGTGCACCAATGGGATTCCTTCTAGAAGAAAATCAAGCAGAATGTGCTCTCTATCGTCAAACCCAGTGCACCCCGGCTGCTAAAGGTGTTAAGTCCAGGAAACCAAACTAGACTAGTCTAGACTAAATCTAGACCAAAGCAAGCATTCCTGAACCTGCCTGAATCCAGCTTTGGAGGCTGGATCTTCAGAATCAGCTGTTTTGCTCTACGGATCTCTTCCCATTAGTTTGCCTTATTTACCAAGGCAAATAAAGCCCTAAACATATACATTTAGATGCTTTGTTCTGGAGCTGAATTATCCCTCCATTTCACATCTGTCACTCTGAAAGGATTTTTCTGATGGTTTCATAGTAGTAAAACTGACTCATAATATATAAATTTGGTGGCCTGATAAAGAGAAGATAAAATTTATGTGGGCTTCAGGATAATTCTAAACTCTTTGTTTTTTCTTAAAGCTGTGGCTATAAAAATGAATACTTTGAGTCTCATATGGATCATTGCATTTTAAAAATTACAGGTATTCTCACCACGACGTGCAAATCCAATATTAATGTCTGCCTTTTTCAGGTACACTCTTTGGAACTTCAGTGGAGTCACTTCACTCCATACCGTAAGAGCCCTTTCAATTGCTTCATCCACTGCTTTGCGGGGTAGATCAGGTGTATAATTGACAATCCTGGCAGCAAAAGGAAACAGAGTAATGTCATTTAGGGTGCGAAGCAAACCCACCTAGTGCAATGCAAATCAAATCATTTCCCTGTCAAACCTGAAACATCACTAACTTGTAAGTCAAATGTGTCTTTTTCCATCTTGGAGTTTCAGGAAATGTTTGGTAATCTGCTGTATCAGGGACTCCACATCTGGGCTGTTTAATTGTTTCTTCTGTTTCTGGATTTAGTTTTCCAGTTACAGTCAAGTGGAAAAACTTCTGCATTTCTTTAATCCTCTCTTCTAAGGTCATGCTTCGTGATTTTGGAAGAAACGGAAAGAATCTATCAAGATATGTCTGGAATAAGAAAAGGAAAATAGCAATTAATATGCATATCCTTGATAGTTACTTTTTTCATTTGATTGAATTTTTTCATCATTCCACAGTCATGGCTGGTTTTAGATGTATTTTTTCTTACCATTTCAGTTTACCAGATGCTGTTCTCTGTAGTATAGATTAGTATATACAAAAGGAATTGCACTAGCAGCAAAATACTGCAAGCAAGCAATGCTTTTAAGTAAACATTATTCACTGAACATTCAAATCTGCAGCTTTCAACATAGCATACGTAATGTTTTTGACATGTTCTGAAAATGACATGATCCCTTTTATTTACCATTGGGACTCTTTTGCAGGTTAAACTTAGGGTGTCTAAGCTAGTCAGCAAGCTTAATTGATTTATGACACCTCTACAAAAACTGCTGTGGCAATATAAGATAAGAAGGCAATAAAAACAGATAGGAAAGGAACATAGAAGCTGAATCAAAAATCAGGTTATTCACAATGCAGTTATATTTTCCCCCTGGTAACGTACCTTCACATTCTCCAAGCCTGTGCTGCTCCACGGTTCTGTGTTAAGTTGCATTGGGAAAGCAAGACTCTCAGATAGGAGAATGGCAGCACAAAGTAGGAGGTATTGCATAGTGCCCAGCTTGCCAAGGAGCTTTGCTATGGCAGAAAGGTTTGACTCTCTGCCTTCCAAGACCACAGTTAAAATGCTTATATAGATCCTGACAGCTCCAAGCGGTAATTTCCTACGTGACTCACTTTTTGGTGCTGTTAATGCAATGTCATCATTATTCAAAGAAGTAAACGAAAGCATGTTAAACAAATCTTTCCTTTGAATTCCCTGTTGATGTCATGTCACAGGTAGCAGCCAGCTTTGGCTCTCTCTTTTCATATTATTCCAGTAGTGAAACCGCAGAGTCACAAGGAAGTTCACTTTCTGTAACTTCATCGGTAGAGTTACTGTATAATCACTTCTTGCTGCTCTTCTCCTACGTTCCTTATAGATAAAGGTGTTTTGCAACAGCCTTTTGGTCAGACAGCCTCTCTCAATTACCTGATGAAGAGGCAGGGATGATGGATGGGAGCGCTATCTCACTGAAACTACCGGCATTTCCTAGGGAGTAGGCACAACACTGTCTAGGTAATTTTTCTGAGTCAATTTTTCTTGTGAAATGTCCTATGCTGCAGGAAATCCAGTTCAGTAAAGTATAAGAGGTGTCTGCTGGTTTTACAGTGATAGAAGAGAGGTCTGTAGATGTGCCCTTTAGAAATAAGGGGCTATGTGAAGCCTTTGTACCTTTCCTCCCGAATGAGATGGCCTTTCAGGAGAGTCTTTACGTTAGAGGACTAGATCTAAAACATAACTTATAAGAATAGGTGAGAGAAAAAAAGAGGAGCTTATCCTAACAAACGTGGAGATATTTTCTACCTGACTGTACCAGTGCAATCTGATGGAGGTCCATGAAGCACTGGCGGAGAAAACCAAAGCCGAGCAGGGCACTCGCAACCTCCCTGATCCCCTGAGATCAGCACCGGTCTCAGCTTCACTCCACCAAACCCCACCAGAAGTGAGATTTTTTGGGAAATGGAAACACCAGTCTGCAAGCTGGCTTGTGATTTTTTTCAGTTTTGTGACATATTACCTCTAATCTGGAAGGAAAGGCATCTAAAAGGGAAAAGGCTGTTGCTGTTCCTCACAATAGGAGAGCTTGTACGGATATAAATGAACAAGGACAGAAGAGTTTTGGGTTACTGACTTCAGTTCAATATACTTCTGACTGAGGTGAGGAGAAAGATGTTCTACACCAAACCCATAGTCCAGGAGAGGATTATGTTACACAATAATGTCTGAAACAGTTGCTGAAGGAATGAAGCTTCCACCTGATTCTGAATACAACCCAAGTACCCCTCATATGATAATTTCTGTACATTTTGGTAGGCTTATAGAGAGTCTATAAACATACAAATTTTAAAGATTGATGAAAAAAATCTCTTTTATTATTAGGTTAATCTTTTTTTTTCCTCAAAACCAGCCTTTGTGTCTGACTGTGACAGTAAATTAGGATCTGGACCAGGAAGTGGGTGGCAGGAGATGAGGATGTGTTTAAAGTACTTTGAACTCTGTGACTTTAGGGTATGGTTCTTATTATTTCCTCACACACACAAGAGGAATCTGAAAGCCTCCAGAGCCTCATTCTGACTGGCAGACTATTGAGAAACTCACATGTATCTTCAACTGGGCTGTAGGCAAAACTGAAAAGGAGAGTTTCAAGATTAGAACTTACTGAGAAGGGACCAGCATCATGTTCCACTTCATTTTCTGCTGGAAATTTGGAAAGGGTTTTGGTGAACATTGGGCTTGAATTGAAATAAAAAACTTTCTGTGAAAGGAATTTTCTTTGGGCTCAAGATCAGCAGGAATCAATCTAATCCTAGTAAGAGAAATATTAAAAGGAAACAAATACTGGTTTTTAGATTTAGCTGTGTGGATTTTGCAGACCTTGCCTTTTTGTCTTGGTCTTGAAGGACAAAAACTGTTGTACGTGAGGAAAAATAATTTCCTGCCCCAGCTTCACAATAATTATTTACATTCAGCAGAGAACCTGAGAGAGTCTGGCCTGTGTAGAAAATGTTTAAGGAGGTCAGAAGAAACGATTTTAAAGACAATAATAGAAGCTGCTGTAGCCACACGGGGGAAATAAAAGCACTCCATGATTTAAAATTCTGTTAAGAAGACTCAGAATATTGCCACTGAAACGTTTACACTGTGCCATTTTCTGAGGTGAGTAACCTTAATGTGAACAAGGCTGCATCGTGAAACTATGTCCTATGTGGAACTCTTTGATAAACATCAGGGCTTCTGTGGTCCAGAGAAAAGTACATATATAGAAACTAAAACCTGAGCTTCCTTTCGATTGAGTGGGATGAAAAACTGAAGTAGAATTGAGTGATTCAGTTGTGAATGATCTCTGTTTCCTGGTCATTTGACTTGGATAGGAGGTTCAGCTGGATTTTGCCAAACTTGAATGCAGCCGACAGTGGAGTTCAGGCAAGTCAAAGAGCTGCTCAAATATCTATGTGAATGTACTGGATCTGTCAGGGATGGAGTTAACTTTCTTCGTAGCAGCCCTTATGGTGCGGTGTTTGGATTTGTGGCTCAACCAGTGTTGATAACACACCAGTGTTTCGGGTATTGGTGAGCAGCGTTTGCATAACATCAAGGCTTTCCCTCTTTTGCGCTCTGCCCTCACAGTGTATGGAAGAGGGTGGGTGGGCTGAGAGGGGACACAGCCAGGACAGCTGACCCAGATTCTCCAAGGGGATATTCCATGTGATATAATGTCCTGCTCAGCAATAAAACTGCGCCAGCAGTAGAAGAAGATGGGGTGAGGGTTGTCTTCCAAGGTAGTCATTGCCTGGAGACTGGTTGGACATCAATTTGCTTGTGGGAGGTGGTGAGCCTTTGCATCTCTTCCCCCCACTCTTTCTTTCACTCATTAAACTGTTTGTGTCTCAATCCCTGTTTTTTCTCTCTTTAGAACTTTCTAATCTCTCAGCATATCCCAGTGCAGATGAGGACTGAGTGAGTGGCTATGTAGGTATCTCCTGGCTGTCATCTACCCACTCCAGTATCAAGCAAAAAGAATGGCCAAGGCTTCCTAGGAAATGTTTTGTTTGGGTCACTTGTAAATTGTGAAATATCATTTTTAAGGTCCTACCAAACTGGATGGACTTGGATTTTTATGGTCTCCAGGACACCTGATTTGTCTTATTCTGTTTTCTGGTTATTCAATTTGACTAACACAAAATAAAATTCAAATATGGTAATTATTTCTACAGAGAAAAATGTGGGGTTTTTGCATTGCAATTTCTTGAGGCTAAGCCCAGTGAGGAACCTTCCTGGTAAAACCACAAAAGGAACCTTCATCCTCCTTCTCTTCTCAGCTCCAGGTGACACACTTCTGAGCAAAGCAAACGACAAGTCCCCTCATGGTTGTTATGGACCATGGCTGTAGTGGAAGGCACATCTCCATGGCTTTTGCACTCCATTTCCATGGATTTTACCCCTCTTCAAAGGAGTTTCTTGGCAGTGGGTATCCGAGGCGATATACATTTTTGCAGGCATGAAGGCTGCATGAAGGTAAATAAATCCAGCCACACCTGCCTGAGCACCCAGGTCCTGCCAGGGCCCCTTGGCACTGCGTCAGCCCATCCCTGGAGACAGGCAATCCAGTTCTTCCCTCCTCTTTAACTGGGTCAAGGCACACTGAACTATTTCTAAGCAGAATCTACCTCATGTCCCACTGCTTTTGGGGAAACAAGGCTCGAGGAAGGGATTAGATGTTCAGACTCAGCACAATGTGACAAGAACTAACACAACTAAGATACTAATAATTAAGCAATCAAACCTAGCATGTCTCAACTTGTGGATTCACCATCTTCTTACGGTGTCTAAAGTTGCTTTGCATTTAATGACTTTGTGTTTACAGCTGTTTAATTGGCACATCATGAGGGAAAAAGATGTGAATATAGAGATAAGTTTTTACAGTAATAACATTAAGCAACAAACCACAAGGGAAATGGCATTCCCGTAACTGTGTTAGCACTGACATCCTCAGATTTTTAATTTGTCTGCTCCTTTTGTCAATGACTTTGAATTTCTTTTTCTTCTATCTAACAGACACATAAGGATTTGGCAAAATTTTCCAGGTAATGATTTGCTTTATTCAATTTAAACTGAAGTCATAAGATGTAACCTTTAGGTGCATACAGTCTTTCCTTCCTCCAGAAGCACGTGTACAGGACCTGGGAAAGGGAAGTCAAGAGATCAGTCTGTTGCATTTCACTGCAGGGTGGATCCAAACCTTCCTGGCAGGAGCAGGGGCATGACCTCCTATAGTCACCTTTAATTTGTGAATTACCTTTTTGTCCCCATCCATTTGTAAGTCTGACTGCAACACTGTCTTTAAAGGACTGAGTCAAGATGTTATATATAAATCTTGTCTTGACGAAACCATATCCCTTCGGATAGGAAACCTTTAACTTAGTACTTGGACTAAGGCAACCTGAGACCACCTGTAATCCTGCAGCAAATCTCTGATGGACAGCAGAGTCCTGTCTAAAAGAGACTGATCATGTAACGGTGTTGCAAGGGCAGGCACAATGCACTGGTAGCATGGAGAGAGAGGCGTGCTGCACTGGGTCTGTTCACATTAAATGCAACTAAAATTAAGGAGCAGTCAAGGTCTGAAGCTTTCCCTGACTCATCCTGAGGATATGCACATGCCCATCACATGCTGGGCTTTAACCATGACCCAAGCCAGGGTTAGAAAGGCAGAGCAGAACAGGAAAACTTCTCCTTCTTGTGCCTTTACCTGTGCTGAGCCTCATGGACTCGTATATGTCTTTGAAAAAAATGCCGAACTTATAAATGTTAACCAAAATTTTGCATTTAGCCTGGTTTGCAAAATCCTATTTATATAAAAAAATTAAACAGCCCTGAAATACCAGAAAGTTCACAGACTTCATTGTAAACTGGCATGCAGAAAAGAAATTCCAGAGGAATTACAGACTTACACCAGGGTTTTATGCTCTAGTATAAAAGATGTGAGACTGAGTTTGAATGCAGTCAACATATCCAGAGACCTAAACAAGCTGGGGAATTGGGCCTATGTAAACGTCATGAGGTTCAACAAAGGTAAGTCCAAGGTCCTGCATCTGGGATGGAGCAATCTGTGGTTTCAATACAGGATGGGTGATGATGTTATTGAGGGCAGCCCTGAGGAGAAGGACTTGGGGGTGCTGATTGAAGACAAGCTTGGCATGGGTCGGCAATGAGCACTTGCAGCCCAGAAGGCCAACCGTGTCCTGGGCTGCATCAAAAGTAACGCGGACAGCAGGGCATGGGACGGGATTCTCCCTCTCTGCTCTGCTGTTGTGAGACCCCCATCTCGACTACTGAGTCCAGTTCTGGAATCCCCAACATAAGAAGGAGATGGAACTGTTGGAACAGGCCCAGAGGAGGCCATGAAGATGATCAGAGGGCTGGAGCCCCTCTGCTATGAGGACAGGCTGAGAGAGTTGGGGTTGTTCAGCCTGGAGAAGAGAAGGCTCTGGGGGAATCCTAGAGCAGCCTCCCAGTACCTGAAGGGGCTACAGGAAAGCTGGGGAGGGACTTTTTGCAAAGGTATGCAGTGATAGGACGAGGAGAAATGGCTTTAAATTGGAAGGGAGAAGATTTAGATTAGACATCTGCAAGAAATTCTTCACTGAGGGTGGTGAGACCCTGGCACAGGTTGCCCAGGGAAGCTGTGGCTGCCCCCTGCCTGGAAGTGCTCAAGGCCAGGTTGGATGGGGCCTTGATCAGCCTGGTCTGATGGGAGGTGTCCCTGCCCATGGCAGGGGGGTTGGAACTGGATCCCTTCCAACCCAAATCATTCTATGATTCTATGACCAACGCAGAAGCTTAATTTACCACATATATCAGAAAGAGCTGAGATTCAGCAAGTAGGACTGCAAAATCCTAAAACCAGCAGTACATGAACACATACGGAAAAAATTTTGACATTTTTTCTTCTGTAAACTTTTAGGTATGAGCATGATATTTTCTCTATTCAAATTATTCCTGATTTACAGCACTGATTCATGGCTGGAAGCTGGTAGTCTGCTGGTCAGACTATTTTCTGTTCCTCCAATTTCCAGTAACTTCTGTATAAAACCAGTAACATCGCCTTTTTCGTAAGTTTGGTTATACCCCTGAGATGTTCTTTCACCCGAAATTTCCATTCTTGAGCAGAGTTGCAGCCTCTGTTTCACACAAAGCAAACTGCTGAGTTTTCCAAGATGCTGCATTTTGACTTTGGTACCATTGAAAAGCAACACAACCATTAAAAACTGCAGAACCAAACAACGACTGCTTGCGCTCTTGCAGTGAAGAGTAAGTCACAATGAAGCTTTGCCAACTCTAAACCAGTTGTTCGTGTGGATGCTTGCCAGCCTGCGTGGTTGCTTAACTCATCCTCATGAGTAACTTTTTCACTCCATTTCTTCGAATCTGAAGGATAGCACTGAGCTTCGTCGCATGTATCTAAATTTTTGAAATTATACAGCTTAGTTGCGGCTTGTCTATCGATCGCTGTCAAACCTAGGGAGCACTTATCTCGGCAGTTCAGGTATTGCTGCTCACTCCACAGACACCTCACGTGTGCTGTTTCCCACCCCACAGAACGTCATCTGTAGTTATAAAGAAATATTATTGCCACCGCATCTTTTAATACTACTATTATTTACAATTGCTATTATTATAATATTAATATTACAACATTACTATTAACGTATCAAATAATTATTATTTAATAATACTATTGCCTTTTAATAATAAAATCAGATATAACCAAAAGACCTCTTAACTATTCTCTTTTCTCTGTTACAACGGATATATAACTTATAGGCAGTAAATTTGCCATTAAAGAAATGTTTGCTTCATGAAAACAATATGAAAATTCTTGCATCTTTTCTTCAAAAAACTCCACAGAGCACAGGATTATCCTCTCATGTTTGGATTTTTTTCATTTTTATTTGCCATTTCTTTTTTATGGTCCAATATTTTACTTTTCCTTCCATTATGCTTTTCTACACCTCAGTTTGTTTTTTCTTAGAGGGTCTCCTCTTAAATTATATAAACTTTACCAAACTCTTAGAGCTGATTGAAACCACACAATTTTGGACAAATGAGTATGTTACAATAGTCTACAAAATTTGTATTATGATACAGACTTGATAGGTTTGCAACTCATTACAGCAGGAGTTTGACAGTGTCTAATTTGCAAAAAGCTCAATAAATACGTTAGTATTCAGACTTCAAAAGAACTTGGGTGTTCATCTAAAAAAATTAATGTCCAAGTGTCATTTAACTTTCTGTAAATACAACCTCCCACCTTTTGTAAGGTGTATCTCAGCCTTGGGCAAACCATTACACAAGTGAAGTTCTTGTTCCCCCGTCCTTCTCATTTTTCTTTGTTTCAGGAAGCTATTTTTGCTTTGTTCTTGTCCTCCCAAGGAGATTACAGGCCAGAATCAGGAAGCACGAGAAACACCTAAACAGCACGTAGGCAGATGTTGGTGTATTTGCTTTATGTGGCAAGATTTGATAGCAGGGTGGCTGCAGGGATGGTCTCTGTGACCAGAACACTGGGAGCAGACTCCATGGCAGACACAGGTGGCCCTTCAAAATCAACTTGACATCATTATATTTTCTCCAGAAGCAATTTTTTCTAGTAGATAATTATGGCTGATCACAGGTCAGGAACAATAGACTTTTTGTGTATTCTAATTCCTTATTAATCTCTACATTAATGTGTAACAAAAGAAGATTACACATTAAAGGAAGACTCTCTCCAGTCCTGGCTCTGTACCCTAAAACCTTGTTGTAAGTAAAATTTGCATTTTTACATGCTGCAAGTTCAAATTTTTATGGAAACTAAAGAGGAAACTAGACTAGGGGGTTTTTTTTGCCACAAATACACTGATCTTTACGGTTTGTCACAGATCCTGTCGGAGCACGACCTGCCCCAGGTTGTTGTTACTCTGGCTTGCCGTGGAAGTAGTTGGCATTTATTGCTCTTTGAAAACTGGAAGGAATTTGGCTCCTAGTGACAATACCATAACAAGCAGAAAAAAAAAGGAAGCAAGTCCAGTATGTTTTATACAACTCCAATACAGCTGCTTTCCTCTAGTCTACGATTAGTTTAAATTCATTGCTTGTGTACAGTGAAACCGAAGGTGTTGGACTGGGGATGTTGACAGCTTCCCAAATCCTGAGAGTAAAAAGTGGTCACTTCAACCACGTAAATGTTCTTGTCAAGCAAGGGTGGCTTTTTCTGAAGTTACTATAGACAATAATGCCAGATCTTAAAAAAGCAAATGTATCGTGCTCTTGGTGGCACCGGTTTTTGTAGAATTAGTGGTGTTCATTCCTTACCTTGTTATCATGGTTCCTTGTGAAGAAATAAAACCTTCATATTGTTCTACTTCCCATTGGGATTTCTGGCCTAAACCATTGAGGGTGGTTACATTAATTGCAAGAATATGCAAGCAGGAGTTACCTTCTGGAAAACTCTGCCCTGGTTTGCCATACCTGACTGCAAGTTTCAAAAAAGCTGTAACCCACACCTGCCTGATCGAAAACTGCCGTGGATCATAAACCAGCTCTATGGCTGCCCACCGAGCCCAGTTTGTAGGCACTGTTTCATGAAAGCAACGTTTACGTGCTCACACTAGAGATGTTCAGGAAGAAAATTTGAATCAATGTTTGATCAACTGTTTTTCCGCTGATTGACACTTTTCTCTGTTGGACCCGACGTACAGCTGGCCTGTAATATAGCTTATAGCATCTTTTTCACCTCTGTCTTGGACTCTGTTGCAGTAAGACATTTCCCATGAGTCTTTTATTTCTACGTATTATTTGTGTAGATTTATATGGGGCTTATTGCTTTGAAAATTTACCTTGTCATATGAACTTAAACTGAAGAGAAACAGATGTGAAATCAGAAGGCATAATTACTTATGCATTTTTAAACAGAGTGCATACATGCTAGCGGGCTCTTCATCCTGTGTGTTATTTACAGTAACTTAACAGTAACTTGCAAGGTGAGTATAATGGAGGAACATGGAAGATGTTTTACCTCTAGGGACTCTTTACATGCAGGTAAGCAAAATGGATAGGGAGTAATTAGTAAGTAATGGTCTCTTCTCACAAGTGACAGCAATAGGATGAGAGGAAATGGCCACAAGTTGCACCAGGGGAGGTTCAGACTGGACATTGGGAAGAATTTCTTCACTGAAAGGGTGGTCAGGAATTGGCACAGCTGCCCAGGGAGGTGGTGGAGTCGCCATCCCTGGAGGTGTTTAAGAGACAGATGGATGAGTTCCTTAGGGACAGGGTTTAGTGGGGAGACAGGAACGGTTGGACTTGGTGATCTCAGAGGTCTCTTCCAACCTTATGATTCTATGATTCTATGGTTCTGTGAGTCTAATCAGCATGGAATGTGGCAATATGGCCTTGAAACAAAGGGCTGGCAAAATCAAAAATGTATGATAAAACCTGTCATTTCTGCTTCTATGGGGATCATGGTCAGCCCTGCTGATGACCTCGGTGGTCTCTTCCAGACTTCTGATTCTATGATTCTATAATGCTATGAATGGAACAGTGAGTATGCCTCAGGATGGCGATGCACATTTCATATGATAAACAAAGAGTAAATGAATAAACTAAGCAGCTAAGGGAATAACACACTACATGAAAAGGGAGACTTTGACAGCTGGAAATACATAGAAGCAGAAATTATTGAGAGAAAAGAGTTGAATGGGCCTACACTTAATGGCAAAAAATTCACGTTTAATTGTCGGAAGAAAAACTTACGCAATGATGACTATATTTAAAACCTGACAGTTTCTATTTTAGGGATGCAACATCATGCAATTTTACTGACTTAGCAGTGGAACTGTGTGAAGGCCTCACTTGGTTTATCTGTCATGTGATGTAGACATCCTAGCAGAGATTAGGAAGCTATCCCCACTTCCCCAGTGAGAAACCAATCCACTTTAATATGAGTGTATCTTTTTCAGCAATTTGATAGCCAACATCACACGAAGAGACTACAGCCTATCTTTGTGGGGGAGGAGAGATTTGCTTACCTTATCTGTACTGGCCAAAGTTATATTGCTGCCACTAAGCTCTCTTGAAGAGAACCAAAGAAAAAGTTCAGCTTTCATTTCACCATTACAGATGGTAGAAGTTTCGGTCTTAAGTCTCCAGCTATCAGGTGAATCTCACAGACAGCTAAAGCTGCTCTCAAGTGCCTGACTGAGATAACTGGATATTCAGAAAAAGTCTCCGGATTTGTAGAAGTCAGATGTGTGCGACCTGTGTTCTCAAAACCATGTATCTGCTCTAGTTTGACAAGGAGCATAATTGCTGTCTTGTGGTAAGAGAGGACTAAAGCTGGTGCATTTTGCAAGAATTCTGAATTTTTTTTTGTAAAAGACAACCTTCTGAATATTTATAAATATTTATTCTCAAATTATGCTTAACTTACAAGCAGAGCACAGTTATAGAATCTTAGAATCATAGAATGCTTTGGGTTGGAAGGGCCCTTAAATATCATCCAGTTCCAAGCCCCCTGCCATGGGTATTGACACCTTCCAGTAGACCAGCCTGCTCAAGACTCAATATAGCATCATTGCTTATATATATATAGCATTATGGATCATTGCTTATGCTCTAGAGTGGATGAAGATGGACAGGCTACCCACATAGCTCAGCTGGGCTGGATCTACTGAATCTGCAGTCTGTGATGTACTTAGAGGTGATATGGTTTGAAACTAGAACTTTAATCAGCTACTTTACAGCTTCAAGACTCTTCTCCCAACAGCTGGATTTCTTTCATGTAACATGGAAAATATAATTGAAATTGTATTAACTTTTAATGATTCTAGAGTGAATCCCTTTGGGGCTGAAAAAAGAGAATCCTGCAATAGCAGATAGCTGGTATGAAATCACTACAACAGAAAATAAGATATCTGAAGCTGTTACTGTTCTGACGGAAGTGGCATGCAAAAATTATATAACAAGTGGAAGACAGAGTGCAGGAGAAAGCAAGAAAAAAGGAAGCATGGGCTAAAAATATAGAATCATAGAATCATAAGGTTGAAGAGACCGGTGAGATCATCAAGTCCAACCGTGCCTGTCTCCCTACTAAACCATATCCTTAAGAAACTCATCCACCTGATTTTTAAACACTTCCAGGGACTGTGACTCCACCACCTCCCTGGGCAGCTGTGCCAGTCCTTGACCACTCTTTCAATAAAGAAATTTTTTCCTGATATCCAGTCTAAATCTCCCCTGGCACAACATGTGGCCATTACATGCATATACAATAAATACATGGATAACCAAAACTCTAGCTTTACTTAAGACACTATCACAATTGGACCTTCTCCATGCTCCCCTTTTCAAAACAAAGAGAGAAGATGCACTGGCTTGTGGCACTTCTCATGAGCCTCCCTTGAACAGGAGAACTAGCACCAAGCATAGAGAACTAATTAAACTTTATCTCCTTTACCAGCTGGCACCTCTCAGTCACCCTCTGCCGTAACACAGCCTGTTCAGCTCAAGGTTGCACCAGATCTAGACAGGACAGTCAAACAAACTTGTAGACTCAGAGAACCATAGAATCATAGAATGGCTTGGATTGGAAGGGATCTTAAAGCCCATCCAGTTCCAAACTCTACAAGAAGGTCACTGAGGGGCTGGAGCGTGTGCAGAGAAGGGCAACGAGGCTGGAGAGGGGCTGTAGAATGAGCCCTACAAGGAGGGACTGAGGGACCTGGAATTGTTTAGCTTCGAGAAGAGGAGGCTGAGGGGAGACCTCATCACTGTCTACAACTGCCTGAAAGGAGGTTGTGGTGAGATCAGTGCTCATCTCTTCTCACAAGTGACAGCAATAGGATGAGAGGAAATGGCTGCAAGTTGTGCCAGGGGAGGTTCAGACTGTACATTAGGAAGAATTTCTTCACTGAAAGAGAGGTAGGGATTGGCACAGCTGCCCAGGGAGGTGGTGGAGTCGCCATCCCTGGAGGTGTTTAAAAACGGGTAGGTAAATTTCTAAAGGGTATGATTTAGTAGGGAGACAGGCACGGTTGGACTCAGTGATCTCAGATCTCTTCCAACCTTATGATTCTGTGATTCTATGATTCTGTGAGTCTAATCAGAATGGAATGTGGCAATATGGCCTTGAAACAAAAGGCTGGCAAAATAAAAAATGTATGATAAAACCTGTCATTTCTGCTTCTATGGGGATCATGGTCAGCCCTGCCGCGTGCATTGGTTGCTGATGACCAGAGCCAGTTCCCAGCTGATGAGTGTTTCCAAAGCTGGCTTGGAGGGTGTACGTGGCTCTGGAGGATGCTGATAAGGGCTGACTGCCTACCAGCAGCTTGTGCTCTGCTGCACAGCACACAGTGCTGGGCTTGCAAATCCAAAAGGCAGTGCTACTTCAGCTGCTGCTGCAGCTTCTGGTTGATACATGTGGGCTGTCAGCTCCTCCTGGGCTGTGAAAGACACAAACGCCCCTCTGTAAAGGTGTTCCATGAAGCCTTCTGTTGACCTGAGCAAAGGAGATTCGTAAGGGTTTTCCATGCCTAAAAGAAAACAAGCACAGTTTATGACTGGTTTTATCCAGCTCCAGTCAAGTGTGGCCCAGTGCAATGGATCATAATTGTGTTTAGGAGTAAGCAAAAGATGCCACTCACAGGTGCCCCATGTGAAGGAATCTGTGTGAATAGACATTGTCTTCTACCAACAAAAGCACATTGCTTTGTCTCTAGAAAGGATTAATTAAACTGAGTTATTGTTAAGAAGTCAGTGTAGTACCACTTGTTCCCTCCCTCAGTGCTTTGGCTTAGTTTGGTGTTGTGAATTTAAATGCTGCTCTTATCTGATGCTCAAGTCCTCTTGTGAGAGTTTTGTAAAATGCTTAAAAGGAGCAGGGACGATTCTACTTATCTATGCTATCGAATTTTAACAAAACAGACCTAGCCAAGTTCCGTCTGCCAAGGTTATTAAAAATTGGAATGATTTGTATTAGTTCCTCATTCAAAGCATTCAAAATGATGGATTTTGTTTCCTTAGAGACAAACTTGAGTTCCCCAGCTTATTATTCTATATGGGGTGAACAGGGTTTTCATATCAGCATCTTGCATAATCCAAGGGAAGCTAAGAACAAGAGAGAGCAGTAGCTGTTTTTCTGAGGCTTTGCCTAGCAAGTTATTGTTTATTAAGTTCCCTATTTGGAATAAACACAAGGATATACCAGTTCCTAGTGGTCTCGGTAAGTGATTAACGTTGGACATAAAGATTCACGGGCATAAAAATTAAAAGATCACAAAAAATGATCTTATACACTAGAGTTAAGAAACATCAACTAGAGACTTTTTTTAACGAAGCATTTCATATGAAGTACAGGTGTCGTGGAGAGAAGTGGCAAGGTCTTCCGGAATTAAACCAGACTGTGATACACGTTTAAGTTGGGAACGTATCATTTGACCTCCGAGACCCATCAGAACAGGGTGCAGTTTGAAAAAGGAGTTGAAATCATGTGCTGTGGTTGTCATTAAATATTGCACATTGCTCTGTAGGATGAGGAAGTGGTTAATAGTTGATCACAAGCTGAATGGCCGTAAAAAAATATCAGTTTTGTTCTTTTGAAAAAGGCAAACATCACCCTGGAAGTAAAACAAATGAAATCATCATTTTGTTTCAACAGGGGCTGACACGTACCTGAGGACACTTTTGCATACAGTTCTGTGCACCATGCATCTAGAAAGGTGGGGATCAGCTGAAGGGAGGACAGAGGTGAGCCACAGGAATGCTATTTAAAACATAGCTTCTGTGGAAAGTTCCAGACAGTGAGGTGCTCGGGCTAGAGAAGGGAGGGTTGAAGAAAGATGTGATACCAGTCCATAGCCACATGCGTCATAGGGCAAAGGTGAAGGAAGTGTCTGCTCTGAAGAGATTTCACATAGCAGGTAGGAAAAAAATGCTTTCACATCAGGACAGTTAAGTTTGAAGCAGATTGCCTGGTGAGGCTTAAGAATCTCTATTTCAGTAAATATTTAAACCAGCAGGTTAAAAAGACGTCACTCCTTTATCTACCATTCTGTTTGTAGAAGTGGAGCTGCATTTCGAGGAGTCATTTGGGATTTAGGAACATGAGTGCAAGATAACCAGAATTCCAGTATCTGTGACAAAAAAGCAAGTAGAGGGATTTTTCAGGTACAATTTCATAGAATTATAGAATCATAGAATGGTTTGGGTTGGAAGGGATCTTAAAGCCCATCCAGTTCCACCCCCCCCGCCATGGGCAGGGACACCTCCCACCAGACCAGGCTGATCAGGGACCCATCCAACCTGGGCTTCAACACCTCCAGGGAGGGGGTAGCCACAGCTTCCCTGGGCAACCTGTGCCAGGGTCTCACCACCCTCAAGGTGAAGAATTTCTTCCTAATGTCTAATTTAAATCTTCCCCCTTCCAATTTAAAGCCATTCCCCCTTGTCTTGTCATTACATACCTTTGCAAAAAGTCCCTTCCCAGCTTTCTTGTAGCCCCTTCAGGTACTGGAAAGGCCACTATGAGGTCTCCCTGGAGCCTTCTCTTCTCCAGGCAGAACAACCCCAACTCTCTCAGCCTCTCCTCATAGCAGAGGTGCTCCAGCCCTCCTCTGGATCCCTTCAAACTGTTTCATATCCTTATGTTGGAGATTCCAGAACTGGACACAGGAGTCCAGGTGGGGTCTCACAAGAGCTGAGT
Organism: Neomorphus geoffroyi; assembly: GCA_033558235.1. NCBI lineage: Eukaryota > Metazoa > Chordata > Aves > Cuculiformes > Neomorphidae > Neomorphus > Neomorphus geoffroyi. The sequence continues at coordinate 16,181,445 of JAUMJM010000017.1, forward strand.
AGAGAGGGAGAATCCCCTCCCTCACCCTGCTGGCCACCCTTCTTTTGATGCAGCTCAGGACATGGTTGGCCTTCTGGGCTGCAAGCTCACATTGCAGGTTTATGTTGATGTCTTTGACCAAATATATAATAAATTACTTGCATCATTTTCTTGCGGTGCCACAAGTGGAAGAATACTGAAAGATCCATGCTTAATGTTGCGTGCATGAAAAGGAGTGCTTAGTATTAAAACCAATGCCTGTAGGCTGACAGTGTCCTTGTGATGCCTCCAGACATTAACATCCCAGCAGGACTTTTTCCTGTTCACAGTTATTTGCATGTTATTTCGTGTCAGAAAAAAGGTAAATGGAATCTAGAAAAAAAAAAAATCTTCATTTACATTTACTTGCTCATAGTTTCTATGAACTATGTGTAAGACTTATAAACCTTGTAGAGGTTAAGAAAATATAGGGTGTGCTGGACTCCAGCCATTGATTTTCTGAACCACAGACCAATGTGAAGGCAATGTAAATGGCTCAGGACCATCTGTTTGTCTTTCTTTGTACCCTATTGTAATGAGTGCAGCGTGTTAGTGATCTCAGGAGGCTCTGCATGTGATTTTATGCCTCTACAACCATGGTAAAATAGCCATGACTTTGCTTCAAGCATAATGGAAGTAATTTACAGGCAGTATTGATAACTGACTGATGGAGTCAGTTACCATATTGTGCAAAGTGAATTGTATGGTGTGAAAAAATTCTACATTTAAATCCTTTCATTTGATTCAACATTACGTTTTCCACCGCCCTTCTCCTCTTGAAAATCCTGTATTTTCTTAATTTTTAATCCCAGAGAAAGCTCTGTGCATTTCTTTACTTTACAGTACTTTATGAATTTCTTCAGAACTAAATAAAAATATTTGTATCTATTTTTCCTTGAAAAACTGGATCAAAATCTAGTGGAAACAGCTGATTGAAACAAGCAATCTGCAATTATTCTCACATTGTTACTTATTAGCAAATCAGCAAAGAGATCTTAATATCATTCCCTTCATTTTTGTCTAAAATTGAAAGGACTCTTCAGTTTGGTTTCTTTGTTCACATATTGCTGGGAACATTCCTGCAGTGTTAAAGAGTGTTCTGAAGAGCTGGGTACTCACAGGAAAGCTTTATATACTTTAAACAGAGATGAAATCCCACTGACAAAAAAGTGATTTGTCTTAAAAATAAAAAAAAGAATAGACCAGAGGTTACACAACTTTTTGTGAGCTTGAAGCACTTGGACCAAATGCAGAATATGGTTTTATTCTTTGAGATTTTGTTAAATTTCAGTATTTTCAGCTTAACATATGGTTTATTGAGCTGTCCCTTCCCCATTGGTACAGAGTGAAGATTTTCACCTAAAGGGAACGTGGAAGGAAGTAGTATTGTAAAGCAGAGTATGAACTTGATTGAAAGTCACTGTGTAAGTAGTAATAACAACAGGATTGGTTAGGGGTTTTTGGGGGGCTGGAGCAAAAACTGCTGTATAAAAATTCTTCATTCTTCTGCATTCTGGATTCTTGATCAATACGTTAAATATATTCCAAAATACTTGGATTTGTTCCAGAATGTCATGCAATGAAAGACACTCGAGCTAATTCTTCAGAGGATATGTATGTTTTCCCTTCTTAGTTAAGCATACTTTTATGATCTTCTTGAAAATGAGAACTAATATTTCTGAAGGACACTCAATTAAGAGGCTGCGACTGACAGTATGAGACCAAGTGCAGAGTCCTGCACTTGGGACACAACAACCCCGTGCAGAGCTACAGGCCTGGGGAAGAGTGGCTGGAGAGCTGCCTGGCAGAGAAGGACCTGGGGGTGTTGGCTGACAGCTGGCTGAACATGAGCCAGCAGTGGCCCAGGTGGCCAATGGCATCTTGGCCTGTGTCAGACCCAGCGTGGCCAGCAGGAGCAGGGAGGGGATTGTGCCCCTGTGCTCAGCACTGGTGAGGCCACACCTCGAGAACTGGGCTCAGTTTTGGGCCCCTCACTGCAAGAAGGACACTGAGGGGCTGGAGCGCGTCCAGAGAAGGGAACGAGGCTGGGGAGGGGCTGGAGAACAAGGGTTATGAGAAAAGACTGAGGGAGCTGGAATTGTTTAGCTTGGAGAAGAGGAGGCTGAGAGGAGACCTCATCACTGTCCACAACTGCCGGAAAGGAGATTGTAGCGAGGTGGGTGTTGGTCTCCTCTCCCAAGTGACAGGCAATGGGATGAGAGGAAATGGCTTCAAGTTGTACCTGGGGAGGTTTAGATTAGACATCAGAAAAATTTCTTCAGCACTAGCAGGCACTGGCACAGCTGCCCAGGGAGGTGGTGGAGTCGCCATCCCTGGAGGTGTTTAAAAGATGGGTAGATGAATTTCTCAGGAACGTGGTTTAGTAGTGGACAGGTACGGTTGGACTCAATGATCTCAAAGGTCTTCTCCAACCAAACAATCCTATAATTCTATGGTTCTGTATTCCATTTACCTATAATTGCACAACTCCCTCCACACCTCAGCAAACTGTTCATCCAGTTTTAGACTAGAAATAACGTTATTATGTTATGATGGATTACAAGTGAGGAGTAAAGCTTAATCACTTACATGGGGACCGTTTCAGTGCAACTTGCCACACGCAGGCAATATGGCTCTTAGATCATCATGGGGAAGGCAGAATTGCTTTGAGCAGAAACGTTTCTATATGTTGAACGTTCTTTATATGAGAGAATCTGCATCCTTGGAGTGCCTTTGTCCAAAGGAATGCTCAAATTCATGAACTATCCTACCCCACTGAACAGATCACTTCCTAACAAAAGAAAAAGAAATCCATTAGGTTTAACATCAGATTCGAAAGTAGCATTTGGCTTTTGTAAGAAACTTACACTGTTTGACAGATGACCAGTTTTTGCCCTCTGTGATGAATTGTGATAGAAGAAACATATGGAATTTAGGATTTTAAGACTAGAAGGTACAATTGTGACAATCTATTTTGAATTTCTTTTTAGTACATAGTTTCTTTAGTTTTTTTCCTTGAATTCTGTTACATTTTTAGCTGCAGTTTCCTAGAGTACCAGCCCTGCAGTCATTTCCTTAGGGAAAGTAAAATTTAGCCTGAAATTAAGAACACATCTTGAAAAGGATCTGAGAGAAAGGACATGTTTAAATGATGAGCACTTCAAAGGAAGTGTATATTTTTGGTCAGATGACGCACAGGGGTTGGGGAGCTGAGAGGCTAATGAACGACTGTTGAGAGTATGTACAATGACTCTAATTCTTCCATGCTGATAAATCTGTTCTTGGTCTACGTTAGGAAATTAAAGGAAGAAGTAAAAATCCTACCTAAAAAGATTCTTGTAAACTGATTGTTGTTCAGCCCTTTGGCATGTATCTCAATATAAAATCCTTGGTGGAATACAACTAGTTTTGACTGACTTTAATGTGAATGTGTGTGCTGAGTGACAGTGTTGTTAGTTACTACACACAAGTGGTTCAGGATTTTCAGTCTTCCTGGATTGCCACACCGTTACTCTGGGCAGGATCCAAAGCTCATGGGAATCAACAGAAAGATTTCACTGGTAGCAGGTAGATGACTGAACTGTGAGACACGGTCCATTGCCCAAAATGCCTCTTCATTTCGGTGAGTACCACCTCTTATTTTCTCTTTTGTATCCTTATGCATGACCTGGTACAAAATGACATTCATCAAATGAGAATTCGTTCCTATATTGTGACAAAATGCATCCTGGATTTTAGATGGCAGTTCTTGGACTCAGGTAAACAGTTCAATCGAGAACTACTACAATTTGAGCCCAGAGGATAATAATTCTTGGATTTTATTTCCCTTTTAAATTGGCTTTATTTCAAATCCATTGTACGCATTATGTCAACAGGTACTCTATTCCCAGCTATGGCATGAGCAACATTTAGGGTGGCAGGGAATTAAATTTATGGGCTGATTAAAGAATTCTTTCTCTCAACATAGAGAGCTGCCAGGGGTTAATTTCTAGGTGGAGTAGTAAATAGATTATCCTGAGGTGTCTGTGTCCTAGCAAATAGTTCAAGAATGCATCATGACTTCGGACGCTCACACCACGTCCCTCCCTCGCTCTCACTTACCCACGTGTGCCCAATCATATTTACAAATCTCTTCTTTCCTTAATGCATATTTTGATTGCCTTGTGCCGTTTGAAACAATGCAATTAGCTCAAGAGTAAGGAATCTTCCAGAAGAGCCAGAAACATATAATTTAAATATTTTGGTCAGCAGAGTTTGGTCATCTGAGACCCATCATATTTCATGCAGCAAGTTCTTTGTATGGTCAAATATAAAGGAAAAGTTACTTCCAACAATAATCTTATCACACAATCAAAGACACAATAGGTGGGATGAAGTACCCTCTGAATCTCTGATTCTCTCACTAGTCACCATTGATGGAGTCTAAACTAGACACCAAATCTTTTCATGTCTAGAATGATGTGATATAAGACTAAGGATAGATAAGGATTTAATAATTGAAAAGCTTTTCTTTCACAGATATTGCATATCCATGTTTCTAAACTTTGAAAACAATTTGTGTGTGTTCCAAGTCTTAGGTAACATATTTAAATGCCTTCCCGTTAAACTACTTTGTGTGGGGACTCCTTTGTATCCTGGTAGAACTGCACTTTAGCGGTCATAATGTCACACAAAGGCCAAATTGTTCTCTTCCCTTGTTGTGGGTGGAGGATGAGCTGTGTATCTGAAGGACCTGAGGGCAAAGCATGCCTACCTGGTTCTAGAGACCTTTCTGCTCTGCAGAATGCAGCAGGAGGCGTGGCAGTAGCTGGAGGGAGAAGAGAGGCGATGTTCAAGCTGGCACCCTGGGAACACTGCTTTAGGAGTGAAAATTGCTTTTTTTCAATGATATGACTATTTACTGTGCATCAAGGACTCACAGATGAAATTCATGCTGAATATTTATGTACCTGTGTAACTGAAACATGCTATGTACAATTAAGGACTTACCTGTACTGCTTTTTCTAAAATTACTTAGATCTGGGCTTGGGTATTTTTCTGCAGGGGGCACTTGAAGTTGTTTTGGAGCTTGTGCCCTGTGTAACTGAAACAAGTTGCCCTTCCTCAGCAGTGCTTGCATGAGAAGGTGACAGACCATGAAGCTTCTCCTCACTCTTCTTAGAAGGAAACCCCTCACTTCAAAATATCTTTTGGACAGAGATCTAGATTGTATATTAGGAATAAATTCTTCAGGATGAGGGTGGTGAGACCCTGGCACAGGTTGCCCAGGGAAACTGCAGCTGCCCCCTCCCTGGAAGTGTTCAAGGCCAGGTTGGATGGGACCTTGATCAGCCTGGTCTGGTGGGAGGCGTCGCTGCCCAAGGCAGAGGGGTCATCTTGAAGGTCCCTTCCAACACAACCCATTCTATGATTCTATGATTCTTTACATCAGGCATTCCGCATTGAGATCGTTCATCTTTGTCACTTTCTGAGCACCCAGCTCAAGGATATGAAACCCAAAGAAAGTATACATATCTTTAATCTTCTTTCTGATACATGGAATGTATATTTTTTGCCCTCCCTGAAGAGCTGTGGTCCATGCTATAAACTCAGTGCGGATATTTCAATATGAAAGTGTCAGATTCAGAAGTTGTTCATATCAGGAATGAGGTAGTCAAATCAGAGGTTGTATGCCTGGCATCTGAAAGAAATCCAAGAATATTGGCATTTTAGGCAAAAAAATCATATGCAAATTCAGAAGCAACTATAAGCTTGGCCATTTCTATTTTGCATCGACTCCAGCTGAGGAGAGGTGTGTAAGGAACACAGCATGCAGGAAATTGCTGTTAACACAGGCTGAACAGAGGAAACCTCATAGCCAGACTGTGTGCACCACTCCAACCCACATCTTGGGGCTAATCTGTTGAAAGATGCGATGCCTTGGATGTGAATCATTGCTCAGTATGGGCATCGGGGGGATTTGAACGCTGAAAGTACAGGAGGGAACCAGCAGGACTCAGTCCACCCCTAAATAGGCAAATGTTGGTGTCAGAATACACAGAAGCCGATCTGGCAGAGATGAAGAGAAAATCTTAGTCTCCAAACTGTGTTAATAAAGCCCAGCTACTTATAGGCTACTATAGTATCTAAGGTTAATCCTGGAAGTAATAATTCAATTACATAGTGTTTATCAATAGTTATTCCAAACTCAGACCCTGATATTTAAAAGGATGGCCAGAAAAACTCATCATACTCTTGGTGGTGGTTCTACCTGAAGCTGAGGCACTTGTTATTTGTTCTGCTTTGTCATTTCTGCAGCTCGGCCATAGACTTTGGCTTATGTGGGCTTCAACTCTCTTTGCAGTCAACCAAAACGACCTGCTGGAGCCAGATCATTTCCTAGGCGCTCCATGTGCTGCAGGCAGTTTCTCCTTTTGTCTGGGTGTCTCACCGCAGGCATCACTTCTGAGGTATCATCAACTCCTGCTGACAACAAACAGCTTCTTCCTCCACCCTTTCCTGTTAACTGGGGCTATTTGCTGAGTCCTGAGGCTTAGTCAGGGGAAGGACATCAGGGTATGGCCCACAGAGTCTGCAGGATTCCTCGGAGCCCAGCATCACCCTTGTGGGACACAAAGATCCTGCCTTCTTTATTTTGGTGCCTCCCAGGTTGTGAAATTGTTTGTACCCACCTTAGCTGGGGGAAAATCATGATGGGTTATTCTTTCAGGTTTGTGTTAAAGCAAAAACACAGTTCCAGAGTTAAATAAAATGAAGAAAACTCACCTCTTAACTTTATATCTTCGAACAGAACTTTCTTCTCACAAGCAGTGAGAAAGACTTCTCACTACTTTTCCCTAGCTCCATGGATGTGATGCGATCTTCCTGTAAGTGATTCATACCTACTTATGTTTTGTGTAAGCTGGAGTCTACTCCTGAGCCCAAGATTGTTACGGAGATGAACCAAATATTTTATGAAGAATATTGTTGTGAATGTACTTTAAGGTTAATGAAGAAAACACTTGAACATAATGGGTGATAATTAACTCTAAACACTGATTCTGTCCAGTTAGATTTTCCCCTTTGTCTCTTGCTGTTGAAAACTGGTGATGTGTGGATACACCTTGTGCAAATGTACATGAAAACCAGAAACAGAGGCGTGTTTCTCCAATTCATTTCAAATGGCTACAGAAACAGAAAGGAGTGAACTTTCCCAGAGATGTAATAAATCTGTTAAAATAATGCAGTTTCATGCTGAATAAAACAACTTGTGAGCTCAGCCTGAATTAACTAAATAATTTCAACCTTTACTGAAAGTTTGGTTATTTTGCAGCTTTGTTACAAAATGATGTTTCAAAGCTGTGTGTAAATAAAGTTTTTAAAAAATGCAAATGAAACATTTCAGGTCAAGCAAAATATTTTTTGGACTAACACACCATGACACTTACAAAATTGTTTACTTGATTGGAGTATTGAAGTAAATCAGTTTATTCATAACCTGATATCCAAATGTAAGTTTCTATTACAGAGAGACTTTAGGTGAGATATGTTGTTCAAAAACCGTGGTTCTTTTCACCTTATGCTGTAATCTTACCACTAATGCAACTCCCTTGATACTAAATATTTGTAAGATTTGATTCTTAAGTATTTGGACACTTCTCTTGGATTAAAGATATACCTTCAAATGTGTTTTTTATGCTTTGAAAAGGAAAGATCTGACTGATAAAACAATCCTTGGACTTTGGATATTTTGACTGGGAAACCTGACGTTTATATAACCAGTTCCTTGACTTTGAAACGAGATAACATGAATGTCAAAACTTTAAGAGGCTATGTTAACACATGGCTTGAATGCTTAACTCTTCGTGGTCTTACAAGCTCATCCCTGTGCATTAACACAGCGTGCACCCGGCATTGACTTCAACCAGCCCAGAAAGGACAGCACACACAAGACTAACACCACACAAAAAATCAACTTTAAGTTGTATCTGGACAGTAGGCCCTAATTTATAGTCTCTGTAGTTCAGCGTATTGGATCTACTGACCCACTTTCTCTTCTAAAGCAATTTCTGTTAAAATATTTGTCTTTACAATTTGTGCTGAATAAACTTACCGCAACCAAATGCCTTTAATGGTAAATTGTTTTTGTTTGACTGTCTTCCTGCTCAGTAGACCCAGAAGAGCCTTATTCCCTAGTTTCTGGATTGTTTCCAGAATAATGTAATCTAGAGAAATTAGGACACATCAGTTTAGTGGGTATTAAATGAAATTTAGTGGAAGAATAACAATCCTTTCTTCTTCTACCCTCCCTAAAAATCCAGTAAGGAGGAAACAAAAAAGAAATTATATGCCATGGTTAATTAAAATCCAGTCCAGAAAATTCAATGGATGTGCAGCTGTGTTATATGAAACAGTGAAGCAAGCACTTCCTCCAATTAGGACCTAATCATGCGAAGCCCCAGTTCCCTCCTGAGAAATCCCAGGACTTCTTAAGTTAACCAGCACTTAGTGAGGATGCCAGCCTTTGTTGGTCAAAAGAAAAGTGTTCTGTGTTGAATTTCCCACCATGAATCTTAGTCACGTTTTCAAATCAAATTTTTCCAGCCCAATTCCTCAACTCTAGATTTGACAACAGTTACACAAATATGCCCAGACTACGGATTTCTAAATGACTTCCTTACAGAAATGATCTGTTTACAGACCTGCAGTGTGATTGGATTTGACCATTAGATTGCTAATGAATGCGTTCATTCTTCATAGACTGAAGATGCAGTTACAAACTCTGTTTGCTTCCGAACTGTTTACTTAACTGATCTCAATTTGTCATGTGTGATTTGTCCCACCACTCACAGTGCATGAGTTGCATTTCCTTACTTGGTGGTGAAACTTTGGAATGACACAGTAATCAAATTATGTTGAGTTTTATGCTAAAAGATCCGCAAGTGTAATTATGTACTACAGTGTCTGATAAGAACTTCGCTGAACTCAAAGATAATGACAAGTCCTATTGTTTTGTGTTCTCTGCTTCAAAGAACATTTCATAAAAAAATCTTAGTAGTTGTCTTGTTCAGACATGTGCTTGTTTGCATGTGAATTTGGGTAATCTTTTGCACAATAAATAAGAATTAAATAGTCATCAGGTACTTACTGATTTCCATTAAGCAAAAGGAGGAATAAAGCAGCTATTTAAGAATGTTAATTATGATTAAAACCTATATGTTTTGTCAAATTTATAATAATGAACTGCAAATGATCATTTTCTCTCTAAACGTACAGTTGCTCATTTGTGACAAATTATGATGACCTCAGGTCAGATCTCCAGGGTCACTAATCTTCAAATTCTCTGTCTTTTTGTTGAGTCTACTGACAAAGCAATGTAGAAATTTCTTTCTTCTGACCCTTTATACTAGTCAGTGAAATGTACAACTGAGTGTAACCACTTGATCTGGTGTGATTTGATGTCACACTTTTATTCCTAGCAGTTAGCATTCACTCTCTTCTTCTAGGACCTTATTTCAATTGTTCATGGGTAGAGTCTGAGATATTTACAAGATACAAACTCAGAAATTAACAGAATGTTTAAATTTTCCCAGTGGTCTTTGTTGGGTATTGTAGTATTCCTCCTTATTTATTCTTCAAAATACACATTTATTCTTCTCCACATTTTTAAACTTACGTGGCTTCATGTTTTTGTTGGCTTTTTGTTGTTTTTTTTTTTGTTTTCCTTTGTGGATACATCAGAGAAGAAGAGGGCAGATGAGCATGAATCAGTTAAATGGGGAACTTTCTTCTTGCCTGATCGCTACACCAGTGTCTGCAAGCTCACAGGTAAGGTACTCCTTTAATGTTGGCTGGTCACGTGTGCTTCTTCTATCGACAAGAATGACAAACAAACACCACTAGGAAATGATTTATCTTATACTAAAATAGGCAATAGAAAATGCTTCAATCATCTGAAAAAAACCAGAAGAAAATGTTATGTCATGTGTCATGGTTTCCTCCGTAACAGGAATTGTATCATCCATTTCTGATTCTTCAGAACTTCATCCAAGTTTGAGACATATTTCATCATAGAATCATAGAATCAGAAGGTTGGAAAAGACCTCTGAGATCATCGAGTCCAACCGTGCCTGTCTCCCCACTAAACCCTGTCCCTAAGGAACTCATCCACCCGTCTTTTAAACACCTCCAGGGATGGCGACTCCACCACCTCCCTGGGCAGCTGGGCCAATCCCTGACCACTCTCTCAGAAAAGAAATTCTTTCTAATGTCTAATCTAAACCTCCCCTGGCACAACTTGCAGCCATTTCCTCTCGTCCTATCGCTGTCACTTGTGAGAAGAGCCCAGCACCCACCCCATCACAACCTCCTTTCAGGCAGTTGTAGACAGGGATGAGGTCTCCCCTCAGCCTCCTCTTCTTCAAGCTAAACAACCCTAATTCCCTCAATCTCTCCTCTCATCGATACTACTAAAGCAACATATTGAGGAAAGAGGACAAGCTCAGCACAATCATGTAACCAAAAGATTACTTCATGTGCTAGATGGGAGGAGACCTAGAAGAGCCAGATAGGGAATGATTACAGGGAGTAACGAATTACTGGGAGAATGAAACTGGGAGTTTCTTCAGACCGAGGACATGGGAGAGGCACCTACATCCTGGACGTAGTCAACACTGAGATGCTTATGGACATATGAGCCTAATGCTATTTAATGCCTTCATAAGTGACCTGGGTGTTGAGATCAAGAGCACCCTGATGAAGTTTGCAGATGACACCAAGTTGAGTGGGGCAGTTGACACTCCAGAGAGAAGAGCTACCCTGCAGGAAAACCTGGACAGGCCAGCAGATGATGGAGTGCATCAAGAAAGGCACCACCAGCAGACATAAATCAGTCACTATCCTACTCTGCTCGGTGCTTGTCAGGCCTTAATATGTTGCATCCAGTTGAAGTTTCTCAATAGAGCACACTGAAGGTCACTCTTAACGGACAATTATTTATGATTCAAACAATAGACAGATTACATCTGTTTATTTAAAGTTTCAGAGAAGAATAAACAAAACCACATCCTTTTTCTCTTGTCTGTTTTGAAAACAGATGACTTTGAAAACCTTCAGTGACTTCTGAAAGTCACAGAGCAAACTGTGTAAAGATCAGAGAAATACAGGTTTGTTTGCTTTCATTATTCAAAACCTTCATCAGATATAAATACACAGTACTTAACATTAAAGAGGTATCCTGTAGCCTTCTCCTGACTGTAGGATGCCGGTTTCAAGGAGAAGTCCAAGACAGAAGGAAAACACTTCTCCCTTAAGCATAGTCAGGTAGAGATTATCTTTTCTTCCTTGAACGGTATCCTGGACTGGATCAAAATAAGCGTGGCCAACAGGGCGAGGGAGGTGATTCTGCCCTTCTACTCCACTCTCAGGAGACCCCAGCTGGAGCACTCTGTCCAGTGTTGGAATCCCAAACACAAGAAGGATATGAAACTGTTGAAATGGGTCCAGATGAGGTCCATGAAGATGATCAGAGGGCTGGAGCACCTCTGCTGTGAGGACAGGCTGAGAGAGCTGGGGTTGTTCAGCCTGGAGAAGAGAAGGCTCCAAGAAGACATTAGAGTGGCCTCCCAGTATCTGTAGGAGGCTACAAGAAAGTTGGGGAGGGACTTTTTACAAGGGTCTGGAGTGATAGGACAAGGGAGAATGGCTTTAAATTGGAAGGGGGAAGGTTTAGATTAGACATTAGGAATAAATTCTTCAGGATGAGGGTGGTGAGACCCTGGCACAGGTTGCCCAGGGAAGCTGTAGATGCCCCCTCCCCAGGGCCTTGATCAGCCTGGTCCAGTGGGAGGTGTCCCTGCCCATGGCAGGGGGGTTGATATTGGATGATCTTTAACATTACTTCCAACACAAACCATTCTATGATTCTATGATTCTTCACTGCTGATAAGAATGAATTACAAAGTTCTGTTTCAGCTGGAATTACAAAATTTGTTCTTCTCTCTGTTTCTAAGAATGAATATTGTACAATATTTACAGTACCCATTTCGGAAGAATACAACAATTTTCTCCCAAGCTTCTAAAAATACCAAATGTTAGGTTAGGTGATATAAAATGAATAATACCATGTTTATATTTATCTGAACACTAAAGGTAGTTGCCAGGGCGAAACCTATTGTCTACATGCTTTCCAAGTATGTACTTTCCAAGCAACTATTGCTGGCTCTCATGGAGAATTTGGATCTTATCTAGTGAGGTATTATTGTATGTTTCTTAAAGTCACTGATAGATTTGATGGAGATTTTCAGTGGGATCAGGATTTTGACCCAAGATGGATTTAATTCCTTATGAGATCTTTTAAGAAAGGAGAAAAAGACTTCTTGAATACGCATTTGCTGTTGACTTTGCACAGGATCTAGGATGGGTGGAGAGTGTCACTCATAATAATGTTATAAAAAAGGTTTATTATGATTGTAGCTGGAGGTGCCATGCAGAGGATCTCTGGCAGTGAAGATCTTGAGAAGCAACTGGATATGTTGAATTTGACATTTGTGTCCACTGAGCATTATTTTCTTTCCTGTGGTGGGTTTTATTCTTCTGGTTACTTCTACTTGATTTATTTTAACTCTGGTGGGGCTACATGAGATTTACAGCACCATAACCAAGGGATAAATCAAGACAGCTTTTTAAAACAAGATCCATGCTTAGTTAGTGTTATGGTTTAAGTTATTTGGGGTGACTCAGACTCTGGCTCGGCCTTAGTCTGAAGTAACTTAGTATTTCTGAAAGCTAACAGCATGTTTTTTCAGACAGATTCTCTCTAGAAGTGACAACACAGGGCACTGGTATACAGAAAGGCCAATATTTATAGTTATTTCTCCAGTAACCAAGGCCATCCTCGAGCTAGCAAAAAAAAGGCCACACCTTCAGGAAGGGGTGGATGGGACAGGTGACCCCAAACTGACCAACAGAGTACTCCATCCCATACACATAAAACTCAGTATAAAATTCAGAGATCATGAGAGTCTCACTCTCTTTTGTGATGGCCAATGTCCGGTGAAGACCTCGTTTGTCTGATTGTTCCTGACCCTGGATCCGTGCATCCTCGAATCCAATTTCTGAGTCCAGCATCCTCCTAGACATGGACCCACTCCCTCATGTCTGCTCTACAGTGTCTGTGGTGACATATAGTCATCAAGGGGAGGGGTAAGCGCTGCGATCTTGGGTATTTGTACATATTTCATTACTGTCTAATTATTTTAATCATTATTACTATTATTACCGTCATTTCATTAAAGCCGTAGTTTTAGTTTCCAATCTGCAAGACTTTTTCCTCTCATTTTCCTCTCCCTTTCCCAGGGGAGTGAAGGGATGGAATTTGGGAGCCCAACTGCACAGTTCTTAGGTGCCAAAAAATTTAGCTGGGTTGGGGCTAAACCATGACACTTCGCTTTGCACACTAAAGCATTTTCAGGGAAAAGCAAAACTGCTCTGGGGAAACATTTTTTCCTGTGTACAAGTGTTTCCAGAACCAGAATCTAAGTAAGAACACTTAGGTATAAAAAGGTATGTATCCAGAAGGATTTGCTGAGTTTGGCACCCTTTATGGTTTCCTCAAATTTCATGTTTACTTTCGGAATTAAATCCTTGGGTTCACAAACATTAGCTTTATGTTAGTGTTCTCTCCGCGCCTTAACTCATCTTTGTATTTTTGTGTTAAACCTGTCCATGCTGTTGGCAGCAAGGCTTGCTCAGCAACGTAAAACGTGCTTTAATACACTGAGTACAGAACTGTGGAACGTAGCTCGTATCATTCACTCATTCATCCGTGTGCATCCTCAAGCAAAAGCGGTGGCCCAGGAATGTTGGTTTTTTTGACATGTGGGCTCTTCAGTTGTGCTTGGTTATTGATTGGGGAAGTCAGAGCAGTCAAACTCACAGCAGCAACAAAGTGCAAATTAACAACCTTAAAGGACAATGCAGTTAATGAAGAGGAGAAATAGTTTCAAAAGCCGAAGTAAGACTGCATCACAGGGATGTAGAACGTGGCTACAGTCAGGAAGAAAGATGAAGCAACAATTGGAGAGGATTTTTTTGATACAGGATGTCTCTGAACAAAATGTGATCAAGGTTTGGTCTAGCTAGGCTCAACTATCAAACTAGAGACCCCTCCCATCCCCATTTTTCCCCCTTGTTTTCATGCTGTGCACCAGAAGACTTCATTTTTCATTCCCATCATAGTGTATGTCTACTTCAGGTGCAGGTTCAAAAACGAGGCAGTTGTCTCTCTGACCATCAAAAGTCTCCATGAACTACAAAGGTATCTATAAAACCAGGCTTTCCTTTGTGCTGCATAACAACCATGCTTTTGAATCAGCAGAGCAATCCACCACCTGCAGTTTGTGCTTATGAAGAACTGGATGTAAAATTCAGGAAGTTTACAGAGTGAGGAGAAAAGCATGCCCTCCCCCTCAATACCTTTGAAATACCTTTCTTTCCAAAGCTTAACACTGTAGCAGCTTTTCTTGCACTGTGCAGCAAAAATATCTGTGGGGTAGTATCACACAAGATTGTTGAAGTTGGAGAAATAAAGTGCTATGCAGTAATAATCCAACCCTCAGTATTGTGTCCAGTTCTGGAATCCCTAACGTAAGAAGGGCAGGGAAGTGTTTGAACAGATCCAGAGAAGGGCTGGAGCACCTCTGCTGTGAAGAGAGGCTGGAAGAGTTGGGGTTGGAGAAGAGAAGGCTCCAGGGAGACCTTACAGTGGCCTTTCCAGTACCTGAAGGAGCTGCAAGAAAGCTGGTAAGGGACTTTTTGTAAAGGTATGCAGTGATAGGACGAGGAGAAAAGGCTTTGAATTGGAAGGGGGAAGATTTAAATTAGACATTAGGAAGAAATTCTTCACGCTGAGAGTGGTGAGACCCTGGCACAGGTTGCCCAGGGAAGCTGTGGCTGCCCCCTCCCTGGAGGTGTTCAAGGCCAGGTTGGATGGGTCCTTGATCAGCCTGGTGTGGTGGGAGGTGTTCCTGCCCATGGCAGGGGGGTTGGAACTGGGTGATCTCTTCCAACATAAACCATTCTATGATTCTATGATTTATATTGATACTCTGTAGGAAATAAAGACAAGCAAATTCTTAGAAGATAGAGAAGTCTAAATGTTTAGATGACAATTGAAACTGAAATTGAAAAAGTGAGGAAATATTTGAAGTTTTGACTGGTGAAAGAGATGACACTGATAATAGTGATATCTAAACGCACATTAGTGATAGCTAAAATATACATTGTTGTAATTAAAGAATTATAGCTTATGGGTAATTTTATAAACCCAAGTATTGAAAAGCAATTTATAACTGCATGGTTTTAACGTATCTATGGCCCAATTCCACAGATGTTCATCGTACATTAAGCTTGACTTTTGTTTCTCTTTGCTGTCTTTGCTTTGTAATGGAACAGGTTCTTTACTTTCTGCTCTGGTGGGATTTTGTATGTCTGTATAACAGAAGAGCAGCTGCTAATTTCACAGCTAAAGTCCAGACAACCCTAGTTTGCAGCAATTTGCATTGTTGCAATAAAAAAGGAGACACGGTTCTTTTCTTCAAGTACATCCCAGAGATTAAACTCAAGCAAAGACAGTTGCATTTATAGGATATAGAAATTTATGAGGAAAAAAATAGAGGAGGAATAACAAGTAGGTTTCTAATCACCAGAGGAATGAAGCTCTGAAACAACTCTCTGGAGAAAGGCAGTAATTGAAGTGGCTTCAAAACAGGACTTAGTAAATTTATGGACCATGCAATTTGTTTACCTGGCAGCTCTGAACTGAGTGAACCAGAATGTCTTTCATAGCCAAGGTTTAACTGATAAACATTTTACAGCCACTTTGCATTCATTTTGCACATTTTAAAGCCAGAGGTTTAGGTAGATAGAAGCACCAGTTTCAGAGGGTAAGGGACCAACTGTGTCATTAAAATAGGATTCTATGAAGAAAGTAACACCAGTAGTAATGGTTGGCAAAGGGAAGGTGAAATGGAAAGTTATACAGTTCATCGTGATTAGGGCCCAGGCTTGGGCAGCGTATTTCCACAAGTCTCCCTAATAGAGACTCTCCAAGCAGACATTTTGAAGAACAGAGGTCTTTCTTGCCCAAAATTCTTTCTCTATGCTTTCATGCATGGAAGGTCTTCATCCTTTACCTTGCTAGGCATGCTAAGGTTACGGTAGAAATTATTTGTTTTCATTATTTAGCCTCAAATTTTATAAGGTCCAACAGCAATAGAAAAATTAGAGATGACAGCAGTGACAAATATGTCTGTCCTGAACTCCTCCATTCACTCCTATGTGGCAACATGAACTTGGTGACTGAGTATTTCTAGATATGAGTGTGCTGTGTTGGAAATACCTGCCCTTGGGCCCTCTAGAAAGAGCACAAACGTTTAATGAAGGGCTAATACCAAGCGTCAGTTCCCCCTTGGGCACAGTGCAGAGTCCTTCTTCCAAGCAACAGGCGATAGGACAAGAGGAAATCACCTCGAGTTGCGCCAGGGGAGGTTCAGATTAGGCATCAGGAAAAATTTCTTCATAAAAAGGTTATCAGGCACTGACACAGCTGTCCAGGGAGGCAGTTGAGTCCCCATCCCTGGTGGTATTTAAAAAATGGGTAGATGAGGTGCTCAGGGATCTGGTTTAGTAGTGGACAGGTACGGTTGGACTCGATGAATTCAACTGTCTTTTCCAACCAAACAATTCTGTGATTCTATGACACCTAACATGAGCTGGATTGCTCGATGCTTTCTTACTTTTCTTTGAGTTATACAGCTTTGTACTATGCAAGAATAACAGAAGAGCCATTATTATAAATCACAGGGTATGAGAAGCTTCAAAAGGAAGAAAATGTATACATCACGGATTTATTATGCAGTATCTTGGCTACCTAACATGGCACAAACCACTTCAAATTACTATAAATCATATCTGGGAACTAGGCTTTGGGTCCCTGGCTTACAAACACCTTAAGTTTATAAGACACCTTGAGACGATTGATAAAAATCACTGATTTCAGTGAGGTCTGCATTTCCATTTGGATCTCTTCTCCCCAGTTTCATCAGCTGCTACTCTGTCACAACCCATAGAGAAAAAATGTAAAGAACTCATAACCTATCTTTGCATCAACTTTCAGTAAGAAAAAAATGTTATTGTGCACCTTCTTGCTCAAAGATCTAGAGATGAAAAAAATGTTATTTTTCGATGATGGCAGAAGAAATAAAGGGATGTGTGTGCAGGGCTCTCATTCGGATGTGCAAAACTGGAGGGTGTTTTTTGTTGGCCCACACAGGGACAAATTTGGACCTGTTTTGGATCTTAGTTTTTTGCCACTTGATTTTGTTCTGAAGTAGATAGAAAGGCAGATCCATCCTCAAGAAGTCGGACAGAAGACTGAAAATCATTCAATGAATTGAAGATAGCTGACATGAAATATATATGATAAGAAGAACCAGATTTATGGCCTACTCACACCTTGGTGCCAGGCTCTTCTAGGGGTTAAAATGGCTATTTCTGTTATATAAGTAAATTAAAAAGGAGTGGTTGTTTTTCCTTAAAATGAGTGCAAGTGTTTTACAAATTTGCAGTTTCTCTGTAAGGCTGGCCCTGGCAGTTATCTTTTGGCAGTTATCAAGAGTCCTACCTTGAATAGTTTCTGGTGGAGAAAATTTGTGATTTGCATACGAAAGCACAAAGGAATATTAAAGGTACATGTTTTTAAATATAAATTTTTTTTGTTTAATGCAATCAACTGTGACAAGAGGATGACTTCGTGTATATCCAGCTTTAACCTGTGCTTCCCCAGTGTTCTAACGTACAATATGCAATTCCTCTGTTCCTGTTTTCAACTGAACAATTGTGTAGTTACTGTGTTACGCTTCATTTGTAGAATCACACGGTAACTTCTTTCAAACTGAAATGGGGAAGTGTTGATTAGTTTCTGCTCTGTCGTCACCTTTTCCTTCATGAAAACAGATAGTGCTGATGAAAGATCAGACTGAAGAGGCTGTAAACTGAACTCAAATAATTATACACTGGCTTGGTATGAATATTTGCTTATCTGCCTTGTAGAGGACAGCTTAAACCACAAGAGCAGTTCCCTCCATAAAGCTGCTCTCTCTGCAATATTTGTGCTAGTTCTATCAGGAACTGTGGTTAGTCACAGTTTCTGGAACAGTTTCCCATTATGTCAACCTTTTCCTTGGAAATCTAGGTCTTTAGTAAGTGTTCAGAAAGGATTTCTCATTGAACGTCATTAGAGTTGATTCTAGGCAGTAGAAAAGTTACAATATTCTGGGTCCAGGACTTCTGAGGTGCTAACATTGATCTGTTTATTCAAGTATTTTTATATTGCTTGTCTGAATTGTAGCATTCCTTGTCTTCTGTGTTCACATAAAAGGAAAAGCTTAGGAAGGGAATAACCTTGTTTCTGGTAATCATGGTCCAGTTTTCACTTTTTTCAACTTCCACCTGCTGATTTACTGAGGACCTTTATAGCAACCAATCTCGGAACTCATTTTCGTATTATTAGTCACATTTTCTCTGTCATAGTTATGGGCTTTTGTACCAGAATAGAAATAAATAGATCCTTAAAAATAGAAAAAAGGAAAAAGGAATTGTTCACTAGAGGAACTAGTTCATTCTAAAGGCTCTGTTGCAATAGGTTGTAGCTACATATACATGTTAAACAGTGATATAATCTGAGCGACTTAATGCAATCCTATATTTCCAGGCTTGTTTTCTAGCAGCTTTTTGTGTTATAGAGCTGTAACACGCCTTGTAGAATTTTAAAAATACAGAATTAGCTTATAATGTTAAATTACCACTGATAAGGTGTAGGTCTGGGGAGTCAAGTTCAAGCAGAAGTTCACATCCAAACATTAGTTTGTTTTGTTACAGCAGAGTTGAGTATAGGATTCTCAGATTTGGGGTTGCAACCTCAAAGTTGTAGGGGAATTAGGTGTTGTATTCTATAGCTAAGCTGTTGGATTCTAGAGGTGAGCTTTTGTCTTCTAAGTGAAAAGTTTCATGAGTGGGAAAGTCTTGATTTAGGCAGAATTGAGACCCATGAATTCAGATGACAAATAAACAAAAATAGACACATTTGATCGGTTCTCTAGGCTCTTCTGTTGCATTAATTAGATATTCATTGACTAATTTACATGTAGACAGCTTTATCAGGTTTAGATACCAACTCAAATATCTGAACTTTGAACTCAAAGCCAGCTTGGGGGTAAGGTGAAATTGCTTACACATAAGTACGTAAGGAAATCTGAGATGCAGAGTCCCAGATGACTTCCAGGTGCTTCTCCAGAAAGACACGGACATCCACCTGTTTTGTGTCATGTCTCCCTGTTCCAGTTGCTGTCTTGTGTATCTGAGTCTTTGGTGTCAAGTAGCCAGCACTATGGAGATGTAGGCAACTGGACCTTGACCCAGGTGTATGACTTCCAAAAACTTGATGCAGCTATCTAAATTGAAGCATCAAGTGTGATTTGAAAGGCACTAGAATAAACTACCTGGCCTTTAGGTGCCTGTCCAGAGGACATGAGCTTACCTTATGTCCCATTCCATATCCAGCCCCATACGTTTTAATACCCTCAAACCTTTCATATGGCAATTGCATTTCTAAAATTAAACAGGATGAACTCAACTTTCATAATCAAACCAGTTTCTAACCTGATTTAAGCCAGTTCTCTAATCTGCTTTGAGTGCAGTGTAGTGCAAACAACCAGGTAAGCTTTTAATAGAATTGCATGAGCGCAATTAGAAATGTAAGTAGCTTGATCTTTGTTGTAGCTAAGGATTTAACCTTTTCCTATAGCATGTGCTGAGCTACATGCTCCTGCAAATCTAGGCTTTTCCTGATGTACTTTATCTAAACTTAGCCTGAAATTCAATAATATGTTTCAAACAGAACAGATAGATTCACTTTCACTCATCTGTAACTTGATGTCATGATGAAAATATCTTGTTAAAGGGTTTCTGGGATCGAACCATAACCTCATGCTTGCCCTGTTCTGTCTGCACTCATGAAATGCCCCTACTGCTGTCAGTACGCTGAAATGCCTGTTGGCAAACCCACATGTAAGTATTTGTTGTTGAATCACTGAGAAGGGTTTTGTAGTAATCTCTGGATAGAGTCCCCAAAAGCAGCTCCTGCTTTGGAGAGTGTGACAAATAAGCCTCACTGAGCACCATCTGCTCTTGACTGCTGTCCCTGGATACCATGGAGAAGAGACCAGCACCTCCCTCTCCACTTCCCCTCCTCAGGAAGCTGTAGAGAGCAGTGAGATTACCCCTCAGCCTTCTTTTCTTCAAACTAAACAAATGCAGACTCCTTAGCCGCTCGCCATAGAACATGTTTTCCAGCCCTTTCACCAGCTTTGTTGTTATCCTTGGACACCTCTTGCTCTTGACATACTTAAAAAAGATTTTAGGCTGGACATTAGGAAGAATTTCTTTATGGAAAGGGTGGTCAGGGGTTGGCACAAATGCCCAGGGAGGTGGTGAAGTCGCCATCCCTGGGGGTGTTTAAAAAACAGGTGGATGAGTTCCTTAGGGGCAGGGTTTAGTGGGGAGACAGGCACAGTAGGACTCGGTGATCTCAGAGGTCTTTTCCAACCTAATGATTCTATGATTCTATGATTCTTGTTGTCTGACACAACACTGACCAGATTCAGCACTTGTAGAGCTTTGACTTCTCACGTCTTCTCCTTTCATATGTGAATCATGACTCTGCAATCTTCCTGTGAAGCGTGACCTTACTTCCACAGATCACCCAATTTCTTTTTCCTCCTGATTTCTGATAGGAGTTCCTGGTGTTCTGCCCCACTTGCTTGACTTGAGACACAATGGGATTGCCTACTCCTGTGCTGACCAGCACTCATGAGCCCCTAAGCCCTCAAAAGCAGATTCACAGTATCACAGTATCACGGTATCATGAAGTTGGAAAAGACCTTTGAGATCATTGAGTCCAACCTATGACCCAACACCTACACATACTCCTACTCGTCAACTACACCATGGCACTAAGTGCCCCATCCAATCTCTCCTTAAACACCTCCAGGGACGGTGACTCCACCACCTCCCCGGGCAGCGCGTTCCAATGGCCAGTCACCCTCTCAGTAAAGAACTTCTTCCTAATGTCCAGCCTAAACCTCCTCTGACGAAGCTCCCTAAGCAGCTTCAGGTTTGTTCTCTTGTAATCCAGGGTAACAACTCTGCTGACCTTTTTTCTTATTACACCAAAAATTTCGAACTCAATCATTTCATGATCAATGTGGCCAAGAAAGCCAACTACCATCCATCTTCCATGAGTCCTCTCTATTCACTAATAGCAAGTCTAGGAGGATAGATTTCTTACTTTGCTTATTGAATACTGGTGTCAAGACATGGTCTTCAACAAACTTCAGGAATTTGCCAGTCTTGCTTGTCACAGCAGTGTAGTATTCCTGTATAGTCTAGTATTTGGGATTCAAAACTTTCCTCATAGACCTCTAATTGTATGAGATTTTGAAGTCATTTTTCAAGACTCCAAAAGGTAATTTCTTACTTATGCAACAAATAAATATACAATTTTTTTTCCTAATTGAAACCTCATAGTTTTTGTGTGCCGTGGCTTTTTCAGCAGAAAAGTGAAGAGAGAGATGGAGAAAAATGCTAAACTAGATGCAGAATTATGTCCTGGGATTTGAATCACCTAATGATGTCATGGCTCATATATGGAGCTGATAAATTCTGAAATCTTTGTTAAAGCAACTGGACGGGAAGTCTTCTTCAGCTTCCTCACAGAAATAAATTAAAAAGTGCAATTTTTGGAAACAGGCATCATGTGTGTATTAACTTCCTTACTTCCACAGAGGACAGACAGGCAGGTTTAGGCGTGCTTACTGTGTAGATAACTGCACCAGCCACTTTCAGTGCTGCATCTACTTTGCCACTGATTCTTTTGAACTCTTTATGAATGCCTTTCGAATGGTCTTTCCCCACCTTTCTTTTCTTTTCAATGCAAGTTTGGAAGAAGAAACAATTATTAGAAATGGATGAACATTAGTGATGGGGTTTTCATACCTTTAAAAATGTGCTTGGAAAGGCAAGACTTCTTTACTGCAACCAATGTGACGTCAATATGTCATGTCAAAAAGTGGACAGAGGCAGCTCTTTTCAATCCATTAGTGGTGTTCAAGAAAGAATATGATAATAAAAAAACCCTTTCTACCTCTTTCTGCTGTCTCTTACTCATGAAAGTGCGCAATCCTGATACTTGCTCACTCCCAGTAGCGTTGCTATTGCTAACTAACCTTTACTCCTCATCTATACAAATTGTTTCAGTTTCACTTAATTGTGCACTTTACATTATGTAGTCCGCATGACTGCAGTTAGACATACTCATACCTTAAAAAAAATGAACTGCATAGGCTTGAAAAGGAAATATTTGAAGATTTTGGTTAAATGTGCTAAGTAGAAAATCTATAGGGAGCCATAGGAAACACCTCGATCTAAAAAAACCCCAATAGAAATTGCAAGAAAGAAACATCAGTAAGTTTAGAAAAATGGAGACTTTCTAGGACTGGTAGAAAATATTCATGAAAATCAACTCAATGCATATTTCTCTCAAATAAGTATTCTACTGTCAAGCCAATAAAATTGAGAACCACATTAAAATCTTTGATGCTACTTTCAATCTTAGTCTTTGTGGAAAGTTGGATGCACTCCGTAGCAACTTTACTATGTACTAACTACAGTAGCACAGACATTTGGTTTAGTTCTATCCTTATGTATTTTATTACTCATGCCTGTGCCAGAAAATACGCACACTCTGTATTCACCAAATCAAATTAATTTGGTAACTCCTATGAAGATTTTACAGCTTTTCCAAGTGTGGTTTCTTTAGAATGAATCAATGTGTTTGCTTAGTGCTTTGAACAGCTGTAATAATATTACATTCACTCTGAATCCTTATTTCATTTGCTTAGTAAGTGGGAGATGATTTTAAGATAGATGGGTCAGAAATTTCCAGAAAACTTTTATTGGAAAACTCATGGATTTATTTTTTTACCATTTTTTCAGTAACTGCCTCTTTCTTCAATATTTGCTTGCCATTTTTTTTACCATTTATTTAGGAAAAACAAAGAAACCAAATTAAAATTATTTAGGTTTGTCAGAAAAAGAGCAGTGTGTTAGAAAAGACAGATAAATAAGGAAATTTTGCTAGGAAGGCAAAGATGTAAAGATATTTCATTTTTTTTCATTAATTCTCCTATAATTTTACCAATTGTAAGATATTTTTATTCTTTATTTCCTTAGCTGTGGCAATTATTTCAAATTACACTTCTTCTTTGATGGCTTCTGGTCTGTGCGTATTTCTCCCCAGCATTTTCCTGGAGAAATAATGAGTAGCAGTGAGGGTGGAAAAACCACTCATAGGCTTATAGAATCACTCGGTTGGAAGAGACCTCTGAGATCATCGAGTCCAACTGTGCCTGTCTCCCTACTAAACCCTGTCCCTAAGGAACTCATCCACCCATTTTTTAAACACCTCCAGGGATGGTGACTCCACCCCCTCCCTGGGCAGCTGTGCCAATCCCTGATCACCCTTGCAGTGAAGAAATTCTTCCTAATGTCCAGTCTAAACCTCCCCTGGTGCAACTTGAGGCCATTTCCTCTTGTCCTATCGCTGTCACTTGTGAGCAGAGCCCAGCACCCACCCCGTCACAACCTCCTTTCAGGCAGGTGTAGACAGGGATGAGGTCTCCCCTCAGCCTCCTCTTCTCCAGGCTAAACAACCCCAACTCCCTCAATCTCTCCTTATAGGGCTTATTCTTATTCATGGTAAGAAGAGATCTACTACAAGTCTCCAATACATTCTCCGATGGTTAAGGACCTAGGACTTAGCATTTTGCCATCAGATTAATCTCTCTTGATTTTATCTGTCTACTTAGAATGAAACAGCTCATTCCTCAAAAGAGGTTGTTACTCTGCACTGGCACTAAGGATTAACTTTCATGTAATCACCTGCCCAATAGATATCTGTGGTTAAGTGAAAGGGATGTCACCCTCTGCCTGTTCTTCACCATATGCTGCTAGGATGGGCCAACCCAAGACTCTTCATGACAGATAACCATGGGGTGTAGCACAAAGTTCTGGTCAAGAAAGCATCCTCCTCCATGTTTGAATCCGAACATGACACAAGTGGAACATACGTAAAAGACTGATTTTGCAAGGCTTTCAACTGGAAGGTGGAAAACAGGTTTACACTGTAGAGAATCTATTGAGAAAAGGTCATAGAGAATCTGCACTGAATTTACTGCAACCAGGACTGCTGCCTTGGCCACAGCAAACCCATAGTTACCTTAATGAAGGTTATCTGTGTTGGAAGGAGGAGCAGAAGAGAGTCAAAGGGCTACACATTTTCTGAGTGCAGGTTGCCTGTGTGCAGCTACCACACACACAGAGGACCTCTACAGGATGTTGGCTGCACCCTTCTCAAAGTCATATAAATATAAGCACCCATATGCTCATGCGTGTGCATAAGTCTAAAAAGGTCCTGTGCAATTTTCCTGGGCCAGCTCTCCAAAGCAATCTTCAACCCTACTGCTACACCAATGTGTTCCACATCTGTTTTGAATAAGCAGTAGCATTCTCTGAAGTATATCCTGCTTTATTATTTCTTCCCTTTTTTACCGTAGTATCGTGGCTTTCTATAAGCCAATGTTACGTTGCTTGTGGAACGTTTACAGCAGCTGCTGATTTAAATTCTTGTCAAAGTCATCTAAACTCTCTTGTCAGACTGCCAGGCATGAAATTAAAAGGCAATTAACTAAATAGGCATACAATTAAAAGGAAGGCGGTTTGGTGAGAAGAGCAGAAAGTATTTTGTGTTGTGGGCCTCACTGGAAGCAGCTGCACTGACATCTGTGAGCTTGGTGTTTGATGGAGTTTGGGAGACACGGAGGAATGGTCAGGCTATGGCTGGTGTTAGCAATTGCCATGGTACCAAAAAACATTCCCAGGCACTGGATCTGTATCCTCTGTGCTGCTAAACTGCCTGAGTGGCTATTGGGTGGTTTCATTTTGAACCAAGAATTTGAATGGTTCCCAGGCGCTATTCAGGACATGTCATGGGTCAGAAACGATTCCCAACAACCAGCTTGGATGTAACCAACCTATCTTGGGAATTAAGAGAGTTTAAAAGCTTGGACATGAGCTGTTTCATGCCTGTCAGCCTCCAATTCAAAGAATGGTCTCAAGTGTATTTTATTTCCTGCCAGATATGTAGCCTTAGGTTTTAGGCTCCGTCTGAAATGCCATCTTACGTGCTTCAGTCTAGTGGTCTCATCACATCAGTTCCATGATTTCTCTTTGATCTGGTCATGTTGTTTATATCTACAGCTGGAGATGAGTCCCCAACACTGATTCATGCACTAGTCCAGCTATAGTCACGTTAGCTCTGGTCTGTCAGGCATTTTTGCAGACATTATCTCCTCTACAGGCCTCAGAATGGGAGACTGAGTTGGAATAAAAACCTTATTTTATAAAAATTCTTCCTACCACAGATAGAGGAGATGACTCACAGGCCACAGAGGATAAGGCAACCCATTTGTGAAATCTGGGGAACTTTTCATTTCCTGATGAGAAATGAAAATTACATAAATTACATTTTATTTTAGGAAGTTTTCTTTGTTTTCCAAAGTATTTTGCTGACCACCATAATTTTTGGCAAAGTGCTGTTAAGGCACAAGTCCAGTGAAATCCTGGATGACTCCCTAGTGGCTCATGGGAGACCGCGGTGAAGTGTGGCTGCAGTATGTGGGATTTCAGTGGACTGTCTCTCTAAAATGGTACAAACAAGTTGGACAGCCCAAGGGAAACAGTGGTTGTCACAACTTTAAGAAGATTGCTGATTGATTGTTATCTTCAAATTTTTTGACAGAAGAGGTTCTGGGTCCCGTTGGTCCCTGGTTTTGCAGTTGAAGCAGCAAGCCTGCAAAGAGAGACAAGTTGTCCCAGCTCAGTAATGGAGTTAAGGTTTAGCAATTCTGCTGCAAACTTGAGCTGAAACGGCTCCAAGCAATCATTGGCCACCCTCTTCTAAGTGGTAATTTGCTGCTTTCACAGAAAAGACATCCATCCATCTTCATCCTCTCCAACCTCCGAAGTGTCTGCTCAGAATCAAACTGTTGCCTTGATTTCAAAGCACTCCTTGTGATGGTGAATGATCACTTGACCCACAGGTCAGATACTATTATCTCTCAGGGTGTTTTTCTAGTCAAGGAACTGTAATCTTTTTAAGGCAGAATCTTCCCCTACATAAAGAGGAACTTATGGCTGACTTCAGTGCAGTCATAATTTAACTTTTTTGGAGGAAAACCAGAGTTTGTCTCCTTTATCACAGCTAGACGCCAAAATCTTAAGAAAACACACAGTTTTCTTCTCTTCCACAAGCAAACAAAGAAACTCAGGCTTCAGTTATTCCAAACATTGAGAAACTGGAAAACAAATAACTGTGAAAAATACCTAGAAGTTATCTCTTGATTCAGGACTAGTACATTGGATGACAAAGGGAGTGTAAACCTTACCCATCTCTGAAGAAGATAATTACTTTTCCCAGCACTGTAACAACATCAAAAGAGGCAGAAACTGCCTGCGATTCTTTAATTTGTTCTTTACGAGTTCTACAGAATGTACCGTACAATGCTTGAATCCCTTTTGCATCATCCTTTGGCAAACAAGGAAGTCAGGCACAAACACCAGGAGGTCCACATGGATAAACAAGGAACTCCTGGACAAACACAAAAAGGAAGGGTGCAGAGGGTGGATGTGAGGGCAGGTAGCCCAGGAGGAATACAGAGAACCTGTCTGAGCAGCCAAGGATCAGGTTAAAAAAGCTAAAGCCCTGATGGAATTGAATCTGGCCAAGGACAACAAGGGCAACAAGAAAAGCTTTTACAGATATGTCAATGATAAAAGGAACACTAGGGAGAATATAGACCCTTTTCACAAGGAAACAAGAGACCTGGTGACCCAGGATATGGAGAAGGCTGAGGTACTCAAAGACTTTTTTGCCTCAGTCTTCACTGTCAAGGGCTCAAGCCACACTGCCCAAGCTGCAGATGGCGAAGGCAGGGACTGAGACAACAAAGAGCTGCCCACTGTAGAAGAAGATCAGGTGCGAGACCATCTAAGGAACTCGAAGGTACACAAGTTTGTGGGACCTAATGAGATGTATCAGTGGGTCCTGAGGGAACTGTTGGAAGAAGTTGCTAAACCACTACCCATCATATTGGAGAAGTCCTGGCAGTCTGGTGAAGTTCTGGAAAAAAGGAAATATAACCCCCATTTTTAAAAAAGGAAAAAAGGAAGACGCAGGGAACTACAGTAGATCATGGAGCAGATCCTCCTGGAAATAATACTGAGGCATGTGGAAAACAAGGTGGTGAGAATCAGTATGGCTTCACTAAGAATGAATTGTGCTTGATGAATTTGGTAGCCTTCTATGATGGTGCCACAGGTTTGGTGGGTAATAGAAGAGTAACCAACATCATCTACCTGGACTTGTGCAATGTCCCACGTGACATTCCGGTCTCTGTATTGATGGATGGACTGCTCAGTGGATGAGGAGTTGGCTGGATGGTCGTACTCAGAGTTGTAGTCAACAGCTCAATGTCCAAGTGGAGACAGCTGACGAGTGGTGTTCCTTGAGGGTTGGTATTGGACCAACATCGTTTAACATCTTTGTCAGAGACGTGTATGGTGGGATTGAGGGCACCCTCAGCAAGTGTGCCAATGACACCATGTTGTGTGGTGCAGTCGACACGCTGGAGGGAAGGGATACCATCCAGAGGGACTTTGACAGGCTTGAGAGATGAGCCT
The DNA here is from genome assembly GCA_033558235.1 of Neomorphus geoffroyi. Classification (NCBI taxonomy): domain Eukaryota; kingdom Metazoa; phylum Chordata; class Aves; order Cuculiformes; family Neomorphidae; genus Neomorphus; species Neomorphus geoffroyi. The sequence goes on from JAUMJM010000017.1 coordinate 16,209,357, forward strand.
GTGCAAAACTCATAAAGTTCAACAAGGTCAAGTACAAGATCCTGCACCAGGATCAGGGCAGTTGCAAGCACAAATACAGGCTGGGTGGAGAATGGACTGAGAGTATCCCTGAGAAGGACTTGCGGGTTCTGGAGGATAAGCTCAACATGAGCCAGCAATGTGCGCTTGCAGGCCAGAAAGCCAACTGTATCCTGGGCTGCAAAGAAAGAATTGTGGCCAGCACGTCAAGGGAGATGATTCTGCCCCTCTGCTGTGCTCTCATGAGACCTCACCTGGAATACTGCATTCAGTTCTGGAGTCCTCAGTACAGGAAGGATATGACACATGCCTGCTAGAATGAGTCCAGAGGAGGCCACAAAGATGATGAAAGGTCTAGAACACCTCTGCTGTGCAGACAGACTGGGAGAGTTGGAGTTGTTCAGCCTGGAGAACAGAAGGCTCTGGGAATATCTTGTAGCAGCCTTCCAGTACCTGAAGGGGCTACAGGAAAGCTGGGGAGGGACTTTTTACAAGAGCATGTAGTGACAGGATGAGGGGGAATGGCTTTAAATTGGAAGGAGGAAGATTTAGATCAGACATTAGGAAGAAATTCTTCATGGTGAGGGTGGTGAGACCCTGGCACAGGTTGCCCAGGGAAGCTGTGGTTGCCCCCTCCCTAGAGGTGTTCAAAGGATGGGACCTTGATCAGCCTGGTCTGGTGGGAGGTGTCCCTGCCCATGGCAGGGGGATTAGAAGTAGATGATCTTGGAGGTCCATTCCAACACGAACCATTCTATGATTCCATGAAAGAGCAGACACTGACATAGTCATATCACTGTACTAATAAAATAAATAAGTTTGGAATTGTTCTCCTCTCATCCAGAGAAGGGCAATGAGGCTGGTGAGAGGGATGGAGAACAATCCCTACTGAGGGAAATGGGGTTGTTTAGCTTGGAGAACAGAAGGCTGAGAGGAGACCCCATCACTGTCTACAACTGCCTGAAAGGAGGCTGTGACGGGGTGGGTGCTGGGCTCTTCTCACAAGTGACAGCAATAGGACGAGAGGAAATGGCCACATGTTGTGCCAGGGGAGATTTAGACTGGACATCAGGAAGAATTTCTTCACGGAAAGAGGGGTCAGGGATTGGCACAGCTGCCCAGGGAGGTGGTGGAGTCGCCATCCCTGGAGGTGTTTAAAAGACGGGTGGATGAGTTTCTTAGGGACATGGTTTAGTGGGGAGACAGGCACGGTTGGACTCGATGATCTCAGAGGTCTCTTCCAACCTAGTGATTCTATGATTCTATTATCTAAAATTATCTTTCAAAATAGGGCAAGTATGTGTAGATTGCTTCTTCAGAAATGTCTCTGAACTGTACTGACTCCTGAATTATGTCCAAATGCTAGTTTGTCCAGTACAGAGCTGTGCCAGGGACCAAGTTAATAAAGTAACAGTACAGGTTATTACTTCCCTGATGCTGCTTGATTTACTCTGCTGAAGGCAAGGAATCTGTATATCCCACAGGCATTTCATGATTTTCCACCTTTAATATTGCAAGCTGGTAAATATTCCAGCACTGATCTTTCAAATACCTTCAGGATGGGTTTATTAAGCCAGCAATTGCTCATATTAAGGTTATGTGGCCGCTTGTCACACAACAGGGAAACTGTTATCCCTTGGATCCTTAGCAAAGGCATAACAATAAGCAACATAACGAATTTCTCTGTATTTGCTGATCCTAAGTTGCCAGCAGTAAAAACTATGGACTGTGTTATTTTATTAAATTATTTTCATAGATAACGATGGATTTAATTGTGTTCTCTCTCCTTCTACTACATGGATAGGTCAGAAATAACTCTTTCAGAAGCTGTTGAGTTAGTCCAGTTTTGAAAGGGTAAGTTTAGATACATGTTTCAAAGACTTTGCTTGGGATTAAGGTTCATCAGTCTGTTCATGTAGTATTTGGCTCCCAAACTGACCTCAAATTTATCTCCTAATGTAGGATTTCACGTTCCACACTTCTACATTTTTGAACTGACATCCCACATCTTTATGCTGTTTCTCCCCAGGTAGCTCAGGAGTAAGGAGGAAGATTTAAATTAGACATTAGGAAGAAATTCTTCACGCTGAGGGTGGTGAGGCACTGGCACAGGTTGCCCAGGGAAGCTGTGGATGCCCCCTACCTGGAGGTGTTCAAGGCCAGCTTGGATGGGGTTTTGATTAGCCTGGTCTGGTGGGAGGTGTCCCCACTCATGGCAGGAAGTTGGAACTGGATGATCTTTGAGGTCGCTTCCAACGCAAACCATTCTATGATTCTGTGACTCCGTGATCTCTGGTTGTATATTTTAAGGATCATTTCATAGAAAGTCCTTGAATCTGCAAAATTTAGAAGCTGAACCATGTACAATTTATAAGATGAATAGGGTACAATTTGTTTTCATGGTCCGCTTCTCTGTGCTGTCAAAATGACCCCTCCTAATCCTTCACTGGGACATAAGCAGGTGCCAGGGTTCCACACTGGCCATCGAAGGGATAAAAGACATAATGACATTGCAAATATTAGCAGAAGAAAGAGAAAGAGACCTTCATCACATAGGTTTTCAGAAGCTATATCCTTAATGAATAGCGAGGTGCTTCTTGGAAGTAAAGATAACCTTGCACCAGCCTAGGAAGCAGACACTGAGCTTTTCAAAGCTGTGACCATGAACAGCAACTGGGCCCCTCACTTCAGGAAGGACACTGAGGGGCTGGAGCGCGTCCAGAGAAGGCAACGAGGCTGGGGAGAGGGATGCAGAGTGAGCCCTATGAGGAGAGACTGAGGGAGCTGGGGTTGTTTAGCTTGGAGAAGAGGAGGCTGAGGGGAGACCTCATCCCTGTCTACACCTGCCTGAAAGGAGGTTGTGACGGGGTGGGTGCTGGGCTCTGCTCACAAGTGACAGCGACGGGACGAGAGGAAATGGCCACAAGTTGCACCAGGGGAGGTTTAGGCTGGACATTAGGAAGAATTTCTTTACTGAAAGAGTGGTCAGGGATTGGCACAGCTGCCCAGGGAGGTGGTGGAGTCGCCATCCCTGGAGGTGTTTAAAAAACGGGTGGATGAGTTTCTTAGGGAGAGGGTTTAGTGGGGAGACAGGCACGGTTGGACTCGATGATCTCAGAGGTCTCTTCCAGCCTTCTGATTCTGTGATTCTATGAAAGATACTGGTGAAAAGGAATAATTTAGACAGTTTTGGCAAGGCAACTGGAGATCAGATTTATAAAGGAGGTCTTATTCCCAGTAGCGGTAGTGCAAACCCAGTGATTCACATCCACTTACAGAATTCAGCTGAAGGGATAAGGCTGTGTAGTGCCATGAATAACGTTGTTCTGATGCAATTTAAAGCCTCTTTCTCATCCTAAGTAAATAACTCGTGATTTCAGTGTTTTATGCATTCTGTGCCATATCTTTGCCTCCATACTTAGGAAGGGATAAATCTGACATCTGCTTGGGTTTTAATATTGTTCACTGTGATCAAAAATCATTCACATCATTGCACTTTACACAGAGTACTGGAAGAGAATGAAGTTGTCTGAAGCACTTTTGTTTTTCTGTGAACATGGACAGAGCAATCAGATTAAACTGGTGTCATCACTGAACACAGAGTTTGTCCCGTGGGATGATGAAAATGAGAAGATTTTTTTCCCTGTACTTCTACAGAGAACATCGTCGTTTCCCTCTCCTTCCCCTTTCCAGCTCTTGTCCTGGAAAGTTGTGACCATGAGGACACAGGAGCAGGATTTACAGTCCAAGGCTGGTCCTTCTGTTGAGTACCAGGATGTGGTCCAGTGCTGTTTTCCTAGATCTGATCTTTGAACAAGGCCCCTTAACTTGCTGTGGAGACTATTCATCAACTCCATATCGTGACATATAGGATGTACCAAATCTCCTTTTCTTCACAGTATCCAGCTTGCCAGCTTGCTTGGATGTCAACATAGCGTGATATCTCACCACCAAGACCCACAGTTAGTGTACTCGAGCTGTGAGCTCAAGGCTGAAAGGCAAACCCATTGAGCCAGTTGACTTCTAAGTACAGGTATGTCTGTAACGACCTAAGGAACTAGACCTGACAATTTAAATTTAGTTTGTATGATTTTAATTTGCATTGAGTAAACTCTGTGTCTCACTTCTCCACCATTATTTAGTGCTATCATTATGGTTACTCTTCAAAGTTGCTCTAATGAATCAGGGATCATTTTGAACACTGCTTTAAAAAATGTGTGAAAGCAGGAAGAAAAAAGTGTCTTCAGGAGATTTTCTGTATTTTTGTGTGTCACAACAGTGTGATTTGTCCTAGAAATCCAGTAATTTAATACTGCCAGATGCTAAAGATCAATAAAGTTACCTTTTTCCCAGCCATTCCCCTTACCCTGTGCAATAATTTCCTCTTAATTCATGTCAGCCACATTCATAAGTTTGCGGGGACTAGCTGGGCCCTTTCACAGTCTGACATCTAGTGGCAGTGTTGTGTAATATTAATGAGACAAAAAATAAAGCCAGAGAAAGTCAGAAGTGGCATAGCATGGGAAGATTTTAGCCATGAACATATCATGAGATCATTTCATTTTGTGACAGCCAGCCTATGTATTTAAATGTGTAGTCTTCTTAATGTAATGCAATGCACTTAGTGGTGCAGTGTGTGCTTCTCATGAAAACAGATGAAGGATTGTGCATTTGGGCTTGCATTGTACGCTTTTATCACAGGATCCCAGTATCATAAGGTTGGAAAAGACCTTTGACATCATCGAGTCCAACCTATGACCCAACACCTACACCTACTCCTACTCGTCAACTACACCATGGCACTAAGAGCCTCATCCAATCTCTCCCTAAACACCTCCAGGGACGGTGACTCCACCACCTCCCCAGGCAGCGCATTCCAATGGCCAATCACCCTCTCAGTAAAGAACTTCTTCCTAATGTCAAGCCTAAACATAACATAGTCTTCATAGTTTATAACATAGTCTTCCCTTAATTGTAAGTACTAGTAGTTTCTGGCAAAATCATAGAAACTCAATATAAAGTCCTCACCGAATTTATCACGGAGATAAAAGATTTGAAATACAAATAAGAGACAACATAGGCAAAAATTTAAAAAATGTTAACGATCCTTTTAAATCGTCCAGGTGATGCCTACTCATTTCAAAGCCAGAAAACCTACAGCTCCTCTACTGTGGATTCATGTATTCTTTTCCTATTTGGGCACTCCTGGAAAAAGCTGGTAGTTTGCCATGTCAGGAGCCCCACATTATGATCTTTGAGTCATGTTAATAGTGCTGCAGTTAAGATTCCTTGTCACCTGAACACCTAGGAGTGCCTGCATGTCTGTAAGATTCCTTGTCATGGAGCTGCTGCCGTCTCCACATCCTGGCACCTTCCTTTTGAAGGATCCAAGGGTTGGAGCACCTCTGCTGCGAGAGAGTTGGGGTTGTTGAGCCTGGAGAAGAGAAGGCTGTGGGGACACCTTAGAGCAGCCTCCCAGTACCTTAAGGGGCTACAGGAAAGATAGGGAGGAACTTTTTACAAGGGCCTGGAGTGATAGGACAAGGGGGAATGGCTTTAAATTGGAAGAGGGAAGTTTTAGATTAGACATTAGGAAGAAATTCTTCAGGATGGTGAGACACTGTCACAGGTTGCCCAGGGAAGCTGTTGAAATGTTGAAGACCAGGTTGGATGGGGCCTTAAGCAGCCTGGTCTGGTGGGAGGTGTCCTTGCCCACGGCAGGGGGGTTGGAACTGGATGATCTTTAAGGTCCCTTCCAACCCAAACCATTCTACGACTCTATGATTCTTATGCACATAATACTTGTCAAGGTACTCCTGAAAATCCAGAAAAATTCAAGCAAATGTTGCTCATTGACATGTCAATGTTTCGATTGATGTAAATGAAGTATTTTCAACAATTTGTATTTTATAAAATGCCAATTAACAAAACAATGTAGCCGAACATACGGTTAATAGAAAAATTCTGACAAGGAAAACTGGGCACTTATTGGCATAAAGAGAGCATAGTTGGTTACACTGAAATTATGTCTTATGTGAAATTAAATTTCACAGTATCACAGTATCACAGTATCACAGTATCATAAGGTTGGAAAAGACCTTTGAGATCATCGAGTCCAACCTATGACCCAACACCTACACCTACTCCTACTCGTCAACTACACCATGGCACTAAGAGCCTCATCCAATCTCTCCCTAAACACCTCCAGGGACGGTGACTCCACCACCTCCCCGGGCAGCGCATTCCAATGGCCAATCACCCTCTCAGTAAAGAACTTCTTCCTAATGTCAAGCCTAAACCTCCCCTGGCAAAGCTTGAGACCGTGTCCTCTCATTCTGTCACCAGTCGCCTGAGAGAAGAGTCCAACTCTTGCCTGACTACAACCTCCTTTTAGGCAGTTGTAGAGAGCAATAAGGTCTCCCCTGAGCCTCCTCTTCTCCAGGCTAAACAATCCCAGCTCCCTGGATTATTTATTATTATTATTTCAATTCAGAATAAAAGAAAATTTTTGGTTTGGAGTTTTCTATGGTACCAAACATTCAGGTTTTGTCACATTTAATTTATTTGCATAAGCTTTCTCTAAGGTAAATAGAAATTTGGCAAAGAAGTCTAAACCATAACTTTGTTCTAGTCTGTAGAGTGATTACTACATTACTATTATCGAGAGGACTCTCATCAAGCCTGAGATGACACCAAGATGAGTGGTGCAATTGACGTGCCTGAGGGATAGGAAGCCATCCAGAGAGACCTGGACAAGCTTGAGAAGTGGCCCCATGTGAACTTCATGAGCTTCAACAATGCTAAATGCAAGGTCCTACACCTGGGTCAGGGCAGCCCCCAGTATCAATATAGGCTGGGGAACAAAGGGATTGAGAGCTGCCCTGCGGAGAAGGATATCAGGCAGGGGTTGGTCTCTTTTCTCGGGTGACCAGCGACAGAACAAGAGGACACGGTCTCAAGCTTCGCCAGGGGAGGTTTAGGCTTGACATTAGGAAGAAGTTCTTTACTGCGAGGGTAATTGGCCATTGGAATGCGCTGCCCGGGGAGGTGGTGGAGTCACCGTCCCTGGAGGTGTTTAAGGAGAGATTGGATGAGGCACTTAGTGCCACGGTGTAGTTGACAAGTAGGAGTAGGAGTAGGTGTAGGTGTTGGGTCATAGGTTGGACTCAATGATCTCAAAGGTCTTTTCCAACCTTATGATACTGTGATACTGTGATATCAGGGTTTTGGTGCATGAGAAGTTGAATATCAGTCAGTAATGTGCACTCACAGCCCAGAAAGCCAACTGTAACCTGGACTGCATCGAAAGAAGCGTGGTCAGCGGTTCAAGGGAGGTGGATCTGGCCCTCTGTTCTGCTGAAAACCCACCTGGAGCCCTCAGCACAGGAAGGACATGGACCTCTTGGAGGACCTCAAAAATTATCAGAGGGATGGAACACCTCTCCTGTGCGGAAAGGCTGAGAGTTTGGGTTGTTCAGCCTGAGTAAGAGCAGGCTCCAGTGAGCCTAAGATCTTAATCTCTTCATCAGATAACATGATGCTGGCAAGTCCATCTGTCAGCTAGGTGGTTGTACAGATAAATGGTTTATTGTTGCTACTGGAGGATGACGAACTTGATAAGAGACACAACTAGGAACTGCTCTGTCTTACATGCTGGTGGCAGGCAGCTGTGCTGTGTTATAGAATATTGACACTAGGACCAGTTTCTTCAGCCTACAAAAAGAAGCAGCCTGGTATTTCTCTTACAATTCTAATAATAAAGCTTTATTGCACTGAAAATGAGATGAGGAGAGCCTTTCTACAAGTGTCTGTGTTTAGATATCCATGCCCATGCCCCTGTCACACATCTTCAGGACCTCGTCTGCAGCAATCCTCAGTGCCTCCTTTGTCACCTTCATGCTTTCCTGGTAACGTGGGTTAGATTTGCAGTGAAAAACAGAAAATTAATCTACACCAATTGAGTGTTCATCATTGCAATAGTTAAATATTAATGAAGAGATTAGTCATTAATTGAGTTGGATATGAAGTCTGCAAAGTGCAAGGGGACAAGGATATCAGCCATCTGCTGGTTATAACCAACACAATTACGCTTTGTGTGCTTGCAGAGACAAAAATGCTGACGTTTCACTTTTCAGCCTTACGTGCTGATTTTTGGGAGAGCAGCGCCTCTGTTTTGCAGTTCTTGAATTGCATGGATGACAAGCAGTAGCTACAGCTGTCTAGACAACACTTGGAATTACTCCATCTAATTAGACTGTGGAGAATGTGTTTGTTAATGTATCTCAAGACTGATCATGACCCTGGGAACTCTAATGTTACAGAAATCTTCATGGAGACCCTGTAATTTGTTTTGTCAGTGGCACGATTTCTTCTGCCGTTTTTCTGGAGATTAAGTATGGTGGAGGGTGGGCTCTACAGGGGATTTTGAAGAGTATCTTTCAAATCAACACATACCTTGGTCAAAATCAAGACAATTCTGAAGTTCAGCCAGGTTTCTCCCGAAAGAGCGCAGGCTTGGTGGGAAGGGGGAATAAGTGCTGAATGGTGTTGAGCTGGGGCTTGCTGGACTGGGCTGCTGGGACACAGATGCTTCTGCCTGGGGTGGTGAGGAAAACCCAGCTGCTCTGCTTTCTCCTACCCTAGCCAAGGCAGAGGAAAGGGCCTGACGTTGTGTTACGAGTGTACTTTTCATGCTTTGGAAATTATAAGAGTTATTTATTTAAATGTGAAACTCCGAGATCCAGCATTTAAGAGCCAAAAAAAAAAAAACCCCGGTTGGATGAGGAGTAATGCAGAAGAGCAAGGACTCAGTCCATGAATGAAGAAGATCACATCTCGGACCCAGTAATAACTGCTAGAGAGCAGTCTGATAAGCTAGGAGGAATGGCCACTTGAATTTGGAAAATGCGTAGAGATCCCTGAGTAGGTTCCTTACACAGATTTCGGTGAGCACCTTCTTTTGTCTTTGGCTCTGTTCCCTTCTGTGTAAAACTGAGCAACCTTTTGATTTTCCAGGAGAGTAATGAGACGATTCAGATAGCACTTCCACACTTGGATAATGACACGATGTTATTCTGGCTTTAATTTTAGACAGAGAACCTTGAAACGAAGAAAGAGTCTAATTTTGGACAGAGAGCCTTGAAACGAAGCTGTGGGATTTCCGACCCACGTGATGTAGTCACACTGCCTGACTGTGTGTGCAGGCTTCAGGTCTCCTTATTTCTCCTCTTAGTGTGTATTTGTTTTACCTGATTCGCACCTATATGTTACAGTAAACATTTACTCCTGCCAGAAACTGTAGGGTCATGTTGCTGCAAAAATACCTTTGATTTTGTAATTTCTAAGTAAATAGGAAGGGTGCAGTTGAATGAAGGCTTACACACTACATCAACTCAGGTAATTTTGATTACCACCAGTGAACATAAACACACAGCTTTGTCAGGGAAAGCTGTCCAGCCTGGTTATTCATCTGTTACACAGTTACAGTTACAGTTTTATAACTGCTGCTGAGAGAAACATTATCCAAGGACTAAATTGATCTTTTTTTATAGCTTCCTGCTGTTAGCTACACAGAGACAAAGCATTCAGCAGAGACTTTGGACTGACTTCTGGTGTTAAAAATCTTTCGTTTGGCCACAATGTTTCAATGAGTCCAAAGGACCGTTCTTCGGTCTGAATTCAGATCTCTCCGTTAGGCACATGGGCAGCTGCAACAGAGCCCTCCAGATGTGGGAAGGGACAGATCTCTATAGCCAAGTCTCCATGGGACAACTCTCTCTGGGGATAGCTCACTGTGGGACAACTATTCCACAGCCAACTCTCCATGGGGACAACTCTCCATGGACAAATCTCTGTGGGGACAACTCTCCATAGGGACAACTGTCCATAGGACAAATCTCTGTGGGAACGACTCACCAGGGGGGAAAAATGTCCATGGGAAGCCATGAGAGTTGGAGTTATTCTTAGGATCAGGCTTAGGGTTAGGGTTAGAGTTGTCCCAGCTAAGAGTTGTCCCACAGAAAGCTGGCCATGGAAAGTTGTCCTAGACCACCCAGACAGCTTTTTCCATCAGGAATCTGGTTGTTGTCACCACAAACTGTTCCACAAACTGAAACTATGCATGGCAAGTGAAGGCCATGAGGAGGCTGGCTTCAAACCCACGCTGCTCTGAATCAAAATGTTAAAGTACATTCCGTTTTCTAGGTATGTTTGTCGTAATGTGAAAGTCTAATTCCCTTGTTGCCTTCCCCAAATAGATGCTCTTAGAAACAGAATCTTTACTCCTGCCTGTTGTCAATACGTTCTCTAAGTTCAGGACCCTTTTTCCATGAGTGTTTTGTTTCATATTCACTTCAAATCTTAAAGAATGGAGTCATGATGGTCAAATCCACCCCAAATTGAAGAGATTTATATTTTTCTGATGGTTAAGTATCTTTACAGGTTGAGATCTAGCTAGGAGGACACAAGGGTGGGAATTGGATAACTAGAGCTTGGACTTCACAGTCTAAAGAAATTCTTACCAAAATACCGTGTGTACAAATAAATCCCGCAGCATAATTATAAATGCATGAATGACCTCTATATTTCCCTTGGGTCAATTTGCATTTTATTTAGCCTTCTGCCTTTTAATAACACTGATTCATAAAATAACGACCTCCTATAATCTGCACCTGAGGATAATCTTTGCAGAACCAGAGGCAGAAGCATTTGTAGAATAGGAGGTTAAGGTCTGGGAACAAGAGTTGAGGGCGATGCAAGGGGAAGGAAGATGGGGGAGTCCGTTCTTGTTTCATGCTGAGATCATTTTGAATGTAGCAGTGCGAGTGCATGTTTCTTCAGTCAAGTCCTTCAGGATTGACCATACATTGTATGAACTTTGTTATGGCGGTACAGGTCTATGGTCAGAATGAGCACAGATGTCTTCATTAGGACTCTGACTGAGCAAGCGATTTCAAAAGTAGCGTTACTTAAACACCTCTTTGGCCTGAGCTTGAAGGCTTTGCTGAATCAGCACTTTCTCCTCTAATTAAGGCCTGTCTCTAACTCCTGATGTACACAAGCTACACTGTAATCCTGGAAATGAGGAAAGAGTTTATCACTCTTTGGAACGGAAAAGACATCTTTAATAATAGCCATTCTCTTTCCATATTCTATACTGGTTAAAATGCATCCCTAGGTGGTGTTTCTGTACATCTAAGTAAATAAATATTCATTAACTTGAATAATTTTGCTCCAGAAGACACCTGTTTGCTCTCCTCCTGAGACCAGTGTAACCTTTTCTTGCTCCCTCAAACAAAGCTTATTCCTTTGAGTCTGGTTTGTTCACCATGATGTTGTTTGCAGTAATATCAAGTGATAAAAACACTGTTCAGCTGCTTGGAAAAAATATAATAACCCAACCTGTATTGCACCACAATTTAAAGAAAATTTCATATATTTATTATATAAATAATTTCCTCTGTAATCTTGAGTGAAAATTAAAAGATTGACTTTCCTCAAGACAAGGGATTTATGTAAATTATAAAACAATGTTTCACCTGAGAAAAGAAGGGAGCACAGAGTAATTATGCCACTTCTGTAGGTTTTGAAGATAGTGGAACTTGCTCGTGTTACAAAGAACTGAATAACCTCCTTGATGATTCAATGATTATACTTCTGTTGCAGCTAAAATTACAATTGTATTACACACTGAGCAGAGTGTGTGTGAAAGAATAATTTGTGTTATAAAAGTATTCAAGGTAGCCTGAAACATCGCTAAAGATAAATATGCATAAATATTTTTATTATACACATACGTTTGAAAAGCTTTTCCAGCGCTTTTCCCAAACTATTTTTTTCGTCTTTATTACCAAGTTCTTCTGTTTAATAATGACAATAACTGTATGTCTGCAAGCTATTTTTTTAAAAATACCTTAATTTTAAAATATTGATTTTTTTCATCTTAACCAATCTAAGGTTTGGCAGTTTTTACCACCTCCCATTGTTGCTGACAATGTAGCAGATTCAGTCCTTCAGGATATATTTTCTAGTGTTCCATCAATGTTCTTCTCTATCTTTTCTCTTTGATGATTTTGAATTACCAGCAATATCACACAGTATCACAGTATCATAAGGTTGGAAAAGACCTTTGAGATCATCGAGGCCAACCTATGACCCAACACCTACACCTACTCCTACTTGTCAACCACACCATGGCACTAAGAGCCTCATCCAATCTCTCCTTAAATATGGCTCACTTTATTTAATTTAAATTATACCACTAATAGATACAAAAAAGCATTTTTCATTTTCAAAACTAAGTATTTCCCCTTGCATGTACTGTCTGCTAGAAGTCCAGATTAGAGGTGCAAGCAACACAGCTATGCAAACAAATGTGGTGGAGATAACATTTTCTTGAAAGTGCTTTCACATGCACCCTATTTACATTACACATTGCCCCAAACCAATAGCAAGCAGCTTTATAAGTGCTTCTAAGAAGCAAAGGAAAGTAATAAACCTGGAAACAAAGGTAAAAGTGATAAAGCAACACGAGGAAGGAAAAAGTGTTCTTAAAAATGGCCATGATTTTCTGAGAAAAGAAATTGTGCAGTGCAATACAGTATTTAGTAATTTATTAAATTTATATAAATTATTTTGAAGGCATCCTCTACTGTTACGGCATTGAGTTGTCTTAACTCCTCTGCCTCACTTGACAAGACAAGATATGATAGGAAACTTCAGCTCTGGGATGTAGTTGGTAAGTACAGTACATCATCATCATTATTATTATTATTATTATCATCATAATTATCATTATTATTATTGTTGTTATTATTGTTATTATTGTTCTTGTTAATATTATGATTAATGTATCGCTGTATTTCAATAATTATTAATAATCTACATGGAATATATATTCTGCTAATGTTGGGTTAGGTTACTTGAGGTTAGGTTAATTTACAGTAGGTTGTGTCAGGTCAGGTGTGTATGTCCACTTGCTTAATCATAGAATCATGGAAAAATAGAATACTTTGGGTTAGAAGGGACCTTTAAAGCACATTTAGTCCAACCTCCCAGCAAGAAGCAAAAATCAACTAGCGATGCCCTGGCTGGAACCGTATGCTGTTGTTAAGCAAGGTATGACAGTATTTCTTTCTTTAAAATATATTCATGCAAACTACTATTTAGAAAATTGTGAGCTGCATAACTACACAATCAAAATTAAGAACCTGAGTGAAGATCTAAACCAAAGTGGATGCTGGGGCAGCTGCGGCAACGACTGGGTGGCCGCTGTGGTGTCCACTGGGTGGCAGCTGGGGACTGCGTGTGCTGTGCTCTGCAATTTGAGGTCCTGGCCTGTGCTAATCTGTGTTCTCAGCAGCTGCTCCAAAATTAAACACAGCCCTCACCAGTCACTTAATATATCAAAAGTCTGAGTTACCCATCCCTTTAAAGAGCTCCTGTTACCCTTTTATCCAGTCACCGTGTGTTGCTCGGTTATGTGGAGGCTGTATTGGCCTCAATCCTACAAGCAGCATTTGTTCATAAAGTACACATTAAAACAAGTACACAAGGCATTTCACAGCATCACACACAGTATCACAGTATCATAAGGTTGAAAAAGACCTTTGAGATCATCGAGTCCAACCTATGACCCAACACCTACTCCTACTTGTCAACTACACCATGTCACTAAGAGCCTCATCCAATCTCTCCTTGAACACCTCCAGGGACGGTGACTCCACCACCTCCCTGGGCACCTCATTCCAGTGACCAATCACCCTTTCAGTGAAGAGCTCCTTCCTAATGTCAAGCCTAAACCTCCCCTGTGCAGCTGATGAGATCCCCTACACCTGTAGCTCCTGCAGGCTGCACAGACCCACACGCACCTGTGGGCAAGGCACTTTTATGGGAGCAAATAAAACCACACACACACACATCTATCTCTATTCACTTATTGCAAGGTAGTAAGGCACGGTGTTTGCAGGGGATAAAAGCATATGAAGAACATATGCATGAGGAAAAAACACAACAGACAACCTCCAAGTCCCCAAATGATTGATTTAATAAGTGCAGCAAACCATGAAAAAGTGATTCACAGCCAGAATTACAGAACCCTCCTTTCCTGAATGAGACCTCAGAGCGGCCTTCCAAGTACCTGAGGGGCCTACAAGACAGCGTGGGATGGACTTTTTACAAGGGCGGGTAGTGACAGGGTGAGGGGGAATGGCTTTAAATTGGAAGGAGGAAGATTTAGATCAGACATTAGGAAGAAATTCTTCACACTGAGGGTGGTGCGACCCTGGCACAGGTTGCCCAGGGAAGCTGTGGCTGCCCCCTCCCTGGAGGTGTTGAAGGCCAGGCTGAATGGGACCTTGATCAGCCTGGTCTGATGGGAGATTTCCCAGACCATGGCAGGGGGGTTGGAACTGGATGATCTTTAAGGTCCCTTCCAACCCAAACCCATCTATGATTCTGTGATTCTATGATCTCAAACCATTAGGTTCTCTCTATTAAGTAGGTGTACAGGGTACATTTGGTAATGTCACTGAGATGGCTGTCACTAAGAATGCTCACTCTGCAAGGGTCTCTACCTGTGTTTGTAGCCCTCAGAGAGGTGCTCTCGCCTGTTTTAGTCAGGCACATTGCACATGTCAGCCACAACGGAAGGGGGAAAAACATTTGTACCTGCAGGGAGGGGTGGACAGGACAAGTGACCCAAAATCAGTGATCAAAATATTGCATTTCCTGTATGTCATGATGTCACTCTGTATACAACTGAGGGATCATGAAGGTCAATCTCTCTTCTTCCATGGTCGACGTCCAGTGAGAACCCCATCTGTTTTTTGGGGTTTTTTTATTCCTCTGACCCCAGATCTGTGTGCTCCTCAATCTGGTTCCTGTGTTCAGCACTTTCCTGCGACTCAGTCCAGCCCAGGACCTTTACCCTAGGCCTGCATTTGACTATATCACATTGGTGGTGATACAGTCACCCAGGACGATTTCATATATTTGTATAGATTTTCTTGTTTTCTTACTAATAGTAATTTCATTATTATTATTATTTGTTTCATGAAAGCTATTTTAGTGTTAGTTTCCAACCCACAAGCCTTTTTCTCTCATTTCCTTTCCCCTTGGCCTGAGTGGGAGTTGGGACCATCACAACTACTCGTGTTTGGCTGCTGGCCAAGCCGTGACACTCAGTACCTTCAACGGCTGTCCTGAGTTTTGATGCTCTGCCTTGGGTATGGTTCTAGCATGCCTGAAGGCTCAGTATAAAGAAAGTCCAGACTTCACAAGCTGTTCAGAGAGCATGTTGGCTATCAACACTTAAATACTGGCCTTGTAGCTTCCTTTTCTGTTGTCGGATTACACCAATTAGCAACAAGAGGCATGAAGGTACAACTGAGTGCAGGGAAGAGCAGTTATGTACATCCAGGTAATTTTTTCATACACAAGCTCCAACGTTTATTTTTTCCTCTTTTTTTTTTAGGATACCAAATCTTTAGAAAGATTCAGTACCAGTTTTCTCAAGGCTTTGGGGATATCTGCCTGTCACCCAAGACCACATAGGATAGGTTGCTTACCCGAAAGGGTAAGGGGAAGAGGTGCTGCTCTAGCAAGTATTTGGTTATATGATCTCCTGCCCCATTCTGGTAGCTGAACACTTCCATAACAGTGCTAGAAGACCAGGTTCGTGCAGACAGAGTAGTGAGCAGGAATTTTCAGGACAAGCTTTTAGAGATGCTGAACTTTGTTTATCTCAGCAACACATTACATTAGGATGCATAATTTCCTCATTTCCCAACCCAGTCTCATCATCATGGTCTTCTGATCCATTTGAAAAACAGCTGTTAAAAACCAATTAATTGACCAAGAAAAAAATGACAATTTTTTCTTTGTGATATAAAACAATTGGAGAGACAAATGTGGGTTAACTTTCCTCTTGGTTTTATATGCTTTTTCTGTCTTGCTCTGTGTGCCCTTCCAAACTCCTCTGGTCAACAGTAGGGGGAGTATGACATTACAAAATCAAATGGAAATGTGCAATGGAAAGCATGAAGGATGTTTACTAAAAACACTGAGAAAATTATTTTAACTTGACCATATGAGATCCTGTTTTCTGTGTATATTTTGTGGGCCCATCTGATCCTACAGTAACTGAAGGTACTGGCCAACTTCAGCAGAGCTGAACTGTGATGCTGTAGTTCCTACAGGTTTTCTGGAAAACAGCTAGAGGAGAAAACACCCATTAATTGGAAGACTGATAATTCATCCCATGGCTGGTGGTAGGCCAGTGGCTGGTCAGCCCGTGGGTAATCGCACAGCACTACTCAACTGGGAACCTGAATGCAATATGAGGACGTGCACTACGAGGAGCTACAGGTGGCATAAGAGAGTGTCAGGGAGGTGGTATTGGGAGCTCTCCAGGGCTGTGAGATGATATGGTGAGGCCATGTCAACCAGGCTCTTGACAAAGATGGAGGGAAAGGAGACCACTAAGCACTCATCACTTACTGGTTTTCTGCTGTGACTGTTCTGTTTCCTATTCCTCCAAAGAAATGATAAATGAAGAGGGAACACTGAGTGACCAAGCTGTTATCACTAATCAAAAATCAAGTCTTCTTGTGTTGCAAGTGACTGTTCAGACCTTCTTTGCAAATAAAGGAAAAGCAGTACTCGCTGCTTTATTTTACAGATGAACTGTGAATACACACACAGGTTTCACAGAACGCCAAAGCTGCCAGTCAGAAAATGTCATGAACAGCCTTTCACTGTTAAAGATTAACTTTCCTCAAGACAAGGGATTTATAGAAGTTGTGAAGTTTCACCTGAGAAAAGACGAGAGCACAGATTGATGATGACGTTTCTGTATGTTTTGAAGATAGTGGAACTTGCTCATGTGTTACAAAGAATTGAATAACCACCTTGATGACTCAATGATTATACTTTTGTTGCAGCTAAAATTACGATTGTATTACACACTGAGCGGAGTGTTTGTGAAAGAACAATCTCGTCTCTGAGCATAAACACTTGGGTGTAACTTGGCAGCTTCTCTGATTGTGCTGTTACACTGCTTTCTACACTGCCATCAGCTGAATTGAATGCTGGAGAAGAGTTTAAGCAGGCTGGAAATACAGAAATAGGTAAAGAATTATCTCACCTGCTGCCAGCACAATCTGCTCTTCTATAGTGAGACTTATAGCTCACTATAGAAGCTTTACCGGTGATGGAACAGGAGGACACAGTTTCAAGCGTCGCCAGGGGAGGTTTAGGCTTGACATTAGCAAGAAGTTCTTTACTGAGAGGGTGATTGGCCATTGGAATGCGCTGCCCGGGGAGGTGGTAGAGTCACTGTCCCTGGAGATGTTTAAGGAGCGATTGGATGAGGCTCTTAGTGCCATGGTGTAGTTGACAAGTAGGTGTAGGTGTAGGTGTTGGGTTGGATTCGATGATCTCAAAGGTCTTTTCCAACCTTATGATACTGTGATACTGTGTAAGACATCATGGTCACTTCATGGGCAAGCAGTGTAGGTCCAAGCAGGGGCCATCAGGCGCCATCAGGCAAATATATTGCTGGCTTATGCTGATATTAAACGCTATTTTTTGTCATATCTTGCAAAAAGGTTAACATCAGAGAGGAAAAAAATGGAAAGTTTTTCTATTTTGGATCACATAAAAACTGAAAGATACATAAAAAAAGGCAGTAAATGTCACCAAATTATAGCTGTCTGAAAGTTAGCTACTCTAAGCTAGCTGGCTAGCATCCCTCTGCAAAGAGATATTTTCTCCAAGGGCTGGAGATACTGGCTTGACCCAGTACTGTTCAGGATGAGATGAGATGAGATGAGATGAGATGGGTAATGCTATGGAGAACTTCTCACTCTTCTTTCACTTCAGAAATCTTCCCTAACTCATGTAGATCAGGTACCCAGATAGACAGAAAACTGAAGTCAAGCCAGATTAACCTCACCCAAATGTCTATCATTTCACCTCACCTTAAGTTTAAATTTTGTTAGGGGTCTGAAGTGTGATGGTGTTCATTAAGATTAGTTTTGTAGGTCAGTGAAACAACATATCTGAGCCCCTGTTTTGATTTCTTGGCAGGAACCAAGCCAGCAGGGTTCTCACCGCAATAGCAACAACACAACAGAGCTGTCGCTATTTACACCCGATCAGACAGGTGAGGTTCAGGTTACGATCATTGCATTGTTGTATCTGGCACTGTAAAAGCACATAGCAAAAAGAAGCTTTTTACTCAAACACGCAACAGCTGTCGAAACCAACCAGATACATGAGAACTGGGGAGCAGGGGAACAAGTCAGTGCTAATCAGTCTGTGTTGGAAAGACAGATTAGAATCAGATAATACGTTTAGACACTGAGGCAGAAGGGTGATTTGATGGCAAAATAATGATATAATGTGAAAGGGACAAGGTTGCAAAAGTCAAAGAAGAGCAGAAGAAGACAGGAGAGAGGACAGAAAAGCATGTGATTATTGAATAGCTTAACTCTTAAAGAAGTTTGGAGAGAAAAGCGGCAAAATGCAAACATTGCATATTGGAAGGATATTAGCATATAGAATAATTGCAACAGATGAAGCTGAAAATAATTTACATCGGTCTGAAAACATTTATTTATAAATATTTGATAGTCCACCTAGAGTATAAAATAATAAATTATGTTGGACATTTTGCATTTAATTAGGGGAAAAACCCCACATTATCCTTCTAGCCTTTGGGGATACAATTAGAGCTGACACGTTAATTTATCAAAGCAGTAGACATATATAAAAACTAGTCCTGTTGCCTGTTCTGCACAGTAGTGTATATAGGAACAACCTCTGAGAAATCTAGAATAGGGTTTTTCTACATTGGCTGTGTGTAAGAAAGTTTAACGATATTAACAGTTAAACCAGCTGTTGGTCTTTATTTCGCGGATAACTTTTTTAGTAGTAGGGTCAAACTCCCACTGCTTCGTTCCATGGAAGAAATAAAAGAATCCTGGAAATAAAAAAGTAAAGCATTATGTTATGGATAGAAAAGACAATAGCTTCATTGTGACAAAGCAGGGAGCATCATCTTTGTACACAGAGAGCATCTCTTCAATTCTTTCTTTTACACGATACAGCAATAATGACATTCATCGTAACTCCAGTGCTTATGTTCTTTACAAATAACCCAATTTTACTTAAAGCTCGTTTCATTTACCTTTCTGTTGGAAAACAGCATCAACCTTCTGGCTAATTCCTGGAAAGCCATCAACTGTCCGTCTAGGATAACCCGTCTCCATGGACTGGCTGTGTTCATCATACCTAAATCATATCAAGGGAGATGTAATTTTACAGAGCTTAGACATCAATTCTGCAAAGAATTAAGCAGTTGCTGGCAGGAGTTCACCATCTGTAGTTTGTCTGATTTCATTGGGGATACAAAGAGTAAAGTTCTCTCCAAGCAAGATACTGGCCATCGCATTTTCCATGAGGTGGCTACTTGTTTGCTGATAAAGGCAGACACAGCTCTGAAGAAGCATCTGGAGCGAGATAAATGGAAGGAAGACCCATGTTTTTGGCAGCAGGGATGGGATTTACCTCCTTTAACGACAGCAGTGTGACAGGCAGCAAATGGAAACTGCCGGGGTTGATTCCCACGGTAGCAGCTGCACATATTTATTGCGCCAAGTTTAAATTCCCCTTAGACTTTGACACAATATTGTACGTAATCCTCTACCAGCAGACAGATTTAGATGGAGGAAAGGGACCTGAATTATTTTTAATAAAATTGAGTTGTTCTTAATGGACCTAGGCCAGATCTTATAAGATGGGGTTGAATTTGGGAGGTTAAAGGAGGGCTTAAAACATTCTTGAATATTTGAGGAACCCTCTCAGGAAAAAAGCAAACAAACAAACAAGCCTTTGTTTTAGTTCTCCTTGGATACAAGAAGTACTTTTCACAGGGACATGAGACAGAGACGATGAGACAATGATAAGAAATCCGTGCTGTGGTTTGCTTACATGCCTTTGTCTTGTGACCAAGGCAGTAAACAAGCAATACAAGATATTGTAAATACTGTTTCCAAAACTATCAAAACCAAAGGACGGGAAATGACACGCAGCTGAGAATCCAGCTGACACTCTATGTCTCACTGAGGAACCCCACAATTAGTCACAATAAAGTCTGTTTGACCCACACATGCCCCTCGTTGCCTGCAGAAGGCCTTTGCAGTGGTTGTCCTTGCACACAGGAGGAATCTGTCAGCTTCCCAAAGCCAACTTTTTGCTTGTATTTGTCTGGTGTTTCGGTATCGGGAATCACTTATGGAGCTCAGGGACAAGATTTATGAGAAGCGTGTTGCAAATCCAGTGTTAACTAGCCAAGGGCAGGAAAATGAGCTGTCACTTCTGTCTCTCTAAAAGAGATAAAATAATCCAGGACATTTCAGGAAACAGAGAAGTCTTGCACAAGCCATCCCAGCCAGTCTTCTGCTGGATTAGGTTAGCTTTCAGTTCTTTATTTGCTAGAGATATTTTAGTCTGTAGTATTTGTGAAAATTCTCTACGTGCTGAAATTTTTCCATCTTCCAGGCATAATGTGTCAAAGTGAGTCCATACATCAAATGCCTGTTTCAGGACACCCTAAACCTCTGAAAAATCAAAGCTGTATTCTTCTCCCTGTACAGGACTCAAAGAAATGCCTTTGAAAAAAAGGATTGCAATAGTTATCCAGTTATATATACTTACAGAAAAGTCTGTTTTCTCTTTTACCACATGGACAATTTTGATTGTATTCAGATTATTTTGGAGTCAATCATAAGAAAACATTTTTCGACTTTCCTTACCTCCAGTACTTGTCACCTATGAAAAAGTCTGTCTTCCCTGTATTTTTATTACAAACAGCTGCATCAATTTTCTTGACACCTTTAGGGAAGCCCAGTGTGCTGATATTCTTTGGATAACCAAGCAACACTTGATATCCACTGATAACCCAGAATTTATTGCCTGTTTAAAAAAATAAATATATATTTAGTTTCACCAGTGATTTTGAGGCACTAACAGAAAAAATACTCTCCTGTAGAGTATGTTCTAGGAAAATTAGATGAAATTTCCTAAGTTGTTTTTTTTTTTTTGTGAAAAGTGTATTTTATGCACGCATAGCTACCCTTCCTTCCTCCCATATTCCCACAAAATAAAAGGTAAGAAAAATTTAGAGAAAGTCTCATACTTCACCTTTGAAAAACAGGATCTGATCTTTTGTGTTCTCATACGCTGCTTGAATACCAGATGGCAGCGTTGGCCAGAAGGTAGAAATTAATTCAAGTTCAGCTTCTGAGTTATCAGGGTAGACTCGCCATAAGTGTCTGATTTAAATATAAAACAACTTTTGTAGTAAATAATAAAACCACAGACATTTCTACATATGCACAAGAATGTGAACAACGCTGTGACTTACAAGTTCTTTCTTGTCAGTGGAGCTACCTGCATTGATGTGTCACAAAGGAAAGCACTCCCCTCGGTGGGAATTGAGGCTTTTTTTTCATTTTGACTTGTTGGAATTACCCTCCTCATTGGTACCGATCGATTAATGGTATCAGTTACAAGTAGCTGAAACATGCTGGTTATTCCTCTACTACATAATAAGAGAGTTACAGGGTTCCAGATGAGCCTGGCTGTAACTTACTCTCTTGAGCATTGGGGTTGAGCAGGTGACATTGGGCCTGAGCAGGTGACTGAGGAGATATTGGTCCAACTATGTGGTAGAAAATACTTATTTCTTAGGAAGAGGTTGCAGCATTTATTAATATCACTTCTTGGTGTGACCATCTATACATTTGGGAATAGAGATTTATTGGGATTAAAACATTTTCTGGAAAAAAAATGAAACGTTTTTTCAGGGGATCCTGAAAAATATTAATGTAACTGATATTTACTAATGATTTTATTTCCATGAACTAAAATCTATCCATTTCATCTTATTATAAATCCCATAATCATAATCACGCCAAATCATCACTCAGTTTTCCTATAAATTATGATAAAATCAACCTCACAGAGACAAATGTTAAATGAATATTTACCTGCCCTTTAGAAAAATAACTTCTCGTCGAAGTGTAGTTATAGCATCGAAAGACATCTGGGAGTCACAGGTTTTAGGTGAGGTAGGGGTGGCTGGCCTTTTATCTGGGGCGATTGGTTGAGATCCTAAGGGGGATATTTTAGAAATGATACAATAAATTTGTAGAAACCTAAAGGTTTTCACATATAAATGGATTTTTGATATTCTGAGTATACAATGGTTTTTATGGTGAAACTTTGTGAAAGAGAATTTTTTTTTTTTCCTGCTTACTTCTTTTTCAAAGCTGTGGATTTTACTCACCATAAATGGACTGAATGCCACTTATATCATCTGGAGAGAGGGGAAATTCGCTGGGGCTGACATAGGCGTAATTGGGGAACATCAAAGCCCTCTGGTCATTAGAATGGGAAAGACCCAGGGCATGACCAAACTCATGAGCGGCAACGAGGAACAAGTTGAATCCTTAACAAAAGAGATAGAAAAAATCAGTGTAATTTGGTCTGTAAATGGCTGATAACACTGTGAATACAGCAGGGCTATTGCTCAGTGATGGTTTTCATACAATATATTGAAATTCACTGGGGTATGCGTATATGTAAATTTATATTTTTTATAGGATAAGATTATGTTCTTCCCCCACTAGAAGAGAGTGTCTTTTGACCCTTTTTCCTGCTGTTCTTTCTGTTAGCTACTGAAAATATGTATGGTCTATGAGTAGATGTCCGGAGGTGAGTGTGGGTGCAGCTCTGAGGAATGTCCTGGCAGGGTTTCCTGGCTGAGCTAGAACAGATTAGTGAGTCAGATCAAGCTAACAGCTCTCCAGGGCAAGGATAGAACAATGCACTCTGTGCTCACTTGAAGTACCGAAGTGTCACTCTGTGTGTCACCTCCCTTCCATAAACCTGAGAAACAAAGGTGAGATCATGAGTAGACAAGGAAAAATATGTTAGTAGAATAATTTAACTTTTGATTATTAGGACTTTAAAGGGTGTGTTTTCTTTATAGCCTTGACAAAATATCTTTTTAAAGTATTATGCATACTTATTCCCAGTGAAATATGTTCACACAGTAAACAGATAAAAATGAGATTTCCTTCAACGTGCATTTAATTGTTTGCGTCCCCTCAAGTGACACGCCTTTCTCAATTAGGGAAGAACATTCTTCTGCTCCTCAGACCAAAAACCAGCGAATCACAACCCTGTGGCAGAGCAGAGGTCTGGTCATTGATTGCCCAAGAAAGGCTGGCTGAAGCCAAGATTTCCATTTCTCAAAAAAACCAAACAAAGACTCAGTTTTTCCAGCCGTATGTCCTGTCCTCCCTGCTCACGAGCCCTCTGAGCTTTCCAACTAGTTCTGCAATGCCTGGCCACTGGAGCCGTGCTGTTAAGGAACAGTAGCAAAACTGGGGTTGACACATTCATTCCCACTGTGGGCGAAACGTTAACGTTTTAATCAGCATGACTTGTCCACCTCTCATCATTTTTTTACCCACCACAGTAAACACACAACTTTTCTCCTAGTGCAGTGCTCTTACAGCACTTCTTGTTTGGTAGCTCCACGCTTTTCCTGCAGTGTGACCTTGAGTATCTTACCACAGTTATCCTCTGCTTTGCCATCCCCAAAACTGGATGAGAAAAGGGTCTAAATCACAGCAGGGTAACGTGCCTGGGTACTGACAGATCTCTCAGAGCCAGTAAATGCCGTATGGTCAGCCTGGGGGTTGAGGGAAGCAGATGAGCAGCTAGGTTACTGAGCACTCAATGTTCCTCACTTCTCTGGCCTGGTGATGCACATCTGGAGTCAGATCTACAAGCTGTATCTCAGCCCTGGAGCAGCCTGAACAGCATGTTCAGACTCACAGCTGCTGGCAGGCAGCTGAAATAGCTTGGAGAACACTTCCATTTCTAAGCCCATGTTGGCTTGAATGCAGAGTAGATCTGTAACAGCCTATGGTTGGACCTGTCTTGGTACTGTTAGTGAAGACTCTTCCTTATCACTGGTGGCTGTAACTTTTTAGGTGGAGGGGTATTTCCTCTGAGGGCTGCTGCAAAGCATGCTGTGCTGCTTCTGCAGTGTATGGTAGAACTATAGAATCACAGAATGAATGACCTGTATTGTAAGGGACCCACAAGGATCATCGAGTCCAACTCCCATCCCTGCACATCTTCCTGCCATTCCCTCAGATCCTGTCATTGGTCACCAGAGAGAAGAGGTCAGTGCCTGCTCCCCCTCCTTCCCTTGTGAGGAAGCAGCAAACTGCCATGAGGTCTCCCTTCAGTCTCCTCTTCTCAAGGCTGAACAGACCAAGTGACTTTAGCTGCTTCTCATACGACTTCCCCTCCAGACCCTTGACCAGCTTTACTGCTTGCTCTGGACACTCTCCAGTAGTTTTATGTCCTTTTTTATACTGTGGTGCCCAAAAATGCACCCAGTACTCGAGGTGGGGCCGCACCAGTGCAGAGTAGAGTGGGACAATCCCCTCCCTCTCTCACCTGGCAATGCTGTGCTTGATGCATCCCAGGACACAGTTGCCCTCTTGTCTGCCAGGGCACTGCTGGCTCATGTTCAACTTGCCATCGAGCAGAACCCCCAGGTCCCTTCCTGCAGAGCTGCTCTCCAGCCTTTCACTCCCCACTCTGTATTTATACCCAGGGTTGCCATGTTCCAGGTTGAAAATCTGGCACTTGCCCTTGTTAAACTTCATATGATCGGTGATTACGCTGCTCTCCAATTTGTTTAGATGTTTCTGCAGGGCCTCTTTGCCCTCAAGATTGTCAACTGCTCCCCCCAATTTTTGTCATCAGCAAACTTAGTAAGCCTTCAAGTCCTGCATCCAGGTCACTTACGATTATATTGAAGAGCACTGGCCCTAGGACGGATTCCTGCGGATCCCTGCTAGTGACTGGGCACCAGCTTAATGTAACTCCATTCACTACGACTCTTTGAGCCCAACCCATCAGCCAATTGTGCACCCATTGCATTAGGTGTTTATCCAGCTGTATTCTGGATATTTTGTTTAGGAGGATACTGTGAGAGACAATATCAAAGGTCTTACTGAAATCCAGAAAGATTACATCAATTGGTTTCCCTCGGTCAACTAGGTGGGTAACCTTCTCATAGGAAGAAATTAAGTTTGCTGGGCAGAACCTTCCCCTTATAAACCCGTGCTGGCTGGGACCAATGACTGTATTGTCTCTTAAGCACTTCTCAATAGCTCGCAGAATCTTCTCCATAATCTTGTCAGGCACTGAAGTGAGACTAACAGACCTGTAGTTATGGGAGTCATCCGTAGTGTACTTCTTGAATGTTGGGACAACATTTGCCAGCTTCCTGTCAACTGGTACCCCTCCAAATTCCCAAGAGCATTGAAAAATCATTGAGAGAGGTCTCGCTGTGACATTAGACAGCTCTTTAAGTACCCTTGGATTAATCCCATCAGGCCTCATCGAGTTATAGGGATCCAGCTGGAGCAACAAATCCCACACAAGTTCAGGCTGGATTGGGAATTCACCATTTGCACAGTCCTGGTCCTCTAGCCCAGGGCTTTGGGGGCAGGAGGACAAGCCCATCATTGGTGTTGAAGACAGACATGAAAAACCATTAAATATCTCTGCTTTCCCTAAAACCTTGTTTATCAGGTGTCCATGCTCGTCGAGCAATGGGCCAATGTTCTTTCTGGCCTACCTTTTGCTATTAACATATTTAAAAAAGCCCTTTCTATTATCCTTCACAGTGCTGGCCAACTTCAACTCTAATTGAGCTTTGACCACACGGATTTCTGCCCTACAGTGGCAAACAGCATCCCTGCAGTCCTCCCATGTCAACTGTCCTTGTTTCCACTGGCCATACACCTTGTTTTTATGCCTCAGTTCCTGTAGAAGATCCCTGCTCACCCAGGCTAGCCTTCTACCTTGCCTGCTTGACTTCTGTCGTTTTGGAATTGCCTCGTCCTGTGCTTTGAGGAGGTGGTACTTAAAAAGAGACCAGTACCAATGGGCCCCCAGCACATTCAAAAACTCTTTCCCAGGGGACCTTACTAAGCAGTTACCCAAGCGACCTGAAGTCTGTTTTTCTTATATTCAGGTCTTGCAGACAGTTTTCCTCTAGTTACCATAGGTGTTAAATGACTGCTTCATGGTTGCTTGGCTGTGGCCAAGGCAGCCTCCAATCACCAATTGACCCACAAGACCCTCTCTGTTCACAAGCAACAAATAAAGGAAGGCAACTTTCCTGGTTGGTTCCATCAGCACCTGTACCATTAAGTTATTGTCCAAAGAGTTTAGGAATCTTCTGGACTTGTTTATCCCAGCTGTGTGATACTCCCAGTTGATACCTGTCAACTTGAAGTCCCCCATGAGGACAAGGGCAATTGACTTGGAGCCATCCCTTAGTTCCTTAAAGAACTTCTAGAAAACCACAAGTTCTTTAAGTTCTTTGAACTAGTCCAAGGTTTGGTTCCAGCACAGGCACCAGGAGGGGAAAAGTCAGAAAGGTTTTACCATGGGCTGTGGAACTCTGGTGGGTATGGGCCCCACCAACCCCCAGGTAAGAGTGGTTGGTGTCTGTAGGGTTTGTATCTGAAAATGATTGTGCTGTTGGTGTCTTTACTAGTATTAAATAAAAACTAGTGTAGATGAGGCTGATTTTACCTCAGTGTTATTGTAAGTAACCCCATTGGAGGATGGTCTTTAATATCCTCAAGGTGTTTTTGTTTAATGCTGTGATTCATCTCAGTCTATTCCTTTCACCTAAATAACATCAGGAAGGAAGTTATCCATCTGCATAACTCTTCAGAAATCCTTTTTCACCTACCAGCTGAGCCTGTGGTCCAATCTTCATCATCATCGAAGTGTGCATCACCACCAAAACCATTGCCAGGTGGAAAGGCATGAGCGAGGACGCCAAGGGGACCATCAAAATAACGAGGGCAATGTCCATGAGCTAAATAATATGATGTTAGAACAACACTGATGTTACTTCACAACTATTGGAAAATCTTTAACTTAATCTTACTATTGGTATGCAGTTTGTGTATTACCTTTCGTCCCAAAAGCAATCATTATATCTGCTATTCCCTCATAAATACGAGTGAAAATCAGCGGGGTCACAGTGCTCCACACTTTCAGTGCCTTCTGGATTGCTTTATCCACATCCTCTTTGCTCATATCTGGTGTGTAGTTCACGATTCTACAGTTGTGAGAGTTCAAATAGTAACACTTAGTATTTGGAGAAGAAATTTCTCTAACACTGCTAAGACTATGAACAGAGATGCATAAGAAGAAATTTAATGTGTAATTAAATAACTCCTAAGATCCATCTTGGACTGAGAGAGTTTAAGGAATGTGATAACTTTCCAATGCGTCGTTTTCATAATAAAAATTGTGAATATAGAATGAGTTTCTCTCAAAATGGCCCTTAGCCAGGTCGTGTCTTAAGCACAAAGGAAATTTCCCCCTTAGGTTTCTGTGTCTACTAAACTGTCAGTCTTAGCAAATTTTGAAGGCAAAGGAGGCTTGTACAGGGTGTAATTGATATTTCTGTTTGACTCACAGAGTATTTGTCAGGAGTGACACAAGACAAGCAAAATACTATGGTTGACTCAGAAAATGTAAAATACCCAGTTTGACTCCCAGAAATTCCTCTCGGGAATCGGCATTGACAGCTGGGGAAAGAGAAACATTTTTGCATTCCCAGCTGGAAACAATTGCCATAGAAGTTATATTCAGATATCATAAATACAGATATCCACAAAACCAAAATTCCAACTAAAAAAGTAATAATCAAAATACTACCTGTATGTCAGCTTGGTTTTTTTCCATCCTGGCAGAGTAACACCATAGAGACCCACATCGGGAACTCCACACCTGGGTTTCTTCATCATTTCCAGTGTCTCAGAGTCTGGTTTTCCAGTCACTTTCAAACCAAAAAATTTTTGCATTTTCTGAAGCTTTTCAGCTGTGGATTCAGCATTTATTTTCCATCCAAGTTGATTTGGATCTGGCTCAACAGCATAGAATTTATTTAAATAGTCCTAGTGAAAACATAAAGCAAACACATCTCACATTTTGATCTGTTTCTTAAATGGATACCTTAGGACTGATATTTTTCGTGTACTTTGCTGGTTTTTGCATGGTATCTGCCTATGATGCTGGAGCACAACAGATATTTTCCTGAGGATCCTATCTAAATAGAAACAGACCATATTGTCCCTGACTCTTATTTACATGACATTTCCAGTTTGATCAGATTTATCCTGCTTTAATAAAGTTTGGGCAACAGAGCTTTGTGTAATAGCATTGTCTGAGAAAGACAGCAAACTACTATGTAGCTGGAACACAGAGATTAAATCTAAAATGAAAAGGCTCAACAGATCTCACATATGAACAATGCAGTTACCTGTACAAGCTTTGCGTCTTCTTCATCGTTGTATTTCTCTGGGTGGACGGGAAGAGCATTAGAAACAGCCGCACATGTTAAAAGCAGAAATGAAAGATCCTTCATTCTTATTCTCGTGTCTATCCTGGTAGGAGAGCAATCTGCTTTCTGCTTCGTGTACATCCTCTCTAGCATTCTAGTTCGTACAGTTACGGGGTGCTTTGCGAGCCAGTTGTAGACTGACTCAGAGTTTATCACACTCTGATTACCTCCATAAATCCTATAACACTGTGTTGGCTGACACAATAAAACTTAATTAAATCCATCTGAGTTCACAAACATCTGAAGTCAGTTAGTATTTCAATACTCCTAAACTGCTTGGCTACCATTTCCAAACTAGCACTCAATTTTAGCTATTTTACATTGAATTTTAGCAAGCCCGAGAAATGTCATGCCAGATGAAATGGCAGACGAACGCAAAGCCTCTTAAGTTGTCCCGGCCCAGCTGTGTGAAAAGGGGCCACCAAATGTACAGGGAATCCTAACCATTCTCAGCCTGGGCAATGGGAGTCATGCACCAGGTGTGAATCCCATTCAAAAAAAATTAAAACTTTGGGAGAAATTTCTGTAAGCAGAAATTTTTCTGTTTGAATTGATCCATAAAGTGAGACTGGGTGTTTTGGAAAATGGATAAAAATCCTATGTTTTCCCCGCAAGTCTCTGCCAAGGGGTGTTGCTCTGAAATTACACCAGTGGAATCCAGGATATACATAAATGGAAAAGATATCACTCTATAAATCCAGCCTAAAGGATGTGAATATTCTTATTTCTATGTCTATTTATTCTTTTTATCTATGGATCTATGTATCTATATATCTATGTATCTATGTATCTATCTATCTATCTATCTATCTATCTATCTATCTATCTATCTGCCATTTCATCAGAAAAGGTTTCTTCAGTTTAACCACATTAGCCACAGGGCATATGATTATTTCCTGTCTTAAGTAATTCAAAATAAAGGAAGTTTCAAGTTATGACAAATTATGGGATTTCACCCTGTGCTGGCCAAACGTCTTCCTCTTCCAGTGGTGGCAATGGGAGCTGAAGGTGTTCAGCACCTCAGAGGAGCTCTGACAGGATTTACTCAATATTTACAAGACAGATGTAAGAATTAGTCTCATATTGGACGGTGGCTTTTTCAGGAAATCCTTCCTTTCGTGTTTTGGGTTTTTTTGCTGTCACTTGCAGCCAATTTTTCTCCAACTAGAGGCGTCGATGACAAGTTTTTTAGCCCAAATTTCACAATGTAGCCCTGTTAGTTAAACTTGTTTGTGAATAGCATTCCTCACTTATAATAAAAAAAACCCCAAACTAAAAACCAAACCCAAAACCAACCAACAAACCCAACAACCCTCCACTTCATTCGTTTTTACTATCGCTATACTGTAAGGTGAATGACCCATGAGGCCTGAATCCCATTTAGTTGTGTAAATGAGGTATAAACCGTATAAAAATAGTTCTGAGATGGGGAGTTTGACTGAACTCATACTGGAAATGACATGGGTGTATATCCAGAAGTATAAAATGTCTTTTTTTGATATCTGTCTTATGTTTTTAAAGGGATATATTATTTTGTCTCAAGGATTTATAGGTTGGACTCGATGATCTCAAAAGTCTTTTCCAACCTTATGATACTGTGTGATTTTAAAGCTAGAGGGAATGACCACTGTGACACCACCTGACCATGTACGTGCTTAGGTCACAAAAGACAAGCCCCTGCTCAGTGACTTTTGCACCAAGCATATTTTTCCAATGACATCAGGACACCTTTTTGGAAAACATGTTTTGGCTGATAAGAATTTTATTTTGTAATTCATTTTGATATAAACTGGGAAAAGTGGTTCTCATTTTTTCTCACTATGGCCCTCAGATCCCTACAGATGTTTGCTGTGTAGCAGAGGAAGGATAAAGACAACGAGAGCAGCTAGGTTAAGATTAGTTGCACCTATGTTTATACATTTATTAGTTAAGCATTATTCTATAGAAAATGGAGAAATACATATCTGTGGAGAATGATACAACCAGCTTAGAATAGGATGAACTGGCCTATACAGGTGCTCCCTCTCTCTTTACTGAACATAGAGATGCTTAAAAACCTAATGTAGACTACAATTCTAGTTCCAGCTAACAGTTATGTCACTCAAAGCACGTTCAGAGTTTTGCAACTTGACCACCTACGCAACGCAGCAGCCGTTTCCCACTGCTTATGGGAGAGAGGCCGGAGCATGTTTTTTCGTAAGCAACGTTTCACAAATGTGCCTATAGCTAGCCTTGAGGTCTGGGAAAAGAAGAAGCTGTCTGAGCAGCTGCTGGTTATGGTTTCCTAATGTTTATCTTTGACATTGGTTAGAGTAGGTGGATGCTGGTCTACCTCATGACTTCTCATCCTAGAATTGGTTTTATCCAGACTGCAGTAATGGGACTGTGTTTTAACCCAGAAAGGTTGACATCCTCATCTCATCAGTGGTACCAAGTGATGCTACACAGAGCATCATAGGAATAATCAATACTGCTGCATCACAGTGATCTTAACACAATACCAGCAGGGCTTCCTCTTTCCCAGCTGTTCATGACGTGAGTGTCTGCACATGAGTTAAATTTCTAAGCTTGCATGAGATCAACAGAAATCTACTAAATACAGTCAGATGGCATCTAGGGAGCATTTCATCTGGCCACATACCACAGTATCACAGTATCACAAAGGCTGAAAAAGACCTTTCAGACCATCAAGTCCAGTCTATGACCCAACACCTACACCTACTCATCATCTACACCATGGCACTAAGTGCCTCATCCAATCTCTCCTTAAACACCTCCAGGGACGGTGACTCCACCACCTCCCGAGGCAGCGCATTCCAATGGCCAATCACCCTTTCAGTGAAGAACTTCTTCCTAATGCCAAGCCTAAACCTCCCCTGGCGAAGCTTGAGACCGTGTCCTCTTGTTCTGTCGCCGGTCACCTGAGAGAAGAGACCAACCCCTGCCTGACTACAGCCTCCTTTCAGGCAGTTGTAGAGAGCAATAAGGTCTCCCCTGAGCCTCCTCTTCTCCAGGCTAAACAACCCCAGCTCCCTCAGTCGCTCCTCACAGGGCTTGTGCTCCAGCCCCTTCCCCATCCTCGTCGCTCTCCTCTGGACGCACTCCAGCATCTCAACATCTTTCTCAAACTGAGGGCCCAGAACTGGACACAGCACTCAAGGTGCAGCCTGATCAGTGCCGAGTATAAGGGATATTCTGTTTCTTCTTTATATCTGAAGGAAACCTGTGCCTTCAATTTTTATTTTTAATACACAATAAATCTAGTAAAATTTATTATCTTTCCCTATAAAAATTGAGTTATATTTGTAGACCAGCTCTGTTAAAAAAATGTAATCCGTTTAGATTTGTATACTTCTAAAATATTTTTTTGTCCATTTGTCATTAGTGGTTCTGTAGCACTGGTTTACACAAGAAAATATAATTAAATAGCACCGCCACCAGGTTTTGAATTAAAGAACCAGTACCTAAACCATCTTGTGAGAACAGTATTCACATGAATTATCTTCTGCATTAAAACATTTGATTTACTGTACTGTAATTTTATTCTTATTATTTTATAATACATTTTTGAGGTTTGATAAAGTATATAATATATTCAAGTTAATTTTCAATTATAAAATTCCTTATCTTAAAGTAGCGTTGAGATTAATTTTTACTCCTGAATTTAAGAAACTTAAGAACTACCAAGTCTGTTCTTTATTTATGAGGGATAAAATATAGTACAGACATCTAAGTCATGAAAAGAAATGGATAGGTTTTCATAAGATTACACATTCTTATCTCAAAATGCAACTATTTCTTTTACAGCAACCTGAAAAGTTCCTCTGATATATGTTGTATACTGCAGATATTGCATGCGATAATACACTTTTTTATTATTGTATGGCTGAGCTACAAAGACTAAAGAGAAAGTGAAGGACCTTTAAAACACTGTTTTACTTGATGATATTTGAAAATTGCAGGTAAGCTTGAAATCAAGCTCTCTTTTTCATGAACTTTTTGTATCTGAAATATTTTTGGACAAGAATATTTGGGGTTTTTTTTAAGAAAATTCCTTCATCCTTTAACCCACTGAAATTAGGAGGAATTTACGAACTACTGGAGTAGCAAGCGCTTGAAAAAGCCTTGAGCAAAGAGGTTTATTTGTCCTTTATGTGATGTGGCTACCTGTCATAGCAAGGGACTGGTTTTGGTGGTCTCAGGTGTCCTTTCTAATCTACATTTCCAGGCTTAAATCCAGTTCCTAAACCTAAAACCGTGAGAACCCCTCCAACCTCACCCCTCTCACCTCTCACCCCCTCCACCTGCCTACAGTTGAAAAGAAAGACCTACACCCAGGAGGAGAGGCTAAGGGCGGAAGATGGGAAAGAGGAACAGAAAGTGAAACTGTGATCTGTAGGCTGATGCTACTGAGACCCCACCAGCCTGATTACACGTAGGATTTTCACCAGGGTTTGTGTGGGGACACTGGAGAGTGTCCAGAGGAGGCTACAAGGCTGGTGAAGGGTCTAGAGAGGAAGTCGTACGAGGGACAGCTGAAGTCACTTGGTCTGTTCAGCCTGGAGGAGACAGAGGGGGTCTCAAAGCTGCTTCCTGCCTTCTCACAAGGGAGGGAGGTGAAACAGGTGCTGAACTCTTCTCTCTTGTGACCTGTGACAGGATTGGAGGGAATGGCAGGAAGATGTGTTGGGGACATTTTGGTTAGATATTAGGAAGAGGTTCTTCACCCAGCGGGTGGTGGAGCACTGGAACAGCTCCCCAGGGAAGCAGTCACAGCACCGAGTCTGCCAGCATTCAGGAAGCATTTGGACAATGCCCTCAGTCACACGGTGTGAGTGTTGGGAGTGTCCTGTGTAGGGACAGGAGTTGGACTCGATGATCCTTTTGGGTCCCTTCCAACTCAGGTCATTCTGTGATTCTGTGACAGCGTTCAGAGATGGCTGGCTGCTCCTTTCTCTGGCCTTGGGAAGAAGATCTAATATTTCATGCCAGAATACATTTTTTAGTGTTCAGATAGATTTAGCTCTTGAGTATTACTTCAAATAAGACATCAAGGGCACAATGTTATGACAAACATAATTTATTATGAAATTTTAATGTAGCAGCTGAAATTGTGAAAAATTATATAAATTTCTTTGTTTTACAATAAATAATTACTAAGTCAATGCTTCCACAGAATTTGGGCAGAAATCCATTCTGACCTGATAGTCATGAAATGCTGAAAAATACAGCACATAAAAGCATGCGGTGTGCATATGGAAAAACATTACGTTAACAATTAAACCAGTCGATGCTCCTCATTTGTCTGACAATCCGTTTGGCCCGAGGATCAAACTGGAACTGAGTTGTTCCATGGAAGAAGAAAACATAGCCTAGAAATAAAATTTAATCCAATTATATTTCATAAGCAACTTATTTTCAGTATTTTTATAAAAAAAGACCTCCAACATAAACAGTCTATGTATATTTGTTGGTTTTAATTTCTGTTTCATTAAGCTTAATAACAGGTTTTTGAAAACAAAAACTTCTATATACAGAAGCCCAAATATTCAAGTAAACACAGGTTAAGAAGTTTTACTTACCATCTTTCTGGAAAACAGCATCAACTCTGCCAATTTTTCCAAAGTCAGAGACTATTTTCCTGGGATAACCATGGTCCATGGATTTTTTGTTTTCATCATATCTTAAGCAAGAAACATTATTAAAATTTGTGAGGAAGCAGACAATATTTTGAAGTCCAAAGCAAATTCAGATACATATGCAACTCTACTGTTACTAAGAATTCTTATAAATACCAGCTTTTTCATTCTTCCTATTATGAATTAAAGTTCTCATGTTATGAGTGCCTTGAGTTTTCAAATTCCTGCCTTTGGTCAAGTTTGAAACAAGGCTCTCAAGCACCTTGGGAATGCAGCCAAGGAATATATTAATGCACTTCTGCCTTGTCCAGGAATGCATAAAATGTAGAAATACATTGTAAAAATAGAAATACATAAAATGTATTTCTATTTTGAGGCAGTGCACTTCCGGTTGAGTATAAAAGCAGAATATCTTGGAAGTAGAATATGGTAGCACAATTCCGAAACGTATTTGTAATAGTGTCAACCAGGTACTTAAACAAAATTACTCTCTGAAATTTGTCATGAGCTACACTTAAATTCTAAATAAGACTTACTCTACAATTGGAGAATAATTATTGTTTGTTCATACAGAAATTCAAGTGCACTTCTTTTATTAGCAGTTCATTTTGTTTGAAACAGGAATGAAAAGTGGACAAAA
Organism: Neomorphus geoffroyi; assembly: GCA_033558235.1. Classification (NCBI taxonomy): domain Eukaryota; kingdom Metazoa; phylum Chordata; class Aves; order Cuculiformes; family Neomorphidae; genus Neomorphus; species Neomorphus geoffroyi. The sequence continues at coordinate 16,244,182 of JAUMJM010000017.1, forward strand.
TTGCAAAACCAGATTGTTGTGGAGAGAAAGTGAATAATTTACTAGAAAATCATTCTTTTGTTGGGCAGATGTTTCATTCAGTTGCAAGCATTTGTATTCCTGATACAGGAATCTAACAAATGGTAAAAAATCCTATAGAAAAGTTGATATCTCCTAGCAAATGCTTAAAATGTTTAAACTTCTGGAGAATCCCGTTGAAAGTTCTGGAATGTATCTGTTTGAAACATCATTTTTCTTGAATTTTGTAGTAATCACAGTATCCCAGTATCATAAGGTTGGAAAAGACCTCTGAGATCATCGAGTCCAACCTATGACCCAACACCTACACCTACTCCTACTTGTCAACTACACCATGGCACTAAGTGCCTCATCCAATCTCTCCTTAAACACCTCCAGGGACGGTGACTCCACCACCTCCCCAGGCAGCGCATTCCAATGGCCAATCACCCTTTCGGTGAAGAACTTCTTCCTAATGCCAAGCCTAAACCTCCCCTGTCGAAGCTTGAGACCGTGTCCTCTTGTTCTGTCGCCGGTCACCTGAGAGAAGAGACCAACCCCTGCCTGACAACAACCTCCCTTTAGGCAGTTGTAGAGAGCTCTAAGGTCTCCCCTGAGCCTCCTCTTCTCCAGGCTAAACAACCCCAGCTCCCTCAGTCGCTCCTCACAGGGCTTGTGCTCCAGCCCCTTCACCATCCTCGTTGCTCTCCTCTGGACACACTCCAGCATCTCAACACCTTTCTCAAACTGAGGGGCCCAGAACTGGACACAGCACTCGAGGTACTCTGGGACAAGTGAAAACACACCTTCTAAACAAACATTAAATCTTACCTCCAGTATCTGTCAGCTATGAAGAAGTATGTTTTTCCTGTATTTTCATCACTGTAAGCTGCGTTAACTCTTTTAACAGTCTTCGGGAACCCCAGACGATAGATTGGTTTTGGATAGCCAGGTGCAATGTCATATCCCCTGAGAACCCAATATTTACCCTCTGAAAAATATAAGCACATTTCATTTTTTTTTTCTATTTATATAGATAGCAGTATTATTCCTCTCAGTTTATTAGTTTAGGAAATGGTTCTAATTCTTCCACTGTGGACTACCTCATGAAGAGAGTGGAAATGTCTTTCTTATGAGTAAAACCTTAGAATCATAAGGTGTGTGGATTGTACTTTTCCCAGATTTTTTTCAAATCAATATAAAGTATTTTTTTTGAGTGACAGCTTGGGGAGGGCAGAAGATTGATGAAAAATCCTCTGATATTGGATTGGGAAATTGAGTTTATTAAATTCCTGTAATATGCTATGTGATTATAGAGCTATATAATGTTTTCAAAACTAGACAATGTGCAGTAAATGAAAATATTAACAAAGGGCACATGTTTAACCAGAATGCTTTGGTAATTTTAGATGCAAAGAAACTTATTCATCTTATGTGGTAATATACCATGTACCGTAATATGTACATAATGAAGTTATTTGAGAGACTTAAAGCGTATTTGAGACCTTTAAAGAAGAGGATCGATTGTTTTTTCAGTGAACAATTTTCCTTTCACAGTACGCTTTTCCACCCAAGTTTTTTGGTTGGTTGGTTGTTGTTTTTCCAAAATAGCACAAAATACCAATAAGCATTTCAGTTGCAGTAGTGTACAAATTCCTGTATTTTCCAAGTGAATTGAGCAAACCCCCGTCTGTATAAAGCAAAATGCTGTTACCCAAGGAGAACTGGATCTGAAGAAGGGAAGCTGTTTTAATTTTTTGTTCTTCAGAGAGCAGCTATAACAGAGGGGCAAATTTTCAGGATTATGACCCCTGAAGGTCCCTTAGAGCAGTGTAACAACCATCCTCTGGTTTAATTATTTGTAGATTTGCAAGATTGTCTGTTTCACTGATCTTCCTTAAAAAACCACTTAGACTTCTGTAGTTCCATAGTTTGCAAAGGAGCAGGAAGTAAAAAAAAAAGAAAGAGAGAATTTCAGATACCGTTACCTTTAAAAAGTAAAACTTCGTCCCTCTCAACGTTTTCATAAGCAGCTTGAATTCCTGATGGTAACTTTGGCCAGAAGAGTGAGATAAAATTGAGCTCTGTCTCTGTCCTCTCAGGATGTTTGCGCAGCATATATCTGTTTTTTTAAAAAAATATGAAATAAAATAGTTCAACTCTTATCATAATTGCAAAATAAATATTAGAGGTCCTGGAATATAATGGGAGAAGATGGGCAACTGGATGTGAATATCCCCGTCCACTAAACGTAGAGGAAATCTTGAGCACCTGCTTTCTTAACTTCAGCACCTCAGCTAAAAATCTGGTGAGATGAATATGGGCTCTTCTGTTTCTTTCTAGGATAAACAGGCTAAAAATTGGCTTCAGTAAGCACCTCACAGATAATTTTTTCAACATAACAGTGGTTTCAGTTCTGCCCCTGCTCTTGTATTGAGGAGTAGCAGAAGGGTCACAGTGTGGGACCTGTGGACACATTGCCAAGGGATATACGAATGCCCTTCCTTTGCTCTGAGTGCAATCAATTTTAGACACAAATCTGTTGCAGCAGTGACCACAACAGCAGAATCCTCGGAAAACAACCTACAAGCCCTCACCTCCTTCACTCCTCTTGTCAACTAGGACTCTCGGGATTAATGATTTGAGAACTGTTACTTCTCTAAATACATAGTGATTTTCTAGTGCTTCTTTTTGTATGACGTTTCAAAAAGACAGTTTTCCCTCATGGATTACAGTTTTTTTAAAAAAACTACTGAATTTATACTGCTTATTGTCATTACCTGCCCTTGAAGAATATTATTTCCCCACGCAGGGTGGTGATAGCATCAAATGTCAGATTTGGGTCACAAGCTTTTGGAGTTACAGGTCCTGTTGGCTGCACAGCAGCATTAGACTGTCCTATAAAAAGAATATTTTAATTTTTAGTATGGAGAAATACGAAGACAGTTCAGAAGGTCTTTGAGGACACCAAGAACCTTCTTTACAGAGAATGAGAAGGTATATATTTTTAAACTATGGGTCTGTCGCTAAAAGCACACTTCTAATGTTGATAAAACTAGTTGTGTTCCTCTTTTCCAAAATGGCTTTTTTTTTGCAAAACTGGACTGCAGAAGCTGAAGTTCCAGGAATTTTTTGTCTTTTGTCATGTCTTGTTTGGCAGCAGTTAAGCTTCTCATTTTGGTGGAATAAACACATTTTAAATAGATTCTTATTACTGTTTACCAGACTCCCAAGTAGAAATATTAAAAATATTTTTTCTTACCATAGATAGCTTGAATGCCATCAATGTCATCCTGAGGAAGAAGGAATTCATCAGGGTGTGTGTAGGAGTAAGTTGGATACATCAGTGCTCCAGGGTCATTTGAATGAGACAGACCCAGTGAATGGCCGAGTTCATGGGCAAGAACAATGAACAAATTGTAGCCTGTAGGATAAAAAGTAAAATCTGTTTCAATATTCAGCACAGTTGACTAAATGGGAAACACTCATACATCCTCCCCAAACACATTACAAGTGCAGGAGAGGCTGTAAGTAATGCTATCAACATTACAACTCAAAACCACTGTAACTGAAGAGCTATATTAGTGTATATAAATTATATCTGGCCTTAACTGTGATCTAATTTGTCCTTTCTCTAGTGTCCCTGTGTCTTAAACACAAACTCTATTTCTCCTGCTATCACATAAACTACTCAGTTTAAGGGTCTCATGCCGGCGATGAGGGGAGGTTTAGTGATCCAAAAGAAAAAAACCTGCAAAAGAAACACTGAGATGGCAGTTTTGGTGAAGCCTGAATACCCTAGTTAGCACCAAAACTTTCAAGTGCTAGATTAAGAAAAAGAAAGATTTGACTTGAGAAGTTTAGCACCAGATATTCCTACATCCAGATTCCTACATCCAGTATTTTTAAGTGTTGGCTTATTTGCCGTTATAAACTACTTCAACATAAAAATCTTTTCTGCAAATTGATTCCTACCAATGGCCAAAAAACTCCACAGCAAAGCAATTTAAAAGGATAAGTTCTGCCACTTTTGCTCACTTTTTGCCTGTAATTAGGCTCAAGAGCTAAGCATCACACAAGTAAATATTGTACAAGGTCTAACTGGATCCAGTTACATACCTCTTCCATCTTTTGACCAGGCTTCCTCCTCATCAAGATGCACATCTCCACCAATACCTTCACCCGGCTGGAAAGCATGAGCCAGCTGCCCATTGGGGCCGTCAAAAGGAGAGTTGTCATAGTGGTCTGAGATAAAGAGAGAAAAGAATCACTTACAATCCTAAATTATTTCAATGTTTGCAGATGGCTATTTAATATGTAAAGATCATAGAATCATCTGGTTGGAAAAGACCTCTGAGATCACTGAGTCCAACCGTACCTGTCTCCCCACTAAACGCTGTCCCTAAGGAACTCATCCACCCATCTTTTAAACACCTCCAGGGACAGAGACTCCACCACCTCCCTGGGCAGCTGTGCCAATGCCTGACCACCCTTACAGTGAAGAAATTCTTCCTAATATCTAGTCTCAACCTCCCCTGGCACAACTTGCAGCCATTTCCTCTTGTCCTATCAATGTTACCTCTATAAGCAAAAGAGATCATTATATCAGCTTCTTTGCCCTCAATCCTTTCGAATGTCAGTGGTGTCACATTGCTCCAGACGCTGAGAGCTTTTCGGATTGCTTCTTCTACATCAGCTTGTCTCATCTTTGGAGTGTAATTCAAAATCCTTCAAAGCAAACAGAACGCATATATTGTTAAGAATACAGCATATTAGCTGAAAAATCATTTGTGCAAAAGTCAGAAGTCTTAGACAGATGAATGAAAATTAATAATGACTTTATTTTAGATACTGCCTTCTACAGTGCCAATCTTCTTCCAGAAATCCCTTAATGATTGTGGATGTCCATATATGAGGTAATATATTTACTTCACCCCCCTCAAAGTTGGAATGCTAGATTTGTAACTTTTTGAATCAGATTAGGAAAGGTTACCTGTATGTCAGATTATTTCTTTTCCATTTAGGATTTCCTGCTGTGAACACATACTGCCCAACATCAGGTACACCACATCTGGGTTTTTTCATAATCTCCAGAGTGTCAAGATCAGGTTTCCCAGTCACTTGCAGTCCAAAGAATGCCTGCATTTCCTTGAGTTTTTCAACAACAACATTTTCACCCTTGGTTCTTACATGAGGCTGATGATCATTTTGAAGATCGTAGAAATTCTGTAAATAACTCTGAACCAGAGTTTGAAAAAAGAAAATTGTGACATATCGTTACTGTCTTTAGTCACACTTGAATTTTCTAAGTAATGTTCAGCTATTCCCATATTGACATGCCCTGTCAGGTTCAAGAACAGTCTATTTTGTCCATTAATTAGTGGGAAGAGTCACATACAAATTACATTTTTCATGTAGCTTTCTGAATTGCTTTTTTCACTGTTGAAATATATGAAGAAATGTATTTAAAATTTAATATTTATTATTAATAATTAATATAACATTATTTATGGTGCCCAATTACTCTAACGGCAAAATTTATGACGAAGCTTATAACTAGTCTCATTCAAGGAAACAGAGATTGATGGGGAAACTCCACACAGCCAGGACTCCCAGAGAATCAGACGACTACTACTAGAGAGTCAGCACTTGGCAAATCATGCCATTTATTTTTAGCTGTGAAATACGATATGAGGAACTCAAGTCTTCCTACTAAATTTCAATAATTTATCTCTAATAAAGTGTTGCATCTGTGTAAGTGTTGTAGTTCTTATAGATGTTCCTTTTTTTCAAAGTATTTCATAAAAGATCCATTCAGTAAAATATTCAAAGATATGTTTGTTCAAGGAGGTTTCCTCTCTTATGTTAATGAGACCAATCGTGTCACAAGTTTCAAAGAACATTCTGAAATTTAAATTGTTGCTGAGTTTGACTATTTCTGCACAGCCACACAGCCTTGCTCCTAGAATTCATGCTTTCTAGTTTTGTTATTGCTTTACTGACAACAGCAAAAGTGAGCTTATGCAATATTCAGATGACTTTTGAGTAAATAAGTTCCACATAATTTCCACACATTTTCTAGATGGATAGGAAAATCTTCTTTTGAAACCTGTGCAAAATGATGTATCTTTAATTTCAAGCTATATTCTGTAAAAATAATTACAACTCTATCTCTCAGAATACCTTATATTTCATCTAAAAATGCACCAAAAAATATTTACCTCTACAAGTTGTAGGGTTTTTCTTTCATCTTCTTCTGGAGCCACAGGAAAAGAAGAGGAGAGAGCCACACAGAGCAAGAGGAGAAGCGAAAGAGTCTTCATCCTCGTCTAAGGTTCTCTGCCTCAGATTCACTCTTGAGGTATTGAACACAATTCTCAGCTCTGTTTATATAGCTAATTTGTAAATCAGTGACAGTCTGACTCATGCTGTATAACATCCTCTGATTAGTAAAAATGATGCATAACTGTTTCATCATCGGGGAGTGATGCAATGTGTTTAACGTTTGTGTCCTTATTTTGCCTGAGTCCTCTGCATTTAATAAATAAGGAAATATTTTCATGTCAAACATCCCAAATTTGGACTGTTTATGGCACAAAGTCTTGACAAACTGGAGAAGTAATAGGAAATAACCTTTAACCGTAACATAACTCAATTGCATTATAATGAATAATATTACACTGTGTATATGAGAGATATGTTTTCATATTTAATAAACATTGCATATTATGTCATAATATGCAATATAAAAGACAGTGCAAGTAAACAGTCTAGGAATAATCAGCATCGTGATTTCTTGTAATCATAGAATGGTTTGGGTTGGAAGGGACCTTAAAGCTCATCCTATTCGAACCCCCCTGCCGTGGGCAGGGACACCTCCCATCAGACCAGGCTGATCAAGGGCCCGTCCAACCTGGCCTTCAACACCTCCAGGGAGGGGGCAGCCACAGCTTCCCTGGGCAACCTGTGCCAGTGTCTCACCTCCCTCAGTGTGAAGAATTTCTTCCTAATGTCTGATTTAAATCTCTGTCCTTCTTATTGAAAGCCATTCCCCTTGTCCTATCACTCCAGGCCCCTGTAAGAAGTCCCTCCCCAGCTTTCCTGTAGCCCCTTCAGGTACTGGAAGGCTGCTCTAAGGTCTCTCCAGAACCTGCTCTTCTCCAAGCTGAACAATCCCAACTCTCTCAGACTGTCCTCATAGCAGAGGGGCTCCAGCCCTCTGGTCATCTTCATAGTCCTCCTCTAGACCCGTTCCAACAGTTCCATATCTTTCTTATGCTGGGGATTCCAGAACTGGACGCTCCAGGTAGGGTCTCACGAGAGCAGAGTAGAGGGGGAAAACCACTCGTCTTCACTCTGCTGGCCACGTTTCTTTAGGTGCAGCCCAGATCGGCTAGCTAAAAGTTCTGTCTAAAACAATCATGTGATGCTGGCAAAACTGAGTGCTAAAACGAGTCAACATTTTTTGACTGATATTAACGAAAATCAGTCACGTTACTGGAATGCATAAACTCGTTTGCCACATGTGTGGTAAATTAAATAGTGTTTATAATCTTGCCTGCATGGATAAGGTCTCAGCTGCAATTGTGTGTTTGGATCCAGATACAGAGATGAGCTCTGACTGGAAAATCTCCAGGAAGCTCAAAAGGGATTTTTGTGAGTCTGGAAAAGGAAGACCGGAGTAACCATTTGGAGGCTTTGTGTTCAGTTTCATGGAGGGCAGACTGTAGGGAGCCATGGTGAATCCTGTTAAATATGTGAAAGACTGTTCCTAAAAAGGAAGTGACTGTTCTCCAAGACTCTGGCATGATCTTGAACAACAGGGCTTAAGTTTGGACATGAGTTTTGAGATTCAGCTGCCTTAGTATTTGTGCTATTTGAAATGCTTTAGGGAATCCCATCTGACCTCCAGTTGCCCTGGACTCCAACACCAGCCATGGGAGGTGTTCATGTATTTGAAGGGTACTTGAGTAAAAAACTTTAGAACAACATCAGGAAGAGGAAGCAGAAGCGGTGGCTTCCCTCCGTCTTGGGAATTTCCACAGTGTTGGGCTACAAAGCCATGTCCCGTTTCACCGTCTGCATTGGTTTCCTTCTGCATGTCCTTTGGCACATCTGCCTTGAACGAGGGAAGGAGAGGTTTCAGTCAGCTGCTCTTCCCACGGCGTGACAGCCAGCACATTACCACCCTCTCCTTTCTCACCCTTTCCTTCAGACAAAAAAACTCAACAGAAGACACGAACATGCCCAAATGAAATTGAAACCCCCCCAAATTTTTACTAAGTCTACAGAGTCCCTCCCTTTGCCTGGGGAACTGTTCTGTTGCACCTGCACCTAACTGGCACTGTCTGTCCTGGCCTCTGACTAAACCCCATTTCTAGACATTTTTCTAAGCCAAGGGCTCTGTAGCGTGTGCAGGGGTGTGTTGGATCTCAATGACAGTCCCTGGGTTGAATGTGAGGACTGAGGACCTGTGTCTGCGGTGATGTGACACGTATGTGTGTGTGAGCACCAATGAAGATCCAGCTGGACGAGTCAGTGAGCAGCACAAGAGGCCCAGAGCTGGGTGTTAAAGTTGTCATAAGCAAGGGCTGGATATGGGAGAGATTAGGATTCTGTGTATTGGCTACTGGAGGGACTGCAGGTCCAAATCCACAGCTGGGAGGCTGTGGGATCTGGGATCAGGGGCGAGAGCTGTTTAAGTGTGTGCATGAGACAGCAGGGGACACCCCAGAGCAGGTGCTGGCTGGATGTACCTGAGCTCAGCTTTTGTCAGATCCATGGCTTCTTTATGGGTGTGTACTTGTGCATGTGTGTCTACGTATGTGTGCACTTGTCTACTGGGAATACATGCTCAGCCTTGCTGCTGGCTGGACCTGAGGACATGGACCTCCATCAGCTTCACCTCTGCCAGGGTACCAGATTTGGACAACTCCTAACACGTTGACCCTACTTGAAGTTTACCTGAAATCTCCATGTAACCAACAGAGAGGGTTAAACTTTGCCCTCATATACCCCCAGTTTTCTTCAGAGGCAGCTCTTGCCTGGACTGTGAGCACCAGTGCCTCACTCTGGTTGCCCCAAATCACCCCACCATGTCTGGGACTCATCTGCTAAGCCACTGTTAAACCCAGACTGGGTGCCTAAGGAAGAGAAGGTTGACGTTGTTAAAAAAGGGCCAGAGTTTTCAAGGGTTTTTTCCATTGTAACCCCTAGCAGTAGAGGCTTGTGTCTCCCTGTATTAGCAAAAATCCTGCTTTATTTGCATACCTCTTCCTCAACAAAACTACACCCTTATTGTTTATGTTGAGTCAACAGAGCTCAAACTGTCCCTTTCCCAAGTATTCTACTCACCATTCCTCGTTCATCGAGTCTGCATAGGAATCTAAGCACTGCCAGAGGTCTATCCAGCACTTTTCCTCTTTTCAGCATTGACCAAAACAGGTATTTCAGCAGAAGCACAGGAGGAGATATTTTCCCTATCTCAATTTTCTGTCTTAGTGATTTCCATTTACTTTGTACCTCACTTACCAAGGGCTTCCATTTGACTCTACAGCCTACTTCCCTTTATCCTCTAGTTATATCTGATAATATTTAAAAATATTTAATATTTAAAAGTGTTCTAATGGCTTTCGTGTTTCTCTCCGTAAGGAGAAACTTCCACCCACACCTTTGACTAAATAATGAAAAAATAAATTCACAGTGTGAATCACAGTGGAATTTCCCTAAATCAAAGTCTCTCACTACAGAATTACTATAGAAAAGGGAACTTTGATTGGTAGTTCTGCAATTTTAATATTACAAACATTAAAAGTGGTTCATCAAAATTCTAAGAATTGTTTACTGTTATGATTTGTCACAATGATGTTTGCAATTGCTTTCTCAGTAGTAGGTGGCACTACAAAGTACAGTCGTCATTCTTGCGGGATCTACTTTTGTGTCCGTATTGTGCTCTTCCACACACCCTAATCTCTTCATGTGATTCCAATTTATTTTGAAGCAAAAAAATAAATTTTTTTCTGAAACTCAGAATGTTATCCTGAAACAAGTTATTTTCCCCGGAGGATGTCAAGATTGAAGCGTCAAAGATATGAATCGCGTCACTGTGCAGCAATATCCAGCTGGTTGCCAGATATTTGCATGAAGTTAGAGAATTAATTAGGAATTTTCTCTTAATGAGCCAAGTACATTTTAACACCGAGATGAAAAAGCCAAAGGCAACCCTCCAAGTCAGATGTCTTAACATTTGCACAAGCTCATGACTTAACATCACTCAATGATAAGCGTTTCCTTGATAGAAATGCTGTTGATTCTGCTGCAAAAGAATCCGTCACTCCGTTTACAAAGCAGGGTGCTTTGCTGGGCAGTTTTAGGAGCACAATGGTATAGTTCAAACCACACTGAAGTCCAAAGGCCACCACGATAGGGCTCAGGATGTCAGGTGCTGAATCAGTCCTGATTATTCCATTGTAAAAAAGCAATTTGATGTGACAAGTCACAGCCTGGGGCAGTGCCGGCGTTACACCTTGGTGACTTGCACAGTCTGAGACATGGCATCATCAATGATTTCAGTAAAAGGAGCAGGGAAGGAGTGCCACTTCCCATGCCAAGCACCTGTTTCCTAAACACACAGGGAAGCCAATCACATTCTTGATGCCAACAGCTGAGCTGTTGCCTGGGCTGGGAACCCGCTCTGTTGCGTGCCAGGAAGGATTTCCGTGATGGCAGACAGGCCCTGGGATGCCTTGTAGAATCAACCTTACCATCTTGAAGTCCTTTATCTGTAAACCTGGTGGTTGTCTCACAAACTGTGCATATGTAAAAGTTGCACTGAAAGAGGTGGCAAGAAGAGATCAACATCCCTGCACCGATCTGCAAAGTAAATCTGCACATGCCATGGGGCTCTGGGCCATGTGGGACATCCTGGACTTACTGCAGGCTCACAGCCCCCAGCTGGGTGCATGGCACCAACCACAAAACGTCCCCCGAGACAGCTACTGCTCCTGAAAGTGCAAGGGCACTTAATTGTCTTGATGGCAGGGACAAAACATGAATGGACTGGTTGGACAAGCTAGATGGCAGTTCAGAGGTTCCCAGGGAATCATGGGGAAACAAACACTGCATCTTTGCAACTTTTAACTATTTCCTCTCTGGAATATCAGTGGCAGATGAGAATCCTTGCAGTTCTAAGTTGCCTTCAGTGTTTCTGAACCCACAAATGTTCCATTTCTGTCACTGTGAAAGAGCTTTCCCCCCCATTTACTTAAACCCAAGTCAGCATTTCACTAGGACATATTTCCTGCAAACAGTAGTTAAATAGACTAAGTTAATTTTCTTCTTTTCTGTCAGAATGCATGTTTTACATTTGTCTGGTTTACTTAGGTGGCAAACTCTCTGGAGCTTTTAGTTCTGGGTGTCCAAATTGTTACACAATGGCTTTACAGTTCACTATCACAGCCCTATCTATTGTGATAATACATACGTAATCAAGCCAAGAACAATATCAAAAGGCGTTTGGCTTCCAGGCAGGGTGAGTGTGTGAAACCAGGACCAGTAAATGGTAAGAAAGGGGGCTGGAGCACAAGCCCTATGAAGAGCGACTGAGGGAGCTGGGGTTGTTTGGCCTGGAGAAGAGGAGGCTCAGGGGAGACCTTATTGCTCTCTACAACTGCCTAAAAGGAGGCTGTAGTCAGGCAGGGGTTGGTCTCTTCTCTCAGGTGACCGGTGACAGAACAAGTGGACACGGTCTCAAGCTTCGCCAGGGGAGGTTTAGGCTTGGCATTAGGAAGAAGATCTTTACTGAGAGGGTGATTGGCCATTGGAATGCGCTGCCCGGGGAGGTGGTGGAGTCACCGTCCCTGGAGGTGTTTAAGGAAAGATTGGATGAGGCTCTTAGTGCCATGGTGTAGTTGACAAGTAGGAGTAGGAGTAGGTGTAGGTGTTGGGTCATAGGTTGGACTCGATGATCTCAAAGGTCTTTTCCAACCTTATGATACTGTGATACTGTGAAAAAGAACATTCAGAACAAACTGTTTTTTCCCTGTTGGACCTCCCATCTTGTGTCTGATGAACGCACTATGGAATCCTTAGCAAGCAGATAAATTCAGATGTAGGCAAAACGTCCTCCAAGGCAAGATGATAAAACCCACAACAAATGAGACCATTATAAATAAAGCATTGAAGAAAACAAAGTCTTTTTGTGATCTGAATTCTAAAGGAGAAAGGGGTACAAGATAAGCCTCTTCCTTGTTAAAACTCTTTTGTCTTCTCCCAGTTTTCCATGCAAACAGTCTAGAAATTTGCTATAGTGTGAACACATCTGGTGTGAATAGAAGACTGAGAAAATCGCAACGCAAATGCTTGGACTGAGTGTACCACAGACAACTACAACTCCAGTCTCAAACTCTATCTGAGAAGAGCACAGGATATTGAACACAGGTCAATAATATTCAGTTCAAAAGCTTGCCTTTACTCAAATGATGAGGCTGAATTATCTGTGCCATAGATTTTTGAAACAAGAAAGGTGAAGCAATAAAAGAAACTAAAATCCATCACTAAACCAGCTAAATTATATTTAGCAGAGAGTACCAGGGTCAGTTAAGGGTTATTTCTTCTACAGATCAAAGACTTTATATTCAACAATTAGTATGATCATCTGTGTGGGCAGTCAATTAAATAAAGAAGGAAAGAGTCCTGACTAATCAGAAATCATCAAACCCAACAAAGAATTAGTCAGATAAATATCTGGGAGCCAGAAAACTACAAAATAATCATGAAAAGTGTAGGACAAGCCAACTTCACTCTGACAACTGTAATTCCATCTGAAAGAGAATATTTCAACAAAAAGTTGGACAGATCAGAGATGGAAGAGATGATCCCATTTAAGATAACATAGTCTAGTGCAGTTAACCACACTGTCACTGCTACGGAGGACACAGATGATGTAGAGGAGAATCAGCGGAAGAGACAACTGAAGAAAACAACTCTAACTCAGGGGTGGTTAGAAACTTCCTTAAGGAACTAAAAATCTGTAAAGTATGTGTAAAACTGTTCATGTATCTTTTTTTTTTCCTTTGTTATACCTGAGACTATGGACTGATTAAGTTTTGCAGCTCAAAAAACCTTACCAGAAATGTGAAGAAAACTAGAATTGGAAAATAAGAACAACACGAGGTGAATAATAAGGAACAACCAGCGTACACTGAAATATTTCCTACTAAATTCAATACAAATGTTCAAGTTACAAGACTTGAACTTTCTTCTCTGACCTTAGCAATATCAGAGAGCAATAAATCAGAGTTACTAATTTCCTTCCCTGGAGGTGCTGTAATTGAAAGTGATCAGTTGGACTCTAGTTCTGCCTGATGAATGGAATCTCGTCTGCCACCTCTATAGCAGGGTATGAGAGCAGTGTTTGTGTAGCAAGCTTGAGAATGCCATGATATGTCTGGACTTTCATAGCAGTCAAATAAAATTTAGTCAGAGTCTAGATCCACCCTGGAGTCCCCCATTTGAGTAGGGCTGCCTCTAGAGGTTTTAAAAATGCATCAGAAAAAAGGTTCTATAAAATGTGTGGAAGTATCTCATTACAAAAATACAATACAGTTGCCTTGCCCTGACAGGACCAGAGGCAATGAGCACAAACAAATACAGGAGATTCTATCTGAATACCATGAAACAATTTTTTACCGTGAGGGTGACTCAGTGTTGACACGGTTTGCCCAGTGAGGTGATGGGGTCTCCCTCTTTGTATATGTGCAAAATTAGTGTCTCCAAAACCCATATAGAGCCTCGGCAACTCGCTCTGGGTGGCCCTGATTGAGCAGGGGGTTTAGACTAGATGACCTCTAGAGGTCCAACCAACCTCACTCATTCTGTGATTCTGTGGTTCACGGAGAAGAGGAATCAAACAGATGAACTACCTTTTCTCTGGTTTTAATTTTTTTAAGGAAGTTGTCTAATGTGGGAGAGACAGTGGGTGCTGTGTGAGATTTTTTTAACATGCATAAAAGATAACCTTCTCTAAGACCTTATGTCTTGCTGATTGTTTGCGTACTTATGAGCCCCTGTGGAGCATTGCCAAATGATGCATGAATTCCGAAGCAGGAAGAATATTGTCAGCAATGCTGAACTGGTGGCTGCTGAACCTCCATCCCCAGGTCCATAGATCCATGAGGCTGGATACGGAGATCACCACAGAAAGAAAACATGGAGCACTCAGACAAATGTGAAAAGGACCGGTGGCCCCACGCTGTTCCTCCGCTCTGGCTAATGAGTACTTCCAAACACTGATGAAACATCAATGTGGGAATACAAAAAGTGTGAATGCTTTCAGCAGCCAGGCTCAGATACACAGTCCTCCCACTGGCTGCTCCCGCACTTCCTGTATTCTCAGTTACATATGAGTCCCTGCAACTTGTAGTCATGTTGCAGCTGCTGGTCCTCAAACTTCTTACCCAACTCGCCAGCCAGTCCAGCTTGAAATCAAACATATACAGAAAGAGCTTGCCCATACATAGGAGAATATACTGAGAAGAGAGGACCAAATGCGCAGGGTGTGGACAAAGAAGCACACTGACTTGCACTGTGTTTGCACACAGCCAGCCCCCTTCATCCTCTTATCCCTCTATTTTCCCAAACCTGTTCTTCTCTAGTCTACCCTGATTCTTCCTTTTCTCTACCTTTGGTCTTTGATTCCCTAATCACTCCATAATAAATATTGCACATTCCCACAGCCACCTTCAAACATAACATAATAGGTTATAAGATCTCCAAATGCTCTTTCTCTGCATACTGACCCCGTCCCTCTGGCAGTGACTCCTCAGTCTGTGATGTGATGGTGACCCTTTTCCGTTGAGACATAGTGACAAGTGTCCTCCAACGCACAGGAGCTCCCGTGGACAGCTGAAGAGGAGCAGAGGCAGGTTGGGGATGATTTGGGCTACCTGTGTGTCTCTCTACTCCAGTATTTGTAGAGATGAACCTTTAATCATATATTATATCAATAAATGTCTGGTAGTAGGATTCATCACACTCAAGCTGAGTCTTCCATAATTGGGTATCTACCATAAACTGTTCAATCAAGTTGCCTTTCCAGTCAGTAATCACAAGCAGCCCTTCCACCCCTGAGCACCAACCTCAGGCTGGAAGGGATTGCTCTCCGGAGCTCCTGTTTATTTCTCCTTAATTATGATCAGTAGCTTTGATTAACTTGCTTGCTTAACTTCGAAATATCTAGAATTGGTTGAAAGCAATCCTAGTGCTCTTCCTTATGGACTTGTGGCTGGTAAGGGTCTGTGCAGGGTGATGCACAGCACAGAGGGTGAAAAGAAGACAGTGGAAAAAAATAAAACAAGACACAATTTTGTATCAAAAGTAAAACCTGTTTTGTTATTTGGTAATATAGAAATCCTGATGTTAATTATATACATATGTGCAAATGTTAAATACTGCTCTGTTATTTACAAAAACACAGATTGTAGAGGGGCTGAGGTTTGCTGACTGATGCTGAAGTACCTATACACTCCGGATATTTACAGCAGAAAAAGCGTTTCTAGTGCAACAACTCTACAGTCTTTCCAAAACTATTACAGCTATAATTTTCTTAACATGGAAACCAGAAGTTTGTCTTTAGGAGGCGTGTAACTCTCTTCTTGTCAGGGTCAAACTCAAATTGCTTTCTTCCAAGGAAGAAATAAAACAAATCTAGGGAAAAAAAAAATAGATGGATTATTATATTGCGGTAGTTAAGATCAGTATCTGGAAAGGTCTCCAAAAAACTTTGGACTCACTGATACTGCCAACAGCGTCTACTCTCAAGTGCATCCTCTGAAAAATGGTTGCACGATGGCATGGGGACACCTTCCATAGCAAACCAGCCGTGCACACATTGTGTAATACACTTAATGAATCCCACAAAGTGACCCTACAAAAATTTATCCAATATATTTATGCAGTTTAAAATATTTGCTATTATGCAATGACTGTGTTAAAACTCTCCAGAAAGGTATATTTCTAAGCCACCTGTGGGTTGGTCTTGCACAGCCTGGAGTGTGGGACAGAACACAGCAAGATGTGAGTGGGTACAAGATTTCTGGGATAACAGAGGATACTGGCCAAGAAAGGAGAGATCCAGCCTGGGGCAGCTGTGTCCACACTGTCCTCGAGGAGTGGGGTCTGCAGTTAAGGATCCCCAGCACCAAGTCTAAGACTCTTGAGGAAGCCAATAGGTTTGCTGGGAAGCAATAAACATGCGAGGGTTTTGATGATCAGGAGATGTGGAGCCAGGAAACATTTGGGAAGCTGTGCCGTTTGACAGTGTAAACGTAACCTTGAGTCTGTTTCAGCATCTCCCTGTCTAAGTCACGTTCTCCCTCGTGCACGAGAAGGTAGTGCCAGTTATTATTCTCCAAGCTGTGTCATTTTATGTCAGAGGACCAGGCTGTGATAGTCTTGCTCACAGCAGGTAGATCTTACGTTGTTGAGACGTCACTGTCTTGAGTGTTGTTCTTCATGGTGTGACACATATGCTCTTCATATGGAACATCAACATGAATACAGATATATCAGTCTGTCCCTCAGAACTGGCCTTTCCAGCTTTGAAGTGATTTTCAGCTTGCACCGAAGGTATAGTACCATTATGTTTCAAATAAGGTGTAAAGTGAAGCATGTGTAACACAATTATTTTATGGTCTTGTTGGTCACCCTGAGGGCTACGAGCAGCGTTTAGCAGTGTCTGTCTCTGTCCAAGCCCTCTCAACCCTATGACCCTGAGCATTTTCAATATATATAATTTATTAAGAACAGTTACTCACTTTCATGTTGAAAAGCGGCATCGATCTTCCCATTAATTCCTGGAAATGCATCTCTGACGAACATGAGCTTCCTGTCCATAGTCTGACTTCTTTTATCATAACTGAGGAAAGTGATAAACAACCTGGTATCAATGAAAACTGCAAATAATTCATGACTAATTCAGCTCACCTTGTTACCTTCTACCTACCAACAGGAAACTAAGGTCATTGAAGACTTTCAGTACCATTTAAGTAACCCTGAGACAGACATAATGTGCCATAAACAATTATTACTCTATTAGCTGCACTAGAAGAAA
Source organism: Neomorphus geoffroyi (assembly GCA_033558235.1). Classification (NCBI taxonomy): domain Eukaryota; kingdom Metazoa; phylum Chordata; class Aves; order Cuculiformes; family Neomorphidae; genus Neomorphus; species Neomorphus geoffroyi. Next base: position 16,261,289 of record JAUMJM010000017.1, read on the forward strand.
TGCTTCTGTTTTATATCAGCTCAAGATATGTCTAACAACACCTAATATTTCAACCATCATAATAAAACTACTAAATGTTTTTCTTAAGAGATTGCACCTAAGGGCAAGGTAGTTACTCTTATCTCAAACATAAGTTAGACTTGTAAGACTATAAAAATATTGCTTTCATGTTCCCTCTCTGTAAGAAATATTTATCAGGAAAAATCTGTTTGTTTGGGGTTTTTTATAAGTTACTTAAAGTTATTTTACTGAAGTTACTTATAGTGGGCTATTACATTTAGCCAAACCCTGTTTATTTATTAGTGCCGGAATAAGAAAGCATCTGAAAGCAATTTCCTTCTGATACCTTTGCTCAGTAAGGGATTTAATGATCACACAAAGCGCTCAGCTGAAGCTGTTTAAGTTGTGAGAACCTGAACTAAAATGTGGAGATCTTATCTTCTGCTTAAACTACAAAATGTGGTTGAACAATCTATCCAGGATGATCTCAGTGTGTTCAATGACTTGGGCATTGTGGTAGCGGTCATTCATCTATGGAAGTTCAGGTTACCTACTGCACCTCTTGTGGGAGAACCTCCTTCAGTTGTTAGAAATATATGTTCTATAACACAAAACTGAGCAGTAGATATTGGATTTAAAAGGTGAAATAATAACCATACACAGCAGATAATTCTTTGCAGCACACGGCATTTCTCAACAACTTTATGAAACTATCTGTCAGTAACTGGACAAAAAGTGGGGACACCCCTTCTTACCCCATGGAAATGTTTTTGATACGAGTAGCGAGGTTCTGACTTGTGGAGCTGTAGAATGGCTTTTTTCCCAAGGCAACAAAGTGGAAATAAAGAAATAAATAAGAAAGGAACTGTTCAATAATTAAATCCATTAAAAGGAAAGCTAAAAGCACTGTTTCACTTCCCTCTCAGATATTTTTCCATAGCCAGTTGTGACAGTGGAAGGGATTACCCAAAATGTATGACTAATGCATTCTAAATCATGACAGGACATTGATCATGTGATTATGTTTGCTTCGATTTAGGAAAGTAACACAGGAAATATTACCTCCAAAATTTGTGCCCTATGAAGTAATATATTTTTCCCTCATTTCCATTATATAAAGCAGCATCAATTTTGGTAACATCCTTTGAAAAGCCCAAGGTGTAGATTTTTTGGGGGTATCCAGGAAGTATGGCATCTCCTCTCATAATCCAAAACTCATTCCCTATCAAGAAAATTTGATGAAAACATGTTATCAGAAACTTCTTCTGGGAAGGACACACCCATGAAAGCCAATCCTTTAATGGAAAAGTGCAGAGAGAAAATATTTGTCACTTGAAAAGTTCTAGAGACCAAAAAAAATGCAAGAATAGTTCTTCACACCACATTTCACCAAACTTGAAATTTCAGTCTTCTTTCAGACTTATATTCGTTTGCAACAAGCTAGGAAGCACGTGTTATTTTAAAATTCAATACATTGAAATATGTCGCTTTATTGGACTAAATTAAGGCTTTTGGAATCATACAGAAAGAATTTAAGTTTTTTTTAAGCCAGACACAAATGCTCAAGGCTACTTGGAAAGACAAACCAGGAAAATAAAAAGACAACATTTTACCTTTATAAATGACAGTTTCATCTTCTTCAGGGAGTTCATGTGCAGCATCAACACCAGGTGGCAGCCGTGGCCAGAACGAAGCTATTAAATTAAGCTCAGCTGTTCCGACTGCAGGATGCTTGCGCCAAAAATGCCTTACATAAATGTAGAACAGATTTTGTACACAATCACACATTCACACACACTAATGCATGAACCCACACCATGGCAACTAGGGCAGGATTTATTATTTATTGGACTACACCCAACCACGTACCCTGACTTGGTTGCCCTAAGCTCCCTGTAGTGTCCACGGAAAGAAAATTATTTCCACGGTGGGATTCCTCTCATCTTGATGCAGATATCTAAAATAGGTCAGATGAACCGTTTAGCCAAAATAGATATTATTTTATTTTATGCAGAAAGGGAGCTTAGAGAGACCTGACACACATGGCTGGTATGGGGTGAGATTTCTGGAACAAAGCTCCATGCTGAGATTACCAACATTAGCTTAGAGAAATGGTCAATGTGAGCGAGGATCCTGCAAGATATGACTTTATTGGCTTTGTGGACTCCAAACTCTGAGGTCAAGCCATACTTTAATGTTGATTTTGAGGAGGGTCTGAAGAAGGCAATCACAGACCTACTACATGAAAGGAGGGGAATCAGCTCTTTTATCCCTTTTCCTAAAGTCTTTGGGTTGTTATGAACTGCGTATTCAAGTTTAGCACTGAATCACCTTCTTTTCCTTTTTTCTATTATACTAAATGATTACTGCAGGGGCTTTTCAAACAGGTATTGTATCAGGACTGGTAAATCCCCAACTATCTCAAAACAAGGACAGCAATGAAAGTTCCCAGGGCTGGTGGTGCCTTTTGCCAAAAATGAACTCTCTTATGTGCCAGACACTTGGGATTTATGTACAGCCTAGAGTAAAATCAGTCCATATTTTCAGAGGAGCTGTGTTTCCCCATCCTATTCATAGCATGCCCCATTTTAAAGGTGATCTTCCTCCTTTATCCATCTCTTCATTTCTCTGCCACCTTCTTTGGTTTTGCCTCCCATCCCTTATCCTCCTTCCCTGTCTCACTTCTCTGCCCAGAATGGCTGATACTGCAAGTTACTCCTCCATGTTATGAAGCATAATATAAAAATGATACCCAGATATTTGACTTCCAGAAAGCTGACTTACTTGTCTTTGAAGAACATTATTTCTCCACGGAAACTGGTGACAGCATCAAAAGTTAAATCAGGGCTGCATGTGTTTGGCAGTTCAGGCTCTTTTGCCTCAGTTGTGTCTTTTATCTCGGTAGTTTCTCTTCCATCGTTATGTGTGTTAGAAGATGGTCCTAAAAGAATCAGTTTATGGAATAAATTGAAGTGAGAATTAATTCAGGTATATTCAATGAACAAAAATGTCACTGAAAGGTCTTCCAAAGTCTTGGAAATTATAAGAATGAGTTGATTAATAATTGTCAATTACCATAGAGGTGCTGAATGCCATTAATATCATCCTGATGAAGAGGAAATACTGAAGGGTCAGATTTCCTATAAACAGGGTACATCAGAGCATTGGGATCTTTGGAATGGAAAAGCCCCAGTGAATGGCCAAACTCATGGGCAGCAACATAAAACAGATTCGTACCTGAAAACAACAAAAACCCCACATAGTAGGAGAGTTATGTTTTTTTCACTTGTCCTGCAAACGTGAAGGACGTAAGGTAAGTCAGAAGCTTTCAGAACTGAGTGCCTAAGCAAGTGAAGCTTTTATGGGAAATGCAGTTGGAGATGAAATTCTGGTTAGAAGAAAACATAATGAAATAATTACAGTAGAGCACAAGGAAATAACCTGTAGGTCCTGCAGAAATCAGTGTAGAAGAAGGACATCGGACCAGCGCAGCTGATGTAACAGTGCAGGGAGAGACAAACAGCTTGAAGGTGTGGAGAAAAGGGGTCTACCAGGTCCCTCGGCTCCCGCCCAGATAAATCTCCACTCAGTCTATGGTTCAGTTCAGCTGGGGTCTTTACTTGTTCAACTACAGGCCTCAGAGGCTTTTTATAGCTATAGAAACCAGCTGCCCAATATTCACGATCAGCCCCATTTTCAAGCACTTCTTAAGGAAAAGAGGAGACAGACACTGCACCCTTGATTTCACGTAAGCCGTAGTTTAGGGAGGACTCAGAGAATTCATTTCCTACCCTCTGTGCTTTTGGTCCAGGTTTCATCCTCATCGAAGTGAGCATCTCCACCAAAGTCCTTGCCGGGCGCATAGGCATGAGCAATGGACCCTCCTGGGCCATCAAAGGGGATGAAGTCGTTGTGACCTGAGGAAAGCGAGTCCCATGCACTGCTGACAGGGGGTCATGGAGTTAACAGATCTCAGCCATGCACAGAGCTCTCTGGTGTGCTGATTTTGTAAACTTTCAGGTTTCCCTTCCACACAGATTTGTAAAAAGCTTTATTATTCACAGGAAAAGCTTAGGAAAATTTGAACTGATGCATCAGGAGTTAAATCTTGATTTCCTCCAGAAACGGGTAGACATTTGCATAGTGCTGCGGCAAGGGAAGAGGAGGACGTGGTTTAGGCTGCAATATATTTCCTTTTTAGCTCATAAGGCAAAATTTTCATAAACCCTGTGTCAGCAGCCACCAGGTGGTTACTTGAACCTAGCTGGTAATTTAAGGGTTGATGGAAGAAGCAAGATCCTGGGAAGACTGTAAGCTCTTGAACGTTGTCTCCAGAAAATGATTTAAGGACATAGTGGTTACACACGGTGCCCACACACCCTGGATAGCCCAGATGAGTGGATGTGTTTGGGTGGGAGCAAAGGAGCCGACTAGAAGAGTGCATGTGTGCATGACTGTTAATGAAAGAAGGAAGGCTGTGGTAAGTCTACCCTGAGGGCAATGCCAAAAATATAAGCCTTGAGTCTGTCCAGAACTTATTTAGCTCACACAAAGCACATGACTAATCCCAGGAGTGTTATTAGAGCTACCCACTCCATAATGCTCCGAGCCTGGGTGCTTCCAACAAGCCCTAAGCTTTTTCTTTGTGCACACACTGGGCATCACATACAGGTTGCAGCTACAGTGAACTGCGGGCAGCTCACTACGTTTATTTTCTCCCTCCTTCTCCTCATCTGCCTCTATACTCTCCCCCAGATATAGCCAAATATAGCACCTTAAGCAGGAATGGTGTTTTTCTCCCTGCTCGTTCAGCCTGTCACTGAACTTTTTCACATGCTACCCAAGAGAAGAAATCGTTAGCATTTCTAGTCAGTTGCTCCCTAGAAGCAGCAACTTAGCAATAATTCATAATGGCTACATAGAGTTTTACCTCTGGCTACAAAGGAGATCATTATGTCTGCATCACCGCTGTCCTTCTTGATGAATTTAAGTGGGGTCACACTGCTCCAAACATTTAAGGCTTTCTTGATTGCTGCATTGACATCTGTTGGATGTAGGTCTGGTGTGTAGTTTAATATCCTTTAAAATATAAGGTAGAGAAAGAGTTGTATTCTTACAACCGGTGCTGTGTAGCTCACGGTCTTTACATTAAGAATTCCACTATAATTACCTGTATGTCAGAACTTGTTTTGCCCATTTTGGCTCTCCTGCAAAGGTGGAGAACCCAGCTATGTCAGGGAACCCACAGCGACGTTTCTGTACTAGTTGCAAAGTACCAGAATCCATTTTCCCTGTCACCTCCAGACCAAAGAATTCCTGCATTTCTTTTATTTTCTTGGTCATTAAACTATTACTCTTCCAAATGACAGATTCTCCATCTTTCTTAAAGCCATAGTAATTTTCCAGGTACTTCTAATGAAAAAAAAAGAAAAAAGGCATCTTACGACAATCAATCGTACTTTCTTCTGAAGCTCATAAAAAATTATACTAATACCACCTTGTAAATTTTCTTTTATTATTTTTCTTTCTGTTCCTTGGGAATACAGGTAATAGAGTTTTTTTAAAGCCCGCATGAAGGTTTTTCTCTTAATGATAGCATTTTGTGTTGTATTGTCACCGTAATTGCTTTGCATTTTACCCAGAGTACATTCAGAATTAACATTTGTCTAAAAAACTGACTATTTTCTGCTAATATACCTTCCACTTACCCTCTGTGCTAGGGTTACCCCGAGTCCTTTAGAACTGTTTGTAATATGTGACTGAATACAAAACTTCAGGAGTAGTATCTCATTTTCCTACAGTTTTTGAGAGTAATAATTCAGACAAAATAGTATCCTTATCTTACGAAGAGTTATATCTTATAATATAAAAAATGACACAAATAACCACATTTCCATCTGACCACAAATCAAACGTAGACTGACTCAGATGTTTAATTATCTGTAGAAACACAACATAAGTGAACGCAACCTTAGTTTTAATTCTTCTCTTAAAAAAAAAAATAAAACAAGAATGAATCATAGTTAAGGAAGCCTTTGTCATCATGGTACAGAACGCAGCCCCCTCTATTTTGAGAAATACACGACTATGTTATTCATTCTACTGGAATTTGCAGAACTAGCTCCTCGGCTGCTATGTGCCGGCTCCGGAGACTGCAGAGGATGCTCAGCAATTGCTAAAGGTCTCCTCCTCAGGGGTCTGCTTTTGTTACCTGGGTAAGCTGGACGCCTTCTTCTTCCTTCTGCCTCGTAACTGAAGGAAAAGCACAAGAAAGTGCTGCACATAACAACAGGAGAAATGGGAGGTTCTTCGTTCTCATTTTTACTTGTCTTTAGAGAAGTCTCCTTGGTAGTCCACCACACGCTTCCTTCACCTTTATGTAGTAGGTTTTCTTTATAAAGCTTTCCAATCCCTGACTCACTGATTCTCCCAATTTCTAGTTAAGTAACAGAACACATGCAAAACAGTGCTTCTATCATAAAAAATATTAATGCTGCCTTTCGTCCGGTCCCACCCTTGCGACACGGAAATATGATTGATGGGGAGGTAATAGACATGTAGTTCTTTTCAGTAAACTCATTAACCTTTTAATTACTCTCAAAAAAACTTAAAGCATATCTCTTTAATGTTTTCCTGTCAAAGTTCCTATTGATTTCAAATGGGTTGTTGAAGTACCTAAAGGGAAAAAAAAACATTTTTCCCTAAAGGAAAAAAAAACATTCACAAGTAGAATAAAAATCTACAGAATTTTTTGTAGTTATCTATACAAGAGCATGTGTGTTTAGAGGTTAATAAAGTGCCACCCGCAGGAGGAAACAAGGGTCTATTAGGTCTGGGCAGTTGAAACAAGACCAGATCCTGATGAGGTCGGTAGGGTTCTGCAAGGGTTGTCTTGTCACTGAGGGCTCAATTCCTACCCTGACAGCAGACACCTAAGCAAGGCATTCACATTTGGACAGAGGTCTCCTCGCTGGTCCTGGGATGAGATAGACACACTCAGGGAACTGCACAGAACTGGGGCAGCTGAATCAAGAAGAAGAGATCCCCCGAGGGAGCTTTTAATCATGATTGTTCATCATTAGGTTCCTCAAATTGAGAGGATGAGATGAACCTAAAAACTGGGTACAGGGTTGTCTTGTGTAGCTTACATGCCCACAATGCTTCTCTGCAGAAATAACTTCTGCTACTTAGAGGCCCACTATACATTTCTGACCATTTTCTCCTCCCACAATGTCTCTATGTGTATAATGTCTCTGTGGCTCTAGATGAAAGAAGTAACTTTCCAGCCTGTAGGACTCGGGAAATTTTTCTCACTATCTTTCTAGTGAAAGGACCATTAGAGGCCATCAAAACCGTCTAGGAAGCTATTGACAAATTTGATCCAGTTTTCTCATTAACAGCCTTCTCAAATACACCCTTCTTCTATTCTGTCAGCCTCTTTCTCACTTTCCTTGCTGCTATTCATCATTTCCCTCAAGAGATCAATCACCTCCTCAAGCATTTTTCAGTCACTAAGAACATGCTTTATGAAGAAAATTCAATAAGGACAGAGATCTTCTTTGATGTCATTTGAGGTGAACTCATCCAAAAGCAGAACAACATATAATGACAATCTCTTGTTTTGACTTTTGAATGTGAAAATTGCTGTGTTTTTCTTCTTTCAACCTTCAAAAGTGCCTAGATAGTCTCTTATGGCCGTAAGTTGCACCAGGGGAGGTTTAGGCTGGATGTTAGGAAGAATTTCTTCCCTGAAAGGGTGGTCAGGGATTGGAACAGCTTCCCAGGGAGGTGGTGGAGTCACCATCTCTGGAGGTGTTTAAAATACGGGAGGATGAGTTTCTTAGGGACAGGGTTTAGTAGGGAGACAGGCACGGTTGGACTCGATGATCTCAGAGGTCTCTTCCAACCGAGTGATTCTATGATTCTATGATTATCAATGCCATTATCTCTCTCTCTTCCAATGTCAATCTTCTGCCTCCCATGCATTCCCGTAGCTGCAGCTACAGCGAGCTCTAATGGAGAATCACAGGTAACACTGGCAAAAAGTATCAAAATTTGCTCCTTTTTTGCCAAGGTTAATGTTACTGAATGTTTTATGTATTCAAACCCTAATACATTCGCACCCTGAATACTGTGTCCAGTTCTGGGCTCCTCAGTTTAAGAAAGATGTTGAGATGCTGGAGTGCGTCCAGAGGAGAGCGACGAGGATGGGGAAGGGGCTGGAACCCAAGCCCTGTGAGGAGCGACTGAGGGAGCTGGGGTTGTTTAGCCTGGAGAAGAGGAGGCTCAGGGGAGACCTTATTGCTCTCTACAACTGCCTAAAAGGAGGCTGTAGTCAGGCAGGGGTTGGTCTCTTCTCTCAGGTGACCGGCGACAGAACAAGAGGACACGGTCTCAAGCTTTGCCAGGGGAGGTTTAGGCTTGGCATTAGGAAAAAATTCTTTACTGAGAGGGTGATTGGCCATTGGAATGCACTGCCCGGGGAGGTGGTGGAGTCACCATACCTGGAGGTGTTTTAAAGGGAGATTGGATGAGGCTCTTAGTGCTATGGTTTAGAAGATGAGTAGGTGTTGTTGTTGGGTTATAGGTTGGACTCGATGATCTCAAAGGTCCTTTCCCACCTTGTAATACTGTGATACTGTGGTATGGAGAAAAGTGAAAAAAAAATCCCATAGTGCCTCTATGGGTCATGATTAAGTTGGTTTGTTCTGCAAAGGGCAAGGGCTTAATTATATGGAGCTTGAAACTGCGCCACTCGTCTCCCTTACGCACTCTCAGTGTCCTGGCCAGGCTGGACTCTGGTAGCAATGTAGGACCCCTGGCCAAAACCTCGGAGAGCAGGTCCATCTACGGGAAGTCTGTGTGCTGCAAAACTGCAGCTTCAGCCAGTGCTGCTGAACTCAGCGCCTTCGGCACATTCTTCCTGGCTGTGCTGCAAACCCTCAGACCTGGCTGAACAAACCTAGCCCCAAAAATATCATATTGCTGCTGAAGATGAGTGTGTGACCTACTTCTGGCTTTTTATATAACAGTCATCTGTCTTCAGCACGGTAATGCTGATTCACGGACAGCGCCCGTCTTGTCCCAGTCAGCTTGTACACAGATCACCCTCGCTCTCCAGTGCTGAGTATTCAGGTCCTCCCGGCAACTTAATTCTTCGTTTTCTCCTTACTCTTGGCAGTGCTGCCTGTACCTGTGAGTGGAGTCTTGCTTTTTACACAAAATCTGCTCAGGGAAATCTTAAATCCCAGACACAGAGAACAGCATTAGACAGGTACTTCCAAATTTCCTCCGCAACTTCAGCAACTCCCTTGAAAATCAGGCCAGGAGGAGAAAATGCAGAAGATCCTTGTCACATCTCCAAAAACCTCTGAGTTACACATTTGTTCTCCTTCCTAAAAAGCCACATAAGTGTTGTTGGTAGTGAGACTAAAGCAGTTTTCCAGCTTCAGAGCGAGTGTTTGTGACTGAACTGTCAGACGTTCATGTCTGGAGCCTGTTGCTTTACTGTAGAATTTCGGAATGCTTTGGCATGACTGAAGTGCCAGGAGAGCACACGCTCCCCAGAAACCTTTAAATTCTTGTGCTCCTCACATTTTTGTCTTAGTATGTACTGTCACAAGCTCACACAGCTAGCACTCCATAAGGGCCCTATTAAACTGGTTTTTAAATAATTAAGACATTTTTGCATGAGTTTTCACGTGCAAGGGATTGGGTCTGGGACAGCAGTTGTGCAGTCAAGAATTTCAGACGTGACTGGACTTTTTTTGTGAGCCTCTTTTTGCATGCCTTGTCTCAGACTCCAGGGGAAGTTCATATTCATGCAGGATGAGTACTTGAAATTATGTTTGTAGACAAATTTTCCCTGCTGGTATCCAAGAGACTTCTGATTCCAGAAATAATTTATGAGTTATAACAAAATCATGGTTACAAGAAATCTTCTCTTGCCCACTAAGTGTAGACAGGCAGCTCCAACACTACCGTTTCCAAACCCAACTGAATTATGTGTTACTATACCATTTGCCAGGAAATTCATTGCTTTTCCCGAACGGGAAGTAATGTTCTTTGATTTTTAAAGTTCAAGACATTAACAAAGCAGAAATACAGATGAAAAACTGAGTTAACACACCTCACCAGGCCTCTTGTCCAGATGAAATCCATGCCATGTTGTCTTCCATTTATGGTCCACATTAGAGCAAAACACAGAATGCTTTCTAGATTCTTCTTCACAGTCAAGTAAATATCATTCATTTTTCAGAAACTAGCAGTTTAAGCTAATTATTACCTGGAGAAGGGGGAAATATTTTAATTTAGTTGTTTCCTTGAGATCATATCTAAAAAACAGTACCAGCCTTATGTAAGAGGAATAAGTTAATACAAGGCCAAGGTGAGTCATCGTAAACATCATCAATGTTCTGCTTTGTTGTTGCTGAAATGTTCTTTTTGGTTCCTCCTTAACCACTTTCAAGTCTCAGCCAACAATCAGAGCCTGAAGGTCTGATTTCTGAAGGTAGCGTTCACATACAAACAGATATCTAGTTAGATTATCAAAGTGTGCAGGCACTTCCAAAATCAAAGAGAATTAACTCTACTGTTCATGTACTCGCAAGTACTCGTCCTGCCTAACCCTGGAGGCATCTAAAGTTTTTGGACTGCAGTTTCTTCTGGCCAGGCTGTGTACACAACACAAGCTATTGAGAAAGACATTGGGAGATGTTGGGGCAACACCAATTTTCCTGTATCTCTGCCCTGCCCGCACTGCTGCCAGGTGAGCTCATCCTCTTGTCAGTCCATGATTTCACCACTGCCTTTGTGGCAATGTTGAGTCGTTCAGTCCCTACATGATTTTTGAGCCCTGCTGAGATTCATGGCTTCGTTTCTCACTTAGGTTGGTTCTAGGTTGATGGCTTCCTCTGGCCCTCATGGATCATGTGACAGATGTTAGTGAGTCTTTTGATCAGATGGCTGAGGGATCTGTCCTGCGCAGAAGAGTGGGAGCAAATCTAACCTCTGCCTAGTGGGACTTGACCTGTGGTAACTGAGAGACTGTCCTCATCAACAATTCCCAGCCCTTCTTGCTGTCTCTGCCAATTCTGCCAGAAAAAGAGGAATAGCAAGGAGGAGTCCACTTCCTTACACAATCACATCATCAGAGCAGTGCTGTGAGAGATGGGGTCAAATCCCTTCAAGGAGAGGATAGGTTTCAGCCAAGTTTTCTTGCAGCCCAAGGGGTGCTTTAGTCACTGAGATTTTGCTCTGTGAAGGGGACCCAAACAAGGTGGATGGAGGAATTGTGTGCTTTTGTCTGTGCTTTACCACTTTTCTTCTAGAGGATTAGAATCTAGTAGTTACACGAAAATCTTGGGTTGTTTTCTTATCACTTAGGCTTGTTTGCTCTGGGAAGTGGTTCTTGTCCAGCATTGTGACCTGGACCACCAGCCTTGACCAAGGCACAAGGTCACAGCTCAGCAGGGATAATCCGCTGCCTTCCTGGGACCCTATGACCATACCTACGTCACTTCCCAGCCTGCCTGGGTGCTGCCTGCATCTCCAAATCAGACACCTACCTTTCTCTCTGGTGGCTCATGTCCTGCTGTGCCAATGACTCTGCCCACCAAAACCAGCCACACTGGAGAGCGGGTCCTCTTAGGAAACTGCCATGTTCCCCATCTACCAACAAGCACCCATCCCTGCTCTGACCTCTGTCCCCATGCTGTGGAGTCATGGCAGGTGAGGCCACAGCCACCAGTCTCTCCACAGACCTTCCCACACCGTTGCATAGCATCTTCTCCTACTTCTTCTGTCTCTCCTGCGTTGTTCCTGAGCATCTCTGTTTAGCTCCTGTCCCACAGGTAATTTCTTATTGCCTGTCAAAACTGCCCCCTCCCCCCCATCACTTCTTCCTCTGTTTAACTTTCACTCTATGGACACTGAACCCTGCTAAAAATGATGGTGGGATCTTGGCACCATTGGGGCTAGTGCGTGGCTATATCAGATGCCTTGTCTGCAGGAGAGTGAACCAGAACACACAAATGTTGTACTCAAGCAAAATACTTTATTTCTCAAAAACAACTTGATTAATAAATAGTTGGCAAACAAAATAAATTAAAACTGTACATTAAGTTTTACATTTCGAAGGTTTTAAATTAGAATTATCCAAGGCCATCATTTCAGACTCAGAGGCACAGTAAAAGCTGAATGACATTGTTTAAAATCAAAAGACAAGAAAAAATATTTCTGTTACAAATAAAGCTCAGCATGATCACTTAATATTTCTAGCAATTAAACCAGCTGTTGCTCTTCATTACACGGATGAGTTTCTTGTTCTTGATGTCAACTTCATACTGGTTTGATCCATGGAAAAAGTAGAAAACTCCTGGAATTGGAAGGAGAAAATATTGGCAAATTAATATTTTTTTCTGTATACATATTGATATAAACTTGTTCTTTTCCTGGGTGAAATTGGAACAAACATTTAACATATACATATTTATTTGAAACATACACTTTTTTTGATTTGGTTGGTGTCTTTCGTTTTGTTTTTAATTAAATTTTCATTTATTTACCATTTTTCTGAAGGGCAGCATCAACTGTGCGGCCAATTCCTTGGAAGTCAGCTGCTATTTTTCGTGGATATCCTCCTTCCATTGATTGAGTATTTTCATTGAAACTAAATAAAAAAATTGCATGAAAACAAGAAATAAGCGTGTGATGGTAAATATTAAAACCAGGTGAAAATTTTAATAATGAAAATCCACTAACTGCGAGCATCTGTGATCTCATAGAACTGTATAAATCCTGGTTGTGTGAATAATTGTATCTTTAGTGCCCTATGCAAAGCTGTTTTCACATCAGACTAAATAGTTCATATGCATCCCCTGAGACAGATAACAAGGCTGGATTTGGCTCATACTATGTAAAATCATTATTCAAATGGACTATTTTAATTTTACAACATTCAATCTATGAAGTGGCCCCTTGAATGGAATGTAAATTTCTGCTGTAACAATACTCTTTTAAGATAGTATTAGAGCTTAATTATTAGGATTAACAGTGTTGAGCTGAACTATTTCTTAAAAAGTAAATAATTTAACCTCCTTTCATAGCTTTTTTGATGGATTTGTCATTCATAATTTTCAAAGACCATTTCTTCCCCTCAATAGCTATTGAATGAATACATGACATGACAAAAATCTACTCATATTATCCTTTTATACTAATATCATGTAATACTGCTTCCTAACCGGTAAACAAAGCTAGTTTGCTTGTATCTGGTAATCACAGACAGGTAATAATTAATGGTTGTTGTCTTTATCTCAGGTGTTACACACTTGGTTCCAGAAAAAGACATGACTAATTGCCTCGGAATTTCAGCTTTATGCTGGCTGAGAAGGCTGACAATGAGGCCATGAAGTTTACTGTACAAATTCTGACATAACTTAGCATTTTACAAGCTATTCTGGTTATCTGCTGCGCCGAAGAGGAACGAGCCTTACCTCCAGTACTTGTTGCCTACAAAGAAATAGGTGGTCTTGGTGTTTTGATCATGAACAGCTGCATCAATTTTCCCAACGCTGGGGGGGAAGCCCAGGTTCTGAATAGGCTTGGGGAAGCCTGACTCTATACTGTAGCCACTGACAGCCCAGTACTGGTTGTCTGCAGGGAAACCAGAAAAAGTTAGAAGAGATTCCTGAGGAGACCGACCTCCTTTTCATCAAAGCCCTAGAGCTTTCTGCACAGCAAATGCCTCCAAATAGCACAGACATCTTGCTGAGAATAAGTTTGAACGTTTCAGAGTCGTTGGATTTTCCACTTTTTATAGATGTTAGAATACTGCCGTGATAGTTATAACTCAACCTATCTTCTAGGTGTATTTGGCACATTTAAAAATGTATTATAATAATTTAATGTAGGCAATCAATTTTGTCTCAGCTGTCTCTCTCGCTGTCAGAGCAAAACCAATGTATTTTACAGGGTTATTGTTAAGATGAATTAATTAATGACTGTAACAGCAATTTCACAGTGAAAATGGATTTAAATATTAAGAAAATATTGTATTAGTTTTAGTATTAGTATTACTTCCTTAATTATTATGTGACATTAACATCACTACTACCGCAACTTTATTCATTCATAAAAAGGACTCATGGAAACATAAGAGAAATACCTTTAAAAAACAACACTCGATCCTTCTTGTCAACCTCATAAGCAGCATCAAAGCCAGCTGCCAGTGACGGCCAGAAAGAGGAGACGGTGTCATGTTCGATTTCTGAGAAATACGGACTTTTGCGCCAGACATAGCTGATAGAAATGAAAACAGCAGGGTTTCATTGTTTGTATTTCACTAGGAGATCTGTAGCACAGAAATGTACTTTAAATCCTACTTTCTGGTTGCCAGTTCTTCTTACGAGGGAGAGATATCACCCCTGCTGGGATAAAGTGCTTCACTTCGCCCTGCTTTCTCATAGATATTTGCTCTAGATATAGATATAGCTGGTGTTGGAAGTGAGCTCTGGAGGTAATCTTAGAATCATAGAATTACTCAAGTTGGAAGGGACCAACTCCTATCCCTGCATAGGACATAGAATGGTTTGGGATGCAAAGGACCCCAAAGACCATCCAGTTCCAGCATGGGCATCAATAAAAGCCAAAGCCCCTGCCCAGGCCCCAGGTGCTGCAGCAAAAGCAACCTGAGGAGGTGGTGAAGGTTTGTCCAAACCCTTGGTTCAGGCAGGGGCACCTAGAACTGGTGGCCCTGTAGACCTCTCCGTTGGCACCTTAATGGTTTGCCCAGGACATTATGTGATATCTGTGGTAGGGCTGACAGTTGAAGCTTTTTCTTCATGTCCTGTGCAGGTAGGCACAGCTGCGTTCTTAATTTCTATTTGGTCACAAACATTCATTAAACATTTGTGAGAAATATGTTAAAAACCAATTTAAAAAAGAACTGCTCCTTCCTCCCCTTCCCTGAAAATTAAGTTTTTAAGCTACAATTCTTCGTCATGTGTTTTAGAAGGAGAATCAGGCCTCCATCATCAAAGGGAACTTATTCAATCAAAGCACAATTACCAACCCAAGAAACGATTGAAACCCTGCTCCTGGCATGCTGTTTTTCCTCACGGATGTGCTCAGCCAATACCCCACAACAGTGCCCAGTGTCAGAGCATGCCCAAAAAGTGAGCAAGGGATCCATACAGACAGTTGTGGTCCGTGGTGCAGCACAGACTCCTAGGTTGGAGTGCCACCAAGACAGCACTGGCATCAGCCACGTGCAGGATGATCTGCCGAAGATGGCGCTGCATGTAAAGCAGCTGCAGGCTGAGGAGTGACACTGGGATTATTCAGTCTTGCACAATTTTAACAGACGTGGGTGATGCTGGGTGATGGCTTAAAACATTTTACTCACCTGTCAGCAAACCATGTTTTCTCACCCAGCCCCGCTGGGCCAGTAAAATTTTGCAAAATTGCCTTAATACTTTCAGAAAGAAATAGTTTCCTTTGTAACCAAGGGAAAATAAATTCCTTGAACTGAACTTTATGCTTTGTTTGCGAGTCTCACAAAAAGATGTTGCTAGAAATGAAAGCCCTTACCTGCCTTTGAAGAACAGTGTTTCCCCACGGAGTGTGGTTATAGCATCAAAAGTCAAATCAGGGTCACAGTCATTTGGTCTTATGGGGGTTTTGGAAGGTGTCATTTCTGTTGGTTCTTCCCGGGGTGACAATTCTGTTGGTGCTTCTGTTTGTGTCATTTCAGTTGGCTCTTGTGGGGGATAAGCTTTTGTTGGAAGTGCAGGAGATTCCCGAGGGGATCCTTTGGAAAAGAGATAAGTGTGGAATTGGAAGGTGAATTCATAGAATCATAGTATAGTTTGGGTTGGAAGGAACCTTAAAGATCATCCAGTTCCACCCCTCCTGCCATGGGCAGGGACACCTCCCATCAGACCAGGCTGATCAAGCTCCCATCCAACCTGGCCTTGAACACCTCCAGGGAGGGGGCAGCCACAGCTTCCCTGGGCAACCTGTGCCAGGGTCTCACCTCCCTCATGGTGAAGAATTTCTTCTTCATGTCTAATCTAAATCTTCCCCCTTCCAATGTAAAGCCATTCCACCTCGTCATATCACTACATGCCCTTGAAAAAGGTCCCTCTCCATCTTTATTGTAGGCCCCGTTAGAGTGGTCCATATTTCTGAATTCCAGGATACACTGTATGGAGCCAAATGCACAGGTTTCTTAGGGTTAAAACTCATCTATTAAATTAATGCCAAGGAAAGTTCCTGGGTGATTTAACTTGGCTATCCGTGCTGATGACTGTTAAAATAATCCCTAGCATTGTTTTGCCTTGACTCTCAAACTCTACGTATTTAGAGCAAACATCATTTCCAAAGGACGGTTGTACACGTGATCACCCTTTTGTGGAAGGCAAGAGAGTTTAATACTACAGATGTGGGCTGTTCCTCTGGTATCTTTGAAGAAAGGCGCTTGGACCTTCTGACTTACAGGCATGGATACAGCTCACAGATTCCATTTTGCAGATATGGACTTCTAACAACAAAGAAATCAAGAGTTTTGCCCAAAAATAATACCAGAAAATTAAACTGTAATATTTTTCTTGTGGAAGAAAGTTTGTACGTTTTAGCTGTTGGGTAAAATTAATGATAAATGTTTATCTATCATCCATCAAAAAATGATGTTTCTTGCTTACCATAGAGGGCCTGAATGCCATCAATATCATCCTGAGTAAGCCTGTAGTTCCTGGTATCCCTGGCCATATATATCGGATACATCAAAGCACCGAAGACATTGGAATGACCAAGACCTAGCGAGTGGCCCAGCTCATGAGCAGCAACGAGAAATAAGTTATATCCTAAAAAAAAATCCAGCACAAAGAACAAACACTAGATAAATTTTCTTGCTTGATGGGTGTACGGATGCCATCATCTCATGCATGATGTATTTTTCACAATATTAATAAACCAGCAAAGTCTAAGTATGTCTCAAGTAAGACTTCTTCTGGCATCCTGGAGGAGCAATGAGTTTTTAATTATAAACATTTATTTCTTGTAGGGAAACCAATCTGGGTACAGTTTTTCTACATTCTGCAGAGATTTTCCTGTCAACAAAGAACTAAGTCTTCTTTATTGTTAATAATGACTGAAAATTAGGTGAGAATATTTTAGTCACCTGATCAGATTTTAGAATCATAAATTATATGGAATTCACCTGGAAGACCAGTAACATTTAACATTATCCTGGACACTGCTGAAAATGAGAACACTTCACTAGTATATTTAATTTTACAATATTTACCAACAAACTCAAGATTTTTTTTCTTTTGCTGAAGTTAAAAATTTCCATAATTTTAAATTAGGAAAAAAAAAAAAGAAAACAAAAATGACAGCTCAATATTACAACTTTTAAGGTCATTACCTGAGGGTGAAAATTCCCTGCCCTACAATGTCATTATTACCTAATATTGATGTTTCATGCTAATCTCATTTCCTTCACTGGACCTGCAACTGCATTCTGTGCATTAACTTCAGGGAACCGTCATGACTTCAGTCCAGGCTAAAACATGTAGAGCCATTTTACCACATTACACTGACTTTTTGCATCTCAGTAAATACTGGAAATAATGCCATGGCATCCATGACTTCACGGTGTCGTCAAGAAAACATTGTCTAATAAAAAGCAGGTTACTTACCGTTATAGGTAGTAAATTTGGTCCAATTTTCATCTTCATCAAAGTGAGCATCTCCTCCTATGCCATTGCCAGGTGGGTAGGCGTGAGCCAGAGTTCCTCCTGGACCATCAAAGGAATAGAAGTCACCATGAACTAAAAAAAAAAGGGGGGGGAAAAAAAGAGAAAAAAGTCATTTTTTTCATCATCTCTGTTAGAAAAAGTGACAAATACTTATCAATCCCAGGCAAGGGAGTGTCCTCACATCCAGCTGCAAAGGAGATCATGATATCTGCTTGACCACTGTAGAGTCTGGTGAATCTCAAAGGGGTGACACTGCTCCAGAGCTGGAAGGCTTTTGCAATTGCTTCCTCCACATCCTCTTGTAGCAGGTCTGGAGTGTAGTTCAAAATCCTGCAAAATAAGGAGAAAGGAATTAAAAGCCATCAGATCACATGTGGCTGGGGCACATAGTGTCAAGGCCAAACATTTTAATCACCGATTATTATTGTTTATATGTCTCGAGTTGTTTATTTTCAAATTGATTGTTTGCATAACAGAGAAAGGCTTCACGTTTTTCCTTCCCGTCTTTCAGAAATCCTAACAGGTATTCTCAGCTGTACCTCTGCTGTCCACTGAGTATATTATTTAGTAGGCTGTTAACTAACTAATGTAAACTCTTATTTTGCTATTTTCATCACTGTTTCGGAGCCTAAAGCAGAGGATATGAATAATTGCCTACATTTGTGGCCCTTTCATCTTGAATGGAGCTTTTATATGGATAAATATAGGAATAAAGAATTGTTGAGCATTACTTCTGCCTAGCATTCACAAAGCCTCCCAGTGATGTACAGAGAAACATGCTTTAACATATGTTACCGATATGTCACATCTTCTTTCTTCCACCTTGGGCTGTATGGGAAGGTGCTGTATGAACGGACGTCTGGTATTCCACATCGGGGCTGCTTCATCATGTCCAGCGTCTTACGATTCAGCTCCCCGGTCACCTCTAGCCCGAAGAATGATTGCATTTCTCGGATTTTGTCAGTCATGTGTTTGAGGTCTCTTGATTTAAAGAGAGAACTTTTCTCTTCTTTAAAATCGTAAAAATTTTCCAGATATTTCTGATAGGGAAGAAAAAGCAACAACTTAGAACATAAATGTTTCTTTCCAAATGCAGAGAATTAACAGAATATTCAGAACATTCAGAACATCATCATGTTCATTTTCTCAATAAATTATTTCTTAAGTTCTGTCTGTAGTCCTTACCTTAGCAAATTGCATATCTTCTTTTTCATTTTCTGGAACCACCGGGAAAGCACAAGAACATGCGATGTACAGTAACCCAAGGAAAGCAGTGGTCTTTGTCTTCATCTTTGCCTCCTTGTCCTGTCAGCCCTTGAGGAATACCTCTCAATCTCTTCTTCTGTCCAAGACTTGCCAGTGTTTCTCTATTTATACCAGTTCCGTGCTTACTAAAGTCAATAACTGCATGACTCAGTTTATAACATCCTCTGATTTCACACAGAAACACTGAAAACAAATTTGGTCTTAGAAGCAAGCTAACACACGACAGTTTACCTTGCCCAAAAGCCCCTGATTTCGCAATCGTATTATTGGACAGTGGTTTTTTTTCTTCATCTCTAAACTGGAGCACTACTTTGAACTTACAACTGTCTGGATTTTAAACTTCCAAGGTCACCTGGATAAAAATCACTTCATTTTTCAGAGGTGTTAAAGAGACCTGGATCTTTGTGAGGGACAACCATGTGTAATTGTTTGTAGCACGACAAGAGACCTCTAGAAACTGCCCCTCGGTTTTCACAGTGTGGCACCTGTGCAGGACCTCAGCATGTCAGGAATGAACCCCTTCCTTTAGCTCACGTTTTTCCTGATAATTTCAGTGACGTAGAGAATTATACAAAAAACTCATTTATCTCTTCTCTTGAACCTGATATCCCAGCATGGTTACAGAACCATCACGTGTGCTGCTACGTGGCCCATGTGATCACAGATTTATGGTTGCATCCCCTTTTTGTCCCAGGCTCGTCCCTGGCAACCCCCCCACCAAAATGTAAAGGTCTCCGTAGAGCATCCAGATCACACATCCTGGTCTGCATAGCCAAGGGCATTTCCACAACTAAAGAAGAAATGGCAGAAATTGCCCTAGAGAACAAAGGCACCTTGGAGGTGCAGGGGTTTTTGGATAATCTTTCTAATACATGTCTTTAAAGTCATATGGAAGATGACGAGAATTTGAGCTGTTAATTCCAAGTTACCCAATTTGCCAGAAATCCTGCTTTCAGTTCCTTGTGTCCTTGTTTGAACGTTGTGCATTGCACTTTATGCAGGGGTTGCAGAATCATTGTCACTCAGTTCCTTCTTTCTTGCCTGTCATTTCTTTTGAAGTAGAATTCTCCTGTGTTGACTTAGTGCCCAAATGTGAGTTCAAAAGGAGAAATATGAGCTAAAAATAATCTACTTCTTTTTGAACATGAGAAAAAGAAGTAAAAGAAACCACTTTTCCAGTGAGAGAAAACATATTGGAAACTGCAAAAAAACAACCCCAGCACCACAGCAGCTGAGCTCTGCAGTCTGCGAGGTGACCTGGGGGAAAGGCATGGCTTCCTTCCAAAGGAAACTGGAGTTGAACTGGCTGGCTGCTCTGGGGTCACAACCCTTGCATGACCCAGGTCAGAGCCTGGGTCCCTGAACTACTGAGTTAACTGGCACAGGTATTTGTGTCTAAGGCTGCAATGGGATGAGGTAGGCTTGAGGAGGAGTGGCTGGAGAGCTGCCTGGCAGAAAAGGACCTGGGGGTGTTGGGTGACAGCGGCTGAACAGGAGCCAGCAGTGGCCCAGGTGGCCAAGAGGGCCAATGGCATCTTGGCCTGTGTCAGACCCAGTGTGGCCAGCAGGAGCAGGGAGGAGATTGTGCCCCTGTGCTCAGCACTGGTGAGGCCACACCTCGAGTGCTGGGTTCAGTTTTGGGCCCCTCACTCCAAGAAGGACATTGAGGGGCTGGAGCACGTCCAGAGAAGGCAACGAGGCTGGGGACGGGCTGGAGAACAAGTCCTATGAGGAGAGACTGAGGGAGTTGGGATTGTTTAGCTTGGAGAAAAGGAGTCTGAGAGGAGACCTCATCCCTGTCTACAACTGCCTGAAAGGAGGCTGTGACGGGGTGGGTGCTGGGCTCTGCTCACAAGTGACAGTGATAGGACGAGAGGAAATGGCCACAAGTTGTGCCAGAGGAGGTTTAGGCTGGACATTAGGAAGAATTTCTTCACTGAAAGAGTGGTCAGGGATTGGCACAGCTGCCCAGGGAGGTGGTGGAGTTGCCATCCCTGGAAGTGTTTAAAAAAATGGGTGGATGAGTTTCTTCGGGACATGGTTTAGTGGGGACACAGGCACGGTTGGACTCCGTGATCTCAGAGGTCTCTTCCAACCGAGTGATTCTATGATTCCATGAATAGCTCACTGCTGCTGTAAAGGGGTGCCTCTGGCCAAAGCTCCTATTGTTTCCCTGTGCCCTTCTCATATCAAGTGTGCTCTCAGTGAACTGATTCAGAGGGCTGAAGCTATGGGAAAGCATCCCAGAAAAATAACTCCAACCCCACCAAATATAGTTTCCTGCTCTGGTTAGCAACTGCATTGGCTTCCTAAGAGATGAACAGAGCACCTGAGCCAGCAGGGAGGAGGAACGGGTCACCACATTTGGGAACGGGAATACAGAGAGGCACGTGGCTGGAACATATGTGGCTGGAAAGCTGGGGCCTCGCCTTTTGACAGCAGCAAGGTAAAATACTGCCTCAGCTGGTTATGGGACGGCATCCAAACTGCATCCATACTGTATGATGTTTGCACTTCCACAAAGAAATTCAGACACAAAGCAGGGCCATTTTAAATACCATGTTTGTATCTCTGCACATAGCAGCAGCAGTTAGCCTATGGCTCTTATCCTCTTTGCTTTCAGCTAAACGTTTTGTAAAAACCTTGCTCACTGCGTCCAGGGCATGTAGGGTGAAGCACTTAGAGTAGTGAGATGCAGCACAACCAACTGGCAAACATTTTCGCCAGCCCTTTTTAATGATTAGGAAGCTATTATTTCTCAGACTTTTGCATTGCTGTTGATAAAGATGTTAGAGCTCCTTCATAGCTGTAGAAGGCTTCCCCTTCCAGTGTCTGTTTCCTGCACAATCGAGCTGACATTTAAAGAGTGGCTGATGAGTGCTGTGGGGAGAGTTGGGTCTTGCCTTATGAATGCATTTGGCAACGTGAGTGGGGAAAATTCACAGCTGAGATAACCTGCACAGCTCTGAGATGTGAGAGTGAGTCTATGCTTTTTTTTGCATGTGGATCCAAGAAAGGACTTGCTGCTTTGTGCTGCCCCCAAAGACATCAGCAGCTTTTACGGTTCTCATACGGTTACTCAGTCCTGGGTTTATGCATTACAGGATGCAAACCAGGACTGTGTCATGGCTTTAATCAGAGGTTTAAGGTGCTTGAAAGTTACAATATCAGTGGACATGGTGGAGATTTGTCAGCAATGACATAGCTCCAATTTAAATGGGGTAAACTGAACTGAAGAAATTCCCTCATGTGCCACTTTTGCCTTACCTATAGGTCTAACGGTTCATGAGTTCTGCTTCAGGGGTTGCCTACAAACAGTTAATTCTTGACAAGGCCAAGCAGGTTGGTGTCTTGGCCCCATAGGTAAACCCAAGGAGGTGCTGATCTTCCTATCACCCTAGGAGGTTGCTCCCCTCTGTGTCCCATGGCTGTGCCCCGAAGTTGCTGTTACCCCCCAGCTGCATCAGACACTGCACAGGGCACAGTGGTGACCCTTTCCATCTTATTTAACAGTAAAGCAGCCAGAACAGATTCAGGAATAGTGCTCATTTCTTCCCCCAGCTCATCGGCACTCAGACTCATCCACCCCATATCACTGGTGAGTGCCTTAATCACCACACTAAGGGACAAGAGTGGGTGCTTTCCCAGGAAGTCCCCTGCAACAGAGCAAAGCATTCCACTGAAAGCCTGCCAATATCCAGGCTAATACACCTCCACCACAGAACAATTTGTCCTCTGACAGTGTAATTCGTATTATCCCATGTGGTTGAGTCAAAGTGCCAGGATTTGGGCAGATTTGTCAAAATTCTATCTGGGAATTTTGCCATTTCTTGGGTTTTGATGGTTGAAATTCCATCCAGAAATTTCATTCCAATTCTCTTTGGCAGTTTTGATTTATGGAAAGAAGTGGAAGGCTACTTAACAGAGTCATCCAAACAATTGTCTTCAACTACATAAACAACTACAAATCAGGGCGAAGGAAGCTTGAATTAATTAAACATACACACACTATGATTTTACCTCCTAAACTTATAGAAGGATCCATAGATGTCTTCTTTCCTACCTCCTCTTCACTTGTATTGTTTCTAAACCCTTCTTCCTCTGACCTGCCTGTACCGGGGTTATGAAGGTCTTGGGCATGCACAGACATGGAAGAAGCTGCTGGGTTTTTTCCACTTGATTGGTATTGAGAGATAAATTAATACAAGCAGGTTATGGGTCTTGAGGAACAATAACTGAACAGAAAAAGTCACAAACCCTTTACAACATTATATGAACAAATCTTTGCAGGATAGCAGCTAGATAATAGCAAAAAAGTGTTTGGGAAGGTAGGCAAATAGAAAATTTGCCACATGGAAAAGAAGGTCTGCTATTAAAAGACTCAGGGAAACCAGATAATGTTTAGTGAGAATGCAATGCTTCCAATCTATCTCTGCAAGACTGTGTTTTAAGACTAATAAAGCTGAGCCTGAAAGAGATATAGATTTGAATTGCACAATTTTACTTGTATATTCATATATTTTTGTTCACCACTGAGATCTCTTCCTCCTGGTTTTATGATACAGAGCTGCTGCTAATAACTATGATAGTAATTTTCTACTTCATCTGCACATTTTGTCCCAGTTCCTTTGGGAACTGAGAGATGGCACATAGAGATAACCTCAATAGCTGATTTTAATTAAACAGGAATGTTTTTCATTTTTTTATGTCTGTATCCTCTCCTTGAGTATTATCAAGAACAACAAAACTGAAATCACTTCCACACTTGTATTTAGTGTATAAACAAGTTTCATAACTTGCGTGTCATTTCCTTTCAGCTATGTTCTGACTTCATAGCTTCTTACTTGGACCTAAAGCAATTGCAGCCCAGTAGTGTAATGTCAACCATCACTGAAAAAGAGCTGGACTAAAATCCGATGCCCAATAATTTTGAGATTAGCAGGAATTAACCTGGAATACAAAATTCTACAATTTTGACATGCTACAGACTGCCCCTCATTTCAGAGGTGGCAATTTATTGGGACCAGGCTCTGAATTTAGGCATGGCCCTGAGCAATGAATGAGGCAGGAAGCACTGTGGTTATGAGACAAAATTAATTCACTGTTTCCTCTTTACCATCCTGGCCATAACTAGATTCAGACTATGTCTCTGACCCAACACACCAAACCATCAAAGAAACTGCACTGTGGGCATGATCTCAACTTTCCTTTTGAAGGAGAATAGTCAGTAAAATGTTGTCCCCCTCCCTCCTCTCATGTACAGACTTTAATGGTCAATGACCTAAACCTGTGCAATTCATATTCTGTTATAAAGGGTATCAACAATCTTTCAGATCTGTGGGTTAGTTGTTAAGGTGAAGGTCATTTACTGTAGTTTCTTGGGTTTCTAGGATAGAAAACAAGTCTATAGAAAACGTTTTTCTATGTGCTTAAGCATTTGACTTACCATAAGGCACATTGTTAACATGTTATACGTTAATGTTACATGAACTTGATTGCAATTCTCTGGGCTGATATATTAGGAAGAGAGATAGGGAGATCTGTCATTTAAAGAGTCTCCAAACTTTTTTGGAATTCCTTCTGGTGCTGACTGGAAAAAGGTTACTGTTTTGGTAATCTGACATTGAAGACCCAACTAAGATATTCAGCAAAGATGTTGTAACTACCTGAAAATCAAGGTACCTCCTTAAGAAGCCTGATTTCTGTGATTATTTTGGACATGAGCAGGGAGAGCAGAGAAGCACTCTAGGAAATTGTCTGCCATCCTACTGTTATATGCAATTATTATAATTGGAAAATGTAAGCTATCAGCTACTGACAATAATGGTCTTCAGTTCATACAGTATATTTTAATACTAGAATCTCATACAATATCTGCTATCTCACACGTGTGCTTCTTAAGCGGAAAGTCTTCTGAATACAAATGGTTTATGATAGATGCAACATATTCATTTAGTCAGTTATAGAGACTAGAACAGTCATTTAAAATATTGACAATGAACTTAACTAGTGATTGGTGCAGTCTTTAGCTCTGTGTCACCATGCTGGTAGGGGTACTTTTTTTTGAAGGAGACTTGTATGTTAATAACATTGGAATTCTCTGAGATCTTTGTGTATCTTTCACTCTTTTTGATCTGGATATGATCACCACTTTGTACAGGCACTCGCTACTTGAAGGTACCATTATTGTGCATTTGTGGCCATGCTGAGCTAAAAGGTAACAATCAGCTTTTCACATCTCTTTTAAACCTGACTACCAAAGAAAAAGCTTACTTTGAATATCAGGTCAAATAATCAAACACCACAGCACATTAAACTGTATTGGAACGTTATTCCAAGAATATTTCTTGTCTAAACAAAAGACAGAATTTTAATAAATATTGCAAATATTAATTTCACAATTTATGTAAAAAATTGCTTTGGGCATATGATTCTTGTAATCAACAGCAAACCACCTGTGAACTCAAGAATGTAGACTCAGGCCAAAGCAAGATGAAAAGACCTTGTGAATAAGTCACTTGGTGGCAGTGACTTCCTCCAGCTCACCACTAGCTACCTGTCCAGAAGTTACCATCCTTTCAGAATACGTAGCTGAGATATTCAAATGAATTACATTATTTCACCCCAAATTAGGTGGGCTACTAAACCTTTATAACTTTAATTGTTTAATCAAATTCAAGTGATTTGAGTGAAGCGTGTCAGGGAAACATCAGCTGTGCTGCAGAGCAGAGGGAGGGACTGGTGAAAGCAGTTTCTCCAGCTGGCACTGCTGAGGATGGCGCAAGAGCCAGGAGTGTATGTACAGTCATAAGCAAGGACAGGAATTAGGCTCCAGATGTTAAATTAAATTATTTTTTCACGCTCACAATGTTCTCAAGGAATTGGACTCACATGACCTTGTTGGAAATGATTATCTAGTGACCTCTAAATAATTAAGAAAGCCAAGGCAGTCTCATCAGGACGTTGCTTCACTATAGTTTTGTAAGACTTGATCACAGTCTTTTCTGTCCAAAATCCCTTAGTTTAATGTTTCACATGCTAAAAACCCAGCAAAGTGTCCCCGGAGATATGAGCAGTTCAGGTGAATGTAAACAGAAGGTAGTTCTGAGGGTTGCCATGGAGTTCGAGGAATGAATTGATAGGCAGCTCTGTAATTCATAATGACCAATTTTTCCTTAGATCATGAATTTACAAGACACATAAAGCTTGTCAGTGCATCTCCTCTGTCCTTACCATAAACATCTCATCGTAAAACCGTTATATGTTATATTTATGTTATATGTTATATGGGTTAGGAATAGGTTGGATGGCTGAGCCCAGGGAGTGACAGTGAAAGGTGTCACATCCAGTTGGTAGGCGGTCACTAGTGGTGTCCCCCAGGGATCAGTACTGGGCCCGGTCCTGTTTAATATCTTCATTGATGATCTGGATGAGGGGACTGAGTGTTTCATCAGCAAATTCGCAGATGACACCAAGCTGGGAGGAAGTGTCAATCTGCTGGAGGGTAAGAGGGCCTTCCAGAGGGACCTTGACAGATGGGCTGACTCCAATAGCATGAGGTTTAACAAGTCCAAGTGCTGGGTTCTGCACTTTGGACACAACAACCCCATGCAGAGCTACAGGCTGGGGACAGAGTGGCTGGAGAGCAGTCAGGTGGAAAGGGACTTGGGAGTGCTGCTGGACAGGAAACTCAACATGAGCCAGTAGTGTGCCCAAGTGGCCAAGAAGGCCAATGGTATTTTGGCCTGCATCAGGAATAGCATGGCCAGCAGGATGAGGGAGGTCATCATTCCCTTATACTCGGCTCTGGTCAGGCCGCACCTCAAGTACTGTGTCCAGTTCTGTCAGTTTAAGAAAGATGTGGAGATGCTGGAGTGTGTCCAGAGGAGAGCACTGAGGATGGTGAAGGGGCTGGAGCACAAGCCCTGTGAGGAGCGACGGAGGGAGCTGGGGTTGTTTAGCCTGGAGAAGAGGAGGCTCAGGGGAGACCTTATTGCTCTCTACAACTGCCTAAAAGGAGGCTGTAGTCAGGCAGGGGTTGGTCTCTTCTCTCAGGTGACCGGCGACAGAACAAGAGGACACGGTCTCAAGCGTCGCCAGGGGAGGTTTAGGCTTGACATTAGGAAAACATTCTTCACTGAGAGGGTGATTGGCCATTAGAATGCGCTGCCCGGGGAGGTGGTGGAGTCACCGTCCCTGGAGGTGTTTAAAAGGAGATTAGATGGGGCACTCAGTGCCATGGTTTAGATGACGAGTAGGTGTTGGTATTGGGTCATAGGCTGGACTCAATGATCTCAAAAGTCTTTTCCAACCTTGTGATATTGTGATAATCTCCAGATTATACATGAACTTCTTGCAATGGGAGACAGTTCACCCAGCATACCATGTACTCTCTCAGTAGCTATGAACTACAAACTGAGGGAGGCTTATGCAACACCTCTCTAGATGAGCCAGAAACTAAAACACATGGTTGTGCTGGATACCAAAATTCATAGCATGAACACACACAAAATTACAGCACATCACAATCTCCCTCCCAGTCACTAATCTATCTGCTGTTCACAGGTCATTTGTCTTTCTCCCAGACATAACGAGGGAAGATTTTACTTCCCCAAGGAGATTTTGTTTAACATTTACCTGTCTCTCAGTAGCAGTTTCTGAGGTCCCCATATGCCAGCTATCTTTTTCCTACAGAGCGGATTACATGACACACCTGTAATTAAACTCTCAGTAAATAGTCTCATATTATATCTGATTTCACACTCAAAGAAAAGTTTGTTAGCATTAAATTAAATCTATCTAATAACAAAGGTTGTTTCATCTGCATTATTTAGCAAATGGTTACCTAAAACATAAAAAATAGTAATGAGATTCAGTTTAATGAGTTTTAAAAATATCAAAAGGTCACTGAGAATAAGTTGTGAGGTTTTATTTTGAATATTTGAATATTTTGAATATTTTTTCATATTTTAGTGTTCCTTGAAGTGGTCACTGATATTTGGACCTGAACAGAAAAATACAGCTTAGAATTGCCTCAGGTGACACAGAAATATCCTTTCAGGCACTGGTTTTCTCAAAGTAGCTATGCTATGGGGAATTTATCTTTACAGGATTCCAAAATTTTTTCTGTTACAACTAGGATGTTGTGTGAAAAAGACCATTGGTTCATTCCTCTAATATCTATGCCATGTATTCTCTTCTCATTTTACCTGAGAATAAAAGAAATATTTGTAAAGAAATTCAAAATGTAACAAAATAGAGAGAGGTATTAACATTCTATTCAGACTTTATGGAAGAAGAATAAAGTGAGTAAGGCATTTGTTGTCAAAGTATTATTTTTAGATGACAACATGCAGTGAAAGGACAGTAGAATCATTTAAAGGCTTGATTTCCTTCTACTTTTCATCTGAAAAACCTCTTTCTTTTGACATGCCAACAATCTTGCAAGAAACAAGTGTGTCTTCCTTTATAATCTCAAAAAGTGTAAAGATGAGGAAGAAACCATTTCATTCGATGAATGTTCGTACCAATGCATCCTAAATCAAGCTCTAATAAAATACCTTGCAATTATTTTAATGGTTTATTTCTCCTGAAAATAGGTATCCCAGTATCATAAGGTTGGAAAAGACCTCTGAGATCATCGAGTCCAACCTATGACCCAACACCTACACCTACTCCTACTTGTCAACTACACCATGGCACTAAGAGCCTCATCCAATCTCTCCTTAAACACCTCCAGGGACGGTGACTCCACCACCTCCCCGGGCAGCGCATTCCAATGGCCAATCACCCTCTCAGTAAAGAACTTCTTCCTAATGTTGAGCCTAAACCTCCCCTGGCGAAGCTTGAGACCGTGTCCTCTTGTTCTGTCGCCGGTCACCTGAGAGAAGAGACCAACCCCTGCCTGACTACAGCCTCCCTTTAGGCAGTTGTAGAGAGCAATAAGGTCTCCCCTGAGCCTCCTCTTCTCCAGGCTAAACAACCCCAGCTCCCTCAGTCGCTCTTCAGTGTATTGGTTGTTCCTGAGTCCTGCAAAGAAAGGATTTCTTTTCCACTTTGGTGAAAATTTGACAATATACTCAGGTGTTACTGTGGGGTTGAAATTAAGAAAAATTGCAATGACATGAAAGGTTGATGTGAAGTGGGTGAGAATCTATTCTGAATTCCATTTGGTGTTAATACGAATGTCACAGGTGGATGCTTGCAAAAGTTCCCTTAAGTTTTATTGTTGCAATAATGACTCGAACGTAATTCACTTTTAATAAAAATCATAGTTGGGTAGATAATGAAATAAATTGCTATGCACTTCAGAGATTCCATGTAATATGAATTAGTCACTAGTCATCATACAAGACTATTAAATTGCAAAGAGAGAATTTTTCATTATTTCTCAAACCTAAAATGCTTGGCAATCCTTGTTTTTCTTTCCTCCATCCAGAAAGTTTCTCTTTTCTTTAGAAAATATACGAGTCAAATACGCTCTAAAATTTCCCGGATTATATTTTAGCCCTTCCAAACTTCTACACCACCTATTACTTCATCTATTTCGAAAACAGTTTCCTGCCCAAAGCTGACAAATATAGGAAAAAAGCTTATTTGCAACAATTTTTTAAGTCACATTAAATTCAGAGGGTGCTGAGTGCCAGGAGCAGTGAAAATATTTGAGGTTACTTTTCTCCTGAACTTGGCAACTTTTGATTTCTGCTTTTACACATCTTATTTATTTTAAAACTATTAGAATTAAGACATGAAGTCCGACCAACTATGCATAGCCTGTAAAGTATTTAACACAGTTTTTAAAAGAGCTTACACTTATGGTGTCACCATAAGCGTTACATATCCATGCTGTTTACCTATGAACCTACCTCATATATAGAGCCATGCAGCGAATATAAACACAGGCATATAGATGGGTAATTATGTTGAAAGAATAAAATAAGAAAATCAGACACTTCTGTCTCACAGGGTGTCTTTCCTGCACCTGGGCCAGGGCAAACTCTAATATTAATACTAGCTGGGAGATGAAGGGATTGAGAGTAGCCCTGCCAAGAAGGATTTGGGGGTTCTGGTGTGTGAAAAACTAGACATGAGCCAACAGTGTATGCTCACAGACCAGAAAGCCAGCTGTGTCCTGGCCTACATCAAAATCTTCCTTCCTTCCTTCCTTCCTTCCTTCCTTCCTTCCTTCCTTCCTTCCTTCCTTCCTTCCTTCCTTCCTTCCTTCCTTCCTTCCTTCCTTCCTTCCTTCCTTCCTTCCTTCCTTCCTTCCTTCCTTCCTTCCTTCCTTCCTTCCTTCCTCTTTTTTTTAACTCTTACCTTTTCTCCCCAATTTACTGATCACCAGGTCTCTATTTTGTGAGGACATTAAATATACTTTCATTTTGATTATCCATTTGATCTTCAGATTCACTCAGATAAGGTCTCTGGAGAATTATGTGATACATTCCATTACTGGTGCATCATCTTATGAAAGGATCACAACACAGATGACTAATCACACACACACACATTCAGATACACAAAAAGACTGAAACACAATTCTAACTAAAAGAAAATGGAAACAGTCATCTTTGACAAAAACTACCTTCCAACTTCTAGACTGAAATAATCGCATCCATCAGAGCAGTGGAAAACCGACACTCAAAGCAATACTTGTGCTTTCATCTATAACAGCTAATAGGGAAAACTTAAACACAATCTGTACACCCAAAGAGGGAGGGCAAGGGGAGTTGGACAACTACAGTAGGTGCTGACATACCTTGGCTTGTCCTGTCTGCCCTAAACATTTCTTAAAAATATTAATAAAATTATTGGATGCACAGTTGACCTTGGAGAGGAGATAAGTTACAAGTAAAGGGATTAGAAGGAGGAGATTTCTCCACCACACCAGCAGGGCCTGAAGGACGAAGGACATGAAGGAAGGTCTGTGCTCACACGTGCAAATTGCTTTAGAGACCTGGAAAAATTCATGGCAGCCATGCCCTTCATTAGTACTAAACCCACAGGGAATTACGGATGTGGTTCACTTAAGCTACCTCTGTCTGTGTAAAGTCAGGGATCCAGTTTGTTAGTAGTGTAGCTCCCATTACACTCAAGGTTGTGTAACTGCCTGAAATAAGTCCTTTAGGGTGGTTTGAACCCACTCTTAAAGAGCTCCCTCTGTTTCTCCATTGACCATAAAAAGACTTTTATAACAGTGAGATAAATCCTTCCACAAGAGACTTTCCACGATTTGGTGCAGCTGTACAAATAATTCTGTGTTTTTCCATTTAGTGAAAAAGATAGTGCCAAAACCAGCTGGATCTCATGTTAACTACTGAATCGTTAGCATGGAGAATGGCAAACTTGGACAAGAATATGTTCTGCTCACAAACAATTCATAGGAGACTCAATCTAGTCAGTTAATGATAGCAGCACTTGTTGGTACAAGAAGGATAATGACAAGAAAAGGCGAACCTATCATTTTTGTTGTTCAACAAAGAATAATGTGGGAAGTGCAACAGGTTTTTCATTATCCTGTAGTATTTTGTCCTATGACAATGAAAGGAACATATTAAGTTAATTTCTGTGGAGCATTTTCTAGAGAAAAATCTCCAGTGAAATCAATGGGATGAGATTCAACAAGACCAAGTGCTGAGTCCTGCACTTGGGACACAACAACCCCATGCAGAGTTACAGGCTTGGGGAGGAGGGGCTGGAGAGCTGCCTGGCAGAGAAGGACCTGGGGGTGCTGGGTGACAGCTGGCTGAACATGAGCCAGGTGTCCTGGATCAGACCCAGCATGGCCAGCAGGAGCAGGGAGGTGATTGTGCCCCTGTGCTCAGCGCTGGTGAGGCCACACCTCGACTGCTGGGGTCAGTTTTGGGCCCCTCACTGCAAGAAGGACATTGAGGGGCTGGAGCGCGTCCAGAGAAGGCAACGAGGCTGGGGAGGGGCTGGAGAACAAGCCCTATGAGGAGAGACTGAGGGAGTTGGGGTTGTTTAGCTTGGAGAAGAGGATTCTGAGGGGAGACCTCATCACTGGCTACAACTGCCTGAAAGGAGGTTGTGACGGGGTGGGTGCTGCGCTCTGCTCACAAGTGACAGCAATAGGACGAGAGGAAATGGCCGCAAGTTGTGCCAGGGGAGGTTTAGACTGGACATTGGGAAGAATTTCTTCACTGAAAGGGTGGTCAAGGATTGGAACAGGGTGCCCAGGGAGGTGGTGGAGTTGCCATCCCTGGAGGTGTTTAAAAGACAGTTGGATGAGTTTCCTAGGGACATGGTTTAGTAAGGGGACAGGGATGGTTGGACTCGGTGATCTCAGAGGTCTCTTCCAGCCTTCTGATTCTACAATTATATGATTACTACCATGCTCCAATTGTGGAATTAAGCAGAATATGCTAATATTTCTCAAGTCCTCCCAGCATTTCAGGAAAAAGGCATTTAACCTAAGTTGTATTACTGAAAAATTGTTTTGATTCAGTAATCCATTTTCTTGAAGTTAATTCTTCCTTAAGAGTGTTAAAATGAAGCATGACTCAGGTTCTTACAATTTATTTAGCAGAGTGATTCAATTATTAGTATCTGCTTGAGGCTCTTTTCTTGAGCAAAGACTGCTGAAAGTATTTGCATGATCCTGTAGTAGTCACGTACCCACTTCCACACCCGGCAGAAGTCTATGCTGATGCGGATTGAACAAATGCCCAAAAGACACAAGTCTACAGGAATGAGGAAACACAACTAGGACAGGAGAATATTCTGAAAATCATGTTTTAACAAATTAAAGCATTACGCTTTAATGAAGGCCTAAGCACTTATGCTTTCCAAGCCATAGCCAAGGCCAATCGTGGTTTCCAGATTTTCGTTGAGAAAATACAATCAGTGACAGAGTTGAATGTATTGCTTCAAGTCTGAGGCACATCTATATCTTTAAGTAATGACATGGTACCAATGCTGGTGAGCCAGCACAGACCTTACTTTAGAAATTTATGTTGTGTCTCATGTAGGTAAAGTCTGCACCCACGGAGAGAGGCTGATGACAGCCTCCTGGTGACACCTACCCAGGTAAACAAAGAGGTTCCTGAACTGGTCCTGGTAAGCCTCATGTGCCTTATGTGCTCCTGCAACCAAGCTCTCTTGCCCTCCTTGCTCCAAAACAAGCATCTTTCATTGATGCAGTCAGTTGGGGTGCCTGGATGCATGCAAAGGCATTGCCTGGAGAGTGTTAACTGGCACAGGGAATGGGCTGAAAGTTGAATAGTATGGTCAGCCACTCACCACTGCTGGAGTCCTGTCCCTACCAGCTTAGCAGAGTAGTTCTACTGACTCTCATAGGTAATGTTTCCCCCACAGGCCATAGTATTTTCCAGGGCTGGAAAAAGTCAGGAAAAGCCTCTTTCCCTCCTTTCCCCAGTGCTGTGCTGGAGGCCAACAACTTGGTCCCCATTCCAGGAGTACAGCCTGCCCACCGAGTGACTACCACCCGTACGTGGTCTCATTACAGTTGGCAGAGACACCACTGCCCCTACCAGAACAGACCCTCCCAAAACACAGGAGATGATAGACTCAAAGACTACACCGGAGTTTCCTGATCTCTCACTTCAGAATATTTAACTGGTGGATTTGGGCCCCTTTTTATTTATCAGACACATCTGCAGAAGAAATACCAATCCTAAAACTGATTGACACAACAAACAAAGGTAAAAGCTGCCATTTATGTACCTGTAAATCTGAATTTATTACTTGTACAATATTGATCACTCTGGGATGTTTCATTGCTTTCTAATAGCAAAAGCTATGTGAGAAAAGAGAAAACTGAAAGAAATGCAATCCAGTAATTCCTCTCCAAAGATCTGCTTTTCCTTCTTCACCCTTGTTATCAACAATAGCAAGAACTTGGCTTCTTCCTGTCTTTTCCCACACTTCTAAGATATTTATCCAAGAGCATTATTGACCACAGAGGTTTCCTAAATCTTTCAGCATCATCAGTTTCTTTATGTCTTCAAGTGTAGTTTGAAAACAAATGTAAAATAGAGACTTGCTTATTCAAAACAATCGCTTACAAGAAAATATATCATATTTCTTCCATTTATTTTCTTACATTATTTATTTTCTGTTTTCTCACCCATCCTTAAAAACTTTTTTGTTTTGCAGAATATTCCTAAATTTTAACTCTGTATTTTTTATCTCAACTCGGATTTAATTTTTGAGTATAAACTGAGAAAACAAACGTCTAAATGCTGAAGTCTTCCAAATACAGTAGATAGATAATATCTTAGGACAGGAATCCAAGAACAGAGTTAGTAATAACATGATAGAGCAACAAATGCGAGTGGAACATCGTACCTATTGTGTGCACCTTGTGGGCAGAGGTGAGAAGGAAGAAAGGGAAGATAAATTAACCTTAAGTATTATGATGTGACAGAATAAAACCAAACAAGTCATTCAAACAAACAGCAATTTATCTGGATCAAAATTACATGCAGTTGAGTATCTGAGATCCCTCGATAGATTCTGAACATATAATTTGGAATGCTTTTAGAGAAATAAAACTATGAAAGTAATCTTTAGGAATGAAATTAATTCCCCTTAACACTGATTTCCCCCTTCAAAAGATATCCACACGGAGATTGTGATTCACTTTACCCTAAAGTACACACTTAAAATACATGAATGGAGCTTTGTAACAAGAGTCTATTTCTTTGCTTTCACTATAACATAAGATGAAATAATCAAGTATGGGTTTAAACACTTGTGTTTCACCACAAATGTCTCATTCTATCTTCAAAACTAATAATATCTGCAGAGTCCAGATGAACATTGGTGTTATAGTCAACACAGTGGTTACCAGTAAACATTGCCCAATTATGAAGTATTTCTATTTTGGCTTGCGCTTTACTAAGTACTAAGAATATTAAGGAAGAGCTGACTACAAAATATGTAATTGCATTGACCAACTAGTATTAGAATCTTGACTTCCATTGAGGAAATCCAAGGAATTAATCAAAATCAACTGGAGTAAAAAGTTCAGATACTTGAATGAGAGACCTTCTGAATCTTCTATGAAGGTGAAAAAGGTGAAAAAAAATTGAATCTCCAAACAAAATACAATCTTAGAAAGGTACTTCAGCATAAT
The DNA here is from genome assembly GCA_033558235.1 of Neomorphus geoffroyi. NCBI lineage: Eukaryota > Metazoa > Chordata > Aves > Cuculiformes > Neomorphidae > Neomorphus > Neomorphus geoffroyi. The sequence continues at coordinate 16,296,434 of JAUMJM010000017.1, forward strand.
AGAATACTAATAACTTGATTTAAAACAAAAAGAAGTTGAGGTGATGTATGTAAAGGGATAGAAAAGTGGATAAATCTAAGCTAAATCTCATGTAAATGTAGATGCTTCATAGATTTGTCTAGGTTAGGAACACAGTCATCCAGATTTCTCAGCACAGTAAATGAAAAAAACCAGAAGTTGAGGTATTAGTGGGTTGAATCACTTTCTGTCTGTCTGTCTGTCTCTCTTGACTACATGGGAAGCAGAGAATAATTTTACATCTGGCTTAGCATTTCATTTAGAGACCTCAAGTTAAGTGGAAGAACACAGGCATTCAAAGAAGGCTCTAATTTAGAGGTTAGAAAGTTTAGGGATAAAGGGACAGCTGCCAAACCAATTTAGGTCTTGAAACAAAAATTACGTAGCGAGAAAAATGTCAATCATATAGAGAGGTTAAAAAAAGATGGTAAGAAGAAACAAAAATATCAGTAAAGTGGGGTAGAAATTTAAGATATTCTAGGTATGGCTTGAAAGGAAAAACTTATCATCTCACTTTTCAGGAGGAATATTGACACTGAATGTAAGACCAAACACCAGACGAGTAAGAGGATGTAAGAGCAACATTTTTCAGCTGAAGCATAATTCAGAGGAAAATATATTAACTGAAAACTCCATAAAAAGGCAATAAGCAAATGGTGGATGAAGTTTATTGAAAAGGAGGGACATTGAATTACTATAATGTAGTAAATGTAATAGCTGTACTGGGTATGATGGAACACCAATCCAGGCAAAAGAAATCCTGTTAACCCAACCATAGCAGTACGCAAAGCATGAAATGAATTTGATGGTAAGGATAACTCAACATGGAAGCTAACAGAATGTATGTATGGTATGAACTTAATTAAAGAATGTGATAAATGAACTTCCTATCTTCCTTTGAATAATGAAACACTTTAATAGACAATGTAAATGTGTTAGATCTCATTTTCTTGGGCTTTGGTAAAGCATTTGAGGCAATATCAAAGGAAAATTAGTTAAAACAAAGAACATGTTTACAAGTAGAACTGCAGGGAGTACAAGGAGCTAATATTAAGATCGCTACAGGACATTCTGAGAGAAGAACCGAAGAGCCTAAGGGACTGGCTGGTTCACATGGTCTTTCTTTTTTAGTAGTTAACTAAATATACAGAATCAAAAGACTAACTAAAAGGCACTCTCAGTACACAAAAGGGTGACGCAAGATGACCCTGAGAATTCATATAAAAGAAATAGAGTGAAACTACAAAATTCAAAATTGAAGACTACCAAGAGACTGATGTTATTCCTTGGTCATTATCCTTCTAACATCCTTCGAACATCTTGCCAAAAAGGTGTTTTCTTTTCCTGTCAGTATTGAGATGCAGCACAACACAAAACACATATTGGAGCTCTAGAAATGTTCCATACGTTACACCAGATGTGTGACAGCTGTACCCTATCTCTGTCTGTCTTTTTGCTCTTGTAAGAGCAGAGCTTGTGCACTGTGAGTCAACTCCACTTAGAAAAATTGCCTGGCATCCAGAGAGCTGAATGCTTCATGTTAAAGATAAGAAAAAAGGAGCTAACAAATAAACTTATGAAAAATGCAGTAATAAACCGTATCACTCCTTTCTACTGCTCACAGTCTCATCTGGATCCTTGGATCGTTATCTGTTCCCTTAAGCAACATAAACAGAGAATTCAGTATCCTGATGGGCAGCCTGTGAGGTGGTGCTTGCTGGAAGTGATCATTAAAAATTGTATATAGCCCTTGATATGGGTCTCATTCTCACAACAACCCTTAGCACCGAGGCAAGCATGTTGAAAAATGAACAGTGAGTTTTATTAGTTATTAAATAGAAAATGTCAGGGACATTCATGAGAAAATTAACATCTTCATCATATTTCATTTTGCTTATTATGTTCAGCTATTTTTATTGTCTTTTTCTCTAGGCTAAAATGGGCTGAATCACCTCTGGATGCATAAATTTATCTGCCTTGACCTTCGGAAGACTAAAGTCAGGTAACAATCAGACCTAGCTTGGATGTCTCGAAAGTAATAATGTAAAATGTATAATATTTCAGGGGCTATTCCATACAGCTATTATTTGGTCTAACTTCAGTTTCTTCTCTCTGGTCAGTCAAGATTCTCACTCATTAATGCACACACCTTTAAAAAAATTTTAAAACAAATTCACTTAGCCTTTTCCTTTCTTTCTTGTCACTTTTCCTCATTATTTCAGCATTTTACAAAACAAAAAATGAAATGAAAAAAGCAAAAATTAATTGTAGGATCAGTCACAAGTAAAACACAAAATTCAAAAAGAACCTTTAGCATATGTTTAAAGCAGCCACAGGTAGTAGCATTGTATATTTTTTTACTGTACATTGTTATGAAAAAACCTGATATGACTGTTCCAATAGACTGTTTTTAATAGAAATGTCTTATTAAATAGTGACTTTCATTTGAAACATTGATATATCTACAATTTGCTTTCTGGTGAGAACAAGCTACAGAGTAGGAGTAAGAGCAGACATCCTTACAGCTGCCAATTCATATTCATTAAAGCTTCTGCTATTATTACTCTTTATCTACAGAGTAAATGAACCTCTCCATAAAAATTAGTGACAAGGCAACATTTGGCAATGCTGCAATGCAGAGTTTTTAAATGTGGATTTGTTTACATTCAGTCTGGACTGTTCGTGCAGTACAGAAGACTCTAACTCCTAAGGAAACCTTCTTTAGGAAGTTTATTATGAGAAATTTGCAACGCTATAAATCCCAGAATCCCAGAATCACAGAATGACCTCAGTCGGAAGGGACCCACAAAAATCACTGAGCCCAACTCCTATCAAAACGTTGGCTGATATTTTGGTAGGAGAACAAATTAGCCCAGATCTTACAGCACAACACAGGTGGGAGAGGATGGTAAGTGGGGCTGAGCTGGGTGGGAGCTCCAGCAGGATGGGACCCATGACACAGAGTGGGGACGGAGCTGAAGGATGTCACCAAGATGGGCTGCCGAGAAGGACTCTGAGCTGTGAACCATAGCAGTGTGTGATGAAATCCTCTGTGAGGGCTCTGCAAGCCCCCTTTGAGACACAAATATGAAGATATTAAAAGCCACCTTATTGCAGGTGGAATAGCAGATTACAGTTAGTGATTTCAGTACGGAAATGAAAAACAAACATCTATGTCTTTAACCTGTGTACCTCTAATAATCATTTTTCAGCTGAGTTGCTTCTATAATTTCAGAATAAACAGGGGAAAAGCACTACTTTTTAAATGCTACAAAATGGTCCTCAATAAAGACTCTGAGTAATCAATCTTGACAAATCTCAAACAGACATCTTCTTATGGTGTTCTACACAGGCAAGAGAGCAAGAGGAAGTTCTGATTAAACCCAGCTGTAGAAAACACCTCCAGAAGCATCATTAAAATGAAAATAATTTCCTATTATTTTGTACACTGTGTCTTCCACTTCAGTGAAACAGCATTTTGTGACTCCCACAAGCTTCCTGAAGAAATACTTTGATAGGGAGTTATGATTATACAAAGTGAATATATACCATTATAATCAGTGCTTTTGAAGTATTATATTTTGAATTCTTTTACTCTGAAAAACTTCTTAGCACTGTGTAGGCCAGTAGATCAAGTTTTTGCCATTAAAAAGGTCCATAGTGTTTGTACTGACCTGCCAGGATTTCCCTGGCGTTGTTTCAGCCTGAATAGATTCTCATTTCAGCTATGATAGCAATTGTCTAGACAACCGTCATTGTCTAAATTTGCTTTAGTTTAGCTTTCATTTGTAGCAACAGTGAGAAGTTATTCTGTGTGGATTCACCTGTGGTATGGGAAAGTGCAGTCACAGGTCCCATAAACATAAAAGAAAAGCAGTAGGTGCTCAGTAACTTGTTTTTCAATGAACAATTTCAATGGTACAATTCAAGGGGGTTTATATTAAATTGGATTATGAATTAAAATTGCTCCAAGTAGTTTAGTAGTTTTGTCCGTGACACTGGCAAATGTTTGAGTATGTTAAGTTATGTGGGAAGAAGCTGGTGTCCACACACAGAGGAGCCCCAAGATCAGTGGAGGGGATGCTGATATCTCTGACCTGGCTGCTCCCATAGCATCGCAGGAGCATGAGCAGTCTCCCAAGGGCTGTTCTGAGCTTACTGGGAACGCGTACCCGGCCTCATTGCTGGTTGGACCTGGGCATGGACCTGTGGCACACTCACTTCTACCAGGTTTCTGAATTTGGTCCCTCTCTCTAACAAAGGGCAGTAACTAAAAATTACTAGATCTGTATAGATAATGTGTTCCAGTTTTGCCCATAAAAAGATTTTGAGTGAAAACATCCAAATTTAGCTGGATTAAGATTTACTAGTGTAGTGTCCGTTACCATGGCTAATACAAAATACAGGAAATGTATTCACCATTCTTGCTTACCCCAACTACTGCTGCTCACCAGCCACCGCCGTTTGCGCCGTGCTAACTACTCAGTTGTGTGTCAGCGCTGCACTCAGTTTCCTCCTGCAATTTATTTTGATTACAATGACATGATGAATTTAATGGCAAAGGAAGATGTTTTATTGGTCTGTTGCTGATGGAAGAAGGCAGTTTTGCCAAGGTTTCAAGGTTAAAAATTGCACTGAGGTCAGTGTGACTAGACTGAAAGATACATTCTCAAACACAGATGGGAAAATAGTTTGGTTCTGAAAGTGGTGTTTGTAAGTCACTAATATGGCACTAAGATATTAAAAAGAAGATGTGAGGAAGATCGCTCTTCTTAATACCACACTTGGTAGGTGGCTTCAGCATTTTTACCTCTGAGATGACTCGATCCTCAGTCTGCTCAAAAAGAGATCCATGGAAAAAGGAGCCAAGATGAAGAAATCTGTTGATCACTGGAGACGATTAGACAAATTGTACAACTGCAGGGATGCCTCAGGATGAGGCAGAAAGAGAATAAGACTGAAAAGTAAGCAGAGTCCCTTAGGTAATGTAAGTTACATTTAGCTTATGAAATGGATCAGTTCTGCATTTTGTGTAACACACAAGTACCTCCATGTGTTGTCCTTATTTAGTACATTAGACCACCTTCAATAACAAACAAAGCTTTCTACTTTCTTTATGCATTTGGCCACATTATTTATTTGTTTGTTTGTTTGTTTGTTTCTAGAGGAGAAAATTTTTTCATTTACATAATTCCTGATGCCAGTATGACCGTGATAGGACATAAGGAAACTGAATGAAGCTACATCAGGGGAAATTCAGATGAGACATCAGGAAAAGTTCTTCACTGAGACAGCGGTCATTTACTGGAACAGACTCCCTAGGGGCCAAGCTGTCAGAGTTCAAGAAGTGTCTGGACAACACTCTTGGTCATGTGGTTTAGTTTTAGGCAGTCCTGTGAGGAAGAGAGAGTCAGGCTTGATGGTCCTTATTGGTCTCTTCCAACTGCAGACTCTACGATTCTAAAATGAAAGAAGCTGTATTCGTCAATTCCCCTTAACGCCCAAGTTCTGATGGGTTGTCAGTGGACAGATTTCATTCTGCATTGGTGTTGTCTGTTCTCTTGGCAACTGTTTAGACCAGCTAATGGCCACAATAGATTTTTTATCATTGACTCTGTCTCATTCACTAGAAATGTAATTATGCCTCCATTTGGTCAACTTGGCATTTTACAATTTTAATATAAACAATCACAGAACTATGGTCTGTGAAACAAATATGTTTTACGGCTATTTTCCCACATTATCTATTGAAGAGAAATATCAGTTAATTCAATGCTCCTACTCAAACTCTTCTCAAAGAAAACACAAAGAACTCAAAATGACACATCTGCAGTGTGTGGAAGATGAACCTCCCTTGCTAACAATCTGGCTAACCTTATATGTAGAAACTAATTGCAAAGCCACTGGATTTTTGCACCATATCTATAAAGAATTAATATAAACCAGCTCATTCTTTAACCAAAATAATATATATCTTTCCAAAAGAGGAATTTATTTTTCTCCTACAGTTAATCATGTCTATTTGCAAGATACATCACCTCTTCCTTAAGCTCAAATCAAAATTAGGTGCATGATGTCTCAGTTACTTGATTGTGTAAACCATGGTTCAATGAAAAAGAAATTACATTAATTTGGAACTGATTACACGGACATACAAATCATTCCCTATTATTGAAGAAGTAATTACAGCAGCATGCTGCCTCTGCCATTTCTGCCTTACAAGTAAGTATGAAAAAAGGAGTTTTACCATTTATCCTGTAGTTCTGTGTCACGAAATTATTTGATTATTTGTGTTATATACTTAGCTTATTTTCTTCATTTCCTGTAACACCGTGAAAGCATTTAATCCGATCTGCTGAAACAAATCTTTATGCAAGCACATATTGTTTTCTGGGTTCATATTTTGTCTCACAGCCCTGAAGGTTCTCCTGTACGTTCCTTCACTGAATAACTCTGTTTTGCAATCGTTCATTTTAAGAAATGACTTCCTTCTATTCCATCATGTATCATCATGTGTTATAACCTGTTCATTTCCAGGTGGTTTGGCGATAAGACTGTAACTGAAAAGTGTTTGATAAAGTCCCAAGACATTTTTATTATACCTCCTTACCTGCAGGGTGTTTTCTGCTGGATGATACTTGAAAATTTGAAATTTTCAAATACCCTTTGAAATTAAGTGGCACAAAAGATTTTAAGGCATCGTGGGGATGAGAAATGAGATGCCCAAGGAGATGCCTAATTCATGTAATTTATGTGACAGTAGTGCCCGGGGATCCAATCAGAGCGGGAGTCCTGCTTGATTCGATGATACCCAAATGAAGACACTACTACAGATGTTGTGTATAGGCACACTAATAGGCTAGGGACTAAAGATGCTCTTTCAACTCTAATCCAAATTATATTAATCTTCATGCAAGCCCCAGCAGGTATTATTTCCTGTTACATGAGACACCATAACCTTCCATGTTTGTTCATTTGCTGGGTGCAGGAAGGCCCTCCAGGTTTTTGCTATTTACTCCATGTCATCTGAAGCAAGAACGCCTGACACAGCAAATGAGAAATGTAGCTCCTGAGAGTTGGAAGAAAATTAAATCCATGCAAGATGCTTGATGGAAATCTAATGATTCAAAATGAGGAAGCAGATTAGTCAACTGGATCATTCTAGACAAGTACTACGCCCACACATTAAATCTAGGATGTTCCAAGAAAAAAACTCAACAGTTGCTTATGAAGATCTCCATTATCAGAAATAACCAAAAATACCACCAACCAGTACGGAGCAGAGTCCCTTTCTCAGATCGCCACTGAAAAATTGTTTGAACTCAAATGACTTCAGTGCAGCTAAGAATGGGGCCATAGTCTCCTGGAGCCAGGTGGTTTCCTTAAACCTGATCTCCAGTATCACTCTCTATTGCTGACTTCATGTAGTTGTTTATGTAAGAACAGCTTCAGTGGAAGGGCCCGAGAAAATGCCTCTGAGAAACTCAGTAATCAAGTGATCACAGCTCTTTTTGGGAAGGAGGTGACAGGTATTTGGATCTCTCAGGAAAAGAAGGATGTTGAACCTGGATATCTCATTTTCTGCATAAGTGATCTAACAAAAATCAAGAGAGAGAAATGGCTCTGCCTTCAAGGGTTTTCTGTGGGGACTGACTTGCTTAGACCATAACTACCATGTAAGATGATGACACAATTAGGTTGAAGAATGCATAGTTCTGTTGCCGTGCTTCATATTGTGCTGTACGTCTGTCCTTTTATGCAGTTCTGGCCATGCTCGACGTCAGTAATGTCAGGTACCTTAATAAGTTGAAGAGTTAGCTGGAGGTTTTGCAAATGTGCAGTTAGACCACTGAAAGAGACGTTTACCTGCATAAGTGACACTTAAACATAGTCCCAAATGCTTAAGAAATGCAACAAATTTTGACATTTTTGTGTTAAAAGCTGTAGGAGTGACCACTGTAATTCTGCCTGTGAAGGTACATTTCTGGCATTGTCACTCTGCCACCAACTGACTTGTTCATTCTTTTCTTTCTTATCATCATAACAGGAAGGAATGAAAACAACACGACAACCCAAAACTGCTTCTTAGTTAATCTCACATATGGGGTTACAAGGCTGTCCTTGTGTGGAGTAGTAACAGAAATTACAGAAAGATACGTCATTTCAAACTTAACAGAAAGTCTCAGAAAACCTCTCCTTTTTTTGAAACAGGGAATGCAGGATCTGGTTAACCAGCTCATGGAAAATGTTTATTGTTTACATAAAAACAACTCATCCTTCTTCCTCTGAAATTTCAAACAGGAAGAGTTCAGCCTGACTCCAAAAACAGTCCTGAGAGAACAGACAGGAGAACTTTGAAACCTTTTCTCTATCTGACTCAACATATGCCTTCTATTTTCTTAGCAAAAGATCCAGCAGAGACCTTACTGTAACCAAGTTAGTTACCAAGAATAGCTAATATAAAAATTCGAAGATATACTGTTGAAAAATGACACTTAATGTGTTCTATGAAAAAGCCAGGACACTTAAACATCTTCCCTTCACCTATGCAGTGGGATTTGGCAGCAATTCCCAGCTCACAGGTCCCTGTGCTTCAGTCCCCTCTGGGAATTAAATCAAGCACGAACTATCACTCCTACAGAAAGGAAATCGAGGACCAGCCCCAGCATTTGTTTGTATCTTGCAGTATGAGTGGGCTGCATTACAGCACGGACCTGCACTGCAGTCTGGAAGCAGTCTGAGATAATCCCCTGTCCTTCTCATCTCCCCTGCCCACCTCTCCCTTCCTCCCCTTCCCTGCTCCTTGCCAGGCCCTCTTCATGGTGGTCCTTCTCTCTGTCTTTGTTAGTCTGCCTAGTGGCGTCACCATCCAACAGAAGGTCATCCAAACATGAGAGGAACCAATTAAACTGTGGATGGGGAGCTTTAGGCTTGATATTAGGAACAAGTTCTTCACTGCAAGGGTGATTTGCCATTGGAACGTGCTGCCTGGGGAGGTGGTGGAGTCACTGTCCCTGGAGGTGTTTGAGGAGATTGGATGAGGCTCTTAGTGCCAGGGTTTAAATGATGAGTAGGTGTTGGTGTTGGGTCATAGGTTGGACTCGATGATCTCAAAGGTCTTTTCCAGCCTTGCGATACTGTGATACTGTGGATGGGCTCTGAGGGGACTGGAGGCTGGAGGCTCCTGCAGGCTGGAGCTCTGCTCGCAGACAACTGTGATTAAACCTGCCAGCTCACTGTGTGTTATATCTACCTGCAGAGTCAACCTGTGGAGGAGTATTTGACTCATACCAGATTGGAATTACGAAGACTCCTTTTACCTAGTCCACAAGAAACAGCACGCTTGTGCCAGAATAGAAAGCGTTTTACCTTGAGTTGCTTAGCCCCTAAAGCCTGCCTGTGTTTCTGCCCCAATATTTTGGAAGAAGCAAGAGTCCCTTCAGATCATCCTCAATGTGAGTCATTAATGATACAGAAATTATCACATCGTATAAGCTCATAGCTTCTGTCTTGACAATGTAAACGTAGAGTTCATTGTTGTTTAGTCATTAAATGCAGAGGAAGTGAGGCAAATTATGTCACTGTGATATTTTTAAAAATAGACGTTTTACATCTGTGCTATTTTCAGCAAAAAATTGTGTTGCTGGAAATACCGAGAAATGTTTTGATTATATCATCTCACCAAGATTTACCCTGCTCATTCCGAGCCTAAACACACCTGTGCTACCCACACATCTATGGTTGTTGTAAGGGGGGGGGTGTTTAGGGGGCTGTGATGGAATTAGAACTCCATAACTTTATAGCCTGCTCTACTAAGATGGGTGATTTTATCTGACCATGTATTTCCACATAGACTCAGACCAGTAGGTTTCGTATACTCATACAGTTTGGCTTGACATAGCTTGCTCCTGGAGGTTTTGCTTTGATGTATCCTCTCTTTTAAGGATAACATCACTGGTGGAGTTTACTGGTAATGGTAATCTTCCCCCTTTTCCGGTTGCCAGTGTTTGTTTCTATCCTTCCCCCCCAAATTTTGCATTCCATACATTCATTTAACATCTACTCTATCATAAAGTAGCTCGTTTTTCCAAATCCTTTGTTTCTGAGAAGTGTATTTTCAGGCCTGATTTCTTTCCTTCTGGTTTTTTTTTAAACTTATTCTCTCAAACCTGGCATCACAAAATTGGCACAGTAATCTGTGTGGTAAGTAACTTGTAGTAAGATCCATCAGAGGAAGTAAAATAAGTCAAAGTTTCACATAGCCCTCTGTCTTTGGTTAATGCTATTATACTACCTATTATTTTAGTTCTGAGGGATTCCATTATAACAAGATAGCTGGGTTTTTTTGTGATTCAGTATTGGCAGTAAGTGTTGATACCTATGGAGCTTTTAAATCTCTGGCATTTAATAAATGCAGAGAAAATGGTAAATTGTAGAAAACAGATCATTGAAGTAATACTGATGATGTCCTCAGCTCCTGCTTGAATGTGTATAATTTTGGAGGAATTTTGACATTTGTGTTCCTTTGGCTTCTCTTCCCTTATTAGATGGTATTTCTGATAACAGCTGTTAAAGTAAACTTCCTGTAATGCGGCTGTTGTTTATCAACGATAAGGTTATAAAGTATAAAAAAGAGATTGATGGTAATTCTAGAAACATAATGACGATTCACCCTGACCTGAATATTGTGTCTAGTTCTGGTCACACAGTCTTACAAAACAAATAGTAAGAATAAGAGACTGCCAAAGCTGTCAGCAGAAATAAAAAAAATATTGCTCACATCAAAGGAGAAAAAATTGTAATGTCAGTTTTAAAGTTAAAACAAATAAGACATCTGCTAAGGTTACATAAATAAGAAATTTACGGAAAGTAGGTGCTCTTATTTACTCTGTTTCTCAATATAAGAACAGTGACACACTCTGTGAACCAGGACAATAGTTTAAAAATAGATAATAGGGAAGTACTCTTTCATAAAGAGCACAAAAAATCTCTGGAGAGTACTAGATTATTTTAAATCAGACTCAAGTGAAAATTTGGATATTAAGAACTCCTGTATCTATGCAAGAAAGAACTAAAGAAAAAAACCAATGCAAAATTCAATAGCTCTTGAAGTATTCCATGACAGGATTTTGTTTATGTCTCAATTCCATTAAGGAGAGAGGGGAACAGAGCAGTCTTTGATGGTCTCTGGTTAGGACAGCTGCGCACTTCTGATGCTCTGCAACTGTAGTCATTAGATCCAAGGAGAAATTCCACACTTTAAAGATGTGTCAATATGATACAAGTCATTCCTTGAAATGCCATGAAAAATCCAATGCAGAGATGCGTGTATGCAGCAAGAGGAACCATAAAATTTGAAATTTCCGGTGTTTATTTAAGGCTGCATGCACAGTACCCATTTGTTTGAGTCTGAACTTTCAGCAAGCATTTTCCCGCTGGAGTTGATGCTTGTGCAGTCTCACCAGGGAGAGTGAGCCCACATCCGATATTTACTTTTTGCATCAAGTGACTCAGTTTCACAACATGCAACTCATACTCTAAATCTCATGAACATAACCCAGAAAATTCCCGAATGCAAAGCTACGAGCTGTGTGCTTGGCACCCAGTAGAAGGCTGCCAAAAGTCTTCCTCTGTCATTCTGTCGCAATCCTTGAATGGTACCAGATCCTAGTACTCTTCCAAAACAATGAATATATGTTTTTAGAATCTTCTCTCAAGTTATTATTTAACTTAAGACCACTTCTATGGGAGGAATAAGTTTCCCAAGTTGAGTCTGCAAAGCAGCTGCTATCTGGGAAATTGCTTCCTCAAAAAGCCAAGTGAAGTCAAAGTTAAGATTTCTATTTTGTCTGAGTTTTTATTCAGACTCCAGTGGGTTTTCTTATTGATTACTTCTTTCTTAGTTCTTACACTTGAGATGCTTATATATAATACAAAGTAAGTAATCAGAAATAACTTATATTGTCACTTGTGTTATATTTGACTACGTCCTGAGTCTCCTGTCATGTTACTATAATTTCATTTCACTACTTTGTGTCACTGTAGATAGAGCTGGATGCATTTTATTCCCAAGAAATGCTGAGATCCCATCATTTCCTTGTAGCTGAAGTTTATTTACACCAGGATTTCCAACAGAACTGTAGACAGGAAGTTTTTCAGTACTTACGACAGTCGTGTTTAATTTTTGCTTCTTTTAATTCAGAATTGACCTCAGTTGGAAATCTATTCTCACATACTATTAATTTAATGTTTATGCATGGTATGCCTTGCCTGCTGGGGCCCTGAAATTGTGGTTGTCTACTAAGTATATCTAAATTGTCTTGGTCCCTCTACCAACAGCACTGACTCCACCAGCCAAAGCTGCAGTTGCCCGTGTCCATCCTGCCTGAGACTGTGGACTGTTTGCATGGACCACTCAGAGGGCACACAAGAAACATGCCCTAAAATTGACCCCTCCACCCAGATACACTTACTCGCATGTTCTTTCATCTCTAATAATTGCTAGGTTAGTGTAGGGATGTTTCTGTGTAGCAGAATTCTTGAACTACTTATCCCTCTCAGGATGGGGCAGGATCGGGGACATGACTTAGGAAACTGAATATGGTATTTGTTATATAAACAGGTAGTAGGAACTCCAGACCCTTCAGACATAGCTGGTTCCCAACAGAGTCCCCCAGGTTCCTCTTGGGGTGGCAGGCTCTGAAGAAACCTGCGTCATTTTATGTTCTTGTGAAGAATATATTCAGACAACACAAGTCATGCAGATATAAAAAGGAGTTCTTACTCCCTTCCTAGGGTTGTGGTCCCTGTAACGGTGAAGATACAGAGCACCATAATAACGTCATTTGGGCTGTAGGAAACAATATTTGACCCTGAAAATGGTCTATCTGCCTCTTTTAAGAAGAGTGGAACAGAATCACACAAGGTCCAGCAGAGACCATGCCGTAAGGATGTGACCGTTCTTGGGACACTGCTCCATAAACCTCCTACTGCCTGGTGGTAGGACTCTGGTGTGGTCCATGCAAGAAGTAAAGCTACAACTTGAGTAGCTCACTCAAATGTGCACCGAACTGCATCATCCTTTGTTATTATGGCAGTAGGAAATGCCTTCTATGACATGTAAATAAGCGATAACTGGTTTTCTGCTGCCTGGAAAGATTTTCCTTTGAACAGAATGTTCCCTCATCCATTTTCTATGAGAAAGACAGGAGCAGGGTGCACTGTCTGTAGCACCGTGCATGGGAGATGACAATGCATGAAGTTGAGGGGACACCTGAAGCGAGTTCCAGAAAAATGCTTGAACGGCATTAGCTGCAAATTCAAACTGCATTCTGTAATTCAAAGACTATAACTAAAAAGGATGTGTCAATCACATGAAGACTGTGTTAGGTAGGAAAGAGGAAGGTCCCAGGCCAGACAGTCTCCCTGGGTTTTGTACCCCCTGCACCTTGTTAGTGAGAATTATTGAGGTTTTCTCTGGAAACATTGTTTTTCATTAGAAACAGCAGAACCATCAAACCCAAAAATTGATGTGGACTCACATTGCGTGTAGACACTCACTTTGTACAAAAATCCCCAAACATAATTGACAGAAGAACCTGATCTTATGTTCCAAATGTTCTATTAGTGGATAGTCAGTCTTTCCAAAAGGTACCATTTCATCTTATTTGTGTAAAGAGGAAACATCCATCAGATGCAAAGAAACTCACCACAATGTAAGTGAATGTGAAATTCTTTCACCCAAAATTCTGAAGTTTGTGCTCTAGACTGTCATTTCAATCTGCCCCACTAAGTATGCTGATTGACATCATGGCTAAAGACTATCCCAGAAGACAAATATTTTTCCACTAAAAAATTTCCAAAATTTATTCATTTTTTTTCTATTGCAAACAGTAAAGATGTTTGAAAGTCTCAAAAGTATTTTCAGGATAGGAAAACCTATTTCTGCTGAGCTTAACATGTTCAGCAGTCTTACTGATCTGGATGGTATTAGAGATACAAAGATCAAGACTATACTCTTCATCTATAAAATATTCACAAGCCTGGAAACACTAGCTCAGAATGAACTGTGAAAGTCTGAGAAGTTGTCCTCAGTTCTTCTAAGCAGACGTGACCGCATACTTGATATTTCAGACACTTTTGATTATATTTGCACTGTTTTACTTGGGTTCTTTGCAAATCACATTTTTCTCTGGTTTTGCCTTACTTACATATACTGTGGTGCTATTTTTGAAGAAGTCAAGTTGTATCCTAAAACACACTCGTGTTTCTGAGGAGCTGGAAGATGTCTCTGTATGTGGATATTATTCCAATGAATGAAGTTAAACTAAGGGATTGCACTATTCCTAGGACTATCCACACAGTATGTTCTTTTAAGAGTATTGAATTTTTTTAAGAGGTGACCGGTGACAGAACAAGAGGACACGGTCTCAAGCTTCGCCAGGGGAGGTTTAGGCTTGACATTAGGAAGAAGTTCTTTACTGAGAGGGTGATTGGCCATTGGAATGCGCTGCCCGGGGAGGTGGTGGAGTCACCGTCCCTGGAGGTGTTTAAGGAGAGATTGGATGAGGCTCTTAGTGCCATGGTGTAGTTGACGAGTAGGAGTAGGTGTAGGTGTTGGGTCATAGGTTGGACTCGATGATCTCAAAGGTCTTTTCCAACCTTATGATACTGGGATGCTGTGATACTGTAATTGATGTTGAGGATATCAATAGACTGAAAAAATAGTAGCCCTGACAGTGCACATATTGAGAGGAAGTCTCCTGCACATTTTAATACCCTAATTTGTTACTCAGAGATCTAAATTTCAACAGAAACTAAGAATTAAATTCTACTTATTAGTTGAGGTTTTTATATATCTGCAGCAAATGTGACAACTTGCTAAAAGTAGCTGCAGTTCCCTCATCCACTGCAGCATTTTTGGTTCTGCCCAAATCCTCTAAGGAGCAAAGCTGTTACTGCCACCTAGCGTTCCCAGAGCAGGTTTCTGGAGATTATGCTGAGAAAAAACATGTTTTCATGCTAAGATTGAATTCCTTCTCCTGTTTCTCAGCTAGTAGTAAATCTCACTTAACTCACAGTAACAAAAACTCTTATAGTGTTTGTTGCCATTCTGAAGTATTAATGAATTTCGAGGACAACGGTTCTATTTCTCACTTTGGAAAGTTTAAATGATGTTTTCTAACTTTCTTCTCTCCTGGAATATATATTTGCATCCTCTAAGTCCTACTTGCTCAGGAACACGTAACCAGCACAGAAACTAGTCCTGAAGAGCATCTGACAGATTTCTTTTCCTGCGTTACCTTTTTTTCCTCTCTAAGTGATCATTCTTAGCGGAGATCAAAATGGATATAAAATGCATATTAATCAACAACAGTTCACGTACTATTAGGTGGTTTTGTGTAGTTACACATAAAAACTGATTAGAAGTTATTAATTCTGCTTGTATAACATCCTGGGACACCGCTGTCTCAGCCTTTTGTGGTCCTTTCCTCACTCATGACATCTCAGGGAAAGCAGTCGATTCAGTCTCTGTCTCAAGAAAATGTCTTGTTTCTTTTCAATATTCAATAATTTTGGCCAATATCCCATATAGGTCCCCACCAGAGACCCACACAACATTATTGTCATGGGTTGGCAGTAGGTTCCAGGGCACCGGTTACAGTGAAGAGTTTCTCTTTCTGATTGACAGCACAGTCAGGGCCCTTCTGGCTCTGACCTCAGCCTTCCACTTCCACAGCACAAACATTTTTGTTTTCCGTTTTTTCTCAACAGAATTCCAGGAACCGACAGCCTGGTACTTTTCTCAGAGTTAACCGCAGATGCAAATGCATGAGCTGGAGCCATGTTTGGACTTGTGCCGAAGGCTGCTTCCAGTCAGCTGAGCGGCAAACAGGATTCTGACTGTTTGGGTTGGGGAACAGCTGGATATGATCATGCTGAAGCCTCTTGAAGATCCAGCTTCCTATGCAGTACCTTTTTCCACTGCCAAAATGTTCAGTGTTAACAGAAATTCACGTAGACATGAAATACATTCGTTGACATCTCCTCGCTTCCCTGCACACCTTTGCATTTCCTGCTCTAGCCAGGCTCAGGTCAGACCTTTGAAATTCAGAGCACTCAGACTCAATGACCAGTCCTTACAGAAGAGTCTTCAATATTTTGGTACAATTTCCCACCAAATCTTTGTGTTTAGAATAACAACGACTCGTGTTGCATTTCCAGAACATTATTTCAATGCAGAGTGATATAATATGCACTGGCAGGTGATCAGGGCCAATCACCAGGGGTTTAGGAAAGGCAGGTCCTTCTTAACGAACCTTATTTCCTTCTGTGACAAGGAAGTGGAAGAGGGAAAGTCTGTGGATGTTGTCTACCTAGACTACAGTAAAGCCTTTGACACCATTTCCCACAGCATTCTTCTGGAAAAAAACACTCATGGCTTGGACAGGCGTACCCTTCGACGGGTAAAAAATAGCCCCCTAAATTGTGGTGAGTGGAATTAAATCTAGTTGATGGTTGATCACAAGCCGTGTTCCCCAGGGCTCAGTGTTAGGGGTGGTTCTTTTTAATATCTTCATTGATGATCTGGATAAGGGGATTGAGTGCACCCTCAGTAAGTTTGCAGATGACACCAAGATGTGTGGGAGTGTTCATCTGCTTGAGGGAAGGCAGGCACTACAGATGGACCTGCACAGGCTGGATTGATGGGCTGAGGCCAGCTGTGTGGGGTTCAACAGGGCCAAGTGTCAAGTCCTGCACTTGGGCCACAACAACCCCAACACTACAGGCTTGGGGAAAAATCACAATATCCCAGTATCATAAGGTTGGAAAAGACCTTCGAGATCATCGAGTCCAACCTATGACCCAACACCTACTTGTCAATTACATCATGATTGATTAATAGTCCGCTGAATATGAGCCAGCGGTGTGCACAGGTGGCCAAGAAGGCTAATGGCATCTTGACTTGTACCAGAAGCAGTGTGGCCAGCAGGAGCAGGGAAGTGATTGTCCCTCTTTACTTGGCATTGGTGAGGCCACACCTCAAATACTTGTTCAGTTTGGGACCCCTCACTACAAGAAGGACTTTGAGATGCTCAAGAGTGTCCAGAGAAGGGCAACAAAATTGGTGAAGGCTCTGAAGCAAAAGTGTTATGAGAGACAGCTGAGCAAACTGGGGTTGTTTAGTCTGGAGAAAAGGAGTCTGAGGGGAGACCTTATTGACTTTACAACTACCTGAAAGAAGGTTATAGTGAGGCGAGTGCTGGTCTCTTCTAGCTAATAAGCAACAGGGCATGAGGAAGTGGCCTCTAGTAGTGCGAGGGGAAGTTTAAGCTAAATATTAGGAAATATTATTGCACTGAAAATGCTGTCGAGCAAAGGCTGCCCAGGGAAGTGGTTGAGTCACCATCCCTGGAGTTATTTAAAAGACATATAGATGTGGAGCTTAGGGACATGGTTTAGGGCTGGACTTGGCAGTGTGAGGTTTAAGGTTGGACTCAATGATCTTAAAGGTCTTTTCCAACCTAAATAATTCTGTGACTCTATTATTCTGAAAAATTAAGATAAACTTCAACCCAACAGCAAGAATTAAACTTTTGGGCACACTATGGCTGTTAAAAATTTTTTATATACATATAAATAAACCAATTTCTTTTTATTATGCATAGAGAACTGTACAGGCTTTTCCCCTAACAGTTTTATCAATATTACATCATATAACAAAACTTTGATTTTAGACCACTTTTAAGTTTTTCCATTTGTAATGTTTTTTTCAGCTCTATGTCCTTGCATTTCTTTTAAACGTATTAAGGTCTGGAATTCATTAATTCACAGTTTTACAGTCAGAAGAGACCACTAAATCTGTTCAGTTAACTTGACTGACCATCTATGTCGTGGAAGTTACAGAATTCATGTCACTTAGCCCATTGGTAGATAAGTCTGTCATTTTATGCCTGTTTAAAGGTATTCGTTGTCGACGGGCTTTGCTTGGCAGACAAGACTGATTGATTGACTGAGGAGTTAGTTTAGAGGAGACAAAATAAGACTGTAGTTTTAATTAGTTATTCATGTTTAGTATTCAAATAAATATGAACTGAATTTCACTGTATTTCTTAATAATTTTTCATACTTTCTGAAAAGGACTAATTACAACTTAGTTCTTGTTCTGTAGATTTGAGGGAGTTTTCCTTTTTTCCTCTCTTTCTGCCTTTCTTTCATCCTGTCTTTTCTATAAAATTCATTTCCTATAAAATTAATTTCATCTCAGAGGAAAAAAAAAGCAAACCAGATTTTTAATAGATGTGAAAACTTTAATGAATAAAATGCACAGATTAGGGTTCTTAATTTCTTTTATCCAATAGCTCTGTCTTACTTTTATGACATATAGCATAGGAAATTTTAGTTTGAGTGTTTTCACAATGTCATTTTATTCCTCCAGTTTATTTAACATTATTTTTTAAACTGAAAAATAATCACAGTCCCACATCATTTGCATTGATTAAAAATAACTCCAAAACTAATATGGTACAGAAACAATTGATGTAGATATTAAAAGGGTGACTAACGTGAAGAAAGGTATTCTTTTGAATGTTTTTATTTGAATGTTCAGGTTATCTGGTGGTAAAGACAGGCATAACCTTTAGAAATATCTCTTGAACTACTTCAGTTTACACCAACAGAAAACGCGGGCTCTGTTACCAGATGTAGCTTTATGCATGGTTTCTACCCCTGTGGTTCTCTTGTTGCTGCTACTTCTTTCTGGTTTCCCCAGTGTCACCCAGGCTGATGACTTCTGCAGGGAATGCTCTTCCCTTTCCTTGCTTTTTCTGTCTGCTTTGGAACGACATCTCACTGCTTTTACACCTTCTGCACGTTCCAAAGATGACAGGGCTTCTCTTTCCAGTGGGACAATCCCATTTAAATGGGAGTACATTCAACTACCTTTGAATCCTCTAAATTCAGTGGTGCAGCCTGGTGTCATCCTGCTCTGGGAGTCACCGTGCAGTCCTGATTTACCCATTGCACCCCTGAATTCCCACATTAGGAGAACATTTACAAAGAGCTGAAGGGTTAGTTTAAAAATGCAACATTCCTGGGTTTATTGGGTCTGTTTCTTGGAACATACTAGGATATCCTTGAAAGATGCTGGACATACTCAAATTACTGGGAATTAATAGTGCTCGTGATCATGTAGGATATATCCAGCATCTCACTTTAATGCTAGACAAACTCTAGATGATGTAATGCCCATCGAAATGCTAATAATGTCTCTTCCTCTTTCCTATTAAGTTAATTCAGTTCCAGACTGACATACAGCTATGTTGTTCAGTATATACAGTATATATTTGGTGGTCGATAGATGGTGCTTGTTCATGGATCCATGCTGTCGTCTAAGAGATCTATATGTCCATCTTATTATTTCCATGTACTACAAGCTGCTCTGCAGCCAATGACATGGCACTCAACTGTAATTAACACCAAAATAGGGAGTTAGTATGCAGGACACGGACAATTCTTTTGCTCCAGATGCTATATTCAAATTGCAGTGGTCCATTGAAGAAGTAGAGATAACCTAAGGAAAAGGAAAGTTAAATTAATTATCCCTGAGGAAACTGTGTTGTCACATTAAAATTATCCTTTAAATAAAAATTATCTTGTTTGTTTTCATTTTTAATAACTTTTTTAAATGCAATATTTTAGTATTTAGAATGTTGAGGTAAATTGGACCTGGACTGGTGTTTTAATATAACTAATATTTTAATCTACTGTCAGGTTCTCCATTTTATTACCATACAACACTTGCTTAGAAAAGTACAGGATTTGCCTGCTAATGTTTAAAACACTGACTCAGCAACACTCCTGGATAGGAATGGGTACCATTTGAAGGAATGGACATATTATGATGCTTCTATATTAAGCAAATCACTTTAGGTTCCCTAAGCAAGGAGGCAGGTCTTTTTTGGCTCCTTGATTATGTATGTACATAATTTATAAAAACATCCTGGCCAGAGGGCAATTTAGATCAGAAACCTTATTCAGTCGATAACAGAAATGTTGATTTAAAAAAATCAAAATTAAAAATGACAGAATTTCCCACAGGACATGAACCGCAAGTTTCAACAACAGTTGGTTGTAATGAAGTTTCATTATCAGACCACTTACCGTTTCTTTCATAAACTGCATCCACTCTATCACCAATTCCTGCGAATTCTTCCTCTATGAGTTTGGGGTAGCCTGCTTCCATAACCTCCGCCTCTTCATCGTAACTATATTAAACACAAAAGAAAGTAAAAATTCAGAGGATTTACGCAGCCTGAGAGTTTGGTCTATGCCCTTTATATGCTTTTATATTATCCATGTCAGAAGTAGCCAGCAGCTTTTAGGTACTTTATGCCTGGTGCAATAATGAATCTCAGGACAATAACCAGGTACCCTTCTACCAAAAGGACAAGCTCAGTAAACAAAAACCTAATAAAGCTGCATTTTCAGAACTGATCTATAAAGCGTGCATTGTATGGAGATGTTTGCACTTGAATGTAATAGCACTTCAAGCCTCTCCTTCACCTGCTTCGCACGGGGGTAGCAATCGCACAGAATGGTTTCGGTTGGAAAAGACCTTTAAGATCATCGAGTCCAACCATCAGTCCTGCCCTGCTAACTCCACCACTAGACCATGTCTCCAAGTATGACATCTACTCATCTTTTAAACATCTCCAGGGATGGTGACTCAACCACCTCCCTCAGCAGCATATTCCAAAGCTTGACAGTCCTTTCACTAAAGAAATTGCCCCTAATTTCCAATCTAAATCTCCCCTGGCACATCTTGAGGCCGTTTCGCTTGTCCTGTCACTGGCTACCTGGGAGAAGAGATCATCCCCACCCCGCTACAACCTCCTTTTAGGTAGCTGTAGATTGTGATAAGGTCTGCCTTCAGTCTCCTTTTCTCCACACTAAGCAACCTCAGCTCCCCCAGTCACTCCTCGTAAGACTTGTGCTCTAAATCCCTCACCAGCTTTGTTGCCCTTCTCTGGACGCGCTCCAACACCTCTAAGTCCTTCTTGTAGCGAGGGTCCTGAAACTGAACACAGTGTTCGAGGTGCAGTCTCACCAGCACTGAGTACAGGGGAAGGATCACTTTCCTGATCCTGCTGGCCAGACTATTCTGTATATAATGTCTTAATTATGGATCAGACCTGCCTGTAAACTACACTCATGGACAGTAAAATCCAGCTGTCCCAGAATGGGACAGATTTCTTTCTCTCGCAGCACTGACACCATCTTGTGTCATTCAAGCAACTCAAGGAAGCAGGATGGGTCTTCTGTCTAGAAGACACAACCATATTAAAAACTCTCACACACGGTATCACAGTATCATAAGGTTGGAAAAGACCTCTGAGATCATCGAGTCCAACCTACGACCCAACACCTACACCTACTCCTCTTATTTTATTATCTTTTTATTCTCTCTCAGTCTTTCAGCTTCTAAAGGCTTTGCCCATATGTTTATAAAAGTCTCGCATACACCTTTATGACGTTTTCTACACCGCACCAAATGACAGATTGGAAACGTGTGAGCTACAATCAAGTGCCTGGTTTGAAACACCCTGCTGATCTTCTGGTACTTCTGGAAGGATTATGACTACTGCCACACCAGTCTGTCTGTAGCTTACCTCCAGTACTTATTTCCAGTAAAAAAGAGAGTCTTGCCAGTGTCTTTAATATGAACGGCCGCATCTATTCTTTTCATTTCTTTTGGGAAGCCCATTTCATATATCTTTTTCGGAAAGTCTTCAACTATGTCGTAGCCATTCAAAGCCCAGACTTTCTTTCCTGAAAATAAGAACAAAGTGTGCGTGAGTCTCATAAAGGCTCAGTTTTGAGAGCAGAATAAAATGAGGATGACATGGTGTCTATTTTCATACAACTAATAAATTATTATGTCACATACTCAACATGCATTAAACCTTTTATGCTAACTATGACCCTAGGCATCTGAGCTCATTGTATAGCTTGTAATCCACTGAAAATTGTATAGATTTGCACGGAGTGAAAGCAACAGAGTTTTGTTTAGAGTAAGAAAAAGTAGCTTGTTTTGTTCTTCTATTGGTTATCTTTACATCACTCGCTGAATTAATTATGTGTGTTTTATGCCAACAACAAAATTGCAAACTCACCCTTAAACATGAACACAAGATCTTTGATGGGGTTTTCATAAGCTGCATCTATTTTATTTGGAAGCTCTGGCCAAAAGGACTTAAGTAACACCAGTTCTGCCTCAACCATCTGAGGATGCAGTCGCCAGAAAAACCTAGTTCAGAAGAAGAAAATATGTTGTATGTTTCTTGCCATGCTACGTGATAGCTGTATCTTTGATGTGTCATACTGAAATTTAATTAATGGAATTTTTTCTGTAACATAGAATTTTCAATATAGAGCCCCTTGTAGACCTTTAATTTCCTCATATCACGTAGCTGCAGAACATGTACCATTTCTGTCACTCACACAGTGATCACCTCATGAAACAACAAACCTGAATCTTTCTTTTTCTTCCAGAATAAGAGAAACACTGCTTTCCCATGTAAGGCTTCTGAATGTTGTAAACCATGTACAGATAGTGTTAGTCTTCAGCCACACCATCTTCATTTCATTTTACTCAGCAGTCAAGACTGTAATTTTAATATGAAACCTGCCTATAAAGGTATATTATGTAGTTTCTTAGAGGCATCTGTAGTGATTTGTGATTATTTAAATTTATAGTTACTCCAATGTTTAGTAAAAAACCTGAAGTGATGTTTTCACTTGCCCAACTTTTATCCAGTATCCATCCTCCATGATATGGCATTTTTTTTACCTGTCCTTGAAGACCAGCATTTCTCCACGAAGTTCTGTTATTGCGTCAAGTGATAATTCTGCATCACATTTTTCTGGTGTTTTGGGATGTTTAGGGTTTGGATCTTTTTCTCCAGCACCTGGAATCATATCATATGATCTAAGTTTGACAACATTCACTTCCTTTCTGTGAATCGTGATATTGAAAAGGACACGGAAGGGTTCCCAAACAGCATGATGAATACAAATACTAATATTGGGGAAAGTCTTTCTTTCCTTTAGGCAAGTACATTTATGCACTTTGCAGTTCAGCTGTGCTGCAAAGATGTTAAATGCACTTGCTTTCTTTATCCCAAGTGTTGAAATCCCCCTCCCAAATTTTATTCTTTCCATGACGAAATGTGGATATTTCTGTTTCTCCCTTTAAATGCTATGGTTTACCATCTCTTTTGAGGCAGGTCAAAATTATAAAGACTCTGTCGCTTACATCTACCTCTAAAGGAGACAGCATAGTGACTAACTGTTCTTCCCCCTTTTTTTTTATTTCCTTCTGAACTATTAAATCTAAGTATCTTCTGTTCCTGGAGTCTGGTTGCCAAGAATCCAGTGAGTTGGTCTTAATCAGTCATGACTATCACTCCTGAACATCTGCAGCTTTTTAGTAGCTGTGCAGAGCATCTGTAATAGATTATAATGACACAGGAAATCTGTATTACATATTATACAGACTTACCATAGAGCTCTTGGATCCCTTGCACATCATCGTCAGGAAGCACAAAACCAGTTTTCCCAGTGTATGTGTAAATTGGAAACATCAACGCTCCTGGGTCTCTGGAGTGTTCAAGTCCCAGTGAATGACCAAATTCATGGGCAGCAACAAGAAATAAGTTATACCCTAAAACAAACCACAGTGAAAATGAATGTGTATCTCCTTGTATCACTAAAGTGGACTTGGACTAATCAATTAACCTTAACATCACGCTTTAACATATGGGACAATGAAGAAGACAAACGGATTAACAGAAAAATTATGTATAAATGTTATCTTTTTCAAACTACCAAGGTTTTTGTTTCAATAATAGCTTAATTGATTAAGTATCTCATAGCTGATGTTCAACTTAAATCTTATCTGACAAGGTAGGCAGATTTAAATTTAACAACATTGGAAAGCTCTAAAGTGAAGTTTTAGTCCTACTCAATCCAAGAACATTTTTGTCAGGAATTCACCTCTAGTAAAGAGTCCATATTGCTTTCAGTATTGCAGCATTTAACTTCAATGCCAGGAGGCTGAAAAAAATACTGTTTTGTTCTATTAAAGCTCTGCCCTAAATAGGCAAAGTGAAGAATTTTCAATTTAGATCTAAGTAGCTGATTTTCAGCTGAGTTGAGTATATGTAGGCTTCAGTAAGGTAATTCCCATCAGTCTGTGATTGGAACTTGCTGCTCCTTGAGCTCAGTGGAATGCTAATACCTTGTTTGTTGCATTTTTCAAATCCCTGCACTTAGGAGGTGCCCGTCTTAAAATTTATGCTAAATGTATGTTATACTTCCATTTATGACTGGAGAGTAAACTCAGCTTCCTATGTGTAAACAGTAAAATAATGACAAATGAACAGTAAACAGGCAAAACAAACTGTTTACAGATATCAAACAGGATGAAATTGTTCATCTGTCACCATTTGAAACAATTTCAGGAACTTCTGTTACCTCTAGAATCATCTGACCAAGTTTCATCATCATCAAAATGGGCATCTCCTCCATAATCTGGACCAGGAGGGAAAGCGTGAGCCAGTAATCCAGAGGGTCCATCAAAGGGGTAAAAGTCACCATGCTCTATAAAACAGCATTCAGAAAAATGAAATAAATTCTCCCATTTTATTGGTGGCAGTTTAACTATAACATAAAAAATAATTTGTTCTGAATTACCTTTAGTTCCAAAGGAAATCATGATATCAGCTATGCCACTTCGTATTCTGGTGAAGTTAAGTGGTGTCACATCAGACCAAACTTTAAATGCTTTTTTGAAAGCTCTGTCTACTTCAGCACGTCTCAGATCTGAAGTGTAGTTCATAATTCTATCAAACACATTAATATCGCCAGTTAAATTGTGTGAATAGAAGAAAATATGTAATACACTTGCATCTGACTCTACATCTCATTAAAAAGATGTTGTTTAATTCTTCCCTATGTTCTTATCTTTTTAGTTAGTTGATTAGCTGCACATAGTATTCAAAAATATAAAAAGGACCATTTCCTTTTTCATTTAAGTCATTCGGAGGCATCTGAAAGCATCCAACAGTTCTCTATAATTATTTTTATATGCACTGGAAGATTTAGAAAATGACAGATATATTCTCTACTAAGTTAAATCATATCAGTCAAATCAAATCAGATCATAAGTTTTAAGAAACTTAAAATTTTTAATGCAATATAAAATATCTCATGCCTCACTTCCTGGAGGAGAAAAACACGATCCATAGAGCTTTTTGTAGACTAGAATCACCCACATTAAAGCATTATTTATCACCAGATACTGAACTGAACTAGTTCAGCAATTTCATATTTGGAATCTATTAAAGAAACTCAGATTTCAGCTGGTCAAAACAGCTGATGATGATCTTGTGTTATTAAGGGAGAAGACACTACCATGTGATCTTTCATCACCACAGCTTCCCAAGGACAGCTTCCTGAGGCCATGGTGCTACCTTGTCTGACATAGATATCTACATCACACAATCACAGAATCATCAGGTTGGAAGAGGCCTCTGAGACCATCGAGTCCAACATCTGGACTGTGAAACTGAAGAGGGACAAGGATCAGACCCTGCTCCCACAGCCACATTGCACAGGTTGGTTTGCATCTACATTGCTTTGGGATAACCCCAGCTGCACCGCATTTGTCCAGGAAAATACACCAAAAGAAGTCCAAAACAGAGCTAAGGAATGACCGTAAGGTTCAAAGTGTGCAGACCAGTGGTAAGATGCATGATCTTAGTCCCTATCGCTCTTTCATTTAGAATCATAGAACCATAGAATCACTCGGTTGGAAGAGACCTGTGAGATCATCGAGTCCAACCGTTCCTGTCTCCCTACTAAACCCTGTCCCTAAGAAACTCATCCACCCGTCTTTTAAACACCTCCAGGGATGGCGACTCCACCACCTCCCTGGGCAACCTGTTCCAATTTGGCACCATGGATGTGCCCAAAGTGGCTACATGGAGGCCAGATGAGGAGTAACGAGCTTACACCATGCCAGTTTTCTGACATGAAAAAGTGCGACGGAAAAGGTGGGCCTGGGGGACCTTTCTGAAAGCTGAGCTGCAAGGATTTTAAACCGCAATACGAATTTTTTCAAACTCACATACACACTTCTCCCATTGGTCTCATTTCCTGAGCAACCTATTGGATGAAGTACCTGGAAAAAAGGAACAGCAATAATAAGGAAAATGTTAAGCATTTACCTGTATGTCAAATTTGTTTGCGACCATTTGAGTTTTCTAGGAAAGAAGTTATATTCCCCCACATCTGGAACACCGCATCTTGGTTTCTGCATCAGCTCATATGTTTCTTCATCTAATTTTCCTGTCACCTCCAAGCCAAAAAAAGCTTGCATTTCTCGAAGTTTAGATGCCACTGTGTTGGCACTCTTCCTCATTATGCCAGCAGGATTCGGACGGAGATCGTAGTGAGTCCTGAGATAGCGCTAGGAAGAGGAAAAGAAGTAATAAGCCCAGTTTCCAAACAGTTTTAGCTTCACAATTTACTACTGACAAAACAGGCAAACAAACTATTTTATACCGTACCTCTGCAAACTGAAGGTCTTTCTCTGTGAATTCATGGCTATCGTCAACGGGAATAGGGATCGTCAGGCAAAATGGCAAACCCAATAAGAAAAAGAAGACAGCTGAAAATCCTGATTGTATCATGTTGGATTTGTGAAGTCTAAAGCCCTGGTGTTTTAGAGAGCAGTTACCTTTACTTTTATAGCCCCAACCCAGTGAGTCATCACTTAGGGACAAGTTAGAACTTCCTTGTCACTGAAAGTAAACATGCTTAGACTGCTGCTTTTTCTCTCCTCCACAACACTGTGGTTTAGGCATCTGTTGTGCTACTGTGGGCTCTGAAACTGTATCCTCGTATAAACATGGTCTCTGAATATTGACATAGGTTGTGGGAAGAAACGGGCAGAAGCAAACCACACTTTTTCATTATTTTGCAACAACCTAGATTGGCAATAACTTTGCAATAACTTACTCTTCTCTGCTAGAAAATTTGCCTTTCTGCTCTTTGATAGACAATAAAAATACATGATAATATTAATGATATTTTAAACAAATTTTACAACTTCTCAGTAGTTACACTAGTTCAGCAGCAATTTTTAACAGATGGAATAGATCACGGACAATTCAATTATTAACAAATGTTGCATTGGCTGATAAGAAATAACATTGTACAGTAGAAAATAGGACATGACATTTCCTCATTTCTATAAAGAAATGTAACTCGAAAGCACTAACACAGATTTTGCTTCAGAAATTCTTGAAGTGACTTCCTATCTGTCCTTCAGAATGATTTGCTGCTTGAGATGGACTCGAAATCAAAAATGCTAAATATCAGGAAACAGTTTTGAATATTTAAAAAGTTTTTTTCATCACTAGTAAATCAGGTCATGTAAAGTGACTACTTCATACAATACATGTTCCTTAAATAAACATAATTTAATATACTTTACCGATGGAGCACAGCCACAGATCAGTGAGACAGATACTGCTCTGAGAGAGGTAAACTGCCAGCTACAGGCAGTGAATCTGTGTGTCTAGAATGACAGAAAGATGTGATTTTGACTTAGAAGGTGGATAACAGGATAAATCTGGCACTGAGACAAACATACAGTATTATACTTCAAAGCTTAAAGATGATTTCTGTCTCCCTTGGGTCACTCCAATCTCAGCTGCTGCTAAGACTTGTGTCATATTGCATGTTCACAAGCTTGGGTCCAGTGGAAGGTGCTGTTTTGGCTGAATCCACCTCCCTCTTTTATGGAGGCTGTTCTTGAATGGAAAACCTCAGGCAGTTTCCTGGTAGAAACTGGCACACACTTTCTGGAATACGTTACCCTGCCATGGATCTCACCTTGTTGAGCAAACAGGAGAAGGACAAAAATCAGTGAAGCTGAATGTGTGAAAGCTCAATTTGTTACTGAAACAATTTTAACCTGTGTTACGATGGCAAACAGCAAAAGCAAATAAAGCTGAGAGGAATCTGTTATGTAAGCTGTTTCCACCTTAGTGCCCATCTCAGCCAGTGCTAAATACGGTTCCACCAATTAGGGACAGACAAAATGCTCAATTTGTATAGAATCATAGAATTATAGAATCATAAGAGACCTCTGAGATCACCCAATCCATTCCTCTCCATTCCTCCTGTATATTCCTCTTTACATTTCCCATCACCAGTGCCGAAACTTCATTTAGCAATGATTAATATTAATTACCCCACCTTCTTAAGAAGTTTCCTCTCCTAAAGTGCTTCAGAATGAGCACCAAATCCGCACTGCAAATGTCTTCACTGTGTTGCACTCCTTGCTAGAGCACACAGCCAGATTATGCGCATGCCTTATTTTTTTCCTTCCGGCATCTCTGTATTGATATTTGCAGCATTTCGTTCATTAACGTTGGGGCGCTCAGCTACGCAGAAAGTAGAGTTTATAATGAATCCTAATTGCTTTGTTTGGAGCATTGGAGTGGTGCTGTTGCCTTGAGGTTTTCATGGCTATGAGGAATACTTTCTTGAGACCATGGAGCCGTGCCACTGCTCTGCAGAACAGTATCAGATATGTCTCAAATCTGTGAGTAAAGTGAGTATCTTAAAATTCCACGGCTTACATTTCTGTGAACTCCAAGTTCTCTGAAACTACTTTTCTTGTACCTAAGGAATAACACTTGTATACCTTTATTTGTATATCACTACCCTTTGTCAGATATAACCGTTTTATTCTGTGTCAGGCCCTGAAACCACCACTCTTTTTCAGCTCTGATGTTGGAATCTTTGCTTCTGAAATACGAGAAGTCAATTTCCTAGCCAATTGTTACTGCATAAATGTGATCAGTCCATCACACTTTATGAGAGAATGACCTCAAATTATTTCTAAGTGGTTTCAGGGCTGCCTCAGGAAATATAGGTCAGCTAACTGGGAATTAAAGACAAAATCCAAGTAATCAGAGACAATGTTTGAATGATATAAATATAGACCAGAAAAAAATTATTTAGCTAGGCATAAGAGTAAAATCGAAGAACAGCATTAGCCTATGGAATGATGCTCCAAGGAGGTGGGGACCCCTTTTCTTCAAAAAGTTTAAGCTTCCGTTGCCAAAGTAGCAGTAAATAGAATTGTCTTGGGTGAAAAGAACGATTGATTAGGTAGGGAAAGATGATTTTTCATTTTTTACTTTCTCTATTTTTTCTTACACAGATGCTCTGATGTCCTTTGAAGTTCACAAGGAAAACTCTGTCAAAGAAATTGCCTTTGGTAGCCTTTACAGAGCGGTCCTGAGGCATTTCAAGGAATACTGAAAAACTGACAAAGCAATTGTAACAAAAACCTAAACCAAGCAGCTTTTCTGAAAACAACTTCTCTTCTTAGATTTATGGAAGAAGAGATGGATAAAGCTGAGTCTTTTGCTATTATAAGACAAGGAAACAAACAAGTGAAAAGGCACACCTCTGTTTTGAACAGATTCTTCAAGTCAGTAGAAAAATAAAGAATGCGAAAAAAAGCAGAGAGCCCGCAACTATTTTGTCACAGGGTGTAAATCAGAATGCTAAACCAGGAATTGATTTCTGAAAGACTGTATGTAATGAGCCATGAGAGTGGGCTATGGTCGAATCGTGCTTTCTGCACGTTCAGTTGATTCCTTTGGGAGTCCTGACCAGTAAATATGCACGATCCAATATATTTTCTCACACATTTCATTTTTATTTATATTACACCAGTGGCTAGAATCCTATATTGAGGCATGGATTTTTATGTCCTCTTTAAACAAACCAAAGCAGTACTGGTGAAGGACTGTGCAAACAAGCACATTAAAGGGTCAGTGAAAATAGACAATATTCCCTCTTTTTGCAAAACAGCGTCCCAGACATAGAGTGTGATTTTTTTTTTAAGGGGAGACAAAAAGCCTTGACAGAGCTGGGAACTCCATACAGATTTCTGAATTGTTGCCTATTACCTTGATGCTTGAGAGAGCTGGGGTTGTTTAGCCTGGAGAAGAGGAGGCTCAGGGGAGACCTTAGAGCTCTCTACAACTGCCTAAAAGGAGGCTGTAGTCAGGCAGGGGTTGGTCTCTTCTCTCAGGTGACCGGCGACAGAACAAGAGGACACGGTCTCAAGCTTCACCAGGGGAGGTTTAGGCTTGACATTAGGAAGAAGTTCTTCACTGAGAGGGTGATTGGCCATTAGAATGCGCTGCCCGGGGAGGTGGTGGAGTCACCGTCCCTGGAGGTATTTAAGAGGAGATTGGATGAGGCTCTTAGTGCCATGGTGTAGTTAACAAGTAGGTGTAGGTGTAGGTGTTGGGTCATAGGTTGGACTCGATGATCTCAGAGGTCTTTTCCAACTTTATGATACTGTGATACTGTGATACATCAACTCTTTAAAGCCTCAAGCACGTGAAGTTTTTAAAGACGGTGACGCTAAATGACAACTTCAAAGGCTGCCGTTTTTGGGCAATGTAAGATATAAAATCCATGGTTCAGACTCAAGTGATGCCACTGCCTGAGTTCAAAATAAAAATAAAAGCAGTTAAAAGTTGTGAAGAGAGATGTAAATGAAGGTAAAAACAGTCAGCAGTGGTTCATGGGCTTTGTGCTGACCCCAGTGCAAACAACCAAGCACGGAAACATTTTAAAAGCATTGAAACCCACAGAAGTGCTGAATAGTAAGATTTCAACAAGCACTGCGAAATTTCTGCAGTTCTGGCATCTTGTGGGTGTGGATAAGGTTAGCTGGACTGATGGTAATTTTCACAGACACAGCAAAGACTGGAGCAATAACGCCAGTTTTCCTCCAAGGAAAAATGGATAAAGAGGGACGGGACATGTGGCGAAAAAGAAAATGAAGCGCCTTAAAGCAGCATTGAGGTACCCATTATTTGAAAACAAGAATCATGCCAAAAAAATGATTCCAACATACATTTTGCTACTGCAAATAACTGAAAGGAGTCATATTTTGATTTACACTCTGTGGTTGGTGCCCAAAATAGCACCATATAGTGAATGTGGTGAATGCTCTGTGACCCTGAAACAGCAGACACTTAAGACAAATAAACAAAAGTCAATGGCTCCATTTGTTAATGTTTTTCAATGCAAGTTGTAGTTCAAGTGAAGCCTTCAGTGCCCAGGGCTACATCATCACATTTACATCAGTTTCCTTTGGGAAGAAGAACGCTATCCTGAGGGTCATTGTGGAGCTGGGTAAATGGAGTCCTAGAGAAGTTAAAAGCACACATTTTGGCTCTGCTTCTCCACGTGGGACTCCATCTGTGGAACTGTTGCAAGATGGGAGAAAAAGACAACTAAGAATGGTTCCCACAAGCAGCTTTTCGGCTGGATTGGCAAGGGATGTTGCACCAACCTGACTCCTCTTCATATTAAATAGTGACATCCCTGTATCATTTGCTGGCAAAAAGATGCAACTGGGGTGTCCAGAGGTGTTCAACAGGGTCAAGCACCAGAGGCAAGAAACACATAAGCATGTTTCCAAGAGGCAATGGCTCTTGTTTGAATGACTCCCTGTGGACTACCAGGTCATACAGAGGCACAGGACACTGTAGGTTGGCTGCCTTTCTGCCTGGCTACAGCATAAGATGCCTTGAGGCGCAGCACCTGCGTGATCTTGGCAGGACATGGGTGCTACTGCCACACCAGGAGCTGCTGATCAGCAGTATTTTTCTTCTGTATTCACTGAGATCAGCTGCAGATTAAAAGAAGTGAACCCGAGCATCTTCCTGGGTGTTGTGTGTCTAAATTCTCATTGTAAACAATGGAGCCAATACACTCACTAAACCCTCCAGAGAGCAGTTCAGCTTGCACTAAGGTAGACACTTTGGCATTTTCAGTTGCCCACATATAAATACCTAATGTTGTTTGAAGGTCAGAGAGCTCTCATCAATCCTGTATTGCAGGGCCCGAGGAAACGCAGGGAATGGCAGGAAGATGTGCTAGGGGATGTTCAGGCTGGATATCAGGAAAAGGTCCTACGCTCAGTGGTGGAGCACTGGAACAGCTCCCCCAGGCAAGCAGTCACCTTTTAGGTCCCTTTCAACCCACAGTATCACAGTATCACAGTATCATAAGGTTGGAAAAGACCTTTGAGGTCATCGAGTCCAACCTATGACCCAACACCTACACCTACTCCTACTTGTCAACTACACCATGGCACTAAGTGCCTCATCCAATCTCTCTTCAAACACCTCCAGGGACGGTGACTCCACCACCTCCCCAGGCAGCGCATTTCAATGGCCAATCACCCTTTCAGTGAAGAACTTCTTCCTAATGTCAAGCCTAAACGTCCCAAGTCATTCTATGATTCTATAATTCTATTCTATGTTTCTAATGACAATGTTGTATTGCAGTACATTTGTCTGACCTGGATATTTATTCTATGATTATAGCAGTTGCTGTAATTTGTTTTTATCGAGTCTTGAAAGAAATAGATAGAAGGTGTGAAAAAAATCAGTTACCTATTTGGAGGATTACTGTGGTCATTACATTACAAGAGTGTAGAAGTATTTCATTCTTTCATTATTACTTTATCATTTTGTAAAATATGGTATTCAGTTGTCAGAGTTCAATGGTCTCTAACTGGGCATTTTCAGATATTCCACATGTGCAGGTTTAATATTTAATACAAAGTTTACTTACTTGAAGATATTTGAAGTTACATGAAATTTTGATTTAGCCCAGTGATGCAACAATGTACTTAAATCACGATATAAGTGGAAATCACTTCTAGCAGCACACAACAATTGCAACATCCAGCTGAACCACAATACAAATGTGATTGTCACTCTCTATTACATGCTCACTGCAATGACACTGGGGTGTCCACAGTCCCTGGAAAGTGACACATAGGTTGAACACAGCTCAAGACTCTTGCTGTCTTCGAAGTTCTTTGGTTTTTAATCTCAGCATGGGGCTGAGCCACACATACGCTGCCCCCACGCATCCACATCCCATGCTGTTCTGGTTAACTCAGGAACATATTGGTACTCTTGATTAACTCAGGGATAAACATTTACACAGCTGGCTGATCCACTCAGCAGATGTAGCCTCCAGTCCCTTTTGTGTTGAGACAAGTTCAGTTTTCTTTGCAACACTCATGGACAGTCACTCCTCAAATTATTCCCTGAGTTTCAAGACCTCATTACCCTTTCCCACCTCCTCAGAGCCTTTTTCCATTGAAAGAGTTCATTGATTGTTCACATGACATACAAAATATCCAGTCCTCTCTATTGCTAGCAAACTGTGGGCAAACAATATTTGTGTCCAGCCAACATAATTTTGCTCCTAATGGGAAGAAGCTGTTCAACAGCACAAAAAATAGAAATGAAATCCCGTGTTCAAAGTAAAACCTTAATTTTCTATACCTGTTTTATGAGACATCAACCACTTTACATTTCTGTTTTTTAAATCCTGATGTTTACATTTTCGAACACTTACAAAAATATATTTACAGACAACCTCAGTAGCACTGTGGCTCTCTGACATTCATAATTAGGTCTTGGTATGTTTTGATTTATTGTGTTTCTGGTGTCAACTCAGAAATACCTATAATGTATTTTCAAGTTTAGTTCTCCCATAATGGTTAAATGTGTTCACTGTCTGCCAATTTATTATGTTTATAATATACTGTAGTAACTTTATTCTCAAATCTTAAGACCTCCACTATGAAAATATAGCCATTGTTCATAGAAAGACATGGTTCATTGCAGATATCATCAAAACCTACATTAGGAAAAAAAAAATATTTGATGATCTGTTTATATAGTGATTTAACTTTTCTTTCTGACAGTTTGGACACTCAAGGATTGAGATAAATTGTTTGGATGAAACAGAAATTTTGCCTGTTGAATGTCTAAGTTATGTTTGAACTTCAAATTTGTGGTTTCTGCACCTTCAGGAAGAACAAATCATCCCCTTAGGGATGTGAAATAAAGGGTAATGTAATGTCTTCTCATATGTTTTGCTTCAGAGTAGTAATTATTTATGAAAATGGGAGGTAGGTGTTCCTTTTCCTGCCTCCACAAGCTCTTTCTCTGATGTATGTTAACGTATTTACTATTAGTAATGAAGATTCCTCATAATTTCTGACTCAGCTTTCTATAAATGACCACTTAAGAGCACTATATCAGCTATACCTTTTAAATAATAACAAATCAGAACAAGCACTATCCTTAATGAATCCAGACATATCAAACCAGTGCTGCCTCCAGTACCTAAGCCCATGAAAGCCTTTGTCTTCCTAGATATTGTAACAAGAAATGTAGCAGAGGAAGAGGGCACACTAATGGTGTGGATTTTGAGGAGGGCAGAGAAATTTTCTCATTAGCACCAGTGAAAAACGTGACAGTCGTGGCAAACGTTTACAAGAAAAGGTTTTGAACTGAATGATGTATTGCCAGACACTTTCCAGATGCATAAATCTTTAAAAGTACAGCTGATGTAATTTCTTTTTCCATGTCAATACCTACTGAAATTTCTACCTGGATGTCTACCCCATTTTTCTTTTCAGGGTTAAAGACTCCCATACATGCACATAAATCATTCAGAATAATGTTAAATTTCATTGAAACTACCCAAAAGAGATGGTATCACAAAACCTAAGGACAGGTGTTCGTCCTTCACAGAAATGAATCAGAGACTCTCTGTGAAGCTTACTGTAAATTTTTAATTTGTAAGGAGATTTAGGAGAAAAACCCGTACATTTTAAAAACATTTAGGAAGGGAAGCATGATTTTTAAATCCCCGATTTTTGCTTGCCAACCATGTTCATGTTGTTTGTACAGCTGGGCTTTCAGTTTCTCAACTCTATAGCAAAAGCTCTTGAGAATAAGGGCCAGGTCAGGAGTAAGGGGGAGAGAAGAGGGAATGACAACGAGATGTCTAGTGCACATAGTTTTATAGAATCATAAAATACTTTGGGCTGGAAAGGACCTTTTAAGGTCCCATCCCTGGAAAATTTCAAGGTAAGCTTGTATAGAGCCACCTGATCTGACTGAAGGTGTTCCAGCTCATTACAAGGGTTTCGGGCTAGATGAGCTTTAATGGTCCCTTCCAACCTAAACCACTGTATGATTTTATCATTCTACAAATCTATGATTCTATGCGCCTATAACCATGACCGGATGTCCTTCAAATATCTCCAAGGATGGAGACTTCACCACCTCCCTGGGCAACCTGTGCCAGTGCTCAGTCATCCTCACAATGAAAGAGTCTTTCCTGATGTTCAAAGGGAACCTCTCATGATTTAGTTTGTGTCTGTTTTCTTCGAAAAGAGCCTGGCTCCATCGTCTTTGCTGCTTCAAACCACTCCCACTGTGACAACTGTGTATGTATCTTAGAAGGTGGTTATCGTTTCATGACTTCTGCCAGTGATTAACTTTCTGATAAAGGCTCAGAGATATTTACCCACTCTAAATTTCCTACTGTCTTTCCCAGCAATTGAGGGTGCACTAGTGGGAGACTAGTGGGAGTCATCAGCACCTATTTCCTCCAGGTGGGAAAGCATAGTTTCTTTTGTTGGAATATCGAGAAAAAGAAAGGTTACCTCTGTAAAAGAATACACACAAAATTCTAGCAATATTCACGTCTCACGAATAAGAACTACTGTGTTCATAATTGAAGATTCATAACCATTTAAAAACACACTAAAATGACATAAGGCTTAAGTCAGAATAGATTCCATCCCTCTTCTGAAATAGTTAGAGCACCTTCTGTTTGCCAGCTTTTGGGCTGAAAGTGATCACGATATCAGCGCGGCCATGAGACAGTTCGACCAAGATCTTGGGAAGATTTTGTCACATAGTCCTGAAGTTTCAGTGTCCAGTTTGTTTAGTCCACTTTTCAGTAGCCACACATGAAGTGTACTTTATCACATAAACAGATTAGAAAATATCTGCTCATAGCTGAGTCAGAATCTTTCAAATTAATAAAAAAATCTGTTGCCATATGTACTTTGGTTCCCTTAGCATATAAAATGGAAATTCTTGGCTGAAAACAAACCATGACAAACGTTCACTTGGAAGTTTCAAGAGCTTATGAATTAAGTTTTGCTATTCCTTTATTTCTTTTCAGTGTAGCATAATTTATGAAGCTTGTTCAAAACTGACATGGAAAACTCTGAAAAATACTCCTATTACAAAACTATTTAAATTTCAGGCTTAGAGAAATAAGGTTTGTGTATTTTTGTTTGCCTTTAGTCCTGGATGAAAAAAGAGGAACATTGAAGTAATATCTTTTAGCTTTGTCTAAAAAACTCACCAAGCTATGCGCATCATCAGGATTTCCTCTGAGTGATGCTTTTATTCCAAGAATTATTTGAAACTGTTCAAATAACTCTGAATGAAACAGTTTTTACCACTTCTGTTTAGGAAACATGACAAGTATCAATTTCTGACTTATACCTGGACAAAAATAGTATGTGTTTCTAGGTAACATTAATCCAGTTGACTTCCAGAAAGCGGAAGTCTTCAGACTGAAGAGGATGTGAGAACATGACTGATTTACTTTTGGTTATTAAGGAATTTGACTTGAAACAAAATTTCACATCTATGCCTCTAGCAAAGTAGGAACTTGAAGTTCATGCCCATCCCATAGAAGTGCCTTTGTCGCTGCACTGAAGAGGTGAATCAGTTCCTCCTGCCTTTGTGTGAGAATGGATGAATCCAGTTTTTAATCCTATCTTATGGACTATCCAGAGCACAAAACTCTGATTGTGCCATTAAGTACAAATACTCTCGTTTAGTTTTACTGAATTGCTTTACTTTCTCCATTTTGCATACAAATGGCTAAATGATCCATCTAGCTCCTCGTTCTGTCTCATAGCAAAAGTAATAAGAGCCAATATCTACAGAAAACACGAATCTGATGTGGTTTTTACTGATGTTGGCTGCTTTCATTATATTCTGCAATACCAAGGTCTTGATATTCACTTACCAATCTGTAAGAGAAGTTATAATTTCTCTTAAATCAGACTCCTGCAAGCCTTATTCAACGCTCCCTAGCTTGAATACTGTAGGGTTTGGTACATAACAGCTTTATGTTCAGCTTATGATTCACCTTCATGATTTTGCAGATTTTAGCTATATCAAGTTATTTGTCTCCTCTTCCCTGTCTCCTGGTTTGGTTGCTGGTCCATTCACTTAATAATTTTAATTGTCTTTCTGAGTACTTCCTTCACTGTCATTATATCATTTCTGATATGTAGAGAACAAAACTGCACAAAGTGCTCCAGAATTTGACACAGGAAGGTGACAAAAAATAGTGACAAAACTATGCTCTGCATCATTCATGTTCTCAGCACTTATTCTCATGATGGTCAGAATATCCTTGACTTCCTTTGGCTGCTACAGCATATTGAGCCATTGATTTCCAAGTGAAGACTCATTCTTGGGGGGGTATAGTCTTGCTCTTCTACAATAGGCTGGTTACCTTCCAAATCCAAAAGGTACAAAGAATGCAAACTAACTTAACAGAATCAAAGTTGACATGATTGTAGATTTTTGCAACTACTGACTTGATGGTAGCAAAACCCCCCATCTCTAGAAGTGCACATTGTCCTCTAACATTATCAAAACATAAGGATTGTTTCACCTTATTGTGCAATTTTAACTGCTTTCTTTCATTATCATTTACAGGAAAAGAATAAATAACAGAAAGAAAAGATCAATTTCCCATTCAAAGCTGACATGACAAAAAAGCCCATGTGGTTAAACAAACTGTAAGTTAAATTATATGATGTGGATAGGTTATATGTTGGGGGGTTTTTTCTGAAGCTGTGTGAACAACTGATATTTTTGTTCAGTCAGACCAAGAAAAATAGAAAAAAGAATTATTTGATCTGAAATTTTTTGTTTGTCTTTCTTGTTAGAAGGAAAAAAATCCCTTTTCATACGCCTTTAGTGAGAGCTAAGGCTTCAGTAAATTCATTTCATAGAATCATAAAATGGTTTGCATTGGAAGGGACCTTGAAGATCATCTACTTCCAACACCACTGCCACGGGCTGGGACACCTCCCACCAGACCAGACTGATCAAGGCCCCACCCAACCTGGCCTTCAACACCTCCAGGGAGGGGGCATCCATAACGTCCCTGAACAACCTGTCCCAGGGTCTCACCACCCTCATCATGAAGAATTTCTTCCTAATGTCTAATCTAAATCTTCCCATTTCCAGTTTAAAGCCATTCCCCCTCATCCTGTCACTACTTGGTCTTGTAAAAAGTCCCTCCCCAGCTTTCCTGTAGCCCCTTCAGGTTCTGGAAGGCTGCTCTAAGGTCTCCCCGGAGCCTTCTCTTCTCCAGGATGAACAACCTCTCTCAGCCTGTCCTCATAGCAGAGGTGCTCCAGCCCTTTGATCATCTCCATGGCCTCTTCTGGACCCGTTTCAACAGTTCCATATCTTTCTTATGTTGGGGATTCCAGAACCGGACGCAATAGTCCAAGTGGGGTCTCACGAGAATGGGGTAGAGGGGAGAAATCGCTTCAAAATCCATGAATAGTTCAACAAGCACAGCCATCAAATCCGGGGAAATGATCACAGCCTCTGTTTGATACTTGTGAGACCAGGTCTGGAGGGGTGGGTCCAGGTTTAGACTCCCTGCTACACAGAAGAGGCTACTAACACTGTCAGGGGCTGGAGCGCAGGACATAGGAGGAGATGCTGAGAAAGCAGGATTGGTTTATCCTGGAGAAAAGAAGGCAAAGGGAAACCTTATTGCTGTCTACAACTACCTGAGAAGAAAATGCAGAGCAGATCGAGACAGGTTCTTCTTGGACACGCACAGAGAAAAGGCAAGAGGCAATGAACACAAATTGGAACATGGGAAATTCTACTTCAATATTAGGAAAATCGTACTTATCATGAGGGAGGTAAAATATTTGAATGGGCTGCCCAGAGAGTTCTTGGATCTTCATCCTTGAACATGTTCAAAATTCAAATAGCCAAGTCTCTAAGCAACATGGTCTAATTAAACCTCTTCGGAGCAAGGGGTTGCTCGTGACCTCTGAAAGTCTTTTCCAACCTAAATGAATCTATATTTCTGCAATTCTTTGAAAGATGGCTGTTATCAATGCAGTGGGGCATTGGAAGGAACCTAAGCATCTCAAGATGTGAGCTGCTGAGAAACAGTACTCAGTTTGTGGCTCTTGGTTGGCTGATTTTCGTGGGTCTAGTGTGAATTAAGTTCCTTCTGCCCAGTTCAGATTTATAAGTATGTCCAAGTACAATAAAATGATTTTTTTTTTGATCAAAATATTTACTTAAAATGAGTTTTTAGTTCTGAGTTTTGTCAGATTTCACAGTGATGAGTCAAAAATAAAATTCTTAAAAATTAGTCTTCTAGGTTCAAAGTGTTTCACAAGCATTAGCTGATTAATCCTCATACATATCTATTACATAACTAAGAAGTATCTTGTAGGGTATATAGTAAAATACAGAAAGATTGATCCCAAATTTAAAAGTTGTCTGTCAGTTTTAGTGCGTTCTTCTCTGGCAGTTTGTTAAGCACCTCAGTTTATTCCTCAAATCCAGGCTGATGAAAATTCCATAGTATATAGAGGGAGGAGGATCCTAAAAAAGTCATCAATAAACACTAATATCAAACTGTAGTATCAGCAAACTCATTGAAGACAGTCAGAAATTTGAAAATGCAGATTTCAGTGTATGATGTTCAAATGAAATTTTCAAATTAATTCTTTAATAAATCTGATAATGGGGCATCCACTGCCAATGGTTTCCTTATCTAATCTGTATGAAACATAGGATGTTTGTATTGCAGCTCCAAATAAATATCAAGTTGACAGGCACTCTATTGATTCATATCCTTAAGCATATTCATCTGAGAAGTAAAAAAAAAATGACAAAGTGACTGGCTAAAAATTTCTTGAAAATGTCATCTACAAAGGCTTCGTAAGAGGACGGAGTGTTCAAAATGGGCTGATCTTGATTCTTTCATTTAGATGTGTGAGTGAGCGTCATGTATCGTAATTATAAAAAGCCTAGGAACATAAAATGAGCAGTTAGGTTGCCAAAGCTAACGTGTTAGTGCAGGGTTAATTATTATTGTGCCCACTTTAACCTAAGACAATTGAAATTGTTCTCCAGAGATTTGGTGGTTATTTGAGTCACATAGAACTATGACTCAAGTCTGAGCCTGAAACTCAGACAGTATTAGTAGATTATTAAAAACGGCGAAACAACCGAGGCAGGGAACTCCTCTGTCTTGTTTACCTAAGGTATGAAGAGTAAGGTATTTCACAGACATTTGAAAGCAGAGGTCTTTTCAGTGAGTCACTAGTGGATTTTCCACAATAGCTATTAAATAATAATCCGAGGCTGATTCTTACATCAGCCACATGTTAAAGAAGGCTCAAATTAGTGTCTTCTAAATACTGTCTTTCTCTTTGAAAAAATACAGTCATTTTCTTAAACCCTTTAGCCAAGTGATCCATTTGACTTCATATTTATATCAGAGTCCCCTTTTTCAAGACTATGGCTCTAGGGAGACACTGTTCTGAAAAACTTCTAAATCTTTTTGCAGAGTCAAAAAACTGTGTTACAAATGTCTGAAAGATATAGTGAATTTATTCACACCAGGGTTTTCAGCAATCTGTATGGAATACGTATAGTAAAAGGCAAGCGATTTTCTCACTATTTATCAGAATTGTTTCAGACCGCCAGGACTTTTC
This sequence comes from Neomorphus geoffroyi, assembly GCA_033558235.1. Lineage (NCBI taxonomy): Eukaryota > Metazoa > Chordata > Aves > Cuculiformes > Neomorphidae > Neomorphus > Neomorphus geoffroyi. The sequence continues at coordinate 16,337,247 of JAUMJM010000017.1, forward strand.
TGATTAAATAAAACATGTGTTTTCAAATTCAGTCCTATGCGATATTTATTCAGGTATTTACCCAGAACAATCTTGTTAAGAACTTGGATATCCCTTCATGTCACTGGGCCAGGCTGTGAAGACATTGAAAATGTGTCATGGGGAAAGCCTTGCTCAGTTTGCCCCAAACACCTCTTTTCTTGGAACATTCTGTTTAGAGTAAGAATTTTCTGTTTCTACAACAGAATCCGGTGATTCAGTCCTGACAGTATTGATCGAAGAATTGGCACAGTATTTTAATCTGGAACTTCTTTGCTGATAGCAATGAAGCCTAAGATGTTGATTTCTCTGCGTAGCTGCTCAGTATCAGGGGCTTTTTGTTTAAAAAGTTTGAGTATTGTCTGACTCAGAGTGAAACCAAACCAAACAAAGTCATCACAAGGGGTAACCGTACTTGTCAGTCACCTCATAGAGGAGGTTGTTGTATTCCGGTGTAATGATCCTTATCTTGATTAATAAGTGGTCAAACTGTTGAACCTCTTCAGCTCTGGGCTAAATCGTAGACCTGAAACGCTAGAAGAGATCCACACGCTATAAAACGGGTACACGCTGAAGTTATTTACTCCTACTCAACTTGAGTTGATGAAATTTTTAACAGCAGAGTCAGATAGAGAGGTCGTTCACGCAGTCTTCTTAACAAAGGCCGATAACAACGGTTACAAACAAAACAGCAATTACCGTCCTTACACTGTGACATCTGATTAAAAAGTTAGTTCAGGGGCCAAAGAACTTTTCTAATATATGTTCATCTGCCTTCTAGATCATATTAATAAATATGTAAAATTCTCTAATGCAAAATTAAAGATTACCCCATTTTACACAAACTTGGATTCCAGACTGGCCTGGCGTCTGAAAAATATGCACAGGTGCAAAAAGAGAGATTGTGTTAGCAAACTAGAAAATATCCTATGATTGAGGCATTAAGTGCACAGGGCATTCAGGTGAAGCAGTGAAAAAAAATGATAGGATAACAATGTGCACCATTCATAAAGAGGATTAGACTAATTCATTTGGGAGGATGATTGTCATGAGACCAAGGGGAAAAGATTTGATGGAATTACCTCCTTACCCTCCTCCTCCTTACCCTATTACAAGTTGTCCCAAGTACGGTCCTAGACTCAAACAGATCTAACCAAGCAGCAGTCTTACCAGTGTATGTATTTATTTTTCCCATGAAAAAGAAACAGAAGAAAAGCTGATTTATGGGTTGAAACTTTTTCCGCACATATTCATGTTTTCCCCTCTCCATTTCTCTTAAGGACTAGTCCTAGTTATATAGAATTACATACATTCTAGTTAGAATTCACTGGGGAAGAGCACATTAAAAATGAGGTTTTCTTTAAGAAAGATGTGGCCCAAGAAATTTTACATATCTGGAAGCAGCTTCATAATTTACCCATTCTTGGTAAAACAAACCCCCCAAAAACCACCCTACAAAATAGACATAAATACAAAAATCATAACAAAACACAATGTAATTGTGTCCTTTATCTGAAGCCTCTGTCAAGAAAAACTAATAATCTTATTAATGTGAAACTATTAAAATTAAAGGGGAAACAAAGTGAGGAGGGGTGGAAACTACAGCCAGAGTTTGGAAAGGTGAAATATCTGTGGTCTCAGGTGTCCTGGAGCTGATGGTCTGTATTATGTCACAAAATGGAATAAAAAAATTCCATAAATACAACACATGATTCATATCCTGGTACTGAACTCAAAACATCTAGAAATAAGTAAAATAAGCAAAAATATTTAATGAAACAGCAGACTTTGATTTCTGAGGGACTTTGAACGCGCTTTGTTTTGTCTTCTCTTGAAATGAGTTTTGCATTCCAAGGAGGAAATATTTACTGCTTATTACAAAACAAAGATATTTAAAAACGTTGGATAGGAAAACCTCATATCTCACACACAGCGCTAGTCATCACAAATTAATGAGAAAGAAAGGAAGTAGAATGGCCAATTTTAAAGTAGCACAACAGCTGTTAAACATTGCATGGCATTTCCTCTGTTGTCAAGCTAGAGATGTACTTAGTGGCACAAGATTTATGAATGCTATAAGTGCACAAAGAGCCCTCTCCAGGTCTATAACTTCTGAAGAAGTTTGAAAAACATCAGTTGTGGATTTGAGTTTAAAATATAGAGCCCATAGTTAAAATCCAAGTGTGCAAGATTTAATGCCTGTTGAAAAAAATTTACCTATAAATATAAGGAGTTGAGTAGCGTAAATACTGACATCACGGATGAGCTTTCTGTGGCCAAAGGGAACATAAAACTACTGAGTCAGGGTGGTGTGATGTGGTAGCTGGGCCACAAATACAGTTTATCATCCTGTAGAAGTGGACATTTTAGTTAAGTCAGAAGTCATGCCAGAATTTACAAATATTCCAGGACAGATCCTCATGGCCATTCACCAGATCAGGGGAACAATCCCTCAAAAATCTACTCTGTAACGCGGAAGCTGGAATTGAAAAACTGTATTAAATACTAATAAATTTGAAACTGTTTAGAATTACTGATATTACCAATAATAGAGATTTCAAATATTTTTTTTTCTATTTGATTATCAGATTATTTTAAAAATATAGGCTATGTTTTCAATCTCTAGGCTTAATTAAAATGGGTACAGAGGACATTTAATTATTTTAGATATCAGAGGTGATATTTATTTTCATGAAAAGATAATACTTGCACATACTATTACTGATATTTGTGTTGTTTTAAATTAGTCATAAACAGAAGCCCGCAGAGGATTTAAGATATCCTGTGTTAACACTGATGTCCCTCTGCGTGTGAGTTACAGGTCAAGGCCCTGGATGTTTTCAATGAACATCACGCGAAAATTTGAAAGTGGAAAAACAGGAGGGAGATTCTTGAATGTGATTAAATTCTACAGACAATTAGGGTCAACAGCTGCATCTCTTTAGACCTGTACTTTGTTGGGCTTCGATAAAAATGTATTTTGTACATGTATGATGCTGTATTTGTGTCATATCACACCTCATGACTGTAAGAAACCACCATAAAGTTATTAAATACATATAATCTTCCTTGACTAACTTGATGTATTAGTCTTTTTCTCTTTAATCTCCCATTTGTAATTACAGTGTTTGAAGTGGGGATTGAGGACTACATTTTCAGAACTGTATCTTGGAAAAAGTTATTAGAAAAAGAATAGGTGACTTACAAACTTCTTTTTGTAGTCTGCTGAAATAAAACAGAATTATTCCATTAATTCATTTGTAATTCCACCAATTTATTTGTAGCAACTACTTTGAGGTCCTATCAGGATAATGTCTTCCCCATCTCATACCAAGGACTTATTTTTTCTGGAACAAAAGGAAAAATCATGATCATACACCCTGAATAAAGAGATTGTGAGTTTTTTTAGGACACTTTAACTCCCAGTGTAATTCCAGCAGCTGCTGTAGAACAGCATTTCTGTGGGTTTCCGCCTGTCTGCCAATGACTTTGCTACGTGCGGTTGTGGAGTGTGACAAGAATGAAAAGCCAGTTTGTGGCTTTCCCATTAATTCAGTCTCCATTTTGGGAAGTAAGGAATCAGCAAACTTTATCTTTTTTCTCAGAAGGACCTAGAGAGGAACTGAATTGCTACATTAGTTTCAACAAAACCATCCAGAATGAACTGAACTGATTAAGAAAACCATGGTCACTGACCATTCTGGCCTTTCCCTGGCCCTGTTCTCAGGAAGCTGAAATCATAGAAGTTTTACAAAGTCAGTTGTAAATAAGATATTTGCCTCAAAATAATTCAGTCGGTCGCATGAAAAATATTGATCTTGTGACAGGAGGGAGACAATTCAGCAACTGTGTAATCTTGGCCAAAAACAAGGCTGAAGTTATGGCCAGTTGTAGGTAAACACAGTCCCATGGTGAGGAAGGCTGGCATCACCTGGGATCTACGGCATGGAGGGTCAGGGTGGTTCAACGCCACGGTGAGGAGAGACAGGGTGGTTTGGGATCTACAGCAAGGAGGGTCGGGGTGGCTCAGCACCATGGCAAGGACTGTTGGAACAGACTGCCCAGGGAGGTGGTGGAATCACCATCTCTGGAAGTGTTTGAAAAACAAGTGGGTGAGTTTCTTACGGACATGGTTTAGGAAGGAGACAGGCACAGTTGGACTCGGTGATCTCAGAGGTCTCTTCCAACTTTAGGATTCTATGATTGTATGATTCTACAACTTGGAACCAAGGAGCGTCCAGTGCCATGGCAAGGAGAGTTGGGCTGTCTCAGCCCCATGGCAAGGAGAGCTGGGATGGCTTGGGATCTCTGGCAAGGAGGGTCGTGGTGGCTTGGGCTCTGTGGCAAGGAAGGTCGAGGTGACTCAGTCCCACAGCGAGGAGGGCTGAGGTGGTTCAGTCCCTGTTGGACCCGGTGCAGGCTGACAGAAACTTCTATAAGGCACTGCAGGCACCAGGGCACATCACGAGGCATCTGCCAATGTGAGCCAAACCACAGCTATTTGAATGCCTTCCCGGCCAGCCAGTGTGGAAGTCTGTGACCTACTTCTTGCAACACCCCAGAACATAAGCATACCTCCCTACCTGAGCTCTAGATTCATTTTGAAGAAGAATTCTTAATACTTTTATCTTGATTTTCCCTTTTCTTTCCTCTTTCACGCTGGCTGCCCTGAGGACCAGCTCCTCTTCCCAACCCCATTCCTCCCCAGCCCAGCTGGTCTCCATCTAAACACAACATAAGAAGTAAAGTCAGCTTTCTTACAGTTTCAGGTGAGAGGAATCTATTCGGTCCCCATCACTCATCCAAATGCACTTTGATATTCATATCCATATTCTCTCTGCAGCACTTTACGGGTGGATGAGTTTCTGAAGGATAGGGTTTAGTAGGGAGACAGGCACGGTTGGACTCAGTGATCTCAGAGGTCTCTTCCAACCTTATGATTCCACGATTCTATGACTTCCCCTTGGGCAGTGAAAGCCTTTCCAAATTGTCCTACAGCAGGAGCTGACAGGCTTTCTTTATGGAAAGCTTTGGTGGTTTTCTCCTTGTATCCAGAGGAGTGAGAGAGAGTCCTGCTCCTGGAGAGTCTGTGACAGAGGGAGAGAAACCTGGAGATGGAAGGGCAGTGCCAGGGACTGCAGCAAACTCTCATGTCTTGAGAAGCACCTCTGTCACACCCACTGGGCAGGGTGCTCCTAAAGTCACCCTGAGAGGGAGCTTGGAAAGGGGAGCACAAAAGAACGTCATTCTTGTGTTGTTATTAAGATATTATCCTGGAAGGAACAAAGCAGAATCATTTAGAGTGGAAAAGACCTTTAAGATCATCAAATCCAAATGCAAAACTCTGGAATAGTAGCTAAATGTTCTGTTTTTCATAGTAGAATCACTGCAACAGTTACAAGAAACTCTTGAAGTGGAGCACTATCAGCTATGTTGTCTGCGGTTCTGATCACGTGGTATAAAAAAATACATGAACCCCACCACCTGAGTATAGTGAAAGTTGTGCAAAGTAAAAACATAAACCCATGAACACCATTTTGCATTGTGAAGAACCACAGAAAATGTGCCAGAGAAGTAAATTTCTCATGAAGTTTTTGTATGTCGTTTTTATTTTATCTCTAGGGGACTTTTCATAGCTATTTTTCTGCTGCTGAACATAGGCTGCTTTCTCCAGCCTCCTTGGAGAGTATCTGCAGTCTCTTCTGAGGGTATCATATTTTTTGCTAAGATCACTATTTCAGTTTGTGGCTTCCAAGCTTAACTTATTTCTCAATAGCAGTATCTGGACTTCCAAGAGGAACTAATTCCTGGTTACGCATTTTACCAGGCAATCGACTTGAATAAATCAGTCATAACAATTAGAAACGCAGAATCACAGAATCATAACGTTGGAAGAGACCTCAGAGAGTCCAACCGTGCCTGTCTCCCTACTAAACCATGTCCCTAAGAAACTCATCCACCCATTTTTTAAACACTTCCAGGGATGGCAACTCCACCACCTCCCTGGGCAGCTGTTCCAATCCCTGACCAACCTTTCACTGAAGAAATTCTTCCTAATGTCCAGTCTAAACCTTCCCTGGCACAACTTCTTCTCGTCCTATTGCTGTCACTTGTGAGAAGAGCCCAGCACCCACCCCGTCACAGCCTCCTTTCAGGCAGTTGTAGACAGGGATGAGCTCTCCCCTGAGCCTCCTCTTCTCCAAGCTAAACAACCCCAGCTCCCTCAGCTGCTCCTCGTAGGGCTTATTCTCCAGCCCCTCCCCTGCCTCGTTGCCCGTCTCTGGACAAACAGCAACACCTCAATGTCCTTCCTGTAGTGAGGGGCCCAAAACTGACCCCAGCACTCGAGGTGTGGCCTCACCAGCGCTGAGCACAGGGGCACAGTCACCTCCCTGCTCCTGCTGGCCACGCTGGGTCTGACACAGGCCAAGATGCCATTGGCCCTCTTGGCCACCTGGGCCACTGCTGGCTCCTGTTCAGCCGCTGTCACCCAACACCCCCAGGTCCTTCTGTGCCAGGCAGCTCTCCAGCCACTCCTCCCCAAGCCTGTAACGCTGCACGGGGTTGTTGTGACCCAAGTGCAGGACCTGTCTCACATGAAGGGCTGTGTTGTAGCTCACTGCAAGATCAATTCCAACACAGTTTAGTGAAAAATTCAGTTTGCATTCTGAGCTGGCAGGAAGGGATGGAGCAGAGACCTGACATGAGGCCCCATAAATCTTTTTCTCATTCTTAAGCATTGTGTAACTCCTCAGCAGAGTTTTGTGTAACGGCAGTTATTCACTGGTTTCACGTCCATATACTACGGGTGCTCTACTACAGACTCCTGAGTGGCTCTCGCTGCTTTTTCCTGGTTTCCAGCCAAAGAGGTTTTTGTTCCTGGAAGCACCGCTTTTGCCAAGAATGCTAACCACAAAAATTGCTGTTTGCATCACAAATTCAGTGGGCACAGACAGCGAGTCTCTCTCTTGTCGGGATGGAGAAATAAGCTTGAGGTCCCAGGTTACCTTAGCGAGGAGGTGACCGGCCATCTGAGCTGCCGTGGGAAGAATCCACCGCAAGGAACATGACACTAGCAGTGGTTTTGCTGCTGCCAGTAAGAACTTCAGAGCACCACAAAACAGAGCATTTCTTGGCCTTCTTTTGTTGTCACACATGAAGGTTTAATTGAAAAATACACCTCCTTCCTCCGAATAAACTTTGCCCAGTTTGAGCATCATAGTGATCACAAACAGCAGAACTCACAGGAGCTGCTGACAGTAATCTGAACCAATAATAAAGAATTCAGCTTTGTGGGAAAGAGGAAAACCATGCCAATACACAATAAACTAAAAGGCAGAGGAACCCGTGCGTGCTTCTAAGCATTTCTTCAAACCTGTGTCGCTTTCTGTCCTGTTTAAGAACCACAATGTTGCTGGGGAGAAAATAGCTTTGTACAAACACTGTGTTGTGGGCTCAATCCTGCCATGGTGCTGAGCAGCAGAGCTTGCAGAGAGCCAATGGGCCCATGAAGACGCTGAGCCCTGTACTTGGAATAACTTTGACCATGCTGGAGAGACTGATTTCAAGTCAACTGAAATTTGTTTCAAGCCAAAGAATCCAGCACTTTTATATTTCTTGATCAGCAAAGCATGTTTTAACCCTTCAGCTTTCTGTGAAATATGACCGGCGTCCCTTTAGTTTCTTTCTTGTTTTCTTCTTTGTTTAATTGAGTGTTCAAAACTGAAATTGCCTCTTATTAAAAATCCTGTGAAAGCCTTGGTGAGAATACAGGTTATTTTTCGTTTTCTTGCCCAAGGCATTTCCGTCCTTTTTTGTGTGTGTATCACTCAGACACTTCATCTGACTGCGGAATTTCAGTGAGTTCATACTTCATCCTTTTTGTGCTTTTAATCTTCTATTTAGTGTCCAATAGAAGCATTAGTATTCTATAAAAGGAATTTGACTATTTAATATAAATTATAAGTTGTTTTTCAAATGAGGCCAAAAGCATTCCTTTGCTGTTTTTCATAAGGATTTGAGTAAATAAATATTTATTTACATTTCAAATGCATTCCTTTCATAGAACTCTCATTGTTTCATCCCTACTATATTTTACAAGGTTCTTCTTTACAACTTTAAATGTTTTAGAGATCCTGGGAAGACAAAATAAAACATCGTTATTATAATCGTCAAGAGAAATTCATGAAAATATACTGTTACATCCACTTATACATAATTGAAAATGAACATGAAACAAAAGCTTCAGATAAAAATAAAGCTAAAAAATGACTCACAGATCTTATCACCGATCCAGGTCATTACCTAGCTACTCTGTATTGTTTGCCACAGCTTTCTTTTCTCTTTGCTGTATAAATAATCAGTTTGCTTTCAGAAAGAAAGAAGGTATGAGAGCAGTTGGATGAATAATTGGTTTCAGGAAAGCAGACCACAACAAAACCAAGGAAGTGGGAGGTGTAATCTTTTGAGAAAATATTCTTCGTTTAAGAAAATAATCTAAAAATATAGGATAGAATAATGTCTAAGAGAACCAAATAAACTGCATTAACATGAACTCTTCTGAAGCAAGAGAAAGGTCTAAAGAAGACACCATTTTATTTGAAGATATCTGAGAATATGAAGGAATTGAATAAAAAGTGAAAACACTATTAAGAACGAATATAAAGCAACAGCAGTAGCATGTGGGCACAAAATGAGAAAGACATGAAATAACTTTTGGTTAAGGGCCATGTAAAGCAAGTGTAAACCATCCAGTTAATTACATATTAAAGAAAGACAAAGGAATCTTGGCCCTGTTGCTTAGCAGGTGAAGGAGACAGGTGGGAAAGTGGATTTCAATATATGAACATCATCAGGTGGGAGGGAGGACAAGAGGTTCCCAGTGGGACTATAATTTAATGTGGTAGCCTACCTCCTGGGTCTGGTTTTATTCAACACTTTCACCAAAGTCTGGATGGAGGAATGGGAAGCATGACAGAATGTGCCACCACACGTGGTTATACGCATCCTGGGTGGCTTTCTCTCGCAAGGATCTTGACCATCTTTTTCTGGGTTTTAGTTATTTATTTGTTTATTTATTTGGTTGGTTGTTTGTTTATTTTTCAAGCATTTCTTTGCTCTTAGAGGTGCAGAAGCCAATGTAGAGTAAATGCTTGAAGTGCTGGAGGATTTGGCAAACTGATGAAAACATTTCTGTCTAAGCTTCTGCATTTGGTGATATATAACCAAGAAGAACAGGCTGTAGCAGCATCAATGTTGTTGTAGCTACTGGAAAATGCTGTCTTTCTTTTTTTTTTTGTGATAGAACCTAAAACCTAGTGGGTACAATTTTAATTAATACGCTTGTAAGCATGAGTTAGGCATTATACGATCTCTGACCAATAAACGGCATCACATAACTAATGAGAAAAGCAATCCTCAAACAAGATTTAATTTTAACAGTGAATATGCTTTAATATGCTTCAAACAGCAGTTTCTCCCAATCAGGCTTATAAAAGGTGTATTCAGATGAGACAGAATGAGCTAGATACACAGTACAGACCAGCTGAACCAAAAGCAGGTCTGCAATAGGTGACCCACATCAGTGAAAATACTGAAATATTGGAAGGGGGACCACAGACCTCTGGATGCTGCTCCCACCACTGATCTGAAGCCAGAGTTGGAGTCACGGGCAGAGGAGACACCTGCCCTACGTCTTCTTGCTGGAAGGACTTTTGTTTAACTTGTGAGCTGCTGCTTCCCCTCCTTCTGTCTGTTACCAATTGTGAAAATTCCTTTATTTTGCAATTTATGACTATTCAGAAAGGCATTTTAAGGGGGGGGGGGTGGGGGGTGGTGTGTCTTATGAAATAATTCACAGATGGACTTTGATTTACTGGATTTCTTACCAGCTTTACCAGCCCAGATTGCCCTACACCACCTCTAAGATCACAAGTGCTCACTTCACTCAGGAGCAAGCGGTTACACATTGTGCCAGAATAAACTACTGACTACAGTGACTCCATGAAATACTGCTCTCAGAAACTCCCAGTCATAGTGAAATAAAGCCATTTTGGACCCAGTACCTTTGGAAAAACCAGCTATTGGCTTCTGTTTTCTGGCATGCTAAGCAGTACTTGCAAGTCAGCCCTCTTTAATGATGATTTCAGCACTCTCTCAGTGTGCTATAGGAGTATTTGATTTCTTTTTTATATATTTGATTTCTTTTTTAGTTATATAGATCCTACATTATAGCTAATATATCAGCAAGAAATAGCGTTACTTCATTTAAGGATCAATTTCTTTGCCCAGGTGGCACAGAAAATGTAAACATTTCTATGAATCAAACCGGTAATGCTAACCATCTGATTTTCTCAATCATTTGGGGCCAAAAATGTATCAGTAATAAAAAAAATAATCTTTGATCTTCACAGTATCACAGTATCATAAGGCTGGAAAAGACCTCTGAGATCATCGAGTCCAACCTACGACCCAACACCTACACCCACTCCTACTTGTCAACTACACCATGACACTAAGTGCCTCATCCAATCTCTCCTTAAACACCTCCAGGGACGGTGACTCCACCACCTCCCCAGGCAGCGCATTCCAATGGCCAATCACCCTCTCAGTAAAGAACTTCTTCCTAATGTCAAGCCTAAACCTCCCCTGGCGAAGCTTGAGACCGTGTCCTCTTGTTCTGTCTCCGGTCACCTGAGAGAAGAGACCAACCCCTGCCTGACTACAACCTCCTTTTAGGCAGTTGTAGAGAGCTCTAAGGTCTCCCCTGAGCCTCCTCTTCTCCAGGCTAAACAACCCCAGCTCCCTCAGTCGCTCTTCATCTTCTTAGGTTTCGCAGAATTTTCCCCTGATAATATATAGATACTGCTTCAGAGCTGTAAGCAGGTTAATGAGGAAGGATTGCCAAGGCACGTAGTTTTTTGCAGTAGCTTTGCCTTTTATCCCTATGGTGTATTTTATTATGAATATTGCATATTGGATATAATGTAGGTCCAACGGTCAATCTTTAATTCATCTTCCTAAATGCACCGTGATTCAGTGTAATTAATACGAAGAGCAGAAGTACAAGAGGGGCTTTTTGTTTCCCTCAGTTATCACCCTATAGAGTTATTCAATAATTAAAGTCATACTCAGCACTTAATTTCTTACCAGTGGGTATCACAAGTAGATTTTACCTTAGCTTTAGCCCATCTAGGCTGGGAGTTTCCCTGTTTCTGCACTTTCCCTGGAATCCTTTCTCCTTATATACTCTCCTTTGAAGCAAGTTCAGGAATTTTGTTAAAAAGCAAACAGTCACTAAATTCTGATTTAGGAATAACCATAAAAAATGTGTGTTTACCAATGTCTTTTACTGCATTTCCCCTTGGTTCCATAATTAATTAAATCTGCTCTGCTTTGGGAGGCAATCAATGGGAACCTAGAAGGACCCAACATGATGTTCTGTTTGCAGGATCCACCTCTCTGGATGTAGTACTTTTATATGGAAAAAAAAAAGAACACCATTTTGGTCTCAGCTGTTCCCAGAATTAGTTTATTTTGGGTAAGGTTGGTAGTGTCTTACATAATGACAACATCTGAAAAATAATAAATATTATGAATATGCTTCTAGGAGCGATTTGAGTGTCATCACAGCTATGAAGTCACACAAAAGGTTGGGATACCTCTTTATGAGCTTCACAAATTCAAAGTCTGATCCTGTCCATGAAACTGAGTGTAGCCACATGGACATAATATGGAGTTCCAGGTCCCAAAAGGACAAACAGATCAAGGGTGAGGAGACAGGCCACAAAACAAAGTAGCAAAAGTGACAATAGAACTAGTTATTTTATATATTCAATTCAGGTAATAAGAAAAACGATGATACAGCCCACAAAAGAAAAAAAAAGGGAATGAGGAATAAAATCAGTAAATCTTGAATTCTGGCTGTTTATCCCTAAACAGAGGGCTGTGAATTTGCGTCTCCTTGGAATTCAGAAAAAAAGTATTTTTCTAATTAGAGATGGAAAGCCAAACCAATCATTAAATACTGCTGTAAAAATTCTGGAACAGGCTGCCAAGCACCGATGAACATTGAGACTGGAGGAGTTGTCATACGGCTTTGCGCTGAACTAAACGATGCAAAACAGGGATTATTTTAACTTAGAGTATTTATTAGTGCCCTTTACTTAATGCAGGAATGTAACAGAATAATATAAATGTAGTCTTTTAGAGTATGGAGCTACTTTTTTCTACTCGTGTTGCTCTGGTTTGTGCTTTGACTAAGAGTTCTTTGGCTTAAAAGGCGAAAAGAAAACATGAACTGCAGTGGTTGTAGTTTAGGAGAGCTCTTGGTTGTGTGGGTGTGAACAGTAAACACGGGGCTAGACAGAAACTCCCTGGCTGCAAATCAGATCCCAGCCCAGCCGCCTGCCAAGAGTGGGTAAGTGGTTGTATTTCACTCTGCTTTTGCCAATTAATACAGAGTACCTGGAGAGACAGAAACTTGGACGTGATACGCTGCACTTGAGTCAGCGCTCTTCTCTGCCAACAAAAGGTAGCCCTCTTCTAGAATCATAATAGAAATCACAAAAATAAGAGATGGGGAGGACTGTTGTCATCAGTCATCTGATCATCCTTACTTACTCTGCTCAAATTAGAATTTTGTGCCAAGTAGTAGCCTGAGCATAGTAGAATGGAAAAATGTCATATTTAATTTGATTTTGAGCTTAAATCTTGAACTGTATAATGTCACCCTCTATTAGGCCTAAGTCCATCACATCTAAAACGTCCAAATATCCTCATTCTTCTCAACAGCATGAAAATAAATTAGTTATCCACCTCTGGCTCAAACTTGTGCTCTTGGGTGGATGCTCCAAGCTCCAAGATACAGAGATGATAAAGATACCTGAGCAGTCACATGTGTGCTAAGTACTTTTGCTTGTTGGGCATTACGGGAATTCATAGACAGAGATCAATTTCCTATATTTTTTCCAATGCAGGATAACAAGCCACCTTACCAAAAGTATCTAACAATTCACACACACATCTAACTGGATTTTACAAAATGTGGAGACAGCAAGGGGAGCTGGATACTCAGGTTCTCTGCATAGAATCATAGAACCATAAGGTTGGAAGAGGCCTCTGAGATCATTGAGTCCAACCATTCCTGTCTCCCTACTAAACCCTGTCCCTAGGAAACTCATCCACTCGCTTTTTAAACACCTCCAGGGATATTGATACAAAACTGCAAGGTAAGTACAGGCATATTTTTGAGACCAGTCATGTCAAACAATTCAATCACCAAGTTAAGACAAATACTGAATATAAGCTTCCAGGAAAGACTGATATTCCTGGCTGAAATGTCTATATGGAATTACGACAGCTTAGAGAGTCTGTACTAATATTTCTCACACCTGGAAGACCATCATAACTACTAACTTGCCATGGTTTTTACACTTAAATTATTTGTCTGGGGTTTTTTTGCAAGAATAAACTCCCAGACAGGTCCGGTTTCATGTGTATCCATAGGATATTGGGCTGTAAGATAGACCAAGTGGCACTAGGTCAGTAAGCAAAACACCTGCCTTTCTGGTGTGCAGACACCACATTGATGTGTCTGGATGCTGCCTCTGCCCCGGCTCTGAAGGTAAGGAGGAGGCCCAGGGGAGGTGGGGTGGGAAAGGCCCCCTTTTAAGTATTGAGAGGACAAAACAAGGTCTCCCTGGAGTTTTCTTTTCTTCAGGCTGACCAATCCCAACTCTCTCAGCATGTCACAGTATCACAAGGCTGGAAAAAACCTTTGAGATCATCGAGTCCAACTATGACCCAACACCTACACCTACTCATCATCTAAACCATGGCACTAAGTGCCTCAGCCAATATCCTCTTAAACACCTGCAGGGACGGTGACTCCACCACCTCCCTGGGCAGCGCATTCCAATGGCCAATCACCCTCTCAGTAAAGAACTTCTTCCTAATGTCTTCCCAGGAGAGGTGTTCCATCCCTCTGATTATTTCTGGGACCCTCCTCTAGACACATCCATGCGTTCTCTGCACTGAGGACACCAGAGGTGGATGCAGCACTCCAGGTGGGGTCTCACGAGAGCGGAGTAGAGGGGCAAAAATCGTCTCCCTCAAGCTGCTGGCCACAATTCTTTTGACACAGCCCAGGACATGGCTGGCTTTCTGAGCTGGGAGTGCACATTGTCAGCTCACATCAAGCTTTTCATCCACCAGTATCCCCAAGTCCTTCTAAGCAGGGCTGCTCTGAATCCACCGATCGCTTAGCTTGTATTCAGATGAAAAACTACCAAGCTGGTAGTTTAGGTTATTGTTCAGAAACCTCCCAAAAGCATAAAACTATGTAGATTTCGTATCTATTGCTCAGTGCCATTAGGAATCGGCTGCGTATTCATCACAAGCTGCGTAGTTCAGCAGTAGCATCAGCAAAAGAACTGTGTTCCATTTCCTTCGAATTTCTGTCTACTGCAGCTTGGTTTGACCACTTAAAGCAGTTCACAAGTCAGTATATTACAGAATGCTTTCTAAAACAACAAAATCCTTAAATGTCATCCCTACTCTGCTGGGAAGGTTGCAGAAGTACTAGAATTTTAAAATACCCTGATGATTGTTGGCTATGTTTTGATGATATTCTTACAGCAGCCTTGACGTATTCAAAAATTTAGGATGGAACTCGAGGGAAAAAGTGGGTTACATGGACAGGAACAAGAGTGGTTTAACTGCCTGTCAAACTGGCTTTTATGGTTTATTTTAGTCCCTCCAGAGCAGTGGCACAGTTAGCCTACTATATGTAAGTATATGAGTACACAAAGTATCCAAATTCCCGATTTGTTTTAAATTATGATTTTATTTTAGCAGCTGCGGTAGAGTACAAGAATCATAAGACTTTAGCATTAGATATTTAAAAACATTGAGTATGGAAATCTTGCTTTGTCATAAATCCTAATGCATATTGATATTCCACATGAAAAAAAAAAAAAGGTGGAAGAGTAATAAACATTTTCTTTTTTTTTCATTCTCAGCATTTCCAAGTGGTGCTATGAAGCCAATCCCAGTTCACTGGGACAAGATCCTACTGTTTGTCTCCAGATAAAAGAATATAAATTTTATTCCTTCGTAAATGGTCATCATTCAGCTATAGGTAAAAATGGATGTTGACTTCCATTCCAGATCTTATTTTCAACATCTGGGGGGTTTTTTGAGTGTTATGCCAAGATCTGTAACTGCTTAAGGATTAAAGTACTGAAATGCTTTGAGAAACCTCCACTTCTGTGTTCTGTTGTCTGAAATACTTTGGGTCACAGGAGACTTCATTCTGTTAACATTCAGTCAAATAGCAAAAATGATAGAAAGATCCACCTTATCCATATCCTTGAGTAACTCAAAGAAGACGAAAAGCTGGCTTATCTAATGAGATTTATCAGAATTAGATGCTTTCATACGGTCCTGAATTCCATGTATCTAGATCACATTTCAAAATGAGACTTAATTTAGTAACTCAATTTAAGTGTTTTAGCGATGATTGTCCTACAAAAGATTATTTGAAAGGCTGTTTTTATTCATTTGTCCTTGTGCTGAAACAAATATCACAACAAATACAGACAGAAGTCGATAGAGTTGTAGTCTTGCTATGCTTGGTTTTGCTGTGTTTGTTTCCTGTTTAGACTAGAACGAAATGGGGGAAAAACAGTGGCTTGCAAGGAAAGGAGGGCGAGGTTAGCTGGTCTCACTGATGCTCTCTCCAAATACTGAGAGTGCTCAGTTCCCACTGGGTTACCGTGGAGTCAAACCTGGACAGCTCTGCAGGGCTGAGTCCCAACACTGTGGCCAAGGAGACCTCTCGTGGTGAAGCTTCTCCATGGCAAAGCTGCTTCCCACCACCTATCTTCAAGTGTTAACGAACAAAGCCAGTTGTCATGACAGGGCTTCTTGCACGCTGGTAATCGTTAGTTTGGGGAGGAAGGAGGCTGCTTCAGTTTCTCGCCATTCTTATTATAATTTTATTGGTTTTGCAATGGAAAAATTAATTTATTGAAAATATTCAGAGCAGAAGCATAGAATTACCCAAGTTAGAAGGGACCCAAAAGGAGCATCGAGTCCAACTCCTGTCCCTACACAGGACACTCCCAACATTCACACCATGTGACTGAGGGCATTGTCCAAATGCTTCCTGAATGCTGGCAGACTCGGTGCTGTGACTGCTTCCCTGGGGAGCTGTTCCAGTGCTCCACCACCCGCTGGGTGAAGAACCTCTTCCTAATATCCACCCTAAACCTCCCCTGGCACATCTTCCTGCCATTCCCTCAAGTCCTGTCATTGGTCACCAGAGAGAAGAGTTCAGCACCTGTTTCAACTCCCTCCCTTGTGAGAAGGCAGCAAACAGCTATGAGACCCCCCTCTGAGTCTCCTCCAGGCTGAACAGACCAAGTGACCTCAGCCACCCCAATATATATACATATATAAATCTACCGTCAGTTACTAATAAAGACAGATGGGCTCTTGTCCCATCAAAAGATTCTGTTGGTCAGAATACAGGTGTGAATCTTATTGTTAATGAAATGAATTTTGTTGTTTTTAAACTACCAGGCAAATCGTGCTGCTCTACTGCAGCATATGCAAGATGTTTGTTAAATAAAGTCTTTAATCAGCAGATGAGTGTTCACTGCAGCTTTTCTGGTTGGATTTACCGAAAAGTTAACTTGCTAAACCTTTCCTTGGGTTAAAAATGAAAATAACCTGTTGTATTTTAGTATTCGAAAACATGGCACATTCTCCTTAAAGCCAAAAATAGTAGAGAGTAGGGAGTGATTATTTCTAATTTGGTCACATCAGTGGGATGCACTGATGGCAGACATACTAAAGGCACGTTGCAGAAGGCAACACAGTTGTATTAAACCTAATTAATGTATTTGGGTTGAGGCCAACAGATCAAAGGAGCCAATTCTGCCCCTCTGCTCCGCACTTGTGAGATGCCACCTGGAGTCCTGTGTCCAGTTCTGGAATCCCCAGCACAAGAAGGATATGGAACTGTTGGAACGGGTCCAGAGGAGGCCATGAAGATGATCAGAGGGCTGGAGCCCCTCTGCTATGAGCACAGGCTGAGAGAGCTGGGGTTGTTCAGCCTGGAGAGGAGAAAGCTCTGGGGAGACTTTAGAGCAGCCTCCCAGTACCTGAGTGGGGCTAAAAGAAAGCTGGGGAGGGACTTTGTACAAGGGCTTGTAGTGATAGGAAGAGGGGGAATGGCTTTAAATTGGAAGGCGGAAGATCTAGAATAGACATTCGGAAGAAATTCTTCACGCTGAGGGTGGTGAGACCCTGCCACAGGTTGCCCAGGGAAGCTGTGGCTGCCCCCTCCTGCCTTCTCTGGACCCCTTCCAAAATTTCCATCTCCTTCTTATGTTGGGGATTCCAGAACTGGACACAGGACCCCAGGTGATGTCTCACAAGAGCGGAGCAGAGGGGAAGAACCACCTCCCTCGTCCTGCTGATCACGCTCCTTTTGATGCAGTCCAGGATATCGTTGGCCTTCTGGGTTGCGGACTCACGTATCTTTGGAATAAGGACAAACCAGTGAGATAAGTAATCTAACCATGTTTTAACAGGAAGCAATTCATATATGCTTTTTAAATGGAAACCACATGCACTGGAGGGCTGTTCCCAGAACTAACACAGTATCTCTAGGCTGTGTGCGCTGAAGCTGAGGAATACTGAAGACAAACTGTCTTCCATGACACAGCTCAGAGATCTCCAGCTGTGTGGCAGTGATGGTCTGCATCTCTGTGCACACTGCAAAGCCTGTGTAAGTGGCTAGAAGAACAGTTCTTGGCTGGCAGAAAGCTTTCCACTGCTGCACTCCTAGAGCAATGCTGCCACTGGTGTCAATAAAACTGCTGGAAGAGCAGAAACTGTTACATGGGAATTTCTGCGTCCATTTATACACTGCTGCTCTAAAATTTTAATTAATATCAGTTGCTCACCTTCTTTGTGCTGGTGGGACACGAAGCATCAACTCATTGATTTCAAAGAACACATCCAAGGAACTCTTGTTCATGCTGATGAGTATTTGCATAACTGAATTCAGTGGAGTGATGTAAAAAGTCTAAAAACAGGTTGCTAATGTTAAATAAAGCAACCAGGTAAGCCACCCTCTGCTAACAAAAGATTTGTTTCTATGTGCAGAAACTCTATCTATTCCCAACAGTATATTTTACTGGCATGACATTGTTATGTAAAACCACAATCACTTCCTTGTTTACCAAACATGTTATATATTGCATGGAAATAGTTCCAGTTAAAACCCCATAGAGCTAACTCAGCAAAACCAGAGTGAACTGGGGCTTTCTCAACTGCAGCCCACAAATTAAATCTACCAAAGCAGTTTAAATCTAGTCCTGCTTCGCTCCATTTAATTCGAAATGGCTGTTGGTTTTCCTTTGAAATTAGCTCCCAAGCATTGTTGTGTCACTTTTCCATAACACACAGATGTTCAGGAAATGTTTGCTAAGTGCATCACTTACCAATTCCTTACTCCAGATCAAACCTGCCAGAAGTTGCTTGTCTCTTGAGGGTCACATACGGCTGGGGACAGCCAAAGCACATCTACTGCTGACGCCCAGCGTGACACCTCTAACAAATGTGCAAGAGAGGAGGAATAGGAATTCACTAGTTCTAAGTTTCTTGTGGATTCTTAGAGTTGGGAAACTTCCATCAATTAAACGGTTTCCTCTTCTAGCAGTCACCAGAAGACTATCAAGGTGTGCAAAGGAAGAGTGCCAATATTTTTTGATATTCATATCTTAAAAATAAGCCCTCTGTGCAGCCTGTTAGGCATCTGAAAAACACCCAAAATCTGAAAATTCAGACCAAATAATTTTATTTGCATAATGTACTATACCAGCCAAACTCTAAGTATCTCAGACACTGCCTGACACTTCCTTCTATTTCTCTGTGCCCTTCTATGTCCCACCATTTCTAAATCTATGAAGATGTTGCATAATATAGTGAGGCAATCCTTATTACTCACTGCAATATAGCAAAAATAACTTAAAAAAAAAGTCAACTTTACATCTACTTCAAACTGTAGCCTACATGATGCACACATAAAACTGTCATGGAATGCAACCTAAATGTGAGTGCTTCCTCTGTCTTCCACCTGGTAGAATGATAAATAAGTTTTGGTTGGAAAAGACCTTTAAGATCATCAAGTCCAGCCATCAGTCAACCCTGTTAATTTCACCACTAGATCAGGTGCCCAAGTACGACATCTACTCATCTTTCAAACACCTCCAGGGATGGCAACTCAACCACCTTCCTGCGCAGCCTCTTCCAGTGCTTGACAACCCTTTCAGTAAATAAATTCCAACCTAAATCTCCCTTGATGCACCTTGAGGACATCTCTCCTTGTCCTGTAACTGCCTACCAGGGAGAAGAGACCAACCCCCACCTTACTACAGCTTCCTTTTAGGTATTTGCAGAGAGTGATGAGGTCTCTCCTCAGTTTCCTTTTCTCCAGACTAAACAACCCCAGCTCCCTCAGCCATTTCTCATAAGGCTTGTGCTCTAAACCCTTCACCACCTTTATTGCTGTTCTCTGGACATGGTCCAGCACCTCTAAGTCCTTCTTGTGGTGAGGGGCCCCAAACTGTACACAGTACGGTACTTCAACGCAGCAGTAGCTTAGTAGTTATTATTTACTGCTTCCATTGCAGTTAAGGCAGCCACTATTTCAGGGATGACAGAAAGTTCAGGGATGAATCATTTCAACATCTAAGCTTAAAGAACCAAAATCAACGATTGACAAGATATTTCAGAACCTAATTCTGTAAGGATGAAATACAAAACGTGCGTGGAGAACTGGGCCCCTGTTATTTACTTCCAGAGGGCAAAATTTAGCCAAAACGCTCATACAACTTTGTTGGAATCATCATTGGTGAACTCAAATTGTGCTAACACAGATTAAATCTTTAAGACCAAGAAGGCCAAAATATTCAAGAAATGTATACAGTAATAAATGGGACTGAGATTTTTTTTCTCCCTTGCACTGATAACGTTAATACTAGAAAACAAACTCTTGTTTTAGTTAAAATTTTAAGGAATATTGAATAAGTGTTGTATTTAAATAGAAAAAGATTTAATATTATGATTGCAGGAATATACAAGTTAAAAGACAAGCACTATGCAAAGCATAAGCACAGTAACATCATTAGGTTGGGACAAAAGTTTTATTAACACTTTACCTACTACAATGAAGCTGAAGGCTTACACTCGTTGTCACTGCTTCCGAACTCTCAAATTAGAAAAATATTCTGTTGTTAAACAAGGACTATTAGCATGTTCCTTGATGAATGGTGATCCTTTACTACATTAAAATTAGCATAAAACCTAAAATAGCAGACGAAACTGTGTTTTGAAGCTATTTCACTGCTTCCCCATGACTTCAAGAGTGATTTTCCCATTGCGCTGTGCATCACAGTCACTATGTTGGAAAAATATATGAAGCTCCACAAATGTTCAACACCTTGCGTAAAGTCATCAGCATTTCATTTAAGAATTATACATTTTAATGATCTTCAGTACAGCACATACTCAGTTGTACAGCACAGGCGTAGCAATATCCTTGCGTGATTCAATACTTGAACTAAAATCACAGTTCAATAAACAAACAAACAAAAAAAAAAGCCAGAAACACTGGCAAACTGTAGGTCTTGGCACATAAATATCCCAGTGGCTCACCCAAGTGTCATTAGCAATTATTATCTTTTGATGAATGAGGATATTTTTTCCACAGAAGAGTGTTGTTTAAACCAGTAGTCACCATCCCAGGGGAAAAAAAACCCAAATCAACTCAAAAGATATAATTAAAGTCTATGAGTCTTGAATAAACCTGCTGAAGATGCAGGAAGGGAACGGCATTTCACTACCAAAACTTTAAGCTGGCTACTAGGACAGAACCAAAACCCCATCATTTCCATAGGACAGAAGGTGACCGCCACCTCCACAGCCCCAAAATGTACATATGCTATGGAAGGCTAAGGAGAACTGAACCTCCTTTCTAATTCTCCTTTGACCTGCAAACTCTTTATGGGCAGTTTCCAGCAAGTTGAATGCCAGAGGGAAAATGTTTATATATACATATATATATACACACACACACGTGTGCACGCATAAAGAGACTACAAGTCTGAAACACAGATGGACCATCACATGCCTTGGTTAAACAAATAAATATGAGGAAAAATGGCAGGATATGATTGTACACTTGAATATTGGAAGTGTCCAAAGCCAGGTGTGATGGGGCCTTGAGCAGCCTGGTTTGGTGAGAGGCGTCCCTGCCCATGGTAGGGAGGCTGGAACTGGATGAGCTTTAAGGTCCCTTCCAACCCAAACCATTCCATGATTCTATGATTCTATTTTCAGATATCTTTCCAATTCTTCCCCCTGTAGGCCACAAATATTTCCACTTCCCATCGTGGCAAAATCACAACCTACAGCCAGGCCTTGGAATTCCAGCACTGGTCTTTGCTTTGTGTTACTGCTCAGCCCTGACGCAAAAATCAAACACGCATGAGGGAATAAAATATTTTCCTAGTTTTGTAGATCCATGCAGATAGAACCAATACTCAAAAATCTAACTCAGAAGCAAGTAACACGTATGCAGAGTTCCTACTTGTTATAAGACCAATGTTCCTCTTACTATTGTTGCTGTAATCTGCAAAAAAATTGAAGTGATTATGGTTCTGATAGAACAATAAAAATTTCATGTGTTCTGTATCATTCATTGAGGTGTCCCAACTAACATTTTTTCTGTGTTCAAATTGAAGTACGTTGAGCAGTTAGATGAAAATGTAATACCCTCTGTTGAAGTCTATCATATATCTTTATACGGTTTAACTGAGAGGCATTAGATCACAAGATAATGTTTCCTCTTTCATTACAAAAACCAATTTAGAGTTAACTGATTTTGAATGCAAGAAATAATTTCACATTAAGCCTATAATAGTTAGCAGGCTACAAGTCACAACTATTATTTCATTTTATTGTAGTTTAAATTACTTCAATAGGCATTGTAAAACTTCCTGAAATACTTCAGTATTTAGAAAAAATCATCACTGTGAAATCTGTTATCTGTTTATCTGAAAAAAAACCCTTAAACTTCCCTGCAATACTGTGTTCTAGTCCTTTGATTCATTATAACAAAATAAACAATGAAAATAAAAGTTAAATCATTCCAAGCACAATAAGGAAAAAAACTAACTTGTATACAAGGTAGAATTTAAATCAGCTGAAAACCCCTTTACAACATTTTATCGTGAGCACCAATTCATGACTGCGCTGAAAAATACATAAAAACACATACATGAACAAGCACCCTGAAATACATAGTAGTGGCTTTGTTTTTTTCTTAAACTATCAAAATCAGGGAAGAAGTTTGACATAAGCTGAAAAAGTTTGTGTGTTTAAGGCATCTTTATCAATAGGCATAGTTTCTAGAAGAAAAACGACATGTTACAGCTTAACAACTTATTACTTTACAAATGCATCAGAAACAGCGTGGCCAGCAGGACCAGGGAAGTGATTGTGCCCTGTACTTGGTGCTGGTGACACACCTCAAATACTGGGTTCAGTTTTGGACCCCTCACTATAGGAAAGACATTGAGGGGCTGGAGCACGTCCAGAGAAGGGCAACGAGGCTGGGGAGGGGCTGGAGAAGAAGCCTTATGAGGAGCAACTGAGGGAACTGGGGTTGTTTATCCTGGAGAAAAGGAGGCTGAAGGGAGACCTCATCACTGTCTATGACTGCCTGAAAGGAGGCTGTAGTGAGGTGTGTTGGTCTGTTCTCCCAAGTGACAGGACGAGAGCAAATGGCCTCAATTTGCACCAGGGGAGGTTCACATTAGACACCAGGAAAAAAATTTCTTCACTGAAAGGGCTCTTCGGCATTGGAAGAGGCAGCCCAGGAAGGTGGCCGAGTCGCCCTCCCTGGAGGTGTTTAAAAGATGTGTAGATGAAGTGCTCAAGGATATGGTTTCATAGTGGACAGGTACAGTACAACTCAATGGTCTTTTCCAACCAAGCAGTTCTATGATTCTAAATAACAGAAATATGCTGAAACCAACATGAATTAACAAACAGTACTTAAGGTAAAAATCTGTGCACTGTAAAGCCTATAAACCAGATAAATGCAGAAACTTACATATTCCATCACTGTTATTATGGTCAGTTACTATTTGTGGAAAAAAAAAACCCCTAGCAGCATCCCAATATACAGGGAATGCCACACTTTGATTAGCCAAGATAAAAACTGGAGAAAAATTAAATTTAGAGCCTGGATGAAGTGATATACAAATCCAAGAAAATAATTTCAGTTTAGTAACAAGCCTGACAGCAGTTTAAAAATAAAAACTAATACAAGACAACAGAATTTTGCCACATGCTTTGTCTTTAACATGCCTACATAACAGTGCCATGCCCTTCCTCACAGAAATACAGAATAACACAAAAGATGAGGGTAAAGAGAAGTTAACAGCAGCATTGCGATTGCTTGTAGGTTTAGATACAAGATGCCTGGTTTGCATACATCTAAATATCCTACTGAGTCGGGAAGGCATTGGGAACTTCAGTCTCAGAAGAAGACAAAGCAGAACCACGGTGATAACAAGCGAGCCTTAAGCCTGAGAGACTGATGATCCTTGCGAGGAAAGACTGAGGTCTGATGCTGTACCTGCCTCAGGGCCAACAACCAGAAAATGTCGAGTAGTGGAATAAGCCGTATCTGCAAGGAAAATAGTGTCCCCAGCTCAAACATATGATGGGATGCTGGCTCCTTTCTGTAACAGGCTCAAGTTCTTTCCTATAAAACGGACAAGTGTCCCAAGAGATGGGGTGGGGAGAGAGAAAAGCTCATTCTTTTTTCATTCACATGCATTGCAATAGGTTGTTGGAACAATGCTCATCCAATCAGCAATTCATGACAATTACCAGGACCATTATTTTCTATCAGTACCTAATAATATGGGATACAACCAGGAATAGCATTTGCTGTTGCTCCCAGCTGAGATCAGGTTATATTTTCTATATGTGCACACAGAAGCAAAGAAATTATTCAGTAAGATTAAGCTAGAAATTAGACAGATCAGTTTTGCTGGAATTAAATCTCTGTGATTTTAAGAACAATTATAAATAAACAAAAGAAAACTAAAAGAGGCAGCATGACAAAAAATAAGCTGCCCTATTACATACCATTTTATTCAGCACACTTAAAGCTAAACCTGTATAGGTTTGTACACATCGAACTGAGATAACTGTTCGTTAGCTTAAAAGATGAACAAAACATCAGAAACAATAAACTTATGGTTTCTTTTTCAATTTTTGTGCAGCTGATACCAACACATCAGCCCAAAGCTTTTGAGAGATGGAAAAAAGGAACTGCAGCTCTCAGTGCCCCCTGCTGGGACTTCTGCACGTGGTCCCAGTCTCCAACAGCGATCTCCAATGCCAAACTCAAACGCCTCTACATAGAAATGCAAATTTACAGCCACTGATAAGGAATCAGGTGTTTGAACAGTAAGGATACATTGGATCAAAACTACATATACAGTTAAAAGACACAGGTAAACACATGACTGTTTAATTCATGATCACATTTTTACATAGGAGAAACATTACATTCCAATTTACCAGTATGGCTTTTTCCATGAACAGGTGGGCATTTTCAGATTTTAAATGCAAAATTGTCAGTTGTCTAAGAAAACCAGAATAATTTAGTTATGTCAGGAAGAATAAATGTCAAGAAATGAAAGTTAGATTAAAGTAAAGTTTATAACATCAAGGTAGACACTGCCATGACTTAGTTTTGGAAGACATTTCACCTTCAATTTTATTATTTCTCATAACCATGGCAGAGTATTTCACCAGTGAACTTTCATCTTAGAATACTGAGAAGATTTCACTTTTTAAAAATTCAATAGACTGAAATACACCTGAGCAAAGCAAAATTAAAAGTTCAAAGCTTAAAGAAAGCATTCAGCTGAACTCAGTTTTGGCTTGTGGACATGCGCAATGTTAAAAAAAAAAAAAATAACCAGCTTTTGACATTTATCCACAGTAAGCTGATTTGCTAGAAGATAGCTAATAAAAGTTATCAGCTTGCAATGAAAGTGTACAAGCCATTAGTTCACATTTAAACAGTAAATCCGATTGCAGTTTTGAGCACAAAAACATAACTTAAAATCCTATTTTATTCCAATTTCAAAAACTATATTAAGTAGTTTAAATACATTCATTCCCAGTCAAAGTTTTACAGTAACTGATGATTTTCAATCACACACACAACCAAATTGTAAATCCCTGAAACATGGATTTATTATAGGAATACTGATAGAACCTCAACAAAGATACAAATGATACATCACATAGTGTCTTACACCTTAATGGTAAGTACTTGACCACCTTGGATTGGCAGATACACCACTTCTACTGTTAGACTAATACCATCCTCTAGGACCACCTGGTTTAAATTGAATTCACAACAGTTTGCAGTTACCTAAAAAAAAATTGGTTTTTTAATCACACTATAAAATATTCAGCTTCTAACCGGTATTTCAAAACTTGGGGAAAGAGAATTTCCCAGTTATGATGGGGACTAAAAATACTAAGCAAAGAGAGTCATTGTAGTGAATTTGAGAAAGTCTTTTCAGAATCAATGCCCCTGTGGAGATTTAGAGTACAGCAGTAATTCCCATGACATAAGTTGATTGGTGCATGTTTATCCGTGCATCTTATGACTTTAGTGTACCAGTAGATCTTGGGACTCTGGAAGTTAATCTCATTTTGGCATTAACTTTGTGGGTTAGAGCAAGTTTCAAATGAAAGGCACTCTGTTATGAGTGAAATCAGAATTATCAGCAACGCAAATGGACAACTTGTAACATATTGATGATGAGGGCTGCAGCCTATATGAGCTCTAAAATTAAGCGCTTTCCTTAAAAAAGGTGCAAAAATATTTAGAACAGCTGTAGTGCACGTGCTTGCATGCACACGGACACCAGCCACTATAAAAGCAGAAATCTCCCAAATATCTCAATTGCTGGTTGTTTCCCCCCCCCCCCCCCCAAATGTTTTTTTCTGCTTAGGCAGAAGCAAGGAGGTTTGCAGAGTAAGTTGAAAGAGTGGTCCTCTTTAGCAGAACAAGAGCACAGGCACAAACTACTAGTTTATCCACTTATTTCTCCACTTATTTCTCCTCACATCTTCCCCCTACTGCTCCTTGTACAAAAAATTCATCTTGGAAATAAAGCTTTCCTTAGGGATAGGAAAACTCACACTTGTTTGTTTGAATAACGGATGTGCAAAACAGAAGTCATTTCCCTGAGGCAAAGATCTTCAAGTCATGCCTAGTTTACACTGTCTATTCTTATTTCAAGCTGTTGAAGTATTTGGCACAGGGAGGCCTTGATCACTGACTGAGTCTCATGGCATTATCACAGTCTACATAACACATTTATACAATAAAGCAGAAGTTACAAATGCTTCCTACTCTCATTCTGTTTTGGTTTCTCACATTTACTCATTAAAATCCCCTTCCTTCTCAAAGTTGGCATTGGGCCTCTTGGGCAGGAAGGCAAAGTGACAAACATCTACTGTATATAAAGCTTGCCACAAATACTGAGCACCTAAAACGGCAATCACAGTAGTTATTGGACTCAATACATGGAGTAACATGGTAAAAGTAATATCCTGTTATATACAGGTCCAAGGTAGGTGATTTAATAGTCTCTTCTTGACTGATACAAAGAAAAGCACAGAGGGAGATAAAAAACTGTCATGTTGTGAATGCTTCTAGTCTAAAACACATAAGAAGCAAAGCTTGAAACCAAGTCTTTCCAGCTTTCCCTTTTAAAATATAAATTGCACTTTTCATACAAAGCAATCCAAAGTCTAATTCGTAGTGAAAATTTGAAGCTGCCTTACTGTACTAAAGAGTGTGTTCACCATCTGAAGTACAGGCAACTGTTTTTCAGCCATTCTTCATACATAGCCATATACTCTACAGCTTTCTGCTTTAAAAGGGCCTATCATTAAATACCATGCCACTGGGTGGGTACTGAACAAAAAAAAGAGAGTTTAAGGCCGTTATCTCCACAAGGAGCTGAAAATTGTGGCACAACCCACGACCAACACTTACTATGCAAATTAGCACACTCCTACCCAGGGCTCCAAAAATCAGTCATTCCTTCTAATATTTGTCACATAAGACGATCACACCATCCGCAAGCAACAGTGCCAGTTAAGCATTTTTAAGGTCTTCAAAAATTCACAGCAAAGGGCACTTCTGAGAAAGATAATTGTAAAGATTTGGTTTTAAAAATAGACACCACACTCACATTCAAGGGACATTCTTCACTTTTAGGCCTTTGTCACAAATCTGAATCTTTATTGTTCTGAAATAAATGCTATCAACATAAGACTCAAAACAAGAACTCCAACTTTCAGTCTCAGAAGATGTGAGGTTCAATGCCCATATCACGTGTAACAAGAAAATTTCCTTAAAAAAGGAAAAAAGTTACTGTAAAGTCTTTAAGAATGAAAATGCAATCCTTTGTTTTTCTCATTAGCTTGTGTACAGGCAGGCACCAAAAAAACTTCTGCATTTTCTTTTGAATTCTTACTATGACGCTTGACGCACTTTTTGCCATTCAACAAATTCATCCAGAAGTACAGGCCCTGCAAATGGATGAAACTTGGAATTATATTTGGTAATGTGTTTCAAACATCTTTTAAAGTATGAAGATTAAAACTTGTGGTCTAACTAACATCCATATCAATTCTACGGTCAAATACTTAAGACTCAAAGATGACTACAGTTATTTCATCCAACAGTGGCAGAAAGTGCACAAATAACACTGCACAGAACTATGGAAAAAACTGTTCTTGATATCTGCCTGGTACACTGAACTGAAAGGAAAGCATAAAAGTAAGGTCCTCAGCATAATTCCTTCTTCCTAGAGTTTTCAAAATTGGACATAAAATTAAAACACAGACCAAATCGGGGTGCCTAATGCAATTCAGTCATAGTATGATTGTTAGCCAGGGGTGGAGTTCAGCCCCAAGCAGCCAGGCTACTTTATTAGATATTAGTATAAATTTGTTTGTTGTTTATAATGCTATTTGCAAGTCTATAGCTTTGCGTTGCAAGTAGCTTTACTAGATCCTCAACCGAATATAAGTTGGCTCAAGTACACCATCATAACCCTGACCCACTAATGTAATTAATATCTGCAGTTTCAATATGGATGGTTATCAGGACAGGTTTTCTGTGCTCTGTTGGAGAAGAAACATTTTTACCTCACATTATTATTTCTGTTATTAAAATGTGTTTTATGCAGATTGAAAATACTGAAATGACAGCTGAATAAGCAAAGTGTTATGAATACTTACATGCGCCATCTTCATCATAGTTGCTAAGATCTGCATGGACAGTTCTGCTGAACTCTAGCACGTTATACCACTGATCCTTGTTCATAACTCTATACTTCGATTGCTAGAGAAAATTTCAGGACATTAAAATGCCAAGTGACATTTAATAATGCTGCATCTCATTTCTTCCATTTTTATCTTCAATCAATTCCTAACAATTTAACGGGTAACAATAACTATTTTATCCTTGGTTTTCCATTTTTTAAAATACCACACATGTACATAGTTCTGAAACCACATAAAATGGCTTCTTGAAAGATCTGAGCAAGATCAAAATATCAGGGAATCAGCAAGTCACCACCCTTAATGTTTCAAAAACTGCTAAAGTTTCACCTTGCCCCGAAGTGGGGCATACCAAGATTAGATATATTTCCAGAATGAATAATGACAAAAATCTTATTTTCTCAAGGGTATAACGTAGTAGGAACATAAGGCCATCTACTCTGCAACATTAGCACTGGTTTGAAGCTAGGGAATATTCTCAAGCCTAGGACGCTCCACAGCCTGCACATGTCCATATTACTGACTAAGCCTATTGCAGCTGAACCAACCATAATCTTCCAGACTCGGTGCTCAAAGTACCTACATACTGTATCTATGCAAAGCAAACCTGAAATTTATCACATACGCTGCTGAAGAGACTATGGGGGATCCATTATTTAATTTAAAATTTACCTTTATAATCTAATTTTAGTTGTGTTTGATAATGGGGAGGAGAAAAGATCTGTGATGCATAAGAGAACATCCCTGTTTCATGAACATATCAAGCACAGGGATAGAAGCAACATGGATACATTCTTGAGCAGAACAAACCCTGAAATCTTTTTCACAGAACAACCCAAATACTATGCCATCATCCAGAAAGTCAAGGAAACTTGTACCTCCAGGTATTGATAAAATACTGAAAACAGTGGCCAAGTTCTTCCAAGCAGAAGAGCTAACATGGATTTTGCAGTATCAATATCAAGACTTCGTTGGTCTTTATCCTAAGGTTGAATAAAGAAAGGACAAAATCCACTCAAGTAGAAGCTCATTGAGTAATAAAAGTAAAAACTTCTAACATTCCAGTAGTCTTACCCTTGCAAAATCAAAGGCATATCTGTAGATATTCTTAAAGGATGAAATGTCATTCAATTGTGACCGTAAGAAGTCAAATTTACTCTGCAATTTTTCTGTACAGTCACACCTTAAAATAAAGAAAAACAAATGATGTTAGAAGTTCAAAACACCACATTTGGATAAAGAAAAAAAAATTGAAATCACCAAAAAGCAATAATAAGATGTACAGGAGTAATACTATGAAAGTGACTTAAAGAACACTGAACATACTCAACACTTTCAGCTTACTGAAAAGATGAATGCCTGGCTTTTCTAAGCAAGTTTTTTAAAAAATGCATCAGCAACATAACACTAAGTCCCTGCTTTACTTCTCAAATAGTAGTCTTTTCATGCCATACTAATGATTTGTGTTCATACCTAGCACTATCCTACCTTTCAATCACTATGGAAGCTTGGAGAAAACAGTATTCAGTGCGCATGAAGGTGACAAAATTCAGTTGTAAATAAGGGCTTTATATCGTATCCCTCTGGAAAGAAACAAACCCTAAACATACACTTCAAGACTTAAGAGCAGCAGGATTCAACAGATACTCTGCAAAGCATACTAGTTTGCTCACATGTAATGACCGATAAATGAAAGCTCTGATAAGCCTATCCCCTGAATTAGTCAAGTAGCTATTCAACTGAAAACTCACAGGCTGTATATATGACAATGTACAGGTCTGAGAGCTGACAGGATAACTCTTTGGCAAAAATAACCCTTCGGCAAAACAATATGATGATCTCTTTACTTAGCAGGGACCTTTGTTTCCAAATACAAAACGAGTTAGATTCACTAACAATGGCAGAGGAGAAAGTAATTTACACATGCTAATTCTCCAGGAAAAGACCCAGTGAAAGGAACAGTTGTTATATCACGTTATTCTTATAAAATAATAGCTCCTATAATTAAAAAAGGAAATTCCACCTTGCCATGTATAATGCAGAAGCAACACATTCAGAAATGCAGATGTACATAAATACTTCCTTGGTTATGCGTCCCCCTTCTGGCAGCCTGCCTCTCAGAGAATATATTTGCATCTCTAACAGCTCCTCATGGACTTGTCGCAGCAGCCCATATCAAGAGCCTTTTGGGAGGACTGCAGCAGGTTGCTGAGGTGCTGCACTTTGATGCTGTGCTTTCCCAAAGCTGATACTTCCTGCTCCTCACCATGCACATCTGTCTCTGCCTGTCTTCCCCTCTCAGGTTGCCCCAAGATTCCAGCTGATGGAGTCCTTTGTTATTTCTTGTCTCTAGCAGCATCTACCTGAAGCAGTACCAAGTCCAAGCCAAGATTAGTGCTAACTAAACAAAACTATTAGTGAATTTTGCTGCATATTCAGATGACAAGAGCCAAAATATTTTGCAATAAACCACGCATTTAGTTGCAAAGAAATCTTGTTTAAAGTGCTTAGGTAAGTTTAACTGAAGATAAAATTACTTTGCCTTCAGCCATCTAATTGGTCTACATATTCTATCGTTTAACCCTTAAAGTATTGCTATGCTACAAAGGCATCTAATTTTATATTCATATCTCTTCGTTCTACTTTCAAACCTTCATACTGAAATAATATTGTCCTTTACATTTGAAGACAGATCTACCTATTTAACACCTAACTAAACGCTCAGGTTGTCAGTCCACTAATGATACACATGAACTACTTAAAGTGGGTTTATCCCACATTTTGTCAAATATAATTTGACTGAGATTATTTACCATTCCATGGATAAACAAATTTTTGTTATGCTGAAGTTTTGCAAAACTCCTTTTATAGCAATACAGCAGTTTGCGTCGCTGCACCATAAAGATGACTGATGTCACTCATATTTAGAAAAATCTTCCTAACAGTATTTTTTTTTGGAGTCAAAACAACCTTCTAATTAGCACAAGTGAATTAACACCAAAATCCTGTGCAGAGATTAAAAGATGCAATTTCTTTAACTGCCTTTAATGAAAGATACCATTAAATACAGTTACCTCAAAATGAATAAAACTAGAATTATCTTACTCTATTCTCTTCACATCCCTACATCTTATTTAAAAGAAAACTTAAATTAGCACCACAAAGCAGTCCTATTTTGTACTCTCTATCTCAACAGAAATCATTTGAGGCACTGGTAACATGGGCAGTGATGATTCACAGACTCCTACTCAGATATTCCAGTGTTTGATATTGCATAATTATTCACATATGCTTGTCTTTCACTAAAAAGAAAAAAAAAAAAAAAAAAAAAGAGTAAGATGTATACAAACACTAAACCCAAAGCATTTAATGGTAATATATAAAGTCATTTGAAGGTCTTTTAATCTACAGAAGAACTCTCCTGCCATCATCCAGCTTTCCAGATGGACAAAAGGAAATTATATTCATCTAGCTGATCCACTCTCTTCAAACACTGAAAGAATGATCTTCTGAAATTTAGGTTCCGTGTTATAAATGGAGCATATAGAGGTCCAAGGAAGTAAAGTCTTAAGACAGCAAAGGGACATCTTTTCCATGCCCTGATAATGCTGTAGTTTCACTATGTTCATTGATTTAAAGACCTGAAGACAAGAAATTGGTTAGATTCCAATATACATTGAATGCTATACTGGCATTAAAAAAAAAAAAATTTATACTATGCTTTGTGTTAGCCTCATGAATATTAACAGAAAGAAAGGCAATACCAAGCAAAAAGCTCACTGGAAAACCAGTTCACATTAGGCTATAATTAAAACCAACCCAAATAAGTTGTTTTTGCTAATAGTTCTGCAAACAGCAATAAGTTAAAAATCTGACTTTCCTGTTTCTCGCTCTCCTGTGGCTTCTCTTGTGTCTAAAAAGGTGAGATCATGGCCTTATATTTCCTTCAGCTGCAACCTAATTTATCTGTCTTTCCTTTACCTGACTACTCATTTTAAGTGCAACTTTAATGTAAAACTTAGCTCAAATTCCAAGAGTAATAAAATAGCCAGAGGGAAGTACATAGACAATACAGCTGCTTATGCCTCACTTCCTTACAAGCAAAATTATTTGTATTTACCTAATTCAAACAATGACTTCAGTGGAATTTAATAAAATCATGAATTGTAACCTTTTTCCTTCACCTTCATTTCCTAACTAGATTTTGTTTCCCTGTGTAAGTGCGCAATGCCTACAATGAACAAACATGCAAGCATGCTTCCCTTAACTCAGATCCTTATAGTTAAATGCTCAATCATAGAATTATGTGGTTGAAAGAGGCCTCTGAGATCATTGAGTCCAGTCATACCTGTCCCCTTACTAAACCACGTCCCTAAGAAACTCATCTACCCATCTTCTCAATCACCTCCCTGGGCAGCCTGTTCCAATCCCTGACCACCCTCTCAGTGAAGCAATTTTTCCTAATGTCTGGTCTAAATCTTCCCTGGTGCAACTCGCAGCCATTTTCTCTCGTCCTATCGCTGTCACTTGTGAGAGGAGACCAGCACCCACCCCGTCACAACCTCCTTTCAGGTAGTTGTAGGCAGCGATGAGGCCTCCCCTCAGCCTCCTCTTCTCAAGGCTAAACAACACCAGTTCCCTCAGCCACCCCTCATAGGGCTTGTTCTCCAGCACCCTCACCAGCCTCATTGTCCTTCTCTGGACATGCTCCAGTCCCTCAGTGTCCTTATCTGAGGGGCCCAGAACTGAACACACTACTTTAAATTACTCAGCTTCCAACGGCTTTACAGCAAACCAGATAAATAGTCTTTTCCTGAGGGTATTCATTTTATCACAGTATCGTAAGGTTGGAAAAGACCTTTGAGATCTTCAAGTCCAACCTATGACCCAACACCTACACCTACTCCTACTTGTCAACTACACCATGGCACTAAGTGCCTCATCCAATTTCTCTTTGAACACCTCCAGGGATGGCGACTCCACCACCTCCCTGGGCAGCGCATTCCAATGAACAATTACCCTCTCAATGAAGAACTTCTTCCTAATGTCAAGCCTAAACCTCCCCGGCGAAGCTTGAGACCACGTCCTCTCGTTCTGTCACTGGTCACCTCAGAGAAGTCCAAATCCTGCCTCACTACAACCTCCCTTTAGGTAGTTGTAGAGAGCAATAAGGTCTCCCCTGAGCCTCCTCTTCTCCAGGCTAAACAATCCCAGCTCCCTCAGTCGCTCCTCATAGGGCTTGTGCTCCAGCCCCTTCACCGTCCTCGTTGCTCTCCTCTGGACACACTCCAGCATCTCAACATCCTTCTTAAACTGAGGGGCCCAGAACTGGACACAGCACTCAAGGTGCAGCGTGACCAGTGCCGAGTATAAGGGGATGATGACCTCTCTTTATCCTAAGGAGGTTATTAAAACAGCTGAAATAAATTGTTCAGCAAAGGTACTTGTTTCTCTCTGTTGATTATGAAAAAGAGCTTCAGGTGATGAATTTAGATTCAGGCACCCAACTTTCACATATACATATACATACACACAGGGCAGAACTCACCAATACGATACACAAGCAACTTCACTTTTGCAGCTTTAGTTATTTAAATCTCATAAGCTGCTACTTGGCTCTTGATCCACCTTAATTGTGACAGTATATACCTTCTCATAGTTATTTCTCTCCTTTCTAAATGACAAAATTCAACACCGCATCACAAAGCCACACACAAGAATGTCACTTCAAGATTCAGACACCCAAAAGTTAGCATCTAATTGTACACTAGATTTAAGAGTCTAAGCTTTAGGTGTCGCCATTCATAGAGGTATAGCCAACCAACCAACCCATAAAAGCAATTCAGGTGGGGAGTTACTAGGTCTTAGGGCAAAATAAATGCCTCCCAGGGCTCTCCTACACTGACTAGATCTCTAAAGACTGCAGTAAGAGTTTAAGAAATCCAGCTGTTGCATAAAACTCACACATTTACTTGTCTTACTACGGAGCTGAATTCCACCCAACCCTGTTCATGCAGTTATCTTATGTGACATTTCATATATTTTGGAATAAGGATTCTGTAATATAACTGTGACTTAGAATACCCTCTGGGCTTTTAATGCACTTTAATGTCAATTCTTTATACAAATTAAAACAAATGCTGTGCAAGGATGTAATAATGTTCTATTGATTTAAAAGCATAAAATTCTCGTCCTTCAAAACTGCTGTTAAACCTTTCAAGAAAACTATTCCATTCCATGTGGAGTCCCATAATATGATCCTCCCTTCCCAGCAAACGCAAACAGCACAAGTCTACAGCTTTATATTCTTTTTTAAGCCAGCAAATCTTGAATTCCGTTACGTAAGTGTCACTGCTTCATCCAGCTGCTTAGTCTATAGTCTGCTATTAAAGCACACCCAGGGAAGGAAAACATACAGGGTTAACTGGTTTAGGCTTAGGCAAGCGCTCTGATCACAAATCTGTTTATATAAAAGTAAACAGCAGTAACATGTTTTCCATCTTAAACACATCTAGCATAGAGCTTGACCAGCTCTGTTCTTAAAAGAACCAGAAGATTCCTAATCACAGCAGATTATTAGAAATAAAGTCGACAATACTGGCTCTGAAGAGGAGTCTGTTCTCATACAACTTTGTGCTTGCATTCTGCTAGACTGGCTAACTCTTGAGAGCCTCCACTTGGGCATAAAAACCAAGTACTTCAGAGAAGTGACCAAGTTATACCCATTCACCACATCTAAAAATCTATGCACCCAGAATTTAATCTGTCATCCTGAATTTCAGGCAATTTAATCATTCCAGCTCTTACTAAATTTAAGAGCTTCTGGCAGTCACAGAACAATCAAGGTATCTACCAGATGCCTGATCCCAAATTAAATAAGATTTGCAGGCCATAGTCACTCACTCCATAGCCTTGAATAAATCAAATGGTATATGCCCAATACAATTTCCCAAACCACTTCACAACTGATAGGGCAACCGTGTCAACTCCACAGGTCAAATCAGCTCCTATTTCCCATTATGTTGCAGCTGTAGCAGCAGCTCCCTGAAATTTTTAATATTGAATGCAGTGTATAACAAGTCACCTTTAAAATATTCATGTATTATAAGCAGTTTCATGAAGAACAAACAAAAAGTGACAACTGAACTAAGCCTTACAAAAAGCTGATCAGTTTCTTGAAAGAAAGAACCTCTCTAGCCATTATCTCACAAAAAATTCTTACAAGTAGAAGGGGTTTGTTTATAAATTGAAAAGAAGTTATTTAACATAAGCATTAAGCATGGGTTCTGATCTGCATCTAATCAAAATTATTATCAATGTAGTCATCACCTATAAAGTAAAAACTGTTGGAATACCACAGCTAATTGGTATCTCCAGATCTACTTATTCGTGTCTGCTAACTAGAACGATATTTTAACACTTTTTTTGTGATAAATAAGCAGCCAACAATACCTGACTTCATCATTTGAGTAAACTCATCAGATTCACAATTTGATGAACAACAGCTGTTGACAGAGACAAGAGTTTCTGTATCTTATTGCTAAGGCACAAGAAATTGAGGACAAGGATAGTTAAGCTACTGGTACAAACAAAACTAGAACATTCTGTTATATATGTAAAAACACTTACTGTAATGAGGTCATTCCTTTTAACCATTCTTCCTTGGTAAAAAATCCCATGCTTTCAGCCTCTAGTTTCCAAGCTAAAACTAGCATAATAATCTGGGAAACAAGGGGGAAAAAAAAGGAATCGTTATATAAGAAAATACTGATTTCTAGATGTCCAAGAAGAGAACTATAACCATTCAAACATTCTAGCAACTGTTGTACATGCTTGCACTATTTGTTACCTTTTAGTAATAATTCACCTTAACTTCATTCTCCCTTAACTTCATTTTCTGAAAATGAAGTATTACTATAATAAAACAAAACCCCTCAAACAACAGCCATGCATATTCAGCTGAAATATCTTAGAACAGATCTGAAAAGCAGTGAAATGAACAACTCTTCGTTGACTGAAGTCAGAGTTTTACACAGAACTTAATCTCATTCAGCACCTCCTTTTAACGTTACTACTATAGCGCAGGAAACTTACATTTTCAGGCTCAACACCGATGTCTTCACAGAACTTTTCCATTCCTTCAGGTCCCACAACTTCATCAGGGCCTTCAAAGTCAAAAAGAAAACAGATTGAAATTTAATTAACATTCCCTGCTCCTAAGGGTTAGATACAACAATAATTAGACCATACTGCATACAAGCTATCTTTAAAAACACTGAATCACGCTATTAAGTAGCTTTTATGATAGAACCACCCTATCAACTGCAGTGCGAAGGCATGTATATTACATACGAAGTAATACTACAAACTAAAAATAAAACCAAACTAGAACTTTCATGTTATGCACTGCCTCCCCACAATAGCTGACAAGTTATTTCAGTTTGTGTACCTGAGTTTCCAGAAGACCCCACTGAATTTCCCCTTTGACATAGCTGAACTCTAGTAACTATGGTGGTCAACTGTTTTTAAGACCACTTCTGTACCTCTACTCTGTGCTGAGGTTACTCTGAAAGTGATGCTCTTCAAAGAGTTATTTTATTCACAATAGAAAAAATTAAATCCTTCTGAGCTATTATTATAGATAATGGTGTCAACATTATGGGTTTGTGCTAACACAGAAGAGGATGAATCTTCAAATAATGTAAGGGTAGTTTTATGACATCAGTAATACAAGGAACGAGAGAATGATAAATTGGAAAAATGCTAATCGTATTAGTCACGTACAAAGCTGAAACAGGTTTATGACTGCAATGAAAATAACTTGATCAGGACCACAACAGCTAGTGTTATGCTGTCATTTTTCAATTTTAATATGAAGAAAGCCTCTAAAAAGCAGCAAAATAGTAGACAAGAGGTAATGGCTTTAAACTGAAAAGGGGTAGATTTAGATTAGGCACAAGGAAGATATTCCTCACTACGAGGGTGGCTAGGCATCAGAACAGGTTGCCCAGAGTAGCTGTG
Organism: Neomorphus geoffroyi; assembly: GCA_033558235.1. Lineage (NCBI taxonomy): Eukaryota > Metazoa > Chordata > Aves > Cuculiformes > Neomorphidae > Neomorphus > Neomorphus geoffroyi. Next base: position 16,374,762 of record JAUMJM010000017.1, read on the forward strand.
GATGCCCCATCCCTGGAGGCATTCAAGGGCAGGCTGGATGGGGTCAAAGCCTGACCTGATCCAGTGGGAGGTGTCCCTGCCCATGGCAAGAGGGTTGGAATCGGATTATCTATAAGATCCCTTCCAGCCAAACAATTCCATGATTCCATATGTAAAGAGCACACATACATACACTTGACAACACTGCTTCTCTGAATCTCTCTCTGGTTTCAGTTATCTCTGCTAAATGTTTTCCTAAAATTACCCCTAATGGGCAATAAAACACTACTGGAAGGTCTGTTGTCATGCTATTTTGATGTGTCTTGGACTATTATGTTAACACAGTTTTAGTGATTATGAACCATTTTAAAAGGTAAAGGCTATGTCTTCCAAAACAACACATCATTTTATGGTTTGGTGGCAAATTTTCCTATTTATACATAGAAAGAATGTCCCTCCCCAGTGATACCTGTCTCCAGTTCATCTGTATCCACTGCTGTTATTGTAAGCAGAACTATTTTTAGGAGTTTGGATAATTTACATTGAATAATTACCCACTGTGAGATAAGAACATAGTCAATATAAACTCTTTTCCAGTAAAAGCAGCCATTCTCACTAAAAATACAACTGGCATTTAAGATACCCTACCTCTTGAAAAGATGTTGGAAAGAACACTTTGCCTAGGTAAACAAGGCAAAACACTGCCATCTGGTTTTGAGAAGCTCTTATATAAAACGTGTAAAAAAATTTGAAAGTTTAAGTTATGAAGAGAGAACATGCAAGGGTTCACTGGTAATGACAAGTACAAAGGTCAATCAGTGGTTTTGGCCCAGAAATCGTATGTGCAATTCATGTATATGTATGTGCGTGTGTGATTTTCTCCTTTAATGTAAACATGTAATCTCCTGTGGTAAATAATTTCACTGAAATTCTATTTCATGCTAGAAACAAGGCATCTTTTGATTATTGTTTAACTAAAAAATTATAAACTCCTACCTTCAGTTCTTCACTCAAAAACCAAAACTCAATTTAAATGCCTTAAAGGTACGTGCAGGTGCATTTATCACAAGAAAATTAACTGAGAATTATTATTTTCCTCAGAAAAGATTCTCTGCTCTAAATGAATATGCCTCAAATCTAAATTAGAAGCAGAAGTAAACATTACTGTGGAAAGACTGCAAGGAAAATATCAGCTCTGATAAATATACTCAAACCAATTGCTGGCAGAGAAATCATCATCTCATTTCATATTGAGAACCGGACATCAATGAATTTATATCACTGACTATTTACGACAAATTCAAGTATCGACTAGACAAGAAATTATATCAATAACAGTTTATAGATTCTGAATTTCTGATCATATAAATGATAATTAAATGGTAGTAATATTCTCAAATCCTGCAAAATGCACTGCATATCCACTGAAAGAAACTATTACTTGGATAGCAATTCTGATTTATTTGAAAAAGCCTACTTCTAACACTTTTGAATGAAACATTTGTTACTTTGAATATCAAAAATGTTAGGACGGGTTGTCAGATATGAAAAGTAGTATAAGCACCTATTATTTTATGATATAGAAAATGAAGAAGTTTAAATCATGAACTATTTCATTATCCTTTCAGTTTCATTATAAACAAGGTCCAGTTAGCCAAAACTTGTATCTCTCAATATCCTGACTTCTACCAATCACTTTCAAATCAAGAAGTAGAATGAATCATTCAGTATATCCTGGTCCAACACTGTACTGTCTAATATCTTTCATTTTAAAGAACACTGTGGTAAGTTATAAAGCATAAAGAAGAAAAATTTAAAAAGAACAAATACTGAAAAGGCAATAGTAAAAGTTATACTAATTTAAATGTGTGTTATAGGGAAGCAAATACGGACATTTTTTGTTCACATCAGCATAAAATAGGGAAAATGCAAACAATATTTCATGCTTGCTTTAAACATAACCATCCAGTTTTAAATATGAATCCATTCCATTTTACCTGCATATTCATAAAACCAAGCGAGGCACTTTTTGCTTGAAAAATGTTCCTCTTCACTCATTACTTTACCAGAGGCTTGTGATCTGCAACAGCTTATAGAAACACAAGGATGATAAGCTTTATTTTAACATGAGCAACAGGAAATAGTTTAAAATTAAAGTCCAAATTGTTTATTTTTAGTTCAAACTACCTAAACTGTTTCACGAAGTTGACATGCATCAACCATGAAGCTGAATTTGTTAAAGGGCAACTGTCTGTCATCCTATTTCAATACTTGTTGGAACATAAAATTACCTTGAAATACAACCCTCTCATAGCCCAATTTATTGCAACTATTACTTTCCCTGAAATGCAAAAGTACTTTTATCCTGTAGATATTAAACCCCCAAACCCACACACAGATGGTCAAAATACCGCTACTCAGTAATTCAAATGCCTTCTTATCTACTTATATTTATGCATACAGGCATTTAAAGTTAGGTCTCCAATACGCAGCATGATCTTCAAGAGTGCTGAATACGCACAAAACCCATTTAGGTCAACAGGAGCTGCAGAGTTTGACATATTTAAAAGTCACGCTATTTATAGTTAAGCATCCAAATCTGGGAAGAAAACTGGGTCAATTTGTTTACATTAAACACATAACTAAATATCTGTAAATTGTATAGATGTTTGGTACACATACCAGAATAGTAATATGCAATCTATGGTATTACTAAAACCGCTCAGCACACACAGCTTTCCCCCACTTTCCCTTCATTATGTGACACAAAACCTAGTTTACCTAGGAAGTGAATTTTCGTAACTTATCATTATTGAAAAGAATAGATAGAATAACTGACTTCTTCCAGTAAAAACACTGGAGCACATCAAAAGCATCTTTAGTCAGTAAGTTACAGTACCTTTCCAATGCACACTCCTTTCAAATACAAGCTACAGACCTTTAGAATAAGATAAGATTATTTCTAACAACGAGATGGAAGTTATTCCTATGACAGAATTTAAAATTATGCTGCTCCTACATGGCAGTTTTAAAATAAACATCAAGCAGGAAAAGAATGGTTCAATTCTGAGCGTTGGGGAACAACTTTATCTCCCCTATATTGCCTTAAGTTTCATGGGAAAAGAAAGCAACACCCTCCACGACGAAGCCTTATGCACTGAAAGTTAAAATTAAGGATGGACTACACACAGGCATCCATTAAACTGCCACTAGAAATGCAAGTCACCAGAAAGAAAGAGCTACACAGTATGCTACTGCTTGTTGGATTTTATCCATTTTAACATATATTTATTTGTAATCACTGGTTTTATTAAAGAATATTATCAATATATTACTAGATAAAAATGCTAGGTCAAAAACACTAATGTTACTAACGTTTTGTTATCAGCTAGCATGAACTCTCATTTTTATTACACATTTTTCCCAATGACTACCAGCTTCCTGTAGAGGTTTGTGGCTTTTCTTTTTTCTAAGAAGCTTTCAGAAGATTTTTTTAAAGTAAAAAAAAAAATTTAAGAAATGATTTTGGTGAGCAGTGTTCCAGAAAGATGAACTGAAATGAACAGAAGCAGAGAAGATCTATGATGAGCAAGGACAGTGAAAAACTGCATTACAAACTATGAGAATTCAGCTTGTTTAATTTAATAAAATCAAGTACGAGAAAACATAAGTGCCCACGTCAAATACACTACGAGGCAGAACCATGAGGCAAGAGTGTTATATAAAGTATAACGCAGACACAAGAACTGGCTCTGGCTAATTAACTGGATATGAATAAATTTAGCTTGAAACCAAAAGATCATTAATGAGTGCAGAAAGCGAGCTCTGGAACAGTTATCAAAAATGAACAGTCATAACAAAAGAAGCACCTCGGTACTTCTAAATGCAAGCTTGGTCAACCTATGAGAAAGGCCACATGTCACAAGTTCTTGCAACAGCCATTCCCATAGCGCTGATTTTGTAAGTCGTTCGTATTCTTACGTCCTCAGGATGTTTGTCATAACTACAAGTTGTAACAAATGAAGAAGGCATACAGTTACTTTACAGAAACCATACTGGAAGCTTCTGCTACAGCACATTACAGATTTATCAATCCAATGCTGCAATTTTGGGGTATCATAGCATAAACAGTCTTTTATTGATAATTAACGAACACTGTGCTTCAGACTCCCAAATTAATTTAGGGAAATCTTTCCCCATTTTGTTTTGGAGGGTGCTGACCTCTCCTTTAATTTTACTGGTAAAAAAAGAGAGGTGGTTTAGCATAGACACTTCGTATGGAAAAGGGGGTGAGTGTGCCTGGAAAAGGAGGGGGTGGCTGAAAAGTGGGGGGGGAGTGCCTGAATAAGTGGGGGGGAGGGGGTAGTGAGCCTAGAAAAAAGGGGGGGGAAGGCTGTGAGCCTGAAAAGAGGGGGTGGGGGGGGGGGCGCGGGCGGGGCTGTGTGCCTGAAAAGTGGGGGGGGCGCGGGGTGGGATGTGTGCCTGAAAAGGGCGAGGGGGGGGGGGGTGTTACAGGCTGTTTCTCCCCTCGGTGTGGACAACCCAGAAGACGCAGCCACCACTACCATCACACCCCGCCACTGGGACCTGGGGCCGCCCGGGCCCCGCACAAAGGGACGCGGCGGCCCCCAAAGCCCCGGGTCCCGGCCCACCGAGAAAAGAAACGGCCCAGCCCCGCGGCCAGACGGTACCTGCTGAGTTTACATCTCTTGAGGCCAGTGTCATCCGCCGCCGCTGCCGCAGTCGCCGGCCCCGAGGATTTCCTTTTCTTCTTCACCGGCATCGTCCCGCCCCGGGGCGGGGGCCGCAGCCCAGGCCCCCCTGCCTCGCCGCCCCCCGCGACCGGCAGTGAGGAGATGAGGTGAGCCCCGTCCCGCCTCCCGTCTCCCTCCTCCCCTCCCGCCGCCGGGCCCTGCCGCTCCCCCCTACCCCTCGCGCCGCCGCCGCCGCGCCGGTCCCAGAAGCGGCTCTCGAGCCCGGGGCGGTAAGCTAGAAACCGGCCGGTAGCGGGTGCTGAGGGAACGGCGAGCAACCCGGACAGAGACGCGCAGGAGCAGGAAGTGACGACACCGAGAGGCAGGTCAACTTCCAGAGAAGCGGAGCGGGGCTCGAACCCTTCCCGCCGTGAGGCGAAGCCACACCCCGGCGCTTCCGGCGCCGCCATTTTCGGTCACCATAGCGACAGGTTGCGGCGGCGCAGGGCCACCGGGAAGCCTCGGGGCTCGCCCCTTGTGCCAGCGTCCCTCCCGCCGCCCGTCTCCCACCCTCCCTCCATGAGGCTCCGGATCCAGCATGTCCGAGGAAGGAGACAAGAGGAAACGCTTTATTTCAGCCACGGCCGCGAACTACTTCGCGCTGAACTCGGCAGCCGCGGGGCTGCTCTCCTGCCCGGAGCTCGACTCCTTCCTCGACGACGGCAACGAATTCCTCCTGGTCGTGCAGCCCTCGGGCGGCCGCCTCAGCGCATCCAACAAGGTACGGAGCTGTCAAGCCAGGGTGCGGAGCCTGGGGCGCGGAGCTGGAAGGGACCCGCCAGGATTTCAACTCCCATTGATACCGAAAATGCTGGCAAATAAACTCTCTTAAGATTCTTTTTTTCAGTTTTGGAAAGCAAGCATCCTTTATTTCAGCACTAGTCACATGATGGAACGGTGTCCATCAGTCATGCAGAACGAGACAAGAATATATTTTTCACTTGCATGCATATGTATAAATTTCCCTAGAAATCTAATGTATATTCTCTTTCTTTCCAAGGACTAATTTTAATGTTATTATAAACTTCACAACAGCCAAAGCTCTGCTCATTGGAGCTTTGGAGCAAACTCGCTGTCCAAACTTGCCTTTCAGACAGTGAAAGACTGCAAACACAGGTCATTATAGAAAACACATTTGTTCAGCACCTACCATACTTAACGCAAGATTTTATCATTTCTCAAAGATCATTGTCTGCAAAAACATTGTTTGAAAGATGCTGTAAAGACTCTGAAAACGAATTTTCATAACAACACTAATCATAATCCAACCCCTTCTTATCCTAGCCTTTTCAACCACAGAACTAACAATATTTTACATTACATTTGAAGCAACCCTCATCCTATCAGAGGAACATTCTGTTTCTTAGGTGAAACTTAACTCTAGTTAGAAAACTAATTCTACTTTAACTTAAAATATTCCACTTTTAGTAATAGTATCTACTCCTTGCATCACTGTCCCTGTATAACTCCAACGTTCACAGCGTGTATCTGAGGGCATTGTCCAAATGCTTCTTGAATATTGTCACTGTGACTGCTTCCCTGGGGAGCTGCTCCACCACCCTTTGAGTGGAAAACCTCTTCCTAATATCCAACGTAAACCTCCCCTGGAACATCTTCCTGACATTCCCTCAGGTCCTATCATTGACAGAGAAGAGATCAGCACCTGCTGCTCCTTCTCGTGTGAGGGAGCAGTAAATTATGAGGTCCCCCCTCAGTCTCCTCCAGGCTGAACAGACCAATCGACTTCAGTTGCTCCTCATACGACTTCCCCTCTAGACCCTTCACCAACTTTGTGGCCTCCTCTGGACACTCTCCAGTAGCTTGATGTTCTTTTTATACTGTGGTGCCCAAAATTACACATGATACTCGACGTGGGGCCACACTAGTGCAGAGCAGAGCAAGACAACCCCCTCTCTTGACTAGCTGGCAATGCTGTACTTGATGCACCCCAGGACACTGTTGTTATAATGATTTGCCATAAAAGACTGGTGTCTGATTTGGGAGACATCATCTTGCTGTAGGTATCTGTGCTTGCCTCAGCGTCTGTCGCATCAGTCACTGTGCCAAGAGTTCGTGGAGACGGCCTGCTCCACTGAGTGGTGGGTTTGTCAGTCAGTTGTGCCCGTGCTGGCATGTGGTTTTAGTCTGCTGTATCTCATCGCTGCGTGAACGAGATACAGCCTGGAGAGTTGCTTGTTATCTTCCAGGTGGTGTCTGATGTATGATGTGTTCCTGGGCACAGGAGGGATGGCATTGTCAGTGTCTATGCAGCAAACGTGGGCCATTGTGTGGCTTATATTTGACTATTATTTCACCAAAAGGGTTGTTGAGCACTGGCAGAGGCGGCCCAGGGAAGTGGTTGAGTCACCATCCCTGGAGGTATTTAAAAGATGTGTAGATGTGCTGCTTAGGGACATGGTTTAGTGGTGGGCTTGACAGGGACAGGTTTATGGTTGAACCTGGTCATCTTAAAACTCTTTTCTGATTTAAATGATCCTGTGATTCTGATTCTGTGAAGTCCCAAACAGAGTGTTTGTCCAAATCACGCATCTTGCAGTTTGACGTGTCCATTGTGCGGAATGTCCCGCTCTGAGCATTTGTGTTCACTGGTCCAAGCATCACCATGGAGTGTGATGTGCAGTAGTCAGGACATGGTGTGGTGCCTGCCGCACTGTGCTCATGAGTGCACAGGCAAAGCACGGGGCTTGATGTGCATCCCATCACACTGCTGTGAGACCAGGGACCTGGTGCCTGTTGTGTCAGTGACACAGGTTTTTTTCTGCACTGAAGACTAATGTAATGGGTCGTTAGTGTGTGGACCAGTAACTCGCATACTTCTTGGTGTAGTCCTCTGTGTAGTGTGCTGCATGCTGTGTTCATGTGCAAGTGTGCATTTACTTGTTACCAGTTTTTGGGTTATGCCTCTGAGCCACTGTCTCTACCAAGCTGCTGTCAGGAGCTGTGGAAGATCAGATGCACTTAGGAACTCTACAGCGTACCCCTGTTATCTCAGTGAGATGCTGTCATAGAATCAGAGAGTGGTTTGGGTTGGAAGGGACCTTAAAGCTCATCCAATTCCAACCCCCTTGCCATGGGCAAGGTGTCTAAGTTTAGATGAAAACTAAGATATGTTATCAGATATTAAAGATCTTTAATCAGGGAAAAAAAAAATTGTATAGTAGAGATAACAGTTCTTAGCTACAAATATATGTGTATGCAAAACAGGATCAACACTAATCACAACTAAAACCTAAAAGTCTTAAGAAATAGATTGAGTCCTGTACCCAAAATCTCACGATGCAGGTCTCTAAGAGCTGGCGAGCAGTCGCTGCCCTGCACGGGGAAGGCGCGCCCCCCCCCCCCCGCAGCCGGGGAAGGGCGGGGGAGGGAGATGGAAACTTAGTGCGAGTTCTGCCGGAGTTGTGGAAGATTCAGATGAGCCGTGATCTTTCCTTCAGAGATTGCAAAACGCATGCACTCAGGGACTGCCGCTGCCGTCGCCGCCACTGCCGTCCGAGAGGAAAACGGATGTCCGGTCACGACCTCTGTCCCGGTTTCCCCGGAAACGTCCTCCCCCCATCCCCCCTCGCGTCTGCTGAAATTCCCTTTATTGGCAAAAGGAAGAAAAATTCCTCGGAAAAATCCCAAACCACAACATTATCCACCCCGAATTTTTCTTCCATGCCAACAATCAGACTTAAATTTATACATACATATTTTCAACTATATACATATACAGATAGGCACATAGAATATGAACAACTCATCCAAAGATAAGGTCCCCTTGAGGTATACATCGTGTTTTTCCATCTTCCTGCATCACCCACCAAGTGCAACCAGATCCTTGAGCAAAGACAATCCCACGAATGGGCTTGCCTTTGCTCGAGACATGTTTAACCCAAACAGTTTTCCCTAACATACCTCTCAGGTGGATCACAGGGACTTTATCTTATCTCCGTCTACAGTATGAAGGAATTCTGACTGGGCAGGGCCAGCTCGATTGACAGAGCCTCTAGTGTTGACCAACCATGTAGCCTTTGCTAAATGTTGGTCCCAATGTTTGAAAGTCCCCCACCCAATGCCTTCAAAGTGGTTTTCAACAGTCCATTACACCGTTCAACCTTCCCGGCAGCTGGTGCATGGTAGGGGATATGGTACACCCACTCAATGCCGTGCTCCTTTGCCCACGTGGTAACTAAACTATTCTTGAAATGAGTTCCATTATCTGACTCAATCCGTTCTGGAGTGCCATGTCGCCACAAGACTTGCTTTTCCAGACCTAGAATGGTGTCCCGAGCAGTGGCGTGAGGAACTGGGTATGTCTCCAGCCATCCGGTAGTTGCTTCCACCATGGTGAGCACATAGCGCTTACCTTGGCGGGTCTGCGGCAGGGTGATATAATCAACCTGCCAGGCCTCTCCATATTTATACTTATCCCAACGTCCACCATACCATAAGGGTTTCACTCTCTTAGCCTGTTTGATGGCAACACATGTCTCACAATCATGGATAACGTGAGAGATAACATCCATGGTTAAATCCACCCCTCGGTCTCGTGCCCATCTATAAGTAGCATCTCTGCCCTGATGGCCTGAGGCATCATGGGCCCATCGAGCTAGGAACAACTCTCCTTTATGCTGCCAATCCAGATCTATCTGTGATACCTTGACTTGTGCAGCTCGGTCTGCCTGTTTGTTGTTGTGATGTTCCTCATTGGCTCGATCCTTGGGCACGTGTGCATCCACATGACGGACTCTCATGATCAGCTTCTCTGCACGGGTGGCGATATCTTGCCATATATCTGCAGCCCAGATGGGTTTCCCTCTGCGTTCCCAGTTGGCTTTCTTCCATTGGTCTAACCATCCCCACAATGCGTTGGCCACCATCCAAGAGTCAGTATAGAGGTAAAGTTTCGGCCACTTCTCTCGTTCAGCAATGTCCAAAGCCAATTGGACAGCTTTGAGTTCTGCAAATTGACTTGATCCACCTTTTCCCTCAATAGCTTCTGCAACTTGTCGTGTGGGGCTCCACACGGCTGCTTTCCATCTTCGATTTGTCCCCACAATGCGGCAGGAACCATCCGTAAAAAGGGCATAGCGTACTTCTTCTTTTGGCAACTGATTGTCTGGTGGCGCTTCCTCTGCACGTGTTACCTGTTCTTCTTCCTCTTCATCTGCTAAACCAAAGTTCTCACCTTCAGGCCAGTTCGTGATGATTTCCAGGATCCCAGGGCGATTTGGTTTCCCAATACGGGCGCGTTGTGTGATAAGAGCAGCCCATTTGCTCCAGGTAGCATCAGTAGCATGATGTGTGGGGGCAGCCCGCCCACTGAACATCCACCTTAGCACTGGTAATCGGGGTGCCAGGAGGAGCTGAGTTTCTGTTCCAATTACCTCTGAGGCAGCTTGAACTCCTTCATAAGCAGCTAAGATCTCTTTCTCTGTTGGAGTGTATTTGGCTTCAGATCCCCTGTAGCCTCGACTCCAGAATCCAAGTGGTCGGCCTCGAGACTCGCCAGGCATTTTCTGCCAAAGACTCCATGAAAGACCGTTATTCCCGGCTGAAGAGTAGAGCACGTTCTTCACGTCTGGTCCTGTCCTGACCGGTCCAAGGGCTACAGCATGAGCAATCTCCCGCTTAATCTGCTCAAAAGCTTGCTGTTGTTCAGGGCCCCAGTGGAAATCATTCTTCTTGCGGGTTACCAAGTAGAGAGGGCTTACGATCTGACTGTATTCCGGGATATGCATTCTCCAGAAACCTATGGCACCCAAGAATGCTTGTGTTTCCTTCTTGCTGGTCGGTGGAGACATTGCTGTGATCTTGTTGATAACTTCTGTTGGAATCTGGCAACGTCCGTCTTGCCACTTCACTCCCAGGAACTGTATTTCTTGGGCAGGTCCCTTAACTTTACTCTGTTTGATTGCAAACCCAGCTTCCAAGAGAATCTGGATGATCTTCTTTCCTTTCTCAAAAACCTCTTCTGCTGTGTCCCCCCACACAGTGATGTCGTCGATGTACTGCAGATGTTCTGGAGCCTCACCTTTCTCTAGTGCTTCTTGAATTAGTCCATGACAGATGGTGGGACTATGTTTCCACCCCTGGGGCAATCGGTTCCAGGTGTATTGCACGCCCCTCCAGGTGAAGGCGAACTGTGGCCTGCACTCTGCAGCTAGAGGAATGGAGAAGAACGCATTAGCAATATCAATCGTGGCGTACCACTTCGCTGCCTTGGATTCCAGTTCATACTGAAGTTCTAACATGTCTGGCACAGCGGCGCTTAGCAGTGGAGTAACCTCATTCAAGCCACGATAGTCCACAGTTAATCTCCATCCTCCATCAGACTTACGCACAGGCCAAATGGGGCTATTGAAGGGTGAGTGAGTCTTACTGATCACCCCTTGGTGCTCCAGTTCTCGGATCATCTTATGGATGGGAACCACAGAGTCACGGTTCGTTCGGTATTGTCGACGATGCACTGTTGTGGTGGCAACAACCAAGGAATACCATAGATCGATCCGTGAAGTCTGTTCTCTTCCCCTAGCCGGGAGGCGTCCAACTCTGGACCCAGAGGCTTTGATTCGCACTGGTGCCACTTGAAGATTTTGAAGAGTTTCCATGATCTCCTTTTGCTGCTTGTCCATCTTCTCATCTATTTTCTTATCTATCCTCTCAATTGCTGTTTCTACCGCAGCGATACGTTCCTGCATGGGGCCATGGACCATCTTCGCATATGTCCTGAGTTTACCTGCTGCGACACCCACCAAATCTTGATCTGGCTCCGAATACATGGACGCCACATAATGGGAGAATGCACCTGGTGCACCACAGGAAAGCTTCCACCACATTTCTGGTGTGCATCTAACCTTGTCTGGGTCGGTGAGGGGTTGCCCATCTCTTCCATAAAGTATTTCTAGCAGTGCCATTTCCCTCAGGCGTAAAATCGCGTCTTCCACAGTCTTCCAAGCTGTCTTAAGATGATGTGCCTGCAGGATATCTTTGTCAGGGAACCTCTCTCTCACACTGCCTAGAACTCGTGCCCAGAATGAAAGGGGTCTTGATTCCCTCACAAATACCTGTTCAATACCTGTATCTCGGGCCAGAGCCTTTAAATACTTGGCTTCAGAACCATCAAGTTGCAAACTGTCACCCATAAGATCCCACACTCGGATCATCCAAGTCAGGATAGGCTCATCTGCATGTCGAGTAACGTCCTTTCGCAAGCCACAAAGGTTGTCATAAGAGAGCGATTCAGTAACAATCTCTGGTTCTGGATCTGCAGTATGTGAAGGACCCGCTTCCGCTTCCCCGTCATCATCAACTGGACGAACCGATTTGGTCTTGTATTTCCTTTTCTGGATAGGGGCAACTTTCATCGGCTCAGACTGTTCCTCTGGTTTAGCCACATCTTGAGCTACAACTTTCATCGGCTCAGACTGTTCCTCTGGTTTATCCACATCCTGAGCTACCATAGCATCAGGTGTCTTACTCTCTCTCTTCTTTTTTCTCTTTCCTTGCTTTTGGATGCATTCCTCAACACTAATCACAACTAAAACCTAAAAGTCTTAAGAAATAGATTGAGTCCTGTACCCAAAATCTCACGATGCAGGTCTCTAAGAGCTGGCGAGCAGTCGCTGCCCTGCACGGGGAAGGCGCGGCCCCCCCGCAGCCGGGGAAGGACGGGGGAGGGAGATGGAAAACTTAGTGCGAGTTCTGCCGGAGTTGTGGAAGATTCAGATGACCCGTGATCTTTCCTTCAGAGATTGCAAAACGCATGCACTCAGGGACTGCCGCTGCCGTTGTCGCCACTGCCGTCCGAGAGGAAAACGGATGTCCGGTCACGACCTCTGTCCCGGTTTCCCCGGAAACGTCCTCCCCCCATCCCCTCTTGCGTCTGCTGAAATTCCCTTTATTGGCAAAAGGAAGAAAAATTCCTCGGAAAAATCCCAAACCACAACACAAGGACACCTCCCACCAGACCAGGCTGATCAAAGTCCCATCCAACCTGGCCTTCAACAGTTGTATGGAGGGGGCATCCACAGCTTCCCTGGGCGACCTGTGCCAGGGTCTCACCACCCTCATTGTGAAGAATTTCTTCCTGATGTCTGATCTAAATCTTCCCCCTTCCAATTTAAAGCCATTCCCCCTCTGTAGGTGTTGAGCAAAGGACCCGGGAAAAAAGTAGAATAGAAATTGTTCAGTAACACTGAAAGCTGTTACCATCGTTGTTTCTTTTAATAGAAAAAAAAAGTTCACAGATGTTTACAGTTGCACAGAATTTGAGATTTCAATTGGCGTATCTTTTTGCTGTTGTTTTATCAAAAGTTTAATGAAGTTATCCTGTTTCGTGAATTTTCCTCGGCTACAAATACTTTCAGTCATTGATTTTATGGCAATTTTTGGAACTTTGCTTGTAAGTTGGACTGAGAAGTGAACAAGAGTCATGTTACAACTTAGGATTTTACTGATGCAGTAGCACGTCTCTGTCCTTGAAAAATCTATGAATTGCAGTACAGTTATGTATCACCAACCACATGCAGTTTAACAAGGGCAAATGCCAAGTTTTGCACCTGGAACCTGGCAACTCTGGATACACGGACAGACTGGGGAGTGAGAGGCTGGAGAGCAGCCCCATGGGAAGGGATATTGGGGTTGATGGCAAGTTGAACATGAACCAACAGTGAGCCCTGGCAGCCAAGAGGGCCAACCATGTCCTGGGGTGCATCAAGTACAGCATTGCCAGCCGGGCGAGGGAGGGGATTGTCCCATTCTACTCTGCACTGGTGCGGCCCCACCTCGAGTACTGGAAGCAGTTTTGGGTGCCACAATATAAAAAGGACATAAAACTACTGGAGAGCGTCCAGAGGAGGCCAAAAAGTTGGTGAAGAATCTAGAGGGGAAGTCGTATGAGGAGCCGCTGAACTCGATTGGTCTGTTCAGCCTGGAGGAGAGGAGACCAATGAGGGACCTCATAATTTACTGCTTCCTCACAAGGGAAGGAAGAGGAGCAGACACTGACCTCTTCTCTGTGGTGACTGATGATAAGACCTGAGGGAATATCAGGAAGATGTTCCAGGGGAGGTTTAGGTTGGCTATTAGGAAGAGGTTCTTCACCCAGCAAGTGGTGGAGCACTGGAACTGTTTCCCAGGGAAGCAGTCATGGGGCCAAGGCTGGCAATATTCAAGAAGCATTTGGACAATGCCCTCAGACACACCGTGTAAATGTTGGGGTTGTCCAGTGCAGGGATGGGAGTTGGACTCAGTGATCCTTGTGGGTCCCTTCCAACTCAGGTTGTTCTGTGATTCTGTGATTCTGTTATGTAGCTACAGACTCAGGATGACAGTGGTGAACGTTTAGAAAAGTTTCCCAAAGTTATGGAGTGTAAAAATGCCAAAAAAAGGATCCACTCAATACTTATTACTTTTTAGACACAAGATGGAGTTTCTGGTTTGCTCCCAGAAAGTGGTAAGTGGAGTTTTCAAAATAGCACAAGTAATTATGGTATTTTAGAGATGTTTTATAAAGACATAAGGTATTTGATGTTGAAATTTATATTTCAGGTTCCTGTCAACTCAAGGATAAAAGTAACGAGTATAATACAAATTTGGATTTTCTGAACAAATTAAACAGTATCAGAATGTTATCAGAGCCCATAGGGAGTAATATGATATTTTATAATTTTTTTTTTAATGTAAGTCAAGGAATCATGTAAATCATTTGTATAGATGAGCAGTCAATGACAGTTTTCTAAACAAATCCTGTCGCCTTTATTATTACAGATTGAAGGTACTGATTCAAAGAATAATGTGCTGGTGTTCTTTAAGCTGCGACCTGATGTAATTACAGAAGATAATCTTCATAGTAATATTCTTGTGTCATCTATGCTGGATTCACCAATTAACACCCTTTATCAAGCTGTAAAACAAGTATTTGTACCAGTGTTACTGAAGGTGAGCAATATACGGATTTAAATGTTCTGAAAATTTAGAATCATAGAGTGTTTTTTGTTGGAAGGGATCTTAAAGACCATCCAGTTCCAACCCCCATGCCACGGGCAAGGACACCTCCCACCAGAACAGGCTGCTCAAGGTGCCATCCAGCCTGGCCCTGAACACTGCCAAGGAGGGGGCAGCCACAACCTATCTGGGCAACCTGTGCCATCACCCTCACTGTGATGAATTTCCTCCTAATATCTAATCTAAATCATCCCCCTGCCAATTTAAAGCCATTCCCCCTCATCTTATCCCTTCATGCCCTTGCAAAAAGTCCCTCTCCAGCTTTCTTAAAGACCCCTTTTAGGTACTGGGAGGCTGCTCTAAGGTCTCTCTGGAGCCTTCTCTTCTCCAGGCTGAACAACCCCAACTCTCTCAGCCTGTCCTCATAGCAGAGGTGCTCCAGCCCTCTGATCTCTTCGTTGCCTCCTCTGGATCTGTTCCAACAGTTCCATATCCTTCTTGGGAATGAGGTCCTCTTCTTTGACTTTAAGAAAAATAAATTATTACATTGTCCTGTCATGTGGATGGTTACTGTTGTTTATATATATAGTTTTTAAGATTAGTGGGAGGAAAATAGTAATTGTTTTATTATATGAGTCACAATATTTAAATTTTCATTGCAGGATGAGAGATGGAGTAAAACACTTGATCCCAAACTTCAGAAACTTTTAAGTGAGCTTGAAGCTGGCTTGAGTACTGTTCTCAGAAGATCAGATCCTAATTACAGAGGAAAAAATTTCAGTGAAGATGATGTACAAGGTTTGTTTTGCAGTTACATCCTTTATAATTAATTTTAAGTTAGGAGTAAATAATTTACTTACAGGTTGAATTTTCAGTCTTCGTTATCCCAATGACTATAGAATGTGAAATACAAGAGGTTTTGGTGGGTAGATTGAAGTTAGTGATGATCAACTCTGGTCTCTTGATATGAAGTTGATACTGAATGTGGTCAGAGGCAGAAGTTGAAGGATAATTACATAAACATATAGTAAAGATTTGCTTTCGAAAATATGTTCTGACTGAAAATATTTTGTGAGCATTCATGTATTTAATATTTAAACATTTTCCATTATTATTTGCAGCTATACTTACACCAACAGATGAATTTCAGTTCTGGATAGAATGTGCTCGTCATGGAAGTAAATGGTGTAGTAAAGAGAGAGCGTCGCATTTTAAAGACCTGTTTGAGGACATTGCAAAAGTATGCTTTCTTTTGTGTGATCAGTGATATATTTGTAGACTTAGTAAAAACCGCTTTTCTTATGAAATATACGTCAGTATATGTACACTCTTTTCAAATATATGAACATCTAACTATTAACATATTTTTTCCTTAGGCAAAATTTTACTTTAAGTGACATTCGTGTAGTTTCTAGTGACAGTGGTGCAGAGGAATGCCAACATTAACTGGGAGCACATTTAACCATTGAATACTAAGAGCTGCTGTGCAACTGCCACAGCACACTACAGTTTGTGAACTAGAAATTGACTCATGAAATTACAAAAAGGAAAACTGAAAATGCAGATGATGGTAACTTAATGCTGTTGTTCTTGATTTTTGGCACCTGTAAAGCGCTTGTTTGCATAGTGCTTCAGATATCAATGCTTTTGTCACATGAATACATTTAAGCAACTGTTTGCTTTTTGGGACAAATTATTCCATAGTCTGTTAAAGAGTAAAACCCAGGAAACTACAGCAATTGCCAGCCTCGGAAAAGTATAAATGTTTCTACAATACTAGGTGCAAAGTAACCGTCTTAAGGATGTTCTTTTCTAGGATTATTACAACTTGGATAGTCTCTCATTATTTGAAGTCGTGGATTTGGTGGAGACCACCAAGGATACTGTTGATGGTGTGTGGAGACAAACAGAACACGATCCTTATCCACAGGCACGCATGCATAATCTCCTGGATGTAATAGGTAGGAATTGATGAAAGAAAATAATCAGTTACTGATTTATTTGTGTGGTTTGAAATCAAGACATAACACTATGTTTAAAAAAAACCCAACATGATTGGAAGGCCTTGTAGCATTTAAATGAATTATTTTAAATATAACATCCTGCTTTTGCATACTTTTTTATGTTCTAGGTGGCTCGCTAGGTAGATATGTGCAGAGAAAATTAGCAGCTTCAAATCTGTGGGAGGATGCTTTTCACAGTGTTAAAGAAAATCTAAAGGCTGGCATCTTGATTTGTGAGCAGTGGGTGTCAGCCTGTGAGTACCTAACTGGGCAACTGTGGCGACGTTATACTCTGCATCCGTGGCAAAATGAGAAGTATTTCCCGGAATTGGTAGCCAAACTTGGCAAACGTCTCGATGAGGTAGAGCTTGAATTATACACATTTATTTCACTAGACACAGGATTAATCAACATTGGTTTGAGTTAAAAGGGGGAATTCAAACACTTTTATAGCCTTTCCAGAGTCAGATAGCGTTCCGTAATCTGTGTTTGCCTGAGCCTTTCTGAAGATTCTGGTAAAAATGAGAGGAATGGGATGTGCTACTTGTCCTTTTTGCTTCTCAGTCTTAAGTTTTATATAAAAATATGTTTGATATATCAAATATTTTTTTTTCCTTTATAGGTGCTAACTGTTAGAACACTGCATGAAAAACTTACTTTTTTTTTGCCAGCTGGAGAACAAAATGCTTTACATCTTGCCCAAGCATTTGAACCCTTTGCTGGCCTAAATCCTGTACACTATAATCCTTACACAGAGGTATAATGCTTATTTATAATTTATTTGCATTCTTTCTGTGACTTTTTATGATATATATGAATAGTCTTAAACTAACATATGAACTCATTATCTCTAGCCGTTATGGAAAGCAGCAGTTTCTCAGTATGAAAGAATTATTGCACCAGCGGAACAAAAAATAGCAAGCAAATTGAAGAAATTTATTTCAGAAATCCAAGACAGTCCTCAGCAGGTATGGGTGTTTTTGTCTGACAACTTTCCTAATGATAAAGTTATTGAATTCTTTAGTAATCAGTTTAGAGAAGAAGGATAAGTACTTAGAACCAAAGACTCTGCATATGAACAGCACTAATGAGTAGTGTCAGAATATGTTTAATTTTTTTTTTCAAGAGAAAAAGGTAACTTCTTTATATTTCATATTCCAGCTTCTTCAAATATTTCAGAAATATAAGGAACTGATAAAGCATCCAAATATAAGTAAAGAATTGCTTTTTGAAAGGGAAACACTGCTAGCAAGACTTCAAGATTACGTCAAAGGTAAAAATGTGTTTAAAAGTATTTAATTGCATTAATTTGGTTTTTTTGCAAATGCTAGAATTCTTTATTTACTTTTAGAATTAGGTCAGCATCCCTACTGTACTTTTACAACTACAATAATATTTTAAACTTGTTCTATTAGATTTCTGGTCTAACATGAATCTTTTTGCTTGTCTTAGACTATCAGACAGACTTTGAAACTCGATGCCATGGTGTTCCTGGTGATGTTTCTGGACCACTGTCAGGCAAAAACCTTTCTGAAGTTGTCAATAACATTGTATGGGTGCAGCAGCTGGAGCTCAAGGTAACAGTTTCTATTCCTGTTTAGACACAGTATTATCACAGAACATGTGGGGAATTCCCCACAGAAAAATTGTGGGCTTCTCGAGAGTCATATAGTCAGGATTCCTTATCAGTGGCACTGCTTGCTGAGCTGAATTTTATTAACTGACCCAGAAGGTGATCTTTTCTGCAATAAATAGAACTGCCTGTTTTCATTACTTTTTTTTTTTGTGGAAAAAAAAGAGCCAAAATTCTGAGAAGAGACATTTCTGTTAAATTTTACCCTTCAGTTTGCATTTTGAAATTGTGTTTAAGATCTACAGATAGCCAGATTCTGACATCCTAATTCTCACACTAACCTTGAAATGAAACGGATTTCTTAGTAGTACTCTTTTGAGTCAATGCCTGCCACGAATTTACTACAGAGAGTGTGGTAAAGGTAAATGATAAGGGGTTCTGTGTTCTCTGGCAACAGAATGAGTTTAAAATATATTTGATTTTATTTTGAATTATGTTATATTTTTTAGTTTGTATTTGTACTTTAGTTGGAAACTTTGGAAAATTTTTTTGGAAAGTATTAACTGGTTAAAAGCAAAATGTTTCTTGTAAATGTAAGTGCCATTTACAATAACTATAAGTTTGAAGGAGAACAGAAATTACTTATCCCAGAATAATTATTAGCCCATTTTTTTTGCATTCACCTGTGATTTGCAGAATTCTCAAGGGCCTATTTCAGTGGAATGTTACAAAGGGTGGAGGGTCTTAAAGCTGTTACTGTGTTATGTGTCCTGCCAAAAGAACGCTGGCAGCTCAGGTTTCACAAATATTTCTTCTGCTTGGTCTTCTAAAAAGCAAGCCAAATTTTTAATTGCTCTCAAATCTCCACTAATTGCGTTGGCTAGCGTTTTGATTAATTTGTCTACGCGTAGATGTGAAATCCCATTTGAAATACCTTTGAATATTAGCATAGGCCTTATAGATACAACAAAGGATGCATAGGAGTTCTGTACCTTTATGAAGAATTAACTAAAGACCAGGTGGGATGCTCTAGGGTATCTTAATAGTGGTAGACAACTTATTCCGACACAATTTGCTGTAATGGGAATTTGGACATCGAGGACACATCTGAGATTGACGTTTTATTTATTTATTTCCTACTTATTTTTCTAATTGTTTTTTAAATCCATGTTGGGTGTTTTGTGATATTGTTTTTTATTGTGGTGATTTTTCTTTTCTGATTGAAAGCTTCTTTTCTTTGTGGTGGTGTTTAAGGTGGATGGTGCTGTGAAGCTAGCAGAGTCTCTTCTGTCTGACTTATCTGGATTTCAAGTTTTTCATCAAAGTGCAGATTCTTTTCTGGAACAGTTAAAAGTGTATGAACAAGAACAATTTGATGATTGGTCTAGGAATATCCAATCAGAATTATCAAATCCCAAGTCAGGACTTAGGTAAATACATTCTTGTTTAAATAATGTTTATGGTGAAATCTGTAGTGTGCTGTATTTCTTTAGAACTCATTTAAGGAAATAAATTCTACAGAACTGAAAATGCGTGGAGAAACAAAATGGAAGAATTTATTATCATTTCATAGAATCATAGAATCTTTTGATTTGAAAAGACCTTAGAGATCATCGAGTCCAACCGTACCTGTCCACTACTAAACCACATCCCTGAGCACTTCATCTACCCATCTTTTAAACACCTCCAGGGATGGGGACTCCACCACCTCCCTGGGCAGCTGTGCCAGTGCCTGAGAATGCTTTACGTGAAGAAATTTTCTGATGTCTAATCTGAACCTCCCCTGGTGCAACTTGAGGCCATTTCCTCTCATCCCATTGCCTGTCACTTGTGAAAAGAGCCCAGCACCCACCTTGCTAAAACCTCCTTTTGGGCACTTGTGGACAGTGATGAGGTCTCCCCTCAGCCTTCTTTTCTCCAGGCTAAACAACCCCAGTTCCCTCAGCTGCTCCTCGTAGGGCTTGTTCTCCCGCCCCTCCCCAGCCTCGTTGCCCTTCTCTGGACACACAGCAACACCTCAATGTCCTTCCTGTAGTGAGGGGCCCAAAACTGACCCCAGCACTCGAGGTGCGGCCTCACCAGCGCTGAGCACAGGGGCACAATCCCCTCCCTGCTCCTGCTGGCCACGCTGAGTCTGACACAGGCCAAGGTGCCATTGGCCCTCTTGGCCACCTGGGCCACTGCTGGCTCCTGTTCAGCCGCTGTCACCCAACACCCCCAGGTCCTTCTGTGCCAGGCAGCTCTCCAGCCACTCCTCCCCAAGCCTGTAACGCTGCACGGGGTTGTTGTGTTCCAAGTGCAGGACTTTGCACTTGGCCTTGTTGAACCTCATGCTGCTGTTGGTCTCAGCCCATTGATTCAGCCTGTGCAGATCCCTCTGTTAGAGCTTCCTTGCTCTCAACACTACCACCTAGGATGATGGTGTTAGAAACGTTACTATGGTAGGAAAAAAAAATTGGACTAAAATCCAAAGAGAGACTAATCAGAATTATAGAACAATTTGAGTTGGAAGTGACCTCAAAGATCATACAGTTCCACCCTCCCTGTAGGGACACCTCCTACCACGCCAGGCTGTTCAAGGCCCCATCTCAACAATTCCAGAGAGAGGACATCCACAACTTCCCTAGGCAACCTGTGCCAGTGTCTCACCACCCTCACTCATCATGAAGAATTTCTTCCTAGCATCTAATCTAAATCTCCCCCCTTCCAATCTGAAGCCATTCCCCTCATCCTGTCAATACAGGCGCTTGTAAAAAGTCCCTCCCCAGTTTTCTTGTAGGTCCCCTTCAGGTACCGGAAGGCTGCTCTAAGGATGATTTATCCAGTGTATTTGAGAAATACTATATAGCTGTGACTTCTACGTTAACTACTGTAAAAACTTTGCAAGAAAAACTTATCGACGTTGTTCATTTTTTATTGTCTTCACTGGCTTTTAATTAAGCGAAAGGTTACTGGAATAATTTGAGTAAATTAAAATGTTAATAAACTTAGAAAAATATAATAGAATGGCATCACGCTTTTTAGAATTGTTTATTATGTTGTTATAAAGTGCACCTAAGAAAGGATCCAAATAAAATTATATTCAATAATATCTTTAATTTGATTTTGGTTTAGCATCCAGGCTAATAGTCCTGTAATGGAGTTGGATCATGTTTTTGGAACGTTAAACATACTTTATTCAGATCGTTTGGTGACTCTTCTAAGAGAAGTACGTCAGCTATCAGCGCTTGGATTTGCTATCCCAGCTAAAATACAGCATGTTGCAAACATTGCACAGAAGTTCTGTAAGCAGGCAGTCATCCTCAAACAGGTATGAGATCAAATGCCATAATAACCTCCTGTTCTGACTTTCCATCTTTAGCATTAGAACTTTTCTAAACTATTATCTTTATGACTCTCTGGTTAAGCATTTTATTTCTTTGTCTGTATGAAAGTGATTAATTTCTTGCACAATTTGTTGCATCCTTAAAAGAAAACAAAAATAAAGAAATGTCTTACAATTTCAGATTGTGTCTTCTTTTGTAACCAACTGAATTATAGTATTAAAGCCATGGGAAGTTACTGTATGAATATATAAAAGACAAGTAATTCATTGGTCTCCTAGTTTTAGTCTCGGTTTCTGATTATTATAACTGAGGGGAAGTGTCATGAAACTGACCAGCTTGTCCACATCATTACTAGTTTTCGGCTGAAAATACACTAAGTATTCCCTTGGAAATGTGCATTTGTTTATTGGAGGGGTTAAGTCTTTATTGACTCAATCCAATGTAGGTTTTTATTTGACGTATTTCAGTTGAAAGACCATGTCAGGTTTTCTTCCTTCACTGTAAGATACAAGAATAAATATGTATATATTGGTAAAAACTCTTATATAGACACACTGGCTCAATTCAGTTTCATGTGAGATGTCATTGGTATCTGAGATACCTGCACAGCTAAGGTGAAGATGACACAAGACCTTCAAAATCTGAATCATTGACAGGTGCCTGGGTGGAAACCTTAGTCATCTAAAAAGGCACTAGATGTCTTTGTCCGGACAATTAAACCAAGTTGTAAGGTATCCCTCTTACTCCAGATGCCAATCTGGAAGTATTTCAATGTTTTTCAGATTTTGTGTCATATTCTGGTGGATGTCGTGGATACTTGAAAGCCTCTGACATGGCACTAGATGCCTACATTTGTATAAAATACTGAAACTGTTCTACTTAAAATAAATCAGAGACTGAACCTGTTTCACTTCAGGTGAAGTCTAATTGCCTCAGACATACATAAGTAGTGGTCATTTTGTTATTAGAATTTACTGTTACAAGAAGATAGAATCTCATTAGCATTGCATGTGTGCTTTATTTCTGTTAACATTTTACTAGTATAGTTAATCCTCTTTTCTTAATGCTATTGATTTGGCAATACTTTCAGAAATATTTGCATTATATTTATTAGCATATAAATATTTTTATCTGTTCTTGCATTTAATCTCTGCATTTTACAGGTGGCGCATTTTTATAATTCTATTGATCAACAAATGATTAAGAGTCAGAAGCCAATGATGTTACAATCTGCTCTAGCATTTGAACGGATAATTAAGGTAAAAGAATTCCCCTCTCTTTGCATTTTTAATTTCCATGGTATCTGTGCATATTCTATACTGCTTTTTCTGTGTTTCTTACTGGACTTTTAAACTGCAACCTTCCCATACAAACTACACCATCTGTTTAATTTATTGGAATTAATGGACTTTTTTTTTTTTATACTGTCATTTAAACAACTGCTTACTGCTTTTTATTTTGGATATTAGTGTAATATGCTCTCTCACAAATTATTTTTAGTATTTGAATTTACACATGAACAACAATGTGGTTAATTCCTTAATAGCTGGGAATGTAACTCCTGTTTTAACAGTTCTAAATAATACTATTTTGATCTGTTTCAGTAAAAATGGTGTATACTTTATTCTGGAGATAAAGTAGTATTAAGGATTGGTTTCTCTGTTTTGACTGTTATTAAATCTCTCTGCATATTGTAATTCTCTTGACTATTTCTAATTCTTGTTTTGGACAAGTTGAAAGGGGATAGTTTCTGGTTTAGCTTAAGAACAAAGAATCTATGGATCTACCTGATTATTGACTTAGGCAGTTAGTTACAGTGGATTGGTGTTCAGACATAATATAGTCACTCTGAGTTGTTTTCCACTATATTTAAATACATTTCAGATTCTTTTAAGGAATTTGGAGCAATTTGGAGAAATTTATTTATTTATTTTCATTTTTCTGCTTAGAAGGGACAATAGGAACTTAAAAATTACACTGCAGTCTACAGGTTTTTAACACTATGTCTCTGTGTCTGGAGAAAAACATACATGATGAATTTCAGTTTACTGGTTTTGATCAGCACTCCGCATTCTTCCAATGCTCTTACAATGTGAGAACACCTGGAGAATTACAACATGCCCATAAACTCTGTATTGGGCAAGAGAATAGCACCTCCAGAGCAAGCATTACGTGAACGATTGAAAAGTTCCTCCCAAGAACTGTTTTGCAAGACAGAGTTTAAGAGTGGGGCTGAAAATAGAAGAGATGTTTTGAGTTGGGATTAGTTCACACAAAATGGTGTGTACACTCAGAAGTGTCCTAGAAGAAGTTCCCAGACTGTCTCTTTAATTTTCCTTGGGCTGGTTGCATATTATGCCACAGATTCCTTAAGTGTGGAGACGTTAAGACAGTGGTAGTGCAGAAGTGTTCAAAGCCACAAAATATTCTACTATTTGACATGATTTGTGCCCTATATCTTTTAGTAATAGGTCCAACTGTGCAACTTCAGATGCTTTTGTCTTCTGATTTTCTGCTGTAAAGTTAGCAAAATGCATAAACCTCCCAGAATCTTGATAAAAAGCCCAGAGAAATGGGACTCCCCAAAGCTGCTTCTGAATCAGTGGAATTTACAGTGTAATTAAGAAAAATCTATTTCATGATAAATAGGAGAAGTTGGATAGCAATTCCTAGTGCCACATTCTGGTTTTTGGTCTGTGAAGAACAAAGAAGAAGGAAGGTGTCCTCCGAGATGAAGATGTCTGCTGAGATAAAGATACCTGCTGATATGTGTGGGATAGGAGTCTCAGCCTCAGTGGATTTATTCTGAGCTCTGTTAAGAGTCTGGCATTAATCCTTCCCCAGTATGTTGATGTAGCTATTATGATATGTCCATGTGTCTGTGATTGTCCCAATTACTATGTCTCTAGTGCAGTAGTGAGAGGAGGTCCTTTATTTTTCACTAGGAGTAAAACTGTCCTATATTATTAACTAGTAGCTACTACCTGGTAGACTGTATTTGTCATTTAATCTCACAAAGTTTGTATGTTTTTCAAGCATTCAAAATCTGGTTCTGGAGGAAAAGCTCAAATAACGTGGGATAATCCTAGAGAACTGGAAGCTTATATCCAAAAGCTCCAAGCTGCTGCTGAACGGCTTTCCACTGAAAATAGAAAACTAAGAAAGTGGCACACAATCTTCATTGAAAAGGTATATCTTCCAGGTGAAATTGAAATCATGTCTCTTATAGCTTATTTTACCCTTTTTTTTTCATTTATGTGTTGATGAATGTATTTATTATCCTTTAAACTTCTTTTAACAGGTTATATCACTCATGAATATTGATCTACTTCGGCAGCAGCGGCGTTGGAAAGATGGACTTCAGGAGCTCCGAACTGTTTTTACCAGCCTTGAATCACAGGCAGGATTTCATTATCATATTGCAAACTGTGAACATTTGACTTTTCAGCAGTAATCAAGATTTAAGACTCAAAAGTAGTATGACTGAATTAGTTTTAATTAAGGAGTTACTAGCTAGCTCGGCATAACTATGTACTCGTTGATGACAGATATGAGATGAAATCTCAAATAAGGAGGATGAGGATAATCTTTTATGTGTCATGGTTTAACCTTAGCTGGCGGCTAAACATCACACAGCTGCTCACTCACTCCCTCCAGTGAGATGGAGGACAGAATCAGAAGCGTAAAAGTGAGGAGAACTCATGGGTTGAGATAAAGACAGTTTAATACGTCAGCAAAAGAGAGAATAATGATGCATGTCATTATCACCTCCCTCTTCCATGGGTGGTCATTGGCAGTCAAATTCATATGAGCCAGCAGTGTGCCCAGGTGGCCAAGAAGGCCAATAGTATTCTGATTTGTATCAGAAATAGTGTAGCCAGGAGGACTAGAGAAGTGATTGTGCCGCTGTACTTGGTGATGGTGAGGCTTGCGCCTCCAATACTGTTCCGTTTTGGGCCCCTAAGTACAAGAAGGACGTTGAGGTGCTGGAGCGTGTCCAGAGAAGAGTCACAAAGCTGATGAAGGGTCTGGAGTACAAGTGTTATGAGCAGCAGCTGAGGGAACTGGAGTTGTTTAGCCTGGAGAAGAGGAGACTGACGGCAGACCTCATCACTGTCTACAGCTGCCTGAAAGGAGGTTGTAGCAAGGTGGATGTTGGTCTCCCAGCTAGCAGTAGGACAAGAGGAAATAGCCTCAAATTGTGCCAGGGAAGGTTCAGATGGGGTGTTAGGAAAAATCTCTTTCCTGCAAGAGTGGTGAATCATTGGAACAGGGTGCCCAGGGAAGTGACTGAGTCACCATTCCTGGAAATATTCAACAAATGTGTAGATGTGGCACTTTGGGACATGGTTTAGTAGGGCTGAGAGTTGGACTTGATTATCTTAGAGGTCTTTTCCAACCTTAGCGATTCAATGATAATAATTATATAGAAAACAAGTACTGTACAATACAGTTGCTCACCCCCCACAGAGACTGATACCCAAACTGTTCCTGATCAGCGATCCCTGAGCAGTGAACCCTGTCCCCCAGCCAACTTCCCATTTATATACTGAGCATGACTTTACATGGTACGGAACATCTCTTTGGTCAGCTCGAGTCAGCTGCCTGGCTGTGCTTCCTGTGACCTTCTTGTACAGCTGCTTACTAGCAGAGCACGGGAAACTGAAGGAGTCCTTGATTTCTTAGCAACTACTAAAAATGTTTTTGTTTTGTTGTCACAGTTTAGCCCCAGCCCAACTTGAGTGGTCTCAGTTCCCTTCTCCCCTACCCTCAAGGCAAGGGAAATGAGAGAAAGTCTTGTGGCTTGGAAATGGAAGCTAAAACAACTTTAATGAAACAGTAATAATAGTAATGACAATATTATTAATAAGAAAATAATAAATATATACAAATATAAAAAGTTGTCCCCTGTTGATGGCTGTGTCACCACAGATGCAAAGCAGGCACAGGGAAAATGTCCTGGACTGGACTTAGTGGCAGGAGGGAGCTGGACTCAGGAACTGGATTAAGGAATGCACAGATCCAGGATCAGGGCAAAAAGACAGACAGGGTCGTCACTGGACGTTGGCCATCAAAGAAGAGAGACTGACTATCAGAATCCTTCAGTTTTATACTGAGTATGATGTATATGGGATGGAATTCTCTGTTGGTCAGTTGGGGTCATCTGTCCTGTCTGCCCTTCCGTGCAGGTGCGACCCTTTTTCACCCCTATCACTGATGGCACTCCACCAGCTCAAGGATGGCCTTGGTTTCTACAGGAATAAGTGCAAACGATGACCTTTCTGCTTACCGATGCCCTATGTTATCACTTCTAGACAGAAAAACTGTCTGAAAACCATGCAATTAACTTTCAGAAAATGAAGTTACTAGACGAGGCTTAGCTGAATTTAGAAAACTGGTTCTACTTTAGCTCAGACCAGAACATTTGTCAACATTCTTCCATACTAACTCTAAAACCTAGCAGCTGCTGGGAAGAAAATTAACTCTGTCTCAGCTGAGCATAAGCATTACCTGGCAACAACTAAAACAATACGTGCTATCAACATTATTCTTACACTAAATCCAAAACACAGCAGCCACAGGCAAAAAGAGTAACTCTACCCAAACCCAAACCAGGATGTTATGTTATACAAGTAATGGGAGAAGAACAACACTCGGTCAGATCGCAGGGGTTAGATGAAGACATGGGGAAATTTCAGGTCATCTAGATTGTGTCTGAGTCATCAACGCAAGGTTAAATGAAGGAGTTGGTACAGACATGAGTGATCCTCAGGCAGAGTAGAACAAAGATATAAAATATAGAATGAAAATGCATTTCTGCCTGACATAGCGAGAAAGCCACGTTTTATTTGTTCACTTACCAACTGTCAACCTTTAGAATAAAATAGAATCATATTGGTTGGAAAAGACCCTTAAGATCATCTAGTAAGATGATTAAGATTTTGATTAAAAATATCATCTTATCAAAGTAATGAGATGATATTACTATTACCTAAGCTATTTTGAGGTATCATTCAAGTCATTTTAAATTTTCTATAGCCTTCAGCAATAACACGGCTGTATTCTGATAGTCATGGTGTTCTTAGCCTTTCTAATGCAAACCCAGATTATTTTAGTTGGTATTTGCCAATCAAATAAATGCAGTATTTTTACTCTATTTTTCTTATATTTTTTCCATCTTTTCAATTAATATGAATAAGTGCATTGATTCAGCTTTTGGTTTGTACTGTATTAGGTAACCTTTTTTTATCCTTGACTAGAAGTGATAAAACTTCCTGGAGAGCCTGTTCTAGTGGTGTAATACTCTTTGGATTTTACTAAGATCCTGGTTTTCAGGCATTTTACTGTGCTCAGTTCAGCTTATAATTATGGTTTGAGGAATAAAATAAAATTAAAATAAAAATTAACATTGTTAAATTTTAGGGTTTCAAATCATGTGATATGAAAGCTTGGAGACAGCACTGGAATCATCAACTTTACAAAGCTCTGGAGCATCAGTATCAAATGGGCTTAGAAGCACTCAATGAGAATTTACCAGAAATAAATATTGATCTAACATTCCAGTAAGATATTTTCTTCTTTCCTATTAAGAAAGTTATTTTGGCTCAGATTATATTCAAATATTAGCTTTTGTATGATTTATTTCACTTTTTAGGCAAGGCCGGTTGCAATTCAGACCTCCTTTTGAAGAAGTGCGAGCCAGATATTATAGAGAAATGAAGAGATTCATCTCCATTCCAAATCAGTTTAGGGGAGTAAGTGAAGCAGAAGAAGTGTCTATATTCACTGTTATGACTGAAAGAAATGCAAAAGGATATCTGACTGCTTTCAGTAAAGCAGAGGATTTGTTCAGAAGGCTGGCAGACGTTTGTAATCAATTCAAGGTATTTTCAATATTTGACTGACTTAAGTTTAGATTTGTATCATTTTAAGCTTCAGACATTCTAGAAATAACTGAGCAATGACATTTGTGCATTATTGCCCTCTTCTGCCAGACAATATTAGCAAAAGCTTAGTAAGTCCATCCATGTTAAGCCAACCACTTAAACACGTACCTAGCATGGAGCATAGGTACAGTTCCTATTGAAACCAAAGTATTATAGCTTTTTACTCATGTCCAGGTTCTGTTTTGGTTACCCTTAAACGTGTGAATATGTCAATTCATTTTATACCTCCTGATTCTTGCACTAAGAAAACCTGTAGGTAATTGAAGGAGCACAAAGGTTGAAGAGCTTGAAAATATTATTAAAGTATTCTAAGATTCTTGAGAAACAGATTTGTTTTAACCTGGGAAATATTTCTTTTCCATAAAATCAAAAATAATGTTGAAAAGGAATGGATCGTAATTGGCCAAGTGGATATGGAGATTCTGGTGAAGAAACATCTGTCCAGCAAACAGGATTGGGAAAAAAATTTCAAAGCATTAAAAGTAAGAGGGAAAGAAGCAGAACGTCTTCCAAGGTATAGTGTAACTCTAGTGTTTTGTTTGAATACTGTATTCTATTAGATATTTTAAAGGTGATAGTAAAATAAAAATGTTCTTTTTACGTGGAGGTATAGATAGAATTTCAAGTGGTTTGCAAATGTTGATGTACTTTTTAAATGTTTAGATTTTTTTTTAAGTTTTATTTTTCAACACTTACTCCCTTTTATCTGCACAGCTTTCTCTGAAAACTTTTAATATCTTCCTTTGATATAATGGGAAACCCCCTTGACATTCAGAGCTGATTCTGAAACAGTACAAAACACAATTCTTTCAGCTAAAAGTCCTGTACATGTGGAGTATATATGGCAGTTAGGAACAGACTTGGTGAATGTTTGTACATGAAATAATTCCTGTGTTGAAACAGCTGATGACCTATCACAACTCAAGAGTTTTAAGATATCCTAGTGTAGGCTTTTATTCTTACATATATTCACATGGGATTTAGTGCATTTCAAATGAAACTGGTGCGAATCGTGTTCAGCACAAGGAAAAAGAAGTGACATTTCATGCAGGACAATAAATAGACTGGTAGAACTTGTTGACTAAGTGATACTCTGAGCAGTAAAGACTTTCATGAGTTCAAGGACAGACTAGGGTGAATAGAAGAGAAATTGGCTTACCTGGCTTACAGTCAGAAACCATAGGTGGCTGTGAAGTACTGTGAGTTGGAAATAAGGGAAATAAGGAAGGGATCAAATAAGGAAGCCCTTTTTCTCATGTTCTTAAGGCATCTACTTATGGTCATTGTGAGGTATTAAATGTCCTTGAAATGACTCACTGTGGCTTTTCTGATGTTCTTGGAACTACTGAAGCCGAGGCTAGCAAATTCTTATGGAAATTAGAGGTGTAAAGACATGAATGTATGAACAATTAAAATATTATTGGTTTTGAGTGTAAAAATAGTCCTTTTGGATTAAGTGACATTGGTCACAAGCTATTTTCCAACTATTTGGAGAAGCAGAGCATTAGACCTTAGTTTCTGTGAAACTAAACATATATGCATACCAGTTATAAATATTTCAATACTATGAGCAATTTTCCCAATAATCTATGACTTTTATTTGTAGAATTATGAGGGAAATCTTATTAGGCTACAAAATCAGGGTAAACTCTAGTTGTGCACAGATCATAGAGATATTGACAACTAAGTTGCTGAATATTTGCTATTTTTTAATCTTTTGTCTTGAAGCACCATCAGGATAGCTTGTTTAACTGTGAATTGCAACCCTGTGAAGACTGTAATTGATGATTTCATCCAGAAGTTGTATGATGTTCTCGTCATTTCTTTAAGAAAATCTATTCAAGGTAAATTACCTTTCATGAGTAATATTTTTTTTGTTTCTGTACTTGTGGACATTTGTGTTAGTGTAAATATTCTTTGTAAGAAATATTTTGCTCTTGGGCACATTTTGCTGCAGAAAGTGCAGAGAAGGTAATCTGTTACTAATTTTTCACCGAAGACCGTTGATGTCCATCTTTCCCATTCACTGGTTTGGCTATATGTGTTCCAGAAATTAAAGAATATGTTAAAAGAACATTATTTTGCACGTTTCTTTTGTCTGAAGGAAAATTTCTTTTTTATTTCAGGGACTAAAATTTCTTTGATGTTTGAGGGAAGAAAATTTCTTAGGTGTTTGAGGGTAATTGAAGGAGGCATCAAGAAATGTTGTAATTGAAAAATATTATTAGATTTTTCTTTCAAAAATTGAAACACTTCATGAAGAGTCTTAAATAATCTAGTTTTATTCCACAGAGTTAATTGTCACTTAGATTGTCCAAATACAGAGTGTTAAAGAGTGCAAAATATTTCCTTGGTTTTGGGTGGTCTGTCTATATCTCTAGCAGGTAGACAAAATAGAATAAAGTGTAGATGATGAAAAATACCACTGCTTTGTTCTTTAAATGTAACAATCAGCACAGGAAACACAGAAAAGGGGTCATGCAGAAAGTGAATTATTTCTGTAGCCTAGAAGATGAACTCCCTGGAATTGTACAGCTCCTTTCTCAGAACCAAAAAGATCTACCTTGGTAGGAAAATACATCATTATAGCTGAATCAGGCTTTTGTTTGTGAATATTTTCAGTATTTAAAGCAAGGTGGCTTTAGTTTATTTAAAAAAAAAATAATCAAAAAGCCCCTACAAAGACCCCCAAAGCAATTTTAACATCTGTTTTTCTCCCTTTCCCCCAAAAAGACCTATACAGATTTTGAAAGTGTGTAAATAAGTACCTTATGTATTTATGTTTAATTCTCAGAAGGAACACTGATATTTACACTCTAAATAATACACTGAATGCAGTCGATTACCTTTTAAAGCTATGTGTATATACAAACATGCAGTTTTTATTGAAGATGGGGATCTGAGATATTTTAAGCAAATGCTTTGCATACATTATCTTATCTTAATGGCTTTAAACTGCAAGTGGGAAGATTTAGGTTAGACATTAGGAAGAAATTCTTCACTGTGAGGATGGTAAGACCCTGGCAGAGGTTGCCCAGGGAAGCTGTGGATGTCCTGTCCCTGGAGGTGTTGAAGGCCAGGTTGGGTGGGTCCTTGATCAGCCTGGTCTGGTGGGAAGTGTCCCTGCCCATGGCAGGGGGGTTGGAACTGGATGATCTTTAAGGTCCCTTCCAACCCAAACCCATTCCATGATTCTCTTCTATGATTCTAATGACAATGTTGTATTGCAGTACATTTGTCTGGTTTGGATATTTATTACTGCAAATATTAATTTTGTTTCCCATATTTTCCATGTTAACTTTGTTTTCCACCTTTACATAGCTCACCTGTGTGATGTGTCTTCATTTCTCACTGATGCCATGGAATCGTTAGTGATTAGGCCCCAGACTGTAGAGGAAATAGCAGAAGACAATGTGAAATATTTAAACCTACGTGAACAAAAAGAAGGGGTAAGATGCGCTTTTTTTTTATCATATCCGGAACAACAACTGTCAAAAGATGTAGTTGCTTTCAAATATGGAAACTTATATTTAGTAGAACTAGTTTAGAACATGCAGTGGTCATATAGGGTCAAGGCATTGGTCCATGTAGCACAGTGTTCTGTCCCCAGCAGTAGAATAAAGTGAGTGCCTAGGGGAAAATACAAAATTGGGGTAGCATATTTGATGCTTTCCCACACTTCTAGCCTCCAACCAAAAATGTTTTGAGTTTTATGTGGTTTCTGAACATATAGTAACACTCAGTGGAGTTCTTTTCCACAACCTTGCCTCATCTTCTCTTGAAAGCAAATCACATTTGCCATCCAGAATGTGCTCTTTTAAAGTACAGATTGATTCGCCATTACAGGAAAGACCCCTCCTTTTATTTTTTTCACCTACCATCTGTTAACTTCATACCATTTAAGTATTATATTGCAAAAGATATGGACCAGTCAGTTCCTATTCTTCCTTTTTATGACACATGATTGTATTCTTGTTTGTTGTGTCCTGTATCAGCTATTTATTTTTTTAGAGAAAGAAGGCTTTTAGTTTACCTAATCTTTTCTTGTATGTAAGTCCACTCATAAATTTGATCGTCCTTGTTGCTCTTCGGTAAGTCTTTTCTAGTTTTGCAATGATCTTTTTCTGTGGGGCCAACAGAATTTTGTACAATTGCTAAGATATGAACAAACCATGGCTTTATATGATGAAATAGCAATATTATCTCTTTTATTCTCATTTTGATCCTTTTGACTCCTAACATTTGATTTACTTCCTAATGCTCAGATTAAGCTGGCATTTATGCAAAACTGACCGTTGTAACCCCAAGATACCAATCCTGCATTGCTCAGAACTCAATTTGTACATGTGGAATTTATTTTTTCATATATGTGTCACTTCATGGTTATCTACTTAAATTTTGTCACCAGTATTTTTGTTACTATTTCTAAGTTCATTCTGCAGTTCTTCACAGGTGAACTATTTTAATGCCTGGAATAACATAGTATCATGAGTAAATTTTATCATCTCACACGTTAGTCTCCTTCTCCAGCTCTATTATGAACACCTTGAGAAGTTCAGGTTCTTACAGAACTCCATGGGTGACCTTTTTCTGTTGCAGGAACTATTTTCTATCTTTTACCCAATTAATTATCTCTACAAAGACCTTTGTTCTTACGTCAAGGTTACCAGGTTTCCTTAAATGCCTTCGGCGAGGATTTATGTTTAAAGCTTCGTGGAAACCCAGTTGGAATATATAATTTTGATTGCTTTCATCCATACCCTTACTGATGCCTTTAGAGACCTGGGGTTCTTGGAAATTTTGGAATTCTGCAGAAACCGTACTAACTCATCCCGACCAGACAGTATTTATCCACAAAAGATTTCAGTTCTAAATGAATGCATCTTGTTCAGTTACACACAAGTGCGGTTTTAGAGATACTGAGATACATTTCCAACATCTACCCAAGACTGGCAGACATAACAGAGTGGTTTTAGTTGCAGCAGGAGACCAGGCAAGTGTCCTAGGGCATCTCAAATGGCTCAGTGCAGCTAATTGTAAGTAGGTATCTACTGTCGTGGGGATGTTCTGGTGTATCTGAGAGCTCCGTACAAGGCTGGAAGATGTGACACAGGACATATGAAAGACCTATAACTTCCGGGGCAGAGGATGAAAGGCAGATGGGATACAGTAGGGGATCTCAAATAAAAGTGGAAACCTCTGTCTTTAAATTATTGAGACCTTGGTTGGAACAATTTTCTTTGGTGATAATGGAGTTTT
This sequence comes from Neomorphus geoffroyi, assembly GCA_033558235.1. Taxonomy (NCBI): domain Eukaryota; kingdom Metazoa; phylum Chordata; class Aves; order Cuculiformes; family Neomorphidae; genus Neomorphus; species Neomorphus geoffroyi. The sequence goes on from JAUMJM010000017.1 coordinate 16,408,557, forward strand.
AGATGTTTTCAGACGCAAAGGGACTTGGGAGTGCTGGTGGACAGGAAACTCAACATGAGCCAGCAGTGTGCCCAAGTGGCCAAGAAGGCCAATGGCATCCTGGCCTGCATCAGGAACAGTGTGGTCAGCAGGACTAGGGAGGTCATCATCCCCCCCTACTCGGCACTGGTCAGGCCACACTGTGAGTGCTGTGTCCAGTTCTGGGCCCTCAGTTTAAGAAAGATGTTGAGATGCTGGAGTGCGTCCAGAGGAGAGCAACGAGGATGGGGAAGGGGCTGGAGCACAAGCCCTGTGAGGAGCGACTGAGGGAGCTGGGGTTGTTTAGCCTGGAGAAGAGGAGGCTCAGGGGAGACCTTATTGCTCTCTACAACTGCCTAAAAGGAGGCTGTAGTCAGGCAGGGGTTGGTCTCTTCTCTCAGGTGACCGGCGACAGAACAAGAGGACACGGTCTCAAGCTTCGCCAGGGGAGGTTTAGGCTTGACATTAGGAAGAAGTTCTTCACTGAGAGGGTGATTGGCCATTGGAATGCGCTGCCTGGGGAGGTGGTGGAGTCACCGTCCCTGGAGGTGTTTAAGAGGAAGTTGGATGAGGCATTCAGTGCCATGGTTTAGAAGATGAGTAGGTGTTGGTGTTGGGTCATAGGCTGGACTTGGTCTCAAAGGTCTTTTTCAGCCTTGTGATACTCTGATACTGTGATACTTAACCAGCCCGTGTACATTTTAGCATAATTTTTATCTTCGAAACAGTTTAACGGTTTCGCTGCTAACTCAGAAAGGACTGTGTTAGATTTGGTATAACTATTTACATTTTGTGGCAACTCTGGGAGAGTTGTTGGATGTTGAAGAGAATTAATTCCTGTAATTTACAAAACAATATGGCTCCTTAGCATTAGCGCCTGTTGTCACATCATAATTTTTAAAGGAAAACATATATAACAGGACATTTCATCAAATATGTAAAACTGTATGTATTTCAGTTTCTTCTGACTTACATAGTTTAAAAAAGTTGGTTTGTTTTTTTTTTTTTAGTTCAGTTGGCTCTTAATAAGTTGAGAAAACCCTGGGTTGTTTCCCATAACTAAAAGTTGTACTCTTTTATATGAATATAATTTCTGTTTATTTGAAGTATCTCTATTCCTCATTTTAATTATTCCATATTTTGGTATTCCCAGCCTCTTGTGCACCCCCAGTCTATTTAGTGGGGGTAGAATGAGAAGCAAAGAAAGCCTTAATGCTCTCCAAATGTTCTTCAGCAATGTGTGAAACTTAGTGTGTTGTCAATACAGAACTAAAACACACAGAACTAAAACATAGCACCATATGGGCTGCTGTGAAGAAAATTAACTCCATCCCAGCCAGACCTAGGGGACACACACACATTTGCTGAATTCTGTTGCTCTGCTGCTGTTTTCGAATCTGATTGAGTTGATCTCCGCAATATATAAAGAGGCACTTAACCTGTATGCGGTTTATAAGCATATAATCTGTGCATAGAGAGTTGATAATTCTCATGTATTTGCTTATAGTTTGGCTAAACAGGATTTGCTGAATTTTTATGTACTTACATATTTTTAATCCATTTCAATTTAGATTTTTCTCCTATTTCAAGAAGCTGAAGACAAAAATAAACTTTTGCGAACTGTGGCTGGTGCAGGTTTGGACACTATCAGTAACTTAAGAGCTACGTGGGATAAATTTGAATTAATGATGGAAAGCCACCAGCTTATGATTGCAGAACAGGTAACAAGGAAAGATTAATGGTTTACCTAAAAATGTTGAAATTACTTCGAATAAGTCTGGAGAAATTTTTTTGCTTAGATTAAATCCATATATGTTCTCAATTCAGTGTTAACACCAACACTACTGAGTTCAGGGAGACCCTTGAAAGGAAGAATGCTTAAATTGTTTAAACAATAACTAGGTGCAATTTCTGTTGAACTGATGCTGGAATGAATATTATATTTTGTACTTCTGTCTCAAACAACTGTATGGTGACAGAGATGGCTTAATGCATGCAATGGTTAACTGAGGAAAACAGCATAAGTTAAAAGATTGCATTTCTATTACTTTATCGTATTTTTCTTACTGATGCTTGTTATTTTCTTTTCATACAACTTTACTAACCTAGGCACAGTCCTGTAATTCTGGGCAAATTGCTGAACTCATTTGAAGTTCTACTCAAGATATCAATATGCCATAGAAATATAGCAATTTTTCTGTGGGCTCTAGGGTACCATAGGCTGAGTACATAGGTCTCAAATTCTGGCATAAAAAAATTAGTGCTCCCTTTCTCAAAAAAAGAGAAAACCTCAGAAAAATAAAGATGAACTAATTCTTAGGTTATTGTACAAGAAGTTTTTTGAATTTGAGTTTGATCAAGTTGTAGTTATTAAGAGTTTTGGTGAAATTTTGAAGTTGATACTTTGATTTTGATCATAGCTGTAGTGATAATCCATTAAAGGAATTTAATTTAAACTCTTTTCTTTACAGATTGAAATGATGAAAGGAAATGTGATTTCACATATTAATATGTATCTTCAAGACCTGGACAAGTTTAAAGTCCGTTGGGATCAACTAAAGCCAGGTGATGATGTCATTGAAACAGGTGATCAGGATGTGCTTGAGAAAAGTGCTCAGATCATAAAGGAAAAAAAAAAAGAGTTTGATGAACTTGAAACAGTGAAAGCAAAGCTCATGTATGTATGCTTATTTCCCTGTATACCTTATTGATTAATTAATGAATGGATCTTTTGCAGAAATGTGAACTAATTTTTATCACAACAAATAATGCAAGGAATTTAATTTTGTTTGTATTATATGTTTTTCATTAGATTTCAGGGTCCTTTTTGTTGATTTTACATAACATAGAGTCATAGAATCACAGAATGCTTTGGGTCGGAAGGGACCTTAAAAGCCAATCCAGTTCCAGCCCCCCTGCCACGGGCAGGGACACCTCCCACCAGACCACGCTGATCAAGGCCCCCTCCAACCTGACCTTGAACGCCTCCAGGGAGGGGGCACTCACAGCTTCCCTGGGCAACCTGTGCCAGAGTCTCACCACCCTCAGCGTGAAGAATTTCTTCCTAATGTCTAATCTAAGTCTTCCCTCTTCCAATTTAAAGCCATTCTCCCTCATCCAGTCACTCCATGCCCTTGTAAAACTCCCTCCCCAGCTTTCCTGCAGCCCCTTCAGGTACCGGAGGCTGCTCTAAGGTCTCCCCGGAGCCTTCTTTTCTCCAGGCTGAACAACCCCAACTCTCTCAGCCTGCCATCTTAGCAGAGGTGCTTCAGCTCTCAGATCATCATGAATATCTCAAGCTAAGTTTTTGGAATGAAAAATTTGAGATTTTCACTTAAAGGAGTCTGTACAGTCAAGGCTGACTTCTGAGATTTTCACTAAGAGAAGGTTTGGGATATTGGTCCAAGAAGGGGGAGGTATTACTTCAGTCTCCTTGTATCTTAAGTGGGTGAGAGCTCACCTCTTACATTTCTTGAGTAAGTGTGCTGTCTGATAGACTGTTGCTCTGGGTGCGTGCTCTCAGTGAGCTTGTTATTGCAAATCTTGCTTGGACAAAGTTTTCTGCTTAAATTCTTAGCTTTGCACTTAAATATGACAGTAAATAAAGTTAGCATATTCTTTCTATCTAGCAGGAAGAAACAATCAATTAAAAATTATTGTCTTTAAAGCTTTTTTGGGGGGGGCACAAAGTAATTCACTTATTTATGAGAAAAATTTATGGAGAATAATTATGAATATGGGAGAAAATTACTGTGTAGGAGAGTTATCCCTTCCAATCCTTTATTATTTCTATTTAAGAAGGAGACTAAAGAATTGCAATTGGCATCAATGTTCTTTAATGAAGCCAATGGCTTTTCTTAAAAAACTGTAGTTGTTTCGATATGATATCTCTTAAAGCATAAATATGTAATAGAAAAAAATAATGTAGAATACAATAATTTTTTTATTTAGTGAAGAGTGCCGTCATTTTAAATTGGAAGAGCCTGACTTCTCATTGTCAGAAGTTGTATGTCAAGATATTAAGAGTTGTGCAGAAGTCTGGGCCTTATATGAAGAGTTTTATCAAGGTTTTCAGGAAAAAGCCAAAGAAGACTGGATTACTTTTAGGTATGATTTTATTACTTTATTTTTCATGGGCATATATACGTGGTTGTAGTACTGTGTTGTTACGACCTCTTATATTTGGTTTTCATACAGGAGTAAAACATACCTATTTGAAGAATTTTTGTTTAACTGGCATGACAAAATAAGGAAGATGGAGGAACATACTGTAATGACAGTCAAGTTGCAAAAAGAAGTGGACAAATATAAAGTAAGATGGTATTACAAAACTGGATATTAAAAAAAAAATTTTAGTGTTACTGATAATACACTTCATTCCATAGCTCATTATTCAGTTATTCTTATAATAAAATGAATTACAATTTAACAAAATATCTTCTGATACATTTCAGTTATTTTTGAGAGCCTTTTAGTTCCTGACAGCGAATAGGAGGGTCATTTCAGTTTACACAGACACACATTTAGCAAGGAATTTTTCTCAGAGTTATGCTTTTAAACATTAAATCCAGAAATTGAAAAAAAAAAGTAGTTCCATTTAAGGATGTAAATTTTTGTTTTGTTTGAATAGCACATCAGTCTGTGATCAGATACAATTTTCATAAAGACAAGGTGAATTTACATATACTTTTTTTCTGTAGATGGTAATTCCACTCCTGAAATATGTAAGAGGAGAACATCTTTCTCCAGACCATTGGCTGGATCTCTTTCGTCTTCTGGGTCTTCCCCGAGGCACTACACTTGAGGCTTTGTTGTTTGGAGATCTGCTAAAAGTGACAGATGTCATTATAGAAAAAGCAGTGGAACTTAAGGTATGAGTAATTACAGATAAAGGTATTTTATTTTATTTCATGGTTTATTTTGGGCAGAATATCCTGCTCTGTATGCATATTTATGTTTTTATTACTATTGAAGTAGAATTTATATTATATTTTTGAATGGTAAGTTTATTGCCAGCTCTGGAGTTTCAAAGGAAATCTATTTATGCTTTTAAATAGGATTTGAATTGTCGGGCCCAAGGTGAAGTCACAATTCGAGAAGCATTACGTGAGCTTGAACTCTGGGGAGTTGGAGCTGTCTTTACATTAACAGATTATGAAGATAGCCAAGGCAAGACTATCAGGCTTATTAAGGACTGGAAGGACATAGTCAACCAAGTTGGAGATCATCGCTGTCTTCTACAGTCCCTCAAGGACTCTCCATATTACAAAGGTTTTGAAGATAAAGTGTCCATCTGGGAAAAAAAGCTGGCTGAGTTAGATGAGTATCTGCAGAATTTAAACCAAATTCAAAGAAAATGGGTCTATTTGGAACCTATATTTGGTCGTGGATCTCTGCCCAAGGAACAGGCTCGTTTTAACAGAGTTAATGAAGACTTCAGGTTAGTGTTATGGAATGCAACTTATTTTTTTAGTATCTTTCATGTGTAGGCTAGAACAGTCTACATACTGATAATATGTGGAGCAAATGATATATATATGGAGATGAAGGTGAGCTACAGGAATTCAGTAGATATAGATGATTGGCAGTGACATAGATCTCAATAAAGCTGATAACATAGGTGTCATTTAATGAGGTACATGTGGAGAATGGCATCACACAAAATGTCAAAGATTATGAACAAGTCAAACAAACACAAGATGAGTCTTGTCAACAGAAGCAGAATTGATGTAAGTGGTTTTTCAAGAACAATTTTTTGTTCAAGACAAGTACTTTGTTCACTAAGAAGTTACACAGATGGACTTTTGGCAGAAACAGGTCATGTATTTATTTCAAATATGTCAAAGAGATGAAAAGGGAGGAGATTTTAGAAATGTAGAAAGATATACCACTATCTATTTTGATTAGAGTTAATATGACTTAGAAAGACATAAAAGACAAGAAATGAATTTTGGGTAAAGAAATTTTGGCAAGAAATAGTTGTTTGTAAATAGCATTGGAGAGACATTCGTGTAAATTCTGAAATGTTTAATCCTTAATCCTGAAAACTGAAACTTAGGGATCAGATATTTGTATAGCTTACCTGTGCTTTAATTTTTATTTACATAACTACTTGGTACCATATTTAGATAAATTGTAATTTTTAAATGTAATGGTTATTCCTTTTTTTCTATCAAGATCCATCATGTCAGATATCAAGAGTGACAATAGGATTACGTCACTGAATGCGCGGGCGGGAATAAGAAATACCTTAATTACCCTACTTGACCAGCTTCAGAGGTGTCAGAGATCTTTGAATGAGTTTTTGGAGGTACGACTGACATCAATGTATTTGTCTATAAAAAAAAGTCAATAAGTTTGAATTTAAATCAACCAAATTGATGCATTTTGTATTTTACATAGGAAAAGCGCTCAGCATTTCCAAGATTCTATTTCATTGGAGATGATGACTTACTAGAAATTTTAGGACAGTCCACAAATCCTCTGGTTATTCAGTCTCATCTTAAGAAACTTTTTGCTGGTAATGCATTAATCTTCATTTTTAAAATATACTTACTTAGAAATAAGGTTCTTCAAAGCTAAATAATCTGTTGCAGACATTTTTTTCTCTCTCTGCTACTAGATTCTTTTGTAATAATGTTTGACTTTAAGAATATTAATGTTTGACTTTAACAATATTTAACTTTATTGCTGTTTCCTGATTGATAGGCATTAATAGTGTGAGCTTTGATGAAGAGTTTAAATACATCATTGCCATGAAGTCTGTAGAAGGAGAAACTGTGCCACTTAGAAATAAAGTTCTTCTATCAAATGATGTGGAGGTAAGAATATCACATCCAAGTAAAATTCAAGCATCTTTGAGAAATTATTTTGTAATGTAACTTTTGAGGTTTTTCCATCTCTTTGTCAGGTGTGGTTAAACAGTTTGGCTTTGGAGATGAAGGAGACCCTGAAAGAAATGTTAATTGACTGCATAGATGCTGGAAAAAAATCACAAGGTTCAGTCGATCCATCACTCTTCCCTTCTCAGGTAGTAGTTGATCCAGTAATGCCACAATGTAGTCTTAGATTTACCAAATAAGTTATTTTTTGAAATCTCATAAAGAAGTATATGTATTGATTTGGAAGAAAATAACCCCAAACAAATCAATTTTATTGATTTATAGCATAGATGAATTCTTAAAAGTATATGTTCTTATAATTCTTTTGTAAACATTTGAAATACTCAAGTCTTTTACGTGGCACCTGATCTAACATCCATCTGTTTATTAAATTTGATGTAAATCGTCATCTTAGTTGGCAGTGAATGTTACATGCAGGGCTGCTAAGACTTAGTGACAGAAAAAAGCCCATTCTGAATCTGATTAAAATATCATTTCTAAAGCTTTGCTATATCAGCAGAAATAGGCATGAACATGAATTTTTTTTATGCAATTTTGACCAGTAACACAGTGAATCACAAAGAATCACAGAATGGTTGTGATGGGAAGGAAACTCTAGAGATATGGTCCAGCCCCCCTGCAAAATACGGTGTTAGCAGATCAGTGAATTAAAAAGCCAGAGGTGCTCCTTAGCCTGTTGCATATGGGCTCAGCAGGCCTACAGTATGCTAATTTTCAGCTGACATATCATTTAATTGGAAAAGATGCTTTAAAAATTTTACTACGATGAGCTGTAGGACAGCTGTATTAGATTACATTGCAAACTCTCACTAGATTTTGTCAGATTTTAAGATGGCTTATATTTGTTCATAAAACCATAGCAAATGTGTGGCTTTGTTTAAAAATGATACAGTAAAATACTTTAAATGTCAGATGTAATAAGCAATTACAAATTAATTGGAAAATATTTTTCGTTATGTCTTCAGTATTTATAAAATATAATTTGAGCTTTCTCTTCCAAAGATTCTTTCCCTGGCAGAACAAATTCAGTTCACTGAAGATGTTGAAAATGCTATCAAAGACCATAACCTGCAACAATTAGAATTAGAACTCATGGCTAAACTGGAACATTATACTGGCATTGATACTAGTATAGAAGATACTGGCAGTACAGGTATAAAAATGATAATTAATACATAATTCTTTATAATGACTGGTGTAGCTGTTTAACATTCTGTTTATTTAAACAGGAAATTATATAAATCTGTCTCAATTTGAGTTCATAAAGTTGAGTTACATAAAGTTACCCATCTATTACTGTCAAGATTAGTGTATTTACTATTACAAAGTGAACTATGGATTTTTATTTAGTTTAAAAATTATCTTGGAGCATTTATATTTTAGACACCTTAATTTTTTAATAACAAAATAATTGAGCGTATAGGCAGAGAAAATCACTTCTCGAAGTGATGTGATGATTCAGGTTCTCTTTCAGGATCTCATTTTATGCAGCCTGCTTTAGATAATAAGTGATATTTCTGTGTAGAATTGAAAGGAGATTGGAATAGAAAGAGTTGGATTCAACGATCTCAGAGGTCTCTTCCAACCATATGATTCTATGAAACTGCTGATAACAGCACGACGAACTTGAAAATGGGTACCATGTATTTTCCTTTTTACTCCCTTGTGATTTTTTTTGTGGTTATTTGTAGAGTCGGGAATCCTTGAGCTCAAGCTTAAAGCTCTGATTCTTGATATCATTCATAACATCGATGTGGTGAAGCAGCTGAATCAAGCTCAGGTTCACAATGTTGAAGACTGGGCTTGGAAGAAACAGCTGAGATTTTATATGAAAGACCGAAAATGTTACGTTCAGATGGTAGATGCTGAACTCCAATATACCTATGAATATCAGGTGTGGTGGCTTTTATATATGTGTCAAACACTTTCTCATGTCACATCTCATTTTTTTCAACTTTGATGTGTCTTATCATGCTGTTTTATAGAAAATACTGAAAGGTAGGGTAATAATTTTCATTCCTGGCACTGGTGGAGTAAATGTGTGTAAGGCAGCTACATTATCATATAAATATTTTCTAATATTGCTGCTTTTATATATCAGAGTGTAGTTTCATCTGTATTGACCCCTTTCTGTAATTCTAAGACAAATTTGCACAGTTCTTTGACTTTTTGATATAAAACCAGGAAACTTCATAATGGTAAACAAATTCATATAATTAATGCAACAGTAATCTTGACCGTTGTGTTCTATTTTTAAATTAATTACTTATGAATGCAATTAATGACATTGCATCACGAATAATATCTGTCTACTAATGGATATAATTGTTTTGTTTCTGCAGGGTAATTCCCCTAAACTTGTTTATACACCTTTGACAGATAAGTGCTACCTAACTCTTACTCAGGCAATGAAGATGGGCCTTGGAGGAAATCCCTATGGTCCAGCTGGAACTGGAAAGACAGAATCAGTGAAGGCTTTAGGTGGACTTCTTGGAAGACAAGTATTAGTCTTTAATTGCGATGAGGTGAATATGGTTCTGTATAATTTAGGAAATGGATGTCTATGCCCATACTTCATAAAGCAGTATTAGAAATACTTTAGTTAATTTGTCGGTTTCCATTAGAAATTTATGGATATTTCCAATGATGTGGTTTTTAATAGATGGGAAGACAGTCTTTCATTATTTTCCTGTTATTTGAATTTGATAATATTTTTGTTTTAATTTTAAGGGCATCGATGTGAAGTCGATGGGGCGCATATTTGTGGGCTTAGTGAAGTGTGGTGCCTGGGGCTGTTTTGATGAGTTCAATAGACTTGAGGAAGCGGTATTGTCTGCAGTATCCATGCAGATTCAGACAATTCAACATGCATTGAAAAAACATAGTCCCATGTGTGAGATGCTTGGCAAAAAGGTACAGCAAAACTTATTTCTTTTCTTCTTTTAAAAATAGTCTGTAAAGAGCTGGGTCAAACTTAAAAACTGACTTCTGTAACTAAACATAGCCCACCCAGAATTTCTTAGTACTGTTTCATATGACAATGCACTGCTACAATGCACTTCTACTGCTAGGTTGAAATGGACCACAATTCTGGAATTTTTATCACTCTGAATCCTGCTGGAAAAGGTTATGGAGGAAGACAAAAACTACCTGATAACCTCAAACAACTTTTCAGGCCAGTTGCTATGACTCATCCAGACAACGAACTCATTGCAGAAGTGATTTTGTATTCAGAAGGCTTTAAGGATGCTAAAATCCTCGGTAGAAAATTAGTGGCTATTTTTAATCTAGCAAGGTAAGCTTTTTTATTATTGTTATTTTTTCCTTTGTAATTTCCTTAGTTACCTTTCTAATTCTCTTTCGTCCTGTTTTTATTTTAGCATTTATTTTTGTGGTTATCTCACTGCCATCTTGTTTCTTCTCTGTCTAATCCGTACGAAAGCATGACTGTAGTGATGCAATCTACACATACTTTCTGGTAATTTTCTGTGATGTTTTATGACTTGGACATTACAGAAAACTATGTGTCAGAAACAAAAATAGACATAAATCTGCAGGCTGGAGTCTTCTAAAGTTTTACTTTCAGTATAGCTCTTAAATCTGAACACTACACATTACAAATCTCTGTAGATACTAATTTGACTTATAAAATACAATTATAAAATACAATATTGAGAGGTTCAGCTGTGAAAATACCTGGAATGCAGTTATAATCTCAAGATAGCACATCAGTGTTCCCCTGCTGTGCTCTCTAAATATGGATGTGAGCATTAAATCCTCACAAGCATCGTGTTGAATTTAGTCTGGAAGTTGTTGAAATGCAAATGACTGTTTGTTTATGTGTATTAGAGAGAACAAAGTTCAGAGGTTTTAATTAATAGACTCCCCCTGTACTGTCATTGCTTATGGGTTTCAGATTGCTCTACAAATACTAATCAGTTTCTCTTTAGCCCAGAACCATATTATTGGCATATTAATTCAACAAAATAAAAATTTCAGGCACTGTCACTAAAAACTTATTACAGTATTGCTGGTTGAAAATTTAGGGAGCTTCTGACACCGCAGCAGCACTACGACTGGGGCTTACGAGCATTGAAGACTGTTTTGAGAGGCTGTGGTAGTCTTCTTCATCAGCTGAAGAAAAGTGAAGCAAAGCAAGAAAGTAAGATTGACCATACTAAACTTTTGATTATTTAGGATATTGTATTGATAGCATTTACCACAACTTTCTTGTTCTCTGGAAGTTTGAGAAGCTGTGATTTGGTTCTGGAGGGAATTTAGAAAAGAAAAAAGTATCTGTGTAAGTCCTCCTTCATTAGGAAATCACATAAAACTGTTGTCATATTCTAGATTGAGCTTTCATCAGAACGTAGACTTTGAACTGTATTCTGGAATGATTTTGAGTGCTTCTCAAAAACTCTTGTTTTCACTTGGCTTAGGACAGGAAAGTTGATCTTCTAATGCTGTCATTATTCATCAGTCATCAGGTCATTTTTATTCTATGTGAGGTATTCTAAAATTTTCACAAGGTGTTAGATTCAGATTGGTAGCCAGAGACAAATATAAGGACAGGTAGAAATGATAAAAATATAGCTATAGCGGGTCATGGTGGGGTTTTTTTAAGATTTTTTTTAAGATTTTTTAAATGATTGTTTGTTGTTTAGCTGTTAAATGAGTGAGAATTAAGAGTGTGGCATTGGTGAGCATTTCACATCTTTAGGACACATCCACTGCTTCTTGTTCACTTAAACATGGTATATCTGAACGTTTTTAGAGACAGCCTTGGTTTACAAATCTTGGTAGAGCCAATAGTCTGACAACTTTAAGGAACTGGTAATTGACTTTAGTTTGGATCTGTCAAAGAAAAGACTACAAGCAGTGCGTTTAAGGTGCATTCATATCACTGTTCCTTGCTATGGCAATTTAGTTTCATGTTTAGATATGTTAAATTTGCTGAATTTTGTTTGGTCTGGTAAAAATACAATTTTCAGTAACCCTGCAAAAGGCAAGATGGATGGATTTAGCTTACAACTTAGACCCAGAATTTTTTTTTTGGCTTGTTTTTGTTTCTTTTTTTTATGCCTTAGCTTTAGAAGCTTAACCTATTTCCAACAAATCTGGTTTCCCTTTTCTTTATGTTTGTTTGTATTGTTTAGTCCAAATCCTTTGTCATATCAAAATGATGGCCATGTCCCTAAGCACTGCTTAAGTTTTCACAGTATCCCAGTATCATCAGGTTGGAAAAGACCTTTGAGATCGAGTCCAACCTATAAGTTTTGTATTACTTCCTTTAGTAAAGCAGTTCAACCTTTCTGAATCAAGTTCCTTAATGTTTTCCTCTTAGCTGTTTATCGAGCTATTTAAAATATTTACCTGTAGAAGCAATTGCATAGAAGACATTGTTCAGGATGTTCAATAATGTTGAACTTTTTCCAAATTTCAGAAGATGAAACTAATCCTTAGCCTCTGGAGCATTTGGGGAAAAGCTGCAGGAAAAAGAGAAGTTAAAGAATAGATGTCTTCTGTCCCTTGTGTCAAAATAGAGTTCATTCTGTTTTGGGGCAATTGTGCATTCAGAAGGAGGGCAGAAACAGGATGTTTTTCACCTGTGGTTCCTAGTCCTGCTCTTTGAGAATGTACGTTTTATGTGAGAAAGTAATTTGATCTATAAGGCAAGAAACCAGAGATCAGAGCCCTGTGCCTTTCCCAGCATGTGTGTATTTATTTTTCTGGCAGACTAAAGATTTCTTGTGGCTGTTTTCATTCTGGTCCCAAAACACTTAGATTTCCACAGAATTTCAGATTCAAGAAAAGTTGTGGAGGGTGTTTACTTCTGGAATACTCACAGTTAATTAGGAGGCCCTTGAGAGACGGGACTTGAAACTGCCTCTGGTAGAGTAAGGTCTAGAATCCTGGTCCTTAACTTCTCTCGGGAGAGCTTTAACAAGTAAGCTGTCATGCACAAGTACTCCTAGTCCCAGATTAATCGTTAGGCTGTTGTGTACTATCTGGTCAGCACCATAACCATCTCAAATCTGTACAGAGTGCATTTGTGTGCATATATGGTACTTACAGTAAGGTGCTCATCAGACTTCCAAGCAGAACAGTAGATAAATGGGTCCAGAGAAGGGCCACGAAAGTGATCAGAGGGCTGGCGCACCTCTGCCACGAGGAGTTGTTCAGCCTGGAGAAGAGAAGGCTCTGGGGAGATCTTAGAGACGCCTTCCAGTACCTGAAGGGAGCTACAGGAAAGCTGGGGAGGGACTATTTACAAGGGCCTGTAGTCATGGAGTGATAGAAAGAGAGGGAATGGCTTTAAAATGGAAGGGAAAAAATTTAGATTAGATATTAGGAAGAAATTCTTTACAATGAGGGTGGTGAGACCCTGGCACAGGTTGCCCAGGGAAGCTGTGGCTGCCCCCTTCCTGGAAGTGTTGAAGACCAGGTTGGATGGGGCCTTGATCAGCCTGGTCTGGTGGGAGGTGTCCCTGCCCATGGCAGGGGGGTTGGAACTGGATGATCTTTAAGGTCTCTTCCAACCCAAACCGTTCTGTGATTCTATGATTCTATAATTTTATGATTCTATTATTCTATGAACTAGAATGTAGTCTGCGCTGTGTTTCCACCTGCTATGTCTTAGCAGTACGAGCTCAAATGCTGATGTGTTACAAGGAAAAAACCCAACAAACAGCTTAAACTGATCTGGCTTCTTTGCTTTTATTTCCAGTTAATGAAAGTCACATGGTGGTTCAAGCTCTGCGACTTAATACCATGTCAAAGCTCACATTTGCCGACTGCGCACGTTTTGATGCACTGGTTAAAGATGTATTTCCTGGCATTGACTTTAAAGATGTGGAGTATTTGGAGTTAACCACAGCTTTACAACAAGTCTTTGAAGAAGCAAACTTGGAAATTATAAACACTCAGGTAAATAACAACTACAGCAGCAAAGCAATAAGAGTTATTCTGAATGAGAACTGATTATTATTACATTAATTTGACTGATTTCTGTTTAGTTTTGAAAGAAATCTTTTCTAGAGAATAACTGATAGTTAGATTCTAATTACATGTATGTAAAAAAATAGATGTATGTATTTGAAGTATGGTAAATCGGTTGTGTAACTGAAAGAAAAAGTAGTGCAAGGAAAATTAAGGTGTGAAGACATGACACACAGTTATGTTCAAGTGAGATACAAATGCCAGTGAATGTTGTGGAGTGAAAGAAATATATGAACATTTGGTTTTACCAGCTATTCTGTGTCCCATTTATATTTCTTTATTGTAGGGCTGGGTGAACTTTTGTGACTAAAGCTTCATTAATTTCTCAGTTAAAAATATGGCCAAAGAAGGCTGATATTTTTATATTAGTAATTTAGTGAAATGCCTCTAACATTCAAAAGGAAGTTTCTTGATATTCTTCAGTATCATAATTTTAATTACTTCTGTAAATTTGTTTCAAAAAACTGTTTCAAAAAATAAAATTGTAGAAACAAAGTGACTGCATGCAAATTAAGTTGGAAAAACACGGTTGATTTAGCTTTAAAACTTCACATAGCCATTATCTCTTCTATTATCTAGATCAAGAAGGCTCTGGAATTATACGAACAACTGCGTCAGAGAATGGGTGTAGTTATTGTAGGTCCCAGTGGTGCCGGTAAATCAACACTTTGGCGGATGTTAAAGACAGCACTTGGTAAAACTGGTAAAATAGTGAAACAGTATACTATGAATCCCAAAGCTATGCCTCGACATCAGTTGTTAGGCCATATTGACATGGATACCAGAGAATGGGCTGATGGCGTGCTGACCAATAGTGCTCGACAAGTGGTACGAGAACCCCGAGGTATGTTTGAGAGGGAGTTATACAAAGTTATGCTTAAATTGCTGATATTGGTTGTTTTCAGTTACATTTTTATATTGAGTTGTTATTTGTGGATAGCATGAGGTAAGAAAGCTTTTGGTGACAATCATAGTCAAGAACACTGATATATACATTCCAAGCAAAAACAGATAAGAGAAGGGAAAGAATGTAAGGAATGTCTTATTAGATCTTATATTTAAGTTATAATGAAGGAAGAGTATTAAATAGTGTTAAAATAGCAAAGGGTGATATTTCTTTAAGTGTTTTTCTTGGATTTGATATTTTATTTTTGTGTCTGGCAATAGATATTACTTCATGGATAATTTGTGATGGTGATATCGATCCTGAATGGATTGAATCTTTGAATTCCGTTTTGGATGACAACAGATTGTTGACTATGCCCAGCGGAGAAAGAATTCAATTTGGTTCAAATGTCAATTTTATTTTTGAAACTCATGACCTGAGCTGTGCCTCTCCTGCTACGATATCTCGAATGGGAATGATCTTTTTAAGGTAAATCAAAGGACTTGAACTTACTTTTAAAGTAAGCAAATATACCTTCTTTTCTTGAAAGGTAATCTAAAGGGGATGGAGCAATTTAATTACATGCATACATTTACAAAGCAAATCACTGGGAGAGTTTGCTTTAGTTGCGTATGCTTCTGTGCTCTCATGGTATAATCTTTTGGCTGACGTATTTCAGACGTTTTAAAAAAGATGTAGTAGTTTCTTTGTTTGTGTAAGGCCCTTTGAGAGCCCAACTATTGCTTAGAAATTCTTGTAAAAATATTTCCCTGAACTTTTCCTGGAATTTTGTTATTCCTTTGAACTTGTCTCTGTGAAGATGTTGATGCCTTTTATTTGTCTGGATCTTGTATTTTTTACTTAGTGATGAAGATACAGATCTTAATTCTCTAATAAAGTCTTGGCTAAGAAGTCAGCCTGAAGAATGCAGATATAACCTAGAAAATTGGATTGGGGACTATTTTGAAAAGGCTTTAAACTGGGTTGTGAAGAAGGTTAGTCATTGATATTTAATCAAATTTCAGCTTCTGTTAAGGATGATCCATTTTTCTAGTTTAACACTGAAGAGACCATTCAAATTAATTTTTAAATTTTAAGTAAAAAAATATTCTGTTCTTTTTTGATAGCTGTTTTCTTAATAATATTAATCCTGTAACTATACTAATCAGTGTCCAGAGCTTGATTGCTGTACTTAAAGTTTTTAAACTTGTAATACAATTTTAACTAATGAAATGCCTATATTTCTATGAAATTTCATATATCTTTAATATTCCCCATCAAGTGTTTTTCTCTATGTTTTCAAAGAACTGAAAGATCTGAATTTCTAAACTAAAAAACAGAAAATTGTTTTTATAGATTTAAGTTATTGTCTCTAACAAGATGATAAGATTGCAATAGGTCAGGGAGAAAGGTAATGCTGACTATCTAAAAAGATTGATAGAGGCTTATCTATAAAAGTAATCTGATTGTTAACAGCTCCTACTAATCTGTAGTGTATTTAAATATATAACTTTAGCTCTTTAGAATTCTACCAAAATCCTTAACTGAAAGATTTTTTCAATAGGTGAAATGTAATATGTAATTACAATATTAAAAAAAGGGTAGTCCAAAATCTCTACATTATCATCTGGTTTATGTGATTTGTGGATGTACATTGAGATTTTAGTTTTAGGAATGTATTTAAATCTACTACAACTTTCAATTTACAGAATGACCCTGTGGTAGAAACAAGTTTAGTTGGAACTGTGATGAATGGACTGTCTCATCTTCATGGGTGTACTGATCATGGACAGTTTATTATTAACTTGTTACGTGGTCTTGGTGGCAATCTCAACATGAAATCACGACAAGAATTTGCAAAAGAGGTAATAATTCTTTTTGGCAAGTTTATTAAAAATTTCATAGTATGTGTAGTACGGGTAATGATTTTCTAACTTCTAACAATGCAAATTTACAAAAATAGGATATCTGGCTTTAAATTGGAAGGGGGAAGATTTAGATTAGACATTAGGAAGAAATTCTTCACGCTGAAGATGGTGAGACACTGGCACAGGCACAAGGAGGTTGTGGCTGCCCCCTCCCTGGAAGTGTTCAAGGCCAAGTTGGATGGGACCTTGAGCAACCTGGTCTGGTGGGAGGTGTCCCTGCCCATGGCAGGGAGGTTGGAACTGGGTGATCTTTAAGTCCCTTCCAACTCCAACCATTCTATGATTTTATGATTCCTGATTTTATGTTTTGGGATAAGCAAATAAGGATAAGGATTAGCAGATCATGTTGGAAATCTATATGGGCATGTGGTCCATAATGTCTACAGAGGGCTGTCTCTGGAGGTAGTTATCTTCACAGTAACACCTGGGATTTGTATTGGAGAGAGGGAAATAGTTCCTTCCAAAAGGCAACCTGGAGCTACAACATTTATACAGGGTAGATTGTTAAAGTTTAGACTCAGCTTCTGGAATTAACTGTTGGTGTGTGTGAAGGAGTTGTCTTGTTCTTATGATTAAGTATAATGCCTAATACAGAAAAAAATTATTTAAAGCCTTTGTAAATATAGTTTATTTTATATTTTTTCTATTAAGGAAAAGTACTACATGGAAGAGTAATGTTACTGTTTAATTAAATACTTAATCATAATCATATGCATAATGACTGATTTTTCAAAGACAGCCTTAAAACTATCACATCAAAGAACAGAATTTTGATTTTAAAGAATTATTCTTTGAAAATTCTTTAGATGAGCTTGAAATTGTAGATGTTGTCATTAGGAGTCTGAATTTAACAGAAGCTTTATTTTTTTTTTCAAGATCTTCAGTTGGGCACAAGAATCTCCACCAGATCCAAAGAAGCCCCTGGACACGTATTATGACGCTGACACTGGACAGCTAATGCTATATCAGCTGAAAAAAGCTGAGAAACTAACAGCTGATGACTTCAGTAATCTCCGAACACTTCCTGTCATCCAAACCCCTGACATGCAGAGAGATTTAGATTACTTTAGACCCTGGCTAGACTTTAACAATAAGCAGCCTTTTCTTCTTGTGGGTCCTGAAGGATGTGGAAAGGGGTAAAAAGTATTTCCTATTTTAAGCAAAATATACTTCTAGATTTTTGACAAAGTTTGTAATATTTAATTATAATGGTCTCATTATATGAATTTCTCCCAGAATATGATTTGTTTAGGTTACTAATGAAACAAACCTTCTGTAGTTACAAATAGGTAAATTTTAGGAAGATCTACAGGTAAAGTTCAGGCTGTCGATATGCATTTCAGATATCTGAATGAGGCTGTTAGATATGAAACGGGACCTTTCAAAAACCTGTACTGTCATAGAGCAACAGCTGAAAGACACACGAGGTACACGGTATCATCTCAAGAGGCACTGGACCCCTATGTGCAAGCAACTGAATTTAGCTCATCCTGTTGCCTGTCTTAGCTTCCTTATTTAGATGGATTAGATCACTATATGCAAGGTATTTAGGCTATATATTTGTTTTGTGTAGCTGTGTACTACACTTTTATTGAATTTCTTGAGTGGAAAATATTGCAATTTTAAAGGCAAGACTTTTACATTACATTAATACAGTATGTATTATATGCATTTTATTCCAAAACTATACAATGTCTTTGCATGCACAATATTTTAATGCATTTATGTATTACTTATCCTTATATATATGTACACATTTGCTTTTTTAGGATGCTGCTTCATTATGCATTTTCTCAACTCCGATCCACTCAGATTGCTACCATTCACTGCAGTGCACAAACTACTTCTCAACATCTTCTACAAAAATTAAGTCAAACTTGCATTGTAATCAGTACAAACACTGGGCGAGTCTATAGACCAAAGGACTGTGAAAGGCTTGTTTTGTACTTAAAAGATATCAACCTACCCAAACCTGATAAATGGGGAACAAGTACGCTCGTGGCTTTTCTACAGCAGGTGAACACTTACGTCTGTTCTTTATAAACTTAAGTGTAATTGGAAATAGTTTAGCGTACGTAAGTAATTGCCTACATTGATTATTTTCACACTTAACATCCTGTGTGTTTATTGACTTAGTTCTGTTTGTACTTCAATAGAATGCATAGGTGTCAGCCTGAAATGAGATACCATTTTTATTTGGCTTATATGCATAAGTAAATAAAGACAGTGCTTTCCTCCAATGAGTTACAGTGCAGCGGGCCCATGAATGACAACAAAATAAGCAGCAGTAGTCAGCAAAGATTGACCATGGGCAAGTCCATGGCAGGGGAGCTGGAACTGGATGATCTTCAAGATCCCTTCCAAGCCAACCCATTCTATGAATCTATGTTTCTAAGTCATGCTTGACCAACTTGATAAACTTCTATGATGAAATGAAAGACCCGGTAGACGGGGAACGAGCAGTGGATGTAGGCTACTTGGACTTCACTAAGGCTGTTTATGCCATCTCCCAAAAGATCCTCACAGAATCGCTATTGTATGGGCTGGATAAGCAGTTAGAGTTAAGACTGGCTGAACGCCCAGGCCCAGAGGGTGGTGATCAGCAGCACAAAGTCTAGTTGTAAGCCAGTACCTGTTTAACATCTTCATGAATGATCTGGACAATGGGACAGAATGTACCCTCAGCGCGTTTGCAGCTGACACCAAGCTGAGAGGAGTAGTATACCTCTAGCAATTAAGAAAATAATAATAATGGTATGCTTCTCACTATTTTTTAATTATTTTTTGTGTGTGATACTCCTTTGGCTTCCTTTTAATGAATATTTAATGAAATATTTGTGTAATTATTAAAGGTTCTTACATATCAAGGATTTTATGATGAAAATCTGGAGTGGGTTGGTTTAGAAAACATCCAAATTGTGGCTTCCATGTCTGCTGGAGGAACATTAGGAAGACATAAACTTACCTCCAGATTTACTTCTATTGTTCGTCTCTGTGCAATTGGGTAAGTATATGGAAATTAGTTTGACTCTCAGAACTCAGATTCAGGCTCTGTTTGTAGGGCCCTTGCTCAATGTAGTCTTTATGAAGATGCGACTGTTCCAGTCGTTCATATTCTCTAACAGTTTGGGATATTTAGATTTGGTGCTGCTTGGTGCCTCTTGGCACTAGGAACCAGCTAAGGAGCAATCTGTAGCTACTTGCTGATAGTGAAATGTTTGAAATATGTTTCCTGTTGGATGGTTTGGCTTTCAGTAAACTATTTTCTGCAGCTTTATATTAGGGTGCTGTTTGGTTACAAAATTAGAGGAGTTCAAAAGAAGCTTGTTTGTTTCTTTTTAAGTCTGAACACATTTACAGTTGTATTTAGAACATTTCTGAGCGTGGCATGTTGCAATAAAACAATTAGCTGACTCAACTGCTAGATGGAGATGCTATTCATTGAAATTTCTTAATAATTGTGTATAAAACTTTGAATCCTTTTAGTTAAAAAATTAACATTGATAGTCCATAACGATGACTTTCTTTTCCTATGTAGCTATCCAGAAAGAGACCAACTGCAAGCTATTTATAGTGCCTACTTGGAACCTGTACTACAGAAAAACCTATCAAATCACCCTGTTTGGGGTTCTTCACCAAAAATACATCAGTTAGCAGGGTCTATGGTTCAGGTATATGAACAGGTATGGAAATACAATTTCTTTTGTCAAAGATATGGAGAACTCAGAATTTATTTTAAAAAGTATAATTAGCTTTTGATCTTAACCAGAGAATAAAAATGTTTATCAGTATTAAAATCCAAGTTTATATCTTTTTCATAATGTTGATATCAATTTTAGAGCTACTTATTTGCAGAGAATCCTAGGTATTAGAGCCAAACTGAGTAAGTGGTAAGTACTCTTGCATTCCCACAGATTTATTACGTGATTTTGGCAAGCATCTTAACCCATCTATGCTTTTGGTTCCGGATTTATAAAATGTGGAGAGTAGTGTTTTTGTGCTTAACGGATGTGGAGACCCTGCACTTCAAAGAATGTTGTATGCTCAGATGTTATGGATGCTGTTATGAATAGAGAGTATGTTTCAAGAATGTCCCCATCTAGACTGGACCATGATAAAACCCCAATCTTTATGACTGCGTGGGTATAGTGTGGGTATAGTTACTGCCTAGCACGCTCCGCTTAGCAGGAGTTTCGTATGATATTATGAATGTATGCTAAGAAATCTAAGTAAATCTCATGACACCAGGACCAAATGACTGATGAAGGCAGTTGTTCTTTTAATTAAAGATACAGTTGTAAATTCAAATGTCCTCTCCGGGGGATGAGTTAATATTTCTATAAGAAGTCTTTTGTAGAGGCCAAGTGTTACTGATTTAGGTAGTGTTTTATTACACTTTTATATTTCCTTTGTGTTTTATATTTGGTATTGCTTTAAAAATACTGTATGTTTTGCCAAATAATACTGCGCTAACAATCCTAAGTGGCACGTGCAGTTGTTTGCTTCAAAACTACCTGAAAGGAGGCTGTGACGGGGTGGGTGCTGGGCTCTGCTCCCAAGTGACAGCGATAGGACGAGAGGAAATGCCTGCAAGTTGTGCCAGAGGAGGTTTAGACTGGACATTAGGAAGAATTTCTTCACTGAAAGGGTGGTCAGGGATTGGCACGGCTGCCCAGGGAGGTGGTGGAGTCGCCATCCCTGGAGGTGTTTAAAAGACAGATAGACGAGTTCCTTAGGGACAGGGTTTAGTAGGGAGACAGGCACGGTTGGACTTGGTGATCTCAGAGGTCTCTTCCAACCGTATGATTCTCTGATTCTAAAAATAGTACAGAAGACGTGTTCTAATTATGAGAAAATCTTTTGCGGTCAGAAAAAAATATATAAGCAATCAATCTCTGCACTTTTCAAAAAAATTAACTATATTAATAAAATATATAGACCAAATAGAAAATTCATTTATCTGGTGTTTTAGAAAATTTTAAAGGTACATTTCCAAGTGCGTTACATTTTAAAGCATCACTTTTTCTCTTCCATGTTTAGGTACGAGCGAAATTCACAGTGGATGATCACAGTCATTACCTTTTCACACCATGCATTCTTACTCAGTGGGTTCTTGGTTTATTCAGATATGATTTAGCAGGTGGTAAGTCTCTTATTTGGTTTTCATTAGTAAAGCAGTTCTAAAATCACCTAAATTATTATTGATGTCAGTCTTACTGGTGACTCCACATGCAACTTGTTCACCTATGATATTCTTTCTAAAACGTGAACTGTCAATAACTCAGTGGAGGGGAATAATCCCTAACAGTTCATTACATAATATATAGTAAACAAGGTTAAAAACCGCCAGTGATGTTTTACAATATGTATGGGAGTTATTTGTAGATTAAGGCTTTGGAACAGGTTGCCCAGGGAAGCTGTGGATGCCCCCTCCCTGGAAGTACTTGGGGCCTTGAGTAGCCTGGTCTGGTGGGAGGTGTTTCTGTCCATGGCTGGAGGGTCAGAGCTGGATGATCTTTGAAGTCCCAACTCAAACCATTCTATGGTTCTGTGATAAGGGAAGTTAGTAGGTTAGGACTGCATTCTCTGCTGTGGGAATTTGATGTGTAATCCGTACTCCTGGCCATCCTTTTCTGGTTTTATTTGAGAGATATCGGGTTGGGTTATTTTTGAGCATGTGTCTTGTCTTCTGGAATCCCAGCAACTTGCCTCTCATGTTTATCTTCTACCTGGTTGTATAAAGCTGACTGCAGAACTATTGATACACATTATCTGTCACATACTCAAGAAAAACATAACCGCCCTTAAACATATAGAAAATATCTAGAAAACTATCTCATCTGTGTAAAAGTTTACAAGTATCTGTATAAAAGCCTAATATTGTGACAGTTGGGGAATGCTTGATAATTAAAATCTAATCTGGAAGTTATTTTTTGCTTTACGTTGGAGATGGTGAAATTTGTAAATGTATTCAATTTAGTGTGCTTTTCCAAATAAACAACTTAGGCTTCTTTCTAATCTTACTTCTGTCTCTGAAATGCCTAATATTACTAGAACATGAGCAATTACTCCTTATTGTATTTTAGCGCTTATATTAATTAATGGGTTGCATAGAGGGCTGCTTAAAGAGTGTAAAAGTGATAAGAATGCTGTGATCAGTTTCCATTTATTTTCTGGGATAGTCAGATGGTGTAAATACCTTGAATGAGATCAGAAAACCTACACTGACCATGAATGGGTAATTTCAGTCCATTTAAGGACTCCGTTGTATCTGAAGGTGACACGTGCACGTGCTTTTTCAGCAACGAACAGTATCATTTCTTCTTTTGTAAAGAATATTGAAGCTTTGTATTCTCTGTTGTCGTTTTATAATACAGACTGGTTTGGGTATTTGTGGTTATTTTAGTATTTGTAATTAGTCTTTCTCTTTGCCTTTAAAACAGTCCAGAATTTTCTTGTTTTCATTGCCTAGAATTTTGTCCTTTAATTTTCACTTTGTGTGCAACAACTTGTTCGTTTTCATTAGAAATATGGTACTAAACTGGAGAACTTGTTTTAGTAGAACGTTTCGTTTTATCTTGTAATGAACCATGAAGTTATTATTAAAAAGCACTTAATAATGTTTACTTTTTTCTCTTACTTCTTCCTTTCCGATGCTCTCCTGTTGGTATGTAATTTCACTTTACTCATTTTCAATCTCATATTTTAAAATGGAAAATGTGAGAAATGTGAATTTTTTTAAAACTATACAAAGTTAAATCTCTCCTTAAAATTTTGTAGGATCATTGACACAAACTGCAGACTATGTATTGGAAATTGTTGCTTACGAAGCATGTCGTTTGTTCCGTGACAAAATTGTTGGTATGAAAGAACTTCACGTTTTCGATAATGTTTTGATGAAAGTGTTTGAAGGTGACTGGGGCTCAGATGTTCTGGACAATATGGCAGGTAAACCATTTGAGACATACTACAAGAATTTGAACTATTTGTGTTGGAACTGCATAATTATTCAGTCTGATGAAGTCAGACAGCATATGAACTGAGCACCTAAACTTTTGAATGTTTCCCTTTATTTTCACAGATGTCTTCTATGTAACTTGGGGAGCTTGTCAAGAGGCATTCATCGCACCAGGACAGGCACTACCACCACATGGGAGACCACTTGGCAGACTAAATTCCACAGACCTGAAAGATGTTATTCAAAAAGTGAGATGAGATTAAAAAATGCACACAGCAAGGTTTTGCAACAATTGTTCTAGATGGTTTTTGCAGGAAGTAACATGCGACCACCAGGTTTAGCGTGGGGTCTGCTGTTTGTTCGAGGAACCATCTTACGTTTGGTCAAATGAGGGAGGGTTTGTGGTGCTGCGTGGCACGCAGTAGGAATTATCATGAAGCAAGGTTATATTTTAATGAAAGGACATCAATTGAATTGATTGGTGGTTCACGAAAGTCTGAGGAACATTTTGAGAAGGAGTTATGTGCATATATTTTTGTGTATTAGTTGAGTAACAAAGTTTTTTATTAAATGTTTACTTTCTAAATTTGTAATTTGCTAACAAATCTTTTATTTGAAGAAATACAAATAGATTGTATGGAGATTTGGCATGGTTTTAAATAGCAAAGTAGAAAAAATGAGCTTGATGAGGAAATGCAAACATATTAACTCTGCTAGGCTGACTCTTTTTCAGGATGAGAACTTTGAGATCATCTCCCCTCATTAGTAGTGTTTGATGGACTGTTCTTGTAGGGGAAACTTCTCCCTCTCTCTAATTGCCAACTTGTAACCAATAGAGTGTATGGGGAATAATGAAGTCCACAGAATCGTAGAATAATTTTGGTTGGAAGTACCCTTAAAGCCCATTCAGTTCCAACCCCCCTGCCATGGGCAGGGACACCTCCCACCAGACCAGGCTGATCAAGGACCCATCCAACCTGGTCTTCAACACTTCCAGGGAGGGGGCACCCACAGCTTCCCTGGGCAACCTGTGCCAGGGTCTCACCACCCTAATCATGAAGATTTTTTTCCTAAAGTCTAATCTAAAACCCTTTCAGTTTAAAGTCATTCACCCTCATCCTATCACTCCAGGCCCTTGGAAATGTCCCTCCCCAGCTTTCTTGTAGGTCCCCCTTGGGTACTGGAGGCCGCTCTAACATCTCCTTGAAGCCTTCTCCTCTTCAGACTGTACACCCAACTCAGCTTGTCCTTGTAGGAGAGGTGTTCAGATCATCTTCATGACCCTCCTCTGGACCCATTACAACACTCCCATATTAATTCCAGTTTCATATCATATCAAGTTCAATATCAAGTCCATGTTGTATCAAGTTCAATAGTGTCAGTAATCAGAGAATTTGGGTTTTTTTCCTCACTATAGAATTATATCAGGCTTCAAAGGTAAAATTTTGTGAAGTATAACAAGGCCAGAATTTAATCTTAGACCCTGTTATCATGTGTATTTCACTATGAAATTCTGTAATGTGCAATTATGCGGCAATTAGCTGCCTAAAAGACTCTTCAAAGTTATGTATTAATTAATCTGTAGTCAGAGGCATAGCTCAGTTTGTTCTGGTCCATTATTTAATTTTAATTAATCCAGTGCTAGATTTCTAATTCAATATATCAAAGACTTCCACGTTATCCTGGTGCTATGGGTAATGTTATATTTTCGCTACTGGTAAAGTATATGCAAGGTATCTAAATTCTGTCACATTAATTATTTTTTTGTGATTACCAGCACGGTCTCTTAAACTTTCAAGTCCTTCTTTTCAAATGTTGGATGCTTTCGTATCTTACTGCTTTTATTTATTATTAGTGAACACATTTCTTTTTTTTTCCTTTTTTTTAATAGGGTATTATTCATTATGGGCGAGACAAAAAAGAGATAGAGATTTTACTGTTTGACGAAGTCCTCAGTTATATGTCTGAAGTGGACCGAGTGCTAAGTTTTCCTGGAGGGTCACTTCTTTTGGCAGGACGAAGTGGTGTAGGTCGTCGAACAGCTACCTCTTTAGTTAGTCATATGCATGGAGCCATTCTGGTTACTCCCAAGATTTCCAGAGGTTATGAGCTGAAGCAATTCAAAAATGATCTGAAATATGTAAGTTATTCAGTGTCTTCCATTTCATAATGTTGTAGGTGTGTACTAAAAAAAAAAAAAAAGAATATACACATCTGAAGTGTTGTGTGTGAAGGGATATTTTAAGAAAACCAAAATTCAACAGTTTAAATGAACCAAATAGATCTTTAGAAGTTCTCAGTGTCTGGATGTTTATATTCTTCTTTGTAATAATTACCTGAAACTCTACTTTTTTGAATACCAGAGTTGTTGACTCCATAATTTCATATATTCGTATATTCTAAGTTTATGTGAGTATTTGAAAGGGTTTTTTCTTGTATGTATTTTCATGTTTATATATATATTTATTTTCTGTGTCTACTGTTATCTGCCAATTAATAGGATAGAATCATAGAATCACTAGATTGGAAGAGACCTCTGAGATCACCAAGTCCAACCGTGCCTGTCTCCCCACTAAACCCTGTCCCTAAGAAACTCATCCACCCATCTTTTAAACACCTCTAGAGATGGTGACTCCACCACCTACCTGGGCAGCTGTGCCAATCCCTGACCACTCTTTCAGTAGAGAAATAGTAGCTTATTTCAAGTAAAATTTTAGTGATTGATGAAAATTTGCGTATAATGTACATAATACCAAATGCTGACCTTAAATCAAGAGGTTCTCGGTTCCTTCAACAATGCTGAAGAAAACTCTAGAGCTAAGCCCACACAAAAGAGCAGTGCAACTCCATAACTGCATCACATCTGGAACATAAATATACACTATGAAAGAGACTGTTTTAATTATTTTTTTGTTACCAAACTGTACTTTTGCGTAGGGTGTTCTTTATATTTGACATCTCAACTGAATCACCTAGTAATCTTTTGTACTTGTATAATAGTGTAGACGATATGGAGAAAATGATGTATTTATAATCAAGGAAAGATTATCATTCTCTTATGAACAATATATATATATATTCCCTATACTGAGTTTTAAAAGTCTGCCCTGCTTGTAGGTGATGGAGCTTGCGGGCATTGAAGCACAGCAGGTGGTATTGCTGCTTGAAGACTATCAGGTTGTTCATTCCACATTCCTGGAGATGATCAACAGTTTACTGTCTTCAGGTGAGACAAGTCCAAGAAGATTATGGTACTACTTTTACCACACAGGGTTAGCTCAATGAGGCAGAATTAGGTGGTGTTTTCTAACCTTATGTCCATACCAGAAGTCTTAGTTAGCTTTCTACACTGGTTTAGCTGGAGTGCTTGTACATGAGAAACTAACTTGACTATCCTTTAACCTACCGTACAGTACGGGTACTTTTCAGTTCCTCAAAGTTGCAAGTTAAGTAAATAATTTCAAAGGAATTTTTTATAATAGTGTAACAACAAAATGATAATATATTCTACTCTACAGCTTCCCTTTTCTAATAAAACTCAAAATTGAGAGGTGTCTCAATGTTTTACTTGATTGTGTAGATGGTGTCCTTTACTCAAATGAAGACTAGCAAAGCCCACTTTTCTGTAAGTAATGAGACAATAAAAATAACAAGTAACAACAGTGACTTTATTTTGGGATCTAGCTGTATTCCTTGATCAGAGAGATCGTTGAAGGACTCACTCTAACTTACTAAATATTTTTGGGAACTGGAGTAGTTTAACAGCTGGTTTGATAAGAGCACCAGATTTTCCTTTCTCTCAGGTACAAACCCGAATCTCCTTATGGTATGAGATTTTCCTCATCCAGTGTTAAACCTCTGTGTCTGAGGACCTAGATAACTGCTCTCTCTCATTGTTTCTGTTTTCTGGCTTATGACAAAGTCTGGTTTGATTTGTTATGTGTGCACTGTTGGGTTGCTGTGTTTGGGTAGATTTGAATGAGTTTTTAAAGTAGATTTCAGTAATATAAACAGAGTAGGCTGTTGAAGTTAAGTGGGAACACTGTAATTTGATTTATTGTTTTTGTGATGTTATGAAAAGAATGATTAAATACATGAGATGGTACTGATGGAAATATGGAGGTGAATAGTGCCATATTCACATTCTTTATACAGAGCATACGAGGGAATCTTTTAAAGGAATTTTAAGAATTACAGTGTGTGTGATCTCATATTATGGTTTCACTCTTGAAATAGGAGAAATTCCTGGACTATATAAAACAGAAGAATTAGAACCATTGCTATCTCCTCTGAAGGATCAAGCTTCACAAGATGGATTTACAGGACCGATTTTCAACTATTTCACATACCGTATGTGAACAGAATTATAAGTTATGATTTATTACAAAGTTGCAAAAATGGTATAATAATGGACAAGTAATTTCTTGGTTTGTGTACCTTTTTAACTTTCTGTTAGTTATTAAAATCCAGGCAGGAATAATAATTATAGTGTGATATTTGAGGGCACATGACCCTCAGCTTAAAATTCATTCTTTTATCTGAAATTTTACATCTATGAATGTTCCACAAAGTTGTTATGAAATCTGCTGGTGAAAGTAATTAGAAGGAAGAAAAGTTTTGTCCTGATAATTTTCTGATTTGTTTAGCTTATGTAACTAGTAAATCTTTTCTTCTATTTGTCAGTTATACCTACAAATCACTGAGTTCTGAATAATCATAAGCAGGATTACAGATAGGTGTCTTATTTTTTTGTGTGTTTCTTCCTTGGACCAACAAGAACATTAAATTGTTTGCAAATAAATAGAATGTGACTGAAAGAATATGGGTGTTGGCAGTTGTGCATAAGGGCCCTGGAACTATTTCTAATTGTTTCTGTGGGGCTGTATTGATTGGAGTGAGAACTAGTGGTGTCTAAATACTCTCAGCTCTTATAAATTAAAAAATTTGATTGTATTGTATCTAAATACTCTCAGTTCTTATAAATAAAAAAATGTACTGTATTATTCATAAAGAGAATCCAGATATTAAATTAATTTAAGTTCTGTTTATAAACATTCCTGCTCTACTAGAATAGTCTTTTTTTCAGAAACTATGAAGGACAGTAAATTATCTTGTATTTGCAATGAATCTATCATCATGTAGTCAGATTGTTATCTACTCAGTATTTAATATGTTGTATTTTCTTAGGCATCCAGCAAAATCTGCATGTTGTCTTGATCATGGATTCTACCAATTTAAATTTCACAATAAACTGTGAAAGTAATCCAGCACTGTACAAGAAATGTCAGGTTTTGTGGATGGAAACTTGGTC
The DNA here is from genome assembly GCA_033558235.1 of Neomorphus geoffroyi. NCBI lineage: Eukaryota > Metazoa > Chordata > Aves > Cuculiformes > Neomorphidae > Neomorphus > Neomorphus geoffroyi. The sequence continues at coordinate 16,437,559 of JAUMJM010000017.1, forward strand.
AGAAAACAGTATGAGAAAGGTAAATTACATTAGTTCAAAAGTGTGACTTGTTTAAATTAGCATCTCCAAAAATAACTAATGTTTGGTGAATAAGATCAGAATATTTAAAGTTGTGAAGGAATAATTGTCACTATGCTTATTTAATACATTTGTGGAGTCCTACAAAGCAGACATTTCTGCAGAACAGTTAAGTAGTATTCATAGAATCATAGAATCATGGAATGATTGGAAGGGACCTTAAACCCCATCCGGTTCCAACCCCCCTGCCATGGGCAGGGACACCTCCCACCACACCAGGCTGCTCAAGGCCCCATCCAACCTGGCCTTGAACACCTCCAGGGAGGGGGCAGCCACAGCTTCCCTGGGCAACCTGTGCCAGGGTCTCACCACCCTCACGATGAGGAATTTCTTCCTGATGTTTAATCGAAATCTTCCCCCTTCCTATTTAAAGCCATTCCCCCTCATCCTATCCCTCCATGCCCTTGGAAAAAGCCCCTCCCCAACTTTCCTGTAGCCCCTTTCAGGTTCTGGAAGGCTGCTTTAAGGTCTCCTTGGAACCTTCTCAACCCCAACTCTCTCAGCTTGTCCTCATAGCAGAGGTGCTCAAGCCCTCAGATCATCTTCATAGCTTCCTCTGGACCCGTTCCAACATAATTAGTTGCTCTTTCTTACAAACAGCAAAAGTTCCTCTGCTTGAGAGAATAGGACAGAGAAAGGCAGAATTGATAATTTTAATGCTGTAATTGTCCTGTAAATACCTTATTCTGCTTATTCTGAATAAAGCTATCACGTTCAGTCTTTTCAACTGAGAAACTAGATTGAAGGTTTGTTTTTTCATATTAACTCAAGTTTTATTGTTCCTAATTCTTATGTTCATATTTTTTAGATACCTGAAATGCTTCTGTGTGATTCAGATGAACACGAAAAGACTGGAAAAGCACATAGGGAACTTAAGAAAAAATATTCGGGTAATATTTAGGTGAATCCGCTAGTTATTAGTACTTAGTATTAATCAAGTATTCGGTACTGTGTTGGGCACAGATAATAACACAGGTATTTCGAGGATGTTTTTTCCAGCATATTCGTCGACTCTGGTGTTGTTCACATGGCAGGTATTTTGTGCAGCGGAGCATTAGTCTGTAACATCCATCCTGGCTGATCAAACACAATCTCTTCTGTCACAAGTCATCATTATGTATATTCAATTTTATAAAACTGGTTATGGTGCACCTTGGTTTTTGTCCTGTGTCTTCCTTCTGTGTGGATGTTATTTTCCAACTTCAAAATTTGATGTTTTGAGAACTTTTCAGTCTATATGTTGTCGTTGTTCTTGTCCTAGACCTGCTCATTTGACTTTAAAATTTTTTATCTCCAGTAACTCATTTCTTTTAAGTAGTGTTCATTTTTCAGAATAATTTCTTTTTATAATAAAACCTCAAAATTAACCACTTAAAAATAAGGTGGCAATGCCATTGCTCATTTGCATAATACTACTTTTAGCTGCTTTTTATAAAAGCATTAGTCTAAGTAACACTTAGAAATTATGGAATCAACATATTCTATGGTAATATATAGTATATAAAGTATAAATATTAATGGTAAGTGGTCCACTTGGGGTTTCTTGTTTTGTATTGCTTTTTAATAGGCATTCCAGCCCATCAGAATAATGGCCAAACGTAGAATTTAGTTTTCATGCTTGTATCCGTCTTTATCCGAGATCATGGTACTTATTCTTTGCCTCAATACTTATTAAAAGCATTCATTTATATGTAGGTATGTTTTAGCAATTTTTTTTTCTTTTGTAGGGTAATACAATTTATTTTATAGTATCTATAGGCTTCTTTTGAGAAGGTGTTCAACAAACTGAAAGAGTTGGAATGTTCAGAATAACCTTTTAATCTATCTGTCTTCGGAGGCAAGGGAGAAGACAAAAACACATGGGCTTCCTTCCTAACAAAGTCTTAACTATTTTCAAATTTAGTTTCTGTGGGAATGAAGTTTATTTTATGAGTAGCCTTCAGAAATGGGGAAATAGTTTTGGCTTCTTTTCCAAACACCAATAAAATATTTTACAGTTTTGAAACAATTTCAGTATATTTCTTTATAAAGAATATGTATTTCAAATGTAATATCAGTATATTTCTTTTTAAGGAACATGTATTTCAAATGTAATCACATGTTGTTTCCCTGAGAAGACTTTGAGGAAAAGTATATTCTTTGTGATATTTTGAATACCCTTAATTTATATCTCAAACCCCATATTTTGTTGCTTTTTCTTTGTTATTTTAATGTGAGATAAGAATGGGTATTTTATTATCTGTGTAACAAATTATGTTGTACAGGTGATTCTGATTTTCTGAAGTCATTTCTGGCAATCCATGAATCATGTAAATCGTACGGAGCAACGCCTAGCAGGTATATGACATTCCTTCGTATCTACAGTACCATCAATAACAGTAAAAGAACAGAGCTAATAAAAAGGCAGAACCACTTGCAGGTGTGTATGTTAAACATTTTTAACATATGACTTTTCACTCTCATATTTGGAAATGCCTTGGGTGTTAATGGGCTGTAGCTGCTGACGTGGTTGTGTGAGGTCTTCTTTGTTGACGTGTTCATGCTGTGGTTTCAGGAGAGGAACAGTATGAATATTAATGCACATCTTTGTTCAAATACCTAAAAAAGTAAAGAGGGGTTTTTTTTTGTTTTTTGTTAATATTTCTCCTTGTGAAAGTATCAGACTCGGTATGTTTTCTTGGAAGAGTAAAAAGTACTTGAAAGCACTTTTTCACCCATATGTGTAGGAATTGTGCTTCAAACAACCCATCATCTTTCCATCAATTTAAGTCCTGCCTGTGCTTGAATACACTTTCCCCTGTAGATCCATATTCCATTCCTTTCTTTATATCTCTATAGCAGCTTCCTGCTTTGTGTGGTTGCGTCCTTTTAGTTCAACAAGCTGTTACCTTTAACCTTATGATGCTCTTGCGTAGCTTTATCCAAGACTGCTTTGTTATGATTTTTCTCTCATTCCATTTTTTGGTATTGATTTTGAATTCGTTTTCCACACATCAAACCTTTACACAGTTCTAGACCAAATGCAGTTCATCTCACAGACGTTGCTTTACACCTGTTCTGTACATGTTTATTTGTGAAACCCATTTGTTACCTTTCCAGTCATACTTCCTTCCCTCCCCTCAATATTTCTGGAAAGATCTGTATGACACTTTAGGACATGTAGCTTTGTCATGACCCTTCTCCCTTCCCTTTCAGCTCCTTTTCTCAGTGACCTTACAGCTCTTCTGAAACCACACCTGCAAAGCTTTATTTCTTCTTAAAGCATCTGTTAAAACCAAATGAGTTCCTTGTCTTGTATTCTGCACTGATTTTATTCTACCTGTCAATATTTTTCCGTCATTGTAGTAAGCAATTTAAGAAAATTTATGTTCGCAATGGTATAAATTGCTTTTTTATTTATTTAGAAAGTAACTGTAGTTTGTTTCTGACGCTCATTTACTTGTTAAATTCTATGGTTAGATAAAATCGATCATTTGCATAAAAATTAGAGATGTGTATCCTATGTCAAAATATCTTCCAGGTATTTTTTCGAAATAGTTCTATTGTCTTATTAACGTAAGTAGTTTAGAAAATGTGACTAAAGAAAATAGTTAATCTTAAACATAACTGAAGCTTTGTTTTATGTACCTCTGTGTTCTTTAGTGAATCTACACGTATGTAGAAATAGGATGATCTAATTTGTTCTAATTTGTTTAAATTTTGCAGATTTGCTTTTAAAGGAGATATAATTATATGGAAATAATATCCATTAACTGAAATACTATTGATTTAATGAGAAAACGATTATGTACTAATTGCTTTTCCATTAAAATTTTGTTATTTTGAGAACTTTGTTTTCATCTTTTTGATGTAGTAATAGATCCTGCAGGGACACATCTGAAAGTCTCAAGTCTCTTTTCTAGGTTAAATAATACTAAGAAATTGTTGAGGAAATGTGGAACAGAAATCTAAAAATTAAGAATATTAGTCTACATCATGCTTAATTTGTGCATACTATTTGTAACAAACCTTCCTTTAGTTCCGTTTAAAATTCATCGGTAAGTAACTACTTCTTATGAACTTTTATAGGCAGGTGTTTCAAAGCTGAATGAAGCCAAAGCCTTGGTAGATGAACTGAACAGAAAAGCTGGAGAACAAAGCGTTTTACTCAAAACAAAGCAGGATGAGGCTGATGCTGCCCTTCAAGAAATTACAGTATCTATGCAGGTGATGTATACAATCATATCAAAACTGAAAAAAAAGAAATGCTTTTCTGGTTTTTTTTTCCTATTTTCTATATCTATATTTGTGCTTTGTAATCTTTTCAGAGGTTACAAAACCTGATGCTTTTAGAATGTGCCTGAGACAATGTGTGAGCCCTGAAGCTTAAAAAAACTTACAACAGTACAGAGGATTAAGTTATTTAAATCATATTTGAACTGATTGAGTAGGAAGACATTGGTGCAAGTTTTGCACCTGTGTGCTATTTACTGCTGTAAATGTTTAGTTTGAAAGTTTTCCTAGATCTTTGTAAATCCAAACTGATCCATTTTATAATGTGTATTACAAGTAGGAACTTTAAACAAAATGCTGACAAGGAGCACTATTTTAAGTAACAAATAACAGGAATTAAATTGATGAACTGCTAGAAAGTACGTGTTTCATAAGATCCAGTCCTTTGAAGTTAACCTCAAAGAAGAGCTCAGACGTAGACCTTCTGTTTTTTGATGAGGTCATTTTCTTTAGCAGTGTTTTCTCAGTTAAGTATAATAATTGTGCAGAAAATAAATCTCTACGTTGATACTTCCAGGAATGATAAATGTAGGATAAGCCATAATTAATCTGCTGTTGCTGCCCTGATTGTTTAGTCACTGGTTTAGTCTGATCGGTCTGAAGCAAACTTAAGTAAAGAATCATAGAATCGTAGAATCATGGAATCACTAGGTTGGAAGAGACCTCTGAGATCACCGAGTCCAACCATCCCTGTCTCCTTGCTAAACCCTGTCCCTAAGAAACTCATCCACCCATTTTTTAAACACTTCCAGGGATGGTGACTCCACCACCTCCCTGGGCAGCTGTGCCAACCCCTGACCACCCTTTCAGCAAAGAAATTCTTCCTAATGTCCAGTCTGAACCTCCCCTGGCGCAACCTGCAGCCATTTCCTCTCGTTCTATTGCTGTCACTTGTGAGCAGAGCCCAGCACCCACCCCGTCACAGCCTCCTTTCAGGGAGTTGTAGACAGTGATGGAGTCTCCTCTCAGCCTCCCAGCTAAACAACCCCAGCTCCCTCAGTCTCTCCTCGTAAGGCTCATTCTCCAGCCCCTCCCCAGCCTCGTTCCCTTCTCTGGACATGCTCCAGCCCCTCAATGTCCTTCTTGCAGTGAGGTGCCCAAAACTGAACCCAGCACTGGAGGTGTGGCCTCACCAGCGCTGAGCACAGGGGCACAATCCCCTCCCTGCTCCTGCTGGCCACGCTGGGTCTGATCCAGGCCGAGATGCCATTGGCCCTCTTGGCCACCTGGGCCACTACTGGTTCATGTTCAGCTGGCTTTCAACCAACACCCCCAGGTCCTTCTGTGCCAAGCAGCTCTCCAGCCACTCTCCCCCAAGCCTGTAACGCTGCACGGGGTTGTTGGGACCCAAATGGAGGACTCTGCACTTGGCCTTGTTGAACCTCATCCCGTTGGTCTCAGCCCATGGATCCAGCTTGTCCAGACCCCTCTGCAGAGCCTCCCTGCCTTCAAGCACATCCACACTTGCACCCAGCTTGGTGTCATCTGCAAACTTGCTGAGAGTGCACTCAATGCCTGCATCGAGATCATTTAAAGATGTTAAACAAAACTGGACTGAGCACTGAACCGTGGGGAACACCGCTCATGACCGGCTTCCAACTGGATTTACTTCCATTTCCCACAACCCTTTGGGCCCGGCCATCCAGCCGGTTTTGAACCCAGCAAAGGCTATGCCTGTCCACGCCGATGGCAGCCAGTTTCTCCAGCAGGATAAGAAGAAGCTCAATGACAAAGGCATTCTCTGTATGCAGTAAAGTAGATGCCTGCTCTTTCAAACCATTTGGTACACACCGCTTTGAAGGTGCATTACTTACCATTTTTATAAGTCTACTTCTGTTGGCAATTTTTAATACCTTTAGGCTCTATCTTCCCACCGTATGTGTGGGTAGCACATATTACATTGTAGGACAAAATCAAAGAACAGGCTAAAAGCGATGAAACACGATGGGCCCATCGTGAAAATCAGCAAAATTGCAGTAGAATTCTGATTATTTAAATTAGCATAAAATATAGATGCCCTCTAACACTTTCATATCACTTCAGATGTTCTAGTTTGTGTAAGAGAGAGCTCTGATGCATACAGACTCTTTTAATCTTCTTTCAGAGCAAGGCTTTTGACCCATCTGAATTTTAAGGTTTTCTTATTCAGCGCTATCATTCAGTACATGTACATTTGCATGAAATGTCTAATCTAGTTTTACGTAGCCAATGTTTTGTGTGTTTGAATGTAATCTTCAATGATGTGCTGGTCTATAGCTTGGGTTAAGTGCTAAGAAAGATTATTATTAAACTCAAGTTTTTCTCTGCTTATGTACATCTGTTTCCTTCTGCTACCAGTTCAACTTAGCTTGCAAATGTGTTTTATACTGGAAAAATGTGAATTATTGCCTTAGTTGTCTTGTATCTTTTAGGTGAACTGAGCCTAGAATGTTAATCTTTTATGCATTTATCCTGACAGTTTTTTTTGTAACTGGTATGAGTACTTCCCGTTCTGTAGCTTAGAAGATATAGAATCATAGACTGGTACAATCATGGAATGGTTTGGGTTGGAAGGGACCTTAAAGCCCATTCAGTTCCAACCCCCCTGCCATGGGCAGGGACACCTCCCATCAGACCAGGCTGATTAAGGACCCATCCAACCTGGCCTTCAGCACCTCCAGGGGAGGGGGCATCTACAGCTTCCCTGGGCAACCTGTGCCAGGGTCTCACTACCCTCAGCATGAAGAATTTCTTCCTAATATCTGATCTAAATCTTCCTCCTTCCAATTTAAAGCCATTCCCCCTCACCCTACCACTACTTGCCCTTGTAAAAAGTCCTTCCCCAGCTTTCTTGTAGCCCCTTCAGGTACTGGAAGGCTGCTCTAAATTCTCCCCAGAGCCTTTTTTTCTGCAGACTGAACAACCCCAACTTTCTCAGCCTGCCCTCATAGCAGAGGGGTTCCAGCCCTCTGATCATCTACACTGCCTTCTCTTGACCCATTCCAACAGCTCCATGTCCTTCCTATGTTGAGGATTCCAGAACTGAACACAGTATTCCAGGGAGCTCATGAGAGCAGAGTAGAGGGGGAGAATCACCTCCTTCAACCTGGTGACCACCATATGTGAGGCCCTTTTTATTGTATTAATAGTTGTCTATACCAGGCCTTTGTTGTTGTACTGAAGAGCTTAGGAGTCCTGGAGATGGCTAATCGCTCCTGTCTGCTGTATGGTAGGCATAGTACAAATCCAGGAGAAAAAATGTTATAAACCCAAACAGCTTACAATATATATGTAGGACGTAAGACAGGGTACCCTTTAGAGATAAATGGGTGCCAATTTACAAGCAAATAATATATTTGTATTTTTAGGCTAATTTGCTTTAGTTCCAGCACAACTGCTGGTTTTACAAACTTTATAGAAAAGGAGAGTTTTAATGGTGTCATGAAAGAAATAGAAATGTAAGCAACTATGAAGACAGCCGCAGGAAGATATGAATTTCAAATGTAGTAAAAAAGTTACGGAGGTTGTTGCTCTTATCCTTTTAGAGAGAGACTGACATCTGGGTAAAGAATGGGAAGTCAGAGGCAAGGATAAAAAAGTTCTCAGTGAGCCACAAAAATAGATCTTGTCTGTGGTAAAGAAAGAGCAAGAGATAAAGTAAAAGCAAAAGATGCTTATTCCATGTTATTTAGTTTCTTTATCATCCTATCTAGTATCAAATAGTGTCATATATTTCATTTTAAGTGGTATTGTGCAAATTATGTTATAATCAAGAGTAAAATAAATAGAGACCTAAGGGAATAAAATCTGTGTAAATTTGAAAATTGAAGGTATTATTTTTTTGTACAGAATGCTAGTGAGCAAAAAACAGAAATGGAAAAAATAAAACATCGGATAGCAGAAGAGGCTGCAGAAATAGAAGAAAGGAAAAGAAAAATTGAAGATGAACTGAAAGAGATTCAGGTAAGAGCTAATAAGGAAAAGTAAAATTTTGCAGTCTAATTTTATTTGACTTACTCAGGCCCTGCCATGCAAAATAATTCTACAAAATTTATCCCTGAGTTTCTTAAATTTTGCTCTAAATTATTTTGGTGCTGAAACTTTGATGTGTTATTAAACAGTATTCTATTTGCTAGATTTAGGTCGTTTTGCCGTTTGTGTTCAAGTAGATCATAATGACAGAAAGATTTTTTTCAGGCCAGATCTTACCTCCAGTTACTATTTCTGTTCTGCTTCGACCTACCACTGAGTTCTGCAGAATTTATGGAGTGTTTTTCAATTATTAATATCTTATATAAACCAATTGCATCTCTCCACCTTGGTCAAGCTGGTAATATTCTAGGGCTTGGTAGTATCAGCTGAGTGGGAATAGTTTAATGAGAGATAATTTCCAGTTATTACTCAATTCTAAAAATTATGTATCCTAATGGCACTATAGCAAACTGCTTGTTCAAGAGCCCTTACAGCCATTAAGCATTGAGATTTTTGGCAAGTATGTGCTTTCAGTCATTTCTTACAGTCTGTTTTTCATCCCATCCATTTTAAAATTGGACCATAGAATAAGGGGAAAGGACAGCAACTAATTATTTTCCTTTTAAATATCATAGATGCCAAGGAATTATATCCTCAAATTGAAAGCGACTACAGGATTAGGGTAAATCCCTTTCTGTAGTCTTTGATAAATATGGAAGACGTGCAAGCTGTGCACGGTGTTTAATGATAATCAGCTTCTGTTTTCTTACGGTTTTGTTGCTTTGTTGATCAGAGCAAAGGCTGTCTGGATTTGTTTAGCTGCTGCAAATAGGAAGATTTTGTGACCTCTGCTTCTTCTTATCTTGACAAAGTTATCCTCAGGCATGCCTTCAAATAGTAATTAGGATCATTATTAAAACTTACTGGTATCATACTGAACTTTTAAGCAATGAAAGAGGAAGCCAACATGATTGATGCTAATATCTATATGTTGTTTATTAAGTACAGTGTTGAATGAAAAGTTAGGGATCGTAAGGATTATAATAAGCTGGTTTATATGGAAATATATTTATTATCATATAATAAACACATGGCAATTATTAATAACTTTGGCACATCAGTGTGCATCAATGGCACTTGGTTAAGTAAAAAATTAAGTAAAAAGGAAAAGAAATTGCATGAAAAGTGAAATGGCAAATACTCTATTTCTTATATTTCCGTCTCTTTTCTCATGTGTTTTTATGCTTTAAGCCAGTGGTTAATGAAGCCAAGTTAGCAGTTGGAAATATAAAGCCAGAGTCTTTGTCAGAAATACGGTCACTACGGATGCCCCCTGACATAATAAGAGACATACTAGAAGGAGTTTTACGGCTGATGGGGATTTTTGATACATCATGGGTGAGCATGAAGAGGTGAGGATTTTAATTAAGCTTTAAACTTAAATACTTATTCACAGTACTAAATACTTGCTATTGTATGCAGGAATAATGGATGTGCAGAATTCTTTGGTTTCATGGGGCAATAACTTCTTGAAGGTTTGTTTCTTCTTTACTTAATTATTTAATTCTTTTACAGTTTCTTGGCCAAAAGAGGCGTGAGGGAGGACATAGCAACCTTTGATGCCTGTAATATTCCAAGAGAAATACGAGAGAGTGTTGAAGAACTTCTTTCTAGAAATAGAACATCTTTTGATCCAAAGGTAATTCCTGATTGCATTGCATAAAATGAAAGAAGCCCAAAAGAAATCAAAAAAGGAAAGAAAAAGACATTATTGTCTGATTTGCCAACATAATTTTTAGACTGAATTTGAAGTAGAGAAAAAGTGATGAATTCTGCTTACAGAATTTGTCAGCATGAAGAGATAAAAGTGTAGCAGAGATTACTCTGTTGCGTAATGCTGCTAGCTGAGAATTTTGTTGGTGACTGAGGAGTGGTAGGATAAATAGTCATTGTGGACTCAGTTCCTCAGAGATTTTTGTCCGTGGTATAAATTAGAACTCAGAGAAAGGAATTGCAGCTGGCTCTTCCAGGCCTCTGTGTAGCAATAAGAGTCTTAACAGTACACGTAATTAAAAAAGGGGGACTAATGATAATTAAACGTATGATATTTAAGAATTGATTTGACAAATGCTATAAAAAAGGAAAGTTGTGGTTCCCTGAGAAGGAACACATTAATAAATTACGCATTCTTTTAAAACTTCTTAAACTCAGTGAATCTTCATAGTTGTAAATATCCATTTTTTTACACAGATTGATGGCCTACAGTGTAAACTCTTAGTATCAATTTAAAAGGTTAATTCAGTAGAGGAGCTGGCTAGTAGGCATGTTTAAGGTGATAACTCATAAATCTCTTGCAGTTATTTATCCTCTGTTTATCTCACATACATTATACTTCAAGGTCTTTCACTGATTTTTTTTCAGAATGCTAAAAGAGCCAGTGCTGCAGCTGCTCCGTTGGCAGCTTGGGTGAATGCCAATGTCCAATATTCCCATGTCCTTGAACGAATTCAGCCTTTGAAAAAAGAAAAGGCTGGCCTCGAAGCGTAAGTTAGACACTGTTGCAAAATAAATACTCTTAATTCTGCTGGAAATGGGTGAAACTAAAGCTCCCAAGGAAGAGTTGAAGTTTTTCAAAAACAAAACACATAAAAAACCATCTGTAAGGTCCAGAGGAGGACCACAAAGATAATCAGAGGGCTGGAGCACCTATGCTATGATGACAGGCTGAGAGAGTTGGGCTTATTCAGCCATGAACTTGTGCTGAGTCAGAAAAAGGAAATGTCTGATTTTTTTTTTACCTGAAAACTATGCCTTGGATATTTTTTGGCCAATCACAAGTTACCTGTCTCAGCTGAAATTTGTCAGGGAGAAATGAACATCACAGATAAACTTAAAATGTATTCTGTTATTGAAACCTTATGTTATTTTGTGAGGTGTGTAGTTCCTCTTTTTACAGTCATATACCAAGCGTAGTCACCTTTTCCTGGAATCAAAAAGGTAGGACATAGTCTTATGACCTGAGGAATCTATACTACTTGTTTTGCCAGGTCTTAACATTCTTCATTGGAAGAATTTTTTCTGATCTTTAAGACTACATTTGAATGGAGTGTTTGGTTTCCATTTTTAAAGCTGTGTGATGAAAAGTAGTCAAAACTTTTCCATCTGAAAACAGATTTTTGTGAATAGAAATCATGAGAAAGAGCTTTCTGTGAACGTATCTTTATGTAAATGACTTTCCTGTTACATTTATTCTTTTTGTTTTACCTTTGTACCCCTAGTCTTAAAATGTTTCATTTTTGTAGTAATCTCAAGAAAACTGAAGACAGAAAACAGAAGTTAGAAAATCTTTTGAACTCCGTTGGTCAAAAAGTATCGGAACTGAAAGATAAGTAAGTTGGGTTTGGTTTTTTTCAAGATATAAATAAAAACATTGACGATTTTATGGTGTGATAATGAAATTTATCTCTCCAAGTGTAACTCCCTGCTCTGCAAGATAATTACATCAGAAGTAGCAATAATTAGGCTATATAGTAATTAAGTGGAGATAAATAACTTCTGTTAGAATACAGTTCATCTCATTGATCTGATGAAATACTTCTTAAAAGCACCTGCATCTCACTACTGACTGTTGGAAACCTTCAGTGTAGACATTGCAGATGCCTAAGATAAACTGAGTATATGTCACGTAAAGTCTTGAGAGGACTTTAGTGTCTCCTTAGAACTTTGGAAACTTTCCTATACAAGCCTTCTACTGATCACAGTTTAAATTGAAGCGATTCTGTTTCTTTTAGGATAGCCTGCTTTTCTGACAGTTACCTGTCTCCTGTGTTCTTAGCATCTCATCAAGTACACGACTCACAATGACATATTAGTTGCTGTAGTGTATGTTTTGCTTTCTCCGAATTCAGTTTAATCCAAGTCTTTTGGATTGATTTTTCTATTACGTGGTTACAACCTGACATATGTGCATATTACTGAAAGTCTTTTTTTGTCGTCTGCCAAAAAAAAAGATAATATCATAGAGTCATAGAATGGTTTGAGTTGGAACAGAACTTAAAGATCATCCAGTTCCAACCTCCCTGCCGTGGGCAGAGACACCTCCCACCAGACCAGGCTGCCCAAGGCCCCATCCAACCTAATCTTGAGAATACTGGAGAATTCTTGTTATTCAGCTACATAGTGTCTTACATTGATTATATACTGTATATTACAGTTAAATATATTGTTTTAAAAAGATGAATTATTAAATGCTTTAATTATTTGAATTAAATATTAATTAAACTATATATTAAATTAGATATTAAATTATATATTACAAAATAATACCTAAACCTTCTCCTTTTAAAAGTTTTGTAGTTTAAATTTACCCCAAAACTTACAAATGTATAATATGGCATTGAGCCTGCTGTTGTTTCACACCCTAGTCAGGACAAAGCTTAACACAGTCACTAAAATCAAGTCAAGTTGTTTGAGTAGAAGAAGAATTGATTTTCAGACATTACAGTCTATATTGCAAATATATTTTTAAATCTTAGCTGTGCATTTTTCTAGATTTTGTTTGTTAGAAGTCGAACAAACTCATCTGCCAATTAGAAACAGAAAGTATAAAAAAGAACTGTAGTTGTGTTGTTCATGAAAAGGACGGGAGGAATTAATTACAAATTTAGTCAGTTAAACTGCCTTGAAAATAACTGTCCGTAAGTTTAGTGATTCATGATAGAAATTACAAGCAGTAGTTGTTTTACAGGTTCCAGAGTCGGACAACTGAAGCAGCGAAACTTGAAGCAGAACTAAGTCAAGCTCAGAAAACACTGAAAGCTGCAGAGGTATTGATAAATCAGCTCGATAGGGAACACAAAAGATGGAGCACCCAGGTAAGTGAAAACTTTCATAAGTGGCTGATAATTTGAAAATACAAATTTTTGCACTGTTTGGAGAATGTAAGTTATTACCATTCTGTATGTCTCCTAATTGTACATTTATTTGACTTCTCATTAGAAATAAAAGATTTTCTTTCTTCTGGAAGTCACTGTAAAAGTTGCCTTACATATATCAGACAGCTATAGAATGTCCGACGTTCTTTGACATTTTTTAATCACAATAATAATGCAGTTATTATGATGGCCGAAACGTCAGCAGTTGGACCCTCCAAGATGAGATACAATCAAAATGGGAAAGCATTAAACAATCCTGGTCTTAAAACGTATCTCCTTTATGGCATTGATGTTAGAAATGCAAATGTAGACCTACTGTAAATGTTGTGTTGCTTTTGAAGTCTTCACTTAAGTGTTTGAAACTTTTCCATTTCTAAAGTAGGGAAAATTAGTATATCTTAGTTGCTCAAGTGATACGTGAGGTCCGCAACAAAAAAACCCAACAGACTAACCCTATAGCTCAGGAACCAAGAGTGGCAGAGAGAGACAAAGAGATGGTTATAGAGCATATTCTAATCTGTCACAGTGGGACAAGGCTTCACTCAGTACGAGTGGACGCGTGTACAAATATACATGTTTTCTTGCCCTTGGTCATAAAATGTTGGTGTGCGAGAATGAACAGTAAGTTAACATCAAGACAATGCGCCAGCTCACGACACTTGGCTTGTGAAGCAATTTTGAGTTAATAACAATATCACTGTGCTGGAGCGCCCTGCCTGTTCTCCAGACCTTGCTGCCTCTTCCCCAAAATCAAGTCAACACTCAAAGGAACCTGTTTTTTGTTGATAGAAGATGTGAAGACAAACATGATGGAGACCTTCAAGAAACAGCCTTTCAGAAAATGATCAGCAGAATTGCTTTGAACTTTAGTAGCATTGTGTGTAGCTCAGAAGGGAATTATTTTGAAGGTGATCATAGTTGATTTTCTGAATTTGTTAAATTAAAAGTGTTTCAGGCACAGTCTCATTTTTTTGTGTTAGACCTTGTATTTAAGAGAAGCTGGCAAGCCTTTGGACACAAAGGCCCTTCATCAAGCTGAAACAGAAATGAAACTTTCAAGATATATGCATGCTGAAAATAACTATCACCTCTAGAAAGCAATACCAAGCTTTCTTGGGTGTCGTAAAATGGAAGAAATATCCTTGCTGTCTCTTTGTTGACTTAAAGAAGCCTGAAGAAGTAGGTTGAAAGCCTGCATTTTGAAGAACCAAAGTTAGGGTTAGATGAATCCTTCCTGTAGGTTGGCCAGCATGATGGGAGGAAACGGAAAGTTTTCCTCTCAAAGTTGCTTTACAGCTATTCCGTCTCCTACAGTAAGGATTGGATGTATTTGAACCCAAGACTTTAAACGCTTCTGAAAGTGATTCCTCACAGTTTTTCACTTTGATGACATCAGTGCCATCTTTAGAAGGTTCAGACTATTAAAGGAATGCTGTGGACCAGAGCGGCAGATCTATTAGTCAGGAATTCATCTTACATTGAAAACAATGAAAAAGCAGATTCATCTGCCTTTAAAGTGAGGAGGAATATAATAAAAAGTTGCTTTTTTTCTTTGTGTATCAGCTTTCTTTTTAATGTGAGTTTGATTAAAGTAAAAAACTGACAGTTCTTTCAAACCAGTTATGTCAGTCTTATAGATTGATAATGAAACATTTCAAAGCAGAGGTGATATACTGCAAGTAATTTGTTTGAAGATACACAATAAATGTATTTTATCACAGAAATCTGCAGTGAATCATAGTTTTAAGTGTAGTAGATACATATAGTATTTAGTATCTGTATGCATATAGTAAGTGAGACTCAGTAGCAGACTGTCACTTTGACTAAGGTCACATATTTCTTATTTTTCTTACTATAATGCTGTTTACCTATTTGCTTATAAGTGACAAGGTCAACTGTTCATCAAATTTGTAGGTTTTTAGTAGCTAAATTCTCAGAAACATCTGCCTATGCTCTAGCCCAGAGCTAAAAAGAGCTTTCAGCATCCTTTCATGTGTATGTTGCTATGGTTTATCTAGGTATAGATGCCTGAAATGCAAGGAGACTGTCTCAACTGTATTCTTAATGGCAGGCAAATTTAATTCCAAATAGTAACTGATGAGAAATATTTACATAGATTTTGTTTACAGAACACCCATACATTCTGTACTTTATTTTTTGAAGGTGTCAGAGATAACAGAGGAACTGGCTACGTTGCCTAAAAGAGCTCAGTTAGCAGCTGCCTTTATCACCTACCTTTCTGCTGCTCCTGAGGATCAGAGGAAAACCAGCTTGGATGAATGGACCAAATCAGCAGGCCTTGAAAGTAATTTTGTGTGTGTTTGTGTGTGTAAGAAATTAAGCTTGACTGAGGCAGTGAGAAATGCCAGTGAGTTCCAATGAACAATCTCAGTTGTCTTAACGTTCTCAAATGAAAAGCGACAACATTTTTTCACTCAATAAATACTGGTATATACAGACAGACTACTTCTTAGGCTTATTCTATGAATTATTAAGATAATAGAAATTCTTAACATTTAGCTCCGCAGTCCGTCCTTAAAAAGAAACGTTTACATGAATGAATGTATTCATGTTAAGTGTTTTAAATTTGCATTCTGAATGCTTCTCCTTTTTCTGTAACCTTTTTTATATGTCTGTTAATAATACCATTTTTTTATATAACATCAGCTATTTTATAGTAATATGTTCAAGCAATAAAATGGTAAATTTAAGGGAAATGCACAGACTTGCACTGTGTTAGAGTTTCTACTGTATATAGAGTGATAAATGCTTAAAAATTATGCAGACTATAAATACTAGCACAAATTTAACACCCTTTCATTTATCAGAGTTTGATTTACGGCGGTTCCTGTGTACAGAAAGTGAGGAGTTATTTTGGAAAAGTGAAGGTTTACCTTCAGATGACCTTTCAATAGAAAATGCTCTTGTCATCTTGCAGGTAAATTTGGGGTTTTTTTTCTTTTCTTGGAAATATTTCAATTTCTACAAATTTCAGTGACATAGCATCTTTCTGAAATTTTGAAGTATTTAATTTGTGTTATTTTATTAACAACACAGAAAACACATGGTGAAATAAATGCTTACGCAACACTGGGTATTGAGTAGCAAAAGGAAAAATCTTTTAAAGAAAATACACATTTTTCTTTATTGCTTTTATGATTTTATTCCAGATGGTGGACAGACAAAACCTGATGTCAATCTTTGAATAATCATTAACACCATGAAGATGATGTCCTACATATGTACACTTTGACTTATCATTTCTAATACTTCTTTTCTCAGAAAAGGGAAAGGCTATATGCAAATGCCTTTCAAAACATCTCAGATTTTATCAGATTAGCTCTGTGATATAGGACAAAAAATGCCATTTTCTTAAGGCCAGTAGCTAGTAATAGTTGAGAAAAGAAGGATAATACTGTACTTAAAATCATGATTCAGTTTTATCGTACAGTTATATGTGGATATATAGTAAGTATACATATGCAATTACACAATTATGCACTTAATATAATATTGTAATTATAACGTAGTCACTTATTAGATTTACTAGAAAGTAAAGATTTAATGCTATGGGGAGAATCTGCGTTTGCCACGAGTATTTTGCTTGGATGATTGATGATTGATGGTTCTCTCAAAGCAGTTACAGCCTTTTTCCAATTTAAATTTATCTTGCTTTATCATCTTGATATTACAACTAGTCATAGATCTGAGTTTGATTAAAAAGCTCTTCAATAAATACCATTTTATACCCTTAAAGCTACTTCTATAATCAAGTCTTATTTTCATCTTTTTCCTTAGTTGAATATATTGAGCTCTTAAAAATCTTGCTGTGCATGAAGAGCTTTTTCAAGCACTCCTTCAGCTCAAAGGCTTTTCTTTGCGTACAGCTTTTTCAGCATCCTTTTAAAACTGGAATTAAAACATGGTGTTTTACCAGTGTCATCTACAGTACAGTTCTCAACCTTTTGTTCTCATCGTATTTTGGTGCTTGGATATTGTCCATATTTCCCTCTCTTTTAGTTTGAGATCTGCATAGTTACTCAGTTTGGAATAATAGGACTCAGAATCTAGAAGAAAACCCAAAACCCAAACCTTAAAGAGTTTTTCTGTCTGACTGAACCAGGGAATTGCTGAAAGTACATGTTTAAACCCTCAGCAAGTTTGTTGATGATACAAAGGTGGGAGGAGCGTCTGATACACCAGACCTTCAAGCTGCTTCTCAGAGGGTCCTTGAGAGGTTGGAGAAATGGGCTGGCAGGAACCTCATGAAGTCCAACAAGGAGAAGTGCAAAGTCTTGCACCTAGTGAAGGACATCCCCATGTACCAACATGTGCTGGGGGCCACCCAGCTGGAAACCAGGCTTGCAGGAAAGGACCTGGGGGTCCTGGATGACACTGGGTTGTACAAGAGCCAGCGCCTGGCCCGTGCTGAAAGGAAGGCTAAAAGTATCCTGGGCTGCTGCCTGCAAAGTGTTGGCAGCAGGTCAAGGGCAGTGATCCTTCCCCTCTGTTCAGCACTGATGAGATCACACCTGGAGTGCTGTGCCCAGGTGTGCTCCTCAGTACTAAAAGAAGACCACCAGAAAGGTGATTGAGGCAGTGGAGTGTCTCTCCTGTGAGGAAAAGCTGAGAGCGGTGGGACTATTCAGCCTGGAGAATAGAAGGCATAGGGGCATCTTATCAATATCTATAAATATTTGAAGTGAGAGTACAAAGAAGAGGGAGCCAGGCTCTTTTCAGTGCTGCCTAGTGACAGGACCAGAGGCAATGGGCATAAATTGAAACAGAGGAGGCTCCATCTGAGCATCAGGAAACACCTTTTTATGACGAGGGTGACTGAGCACTGGAACAGATTGCCCAAGGAAGTAGTGAAGTCTCCATCCCTGGAGATGCTTAAAAGTTGTCTGGACATGTTCTTGGGCCATCAGTTATAGGTGGCCCTGCTCAAGCAGGAGGTTTGGACTAGCTGACCTCCAGAGATCCCTTCAAATCTCAACCGTTCTGTGATTTCATGAAATCTTATATGGATGTGTCAACTATGAATAGGTCTCTTTTCAACTTGCCCGGGTCTGTGCGTTCTCTGTAGTCACTCTGTGCTGTGACAATTGTGTAATTTCTGAGCACTTCCATAATTAGATTATCAGTGGTAAAAGTCTCGACCTTTAGAAAGCAACATGTATAGCATAACATATCTTTATATAATATAATAGGAGACCTTTGCATAGTATGGGTATGGGAAACACACGTTAGTGAAGGTTTTATTAAAATGAAAGCCTCCTACCCGGGGAGCTGATGGAGTCACCATCCCTGGTGGGGTTTAGAAAACGGGTAGATGAGTTCCTTAGGGACAGGGTTTAGTAGGGAGACAGGCACAGTTGGACTCTGTGATCTCAGAGGTCTCTTCCGACCTAGTGATTCTATGATTCTATGAAAACCTCCTCTCTCGTCAGCGTGCGTGTTACTGGGCCATAGCTCCAAAATATTCTACATGGTAGTGTTTGCAAGTTTGAAATCTGGGCTTGTTTGTGATTAAAATGCTGTTTGGATCTGTATGCATGCAAAATATTTATATTAATTATTCTTTCTAAAATGCATTGAGGTCCAGAGCTAGAAGGACTGTACCTTTACCTGCTACAGGAAGAAAAAGGAAAAGTAATACCTCTCCTAACTTTCAAAGCATTGTGAATAACAAAAGCGGTAGATTATTCTCATTGCATAGAGACACCTGTTTTTAAGAGAAGGTGAAGAGCTGCCTAACTTTAGCAGGACAAACACCTTAGAATTTTGGATTTGGGCACTTCAAAAAAAGAAGAAATAAAATCAAAGACAAAAAATTCTACTGTTTTTTGTGGTCATGTTTTTATTAGGCTGTTATTGTTTCTTTAAATAGTTTGTTAATTAAAAACATTTTAAAATTATGATACCATTAGTTTGGGGAAAAACAGACTCTAATTTTATTCTTAAGCAAAATATGTCTAAGTAAAAATTTATGTTTATAATTTTTTTTCCTCCTAGAGTAAAGTTTGCCCATTTTTGATCGACCCTTCTTTCCAGGCTACTGAATGGTTGAAGACACATTTGAAGGAGTCACGTTTGGAGGTTATTAACCAACAGGTACAGTATTAACTCTTGCTGTTACAATTCTGTTCTGCTTGAGCTCAATCTTTTCCAGAGTTTAGAGAGCGGTTTAATAAGCAAACTCATTTAAATTGAACAGTTTTGGTTAAACGCTGAAATCTCATACAGTGCTTGTAATAGATTTTTCAGCTATAGTACTGATTTTAGATTTTGACTCGTGTAATGCCTTCCTATTAATTCTGAAGTTTTAATATTTCACATTTATTTTTATTTGCCCAGGACACCAACTTCCTAACGGCTCTTGAGCTGGCAGTGAGATTTGGCAAAACGCTTATTATACAAGAAATGGATGGAGTGGAGCCTGTTCTTTACCCATTGCTAAGAAAAGATCTTGTTGTTCAAGGTAAATGGCCAAGATCTCTATAAATGCTTGCTCAAAGCAAAATCTCTATTTATATTATATAAAACTCGAATTTTCTGAAAACATGAGTGTTGGATTTTCTACTTTAACGTTAACCTGCTACTAACACTTGAGTACATGAAATACATTGGATAAATATTCTTGTTTAGTAAGTGGGAAAATATTGAAAACTAAAGATTTTTTGACGGGAATTAGAATAAAATGTTTTTATCAAATCTTCAAAATTTAAATTTTAACTTAATTTCCAGTGATAATTTCAAACACATAGTTTTACTTAGGAACTTGGGCCTTAAATAGACCAAAGATTACACAACAGGTTGTGCAGTTTTAGAACAGTTTTAGAACATTAGCATTCCTGTTTCTCTTTCCTTTGTCTGAAACTAAAGGTGGCACACAGGTCTGTCTCAATGTGACCTGGGAATGAGGGGTTTGGAGGTAAGAAAAATGGTGAAACTCTCCCTAACTGATGCAATAAAGGAAAAAAAAAAACAAACCTCAACATTTACATTTTACAATCTCTCTGTTTGGGAGAGATAGTGTAGTAAATATAACTCTATGTGTAACTGCTTTGGACTTAGTTACTTTAAAAAGGCTAATATGAAATATTGTGTTGAAAGTTTAGTGAAGATAAATATTAATGATATAAATATTGTAGCATGAATTAGATTGCATATTTTTGAATTAAATCAAAAGTATTGAGTGGATTAAAAAATATAACATATGTTTTAAATACTTTCTAAATTATTGTAATTGAAGTACAATTACGTTATCCTTAGGAATTATATTTCTACCTCAAGTGTTGATTCCTCAGCATGTACCACTGCTTCTGCATGTAATTTACAGCATGACCTTTGGACTCAGGTCTCCTTGTTGCTGTCATTTCATTTAATATCGAGATCTACTATTGGGGGAGGTAGCAGTAATTCTTTAAGTATATGGTAAAAATAAATGTAATGCTGCAGAGCTTTTGGATACATTTGTCTCCTGTATTGGAAATCTGTTCCGAGAAAATAGAATTTTAGTTTAGATCATTCTTCCAGTGCAGATGTGCTTGCTTTTTTATCCTTGATAAAGAGCACCACCAGAGTGGTGACTTCATGGGTCTGTAGGAGGCTAGGCAGAACATCTCTACAACTTTTTTTTGCACTGGCTTCCGATGAACTTTGGAAGATGGAGGTACAGAATTAGAGGCATCTTAACTGGTTTTCCTCAAGGAATCAAAGTGTACAATCATAGAATGGTTTGGGTTGGAAGGGACCTTAAAGCTCACCCAATTCCAACCCCCCTACCGTGGGCAGGGACACCTCCCACCAGACCAGGCTGCTCAAGGCCCCATCCAGCCTGGCCTTGAACACAACACCCTGGTAACCTTTTCCAAAGTCTCACCACCCTCATCGTAAAGAATTTCTTCCTAATATCCAATCTAAATCTTCCCTCTTCCATTTTAAAGCCATTCCCCCTCATCCTATCACTCCAAGCCCTTATAAAAAGCCCCTTCCCAGCTTTCCTGGAGCCCCTTCAGATACTGGAAGGCCAACTCTAAGGTCTCCTCAGAGCCTTCTTTTCTCCTGACAAATGAAGAGATTAATGAACCTGGAGAACTGTGGTGAAAGCAGATTAAATTAAAATTAGACTAGTTTATTCAGGGAACTTGCTGATAACACTCAGACATCCTATTTTGCTTGTTAATGATCGGTGTTAATGCCAAGTCCAAACTAAGGAGCTGTTTTTTGAGAAGAGAGAACAGGTCACTATTTAAGTCTTTTCAGCCTCTTCACAAGCAAACACGCACTCCTTCTCTTTATTAAAATGTGGAGGAGGGGGCCTGTCTGCATTATTTTGCCTGAGATGGCTGTACATCTTTTCATTACTTGGAATGAAACGTTAAGAAAAATGTGAATATATATACTGCAATAAATTTGTCTTTGTACAGCTTCCATTTTCTGTTTGACGTTTTTACAGCATAGGCCTAAAATTTATTCTGGTCTTTGGCACGGAAGCAGGACTGGTCTGTGATTTTCATCTCGACCAGTGTTTCAGCAAGTGATTTATACCTAGAGCGTTTCTGATCTGCTCTTAGTGCTGAAAATAGAGAAGCACCTCACTGCCACCTCAGAAATTTATCTGGAAAGGAAATTTTCACTTTGAAACTTGGTCTTCTTGTGTTCTTCCTTCTTTTTTAGCATCAGGAGGCAAAATCTTACTCTAGTAGTGTGATTCTTTGAGTCCATTCTTTTCGGACTGTGGTAGGAAGAGGTTTGTGAGAGGCAATATAAATAGTTTCGTTCTGTGATGGGTATATTGAGAAATATCAGAGTATTTGGAGTATAAACAGAGATTGAAACCATGACAGCAGAAATATAATGAATTGTTTCTTTCATACTGTGATTAAATTAAATGCATTTATAGCAAGACAATTTTATGGAATTTTTCTTAGTGGAATATTTTTATTTCAATCTAATGACTAAATATTCCAGAATCTTTAGTTTCTTAGAATTTGTCTATAACAATTATCATAGAAAGTTATCTTTTAATAGAATTATAATTGTACAACAACATCAGCCTTCTACAAATAAATATAACAGATCCAGAGATGAAACCTAATGGGTTTGGATCACATTCAGAAAATGCTGAACCATCTTAGTTAGCCAATATGTAATTAATGCTAGTGTGTTTTGATAGAGTGCTGACCTATGTGGAAATGTAAATGAATGTGTTTATATTGTGACAAGATTCTTGCACAAAAGGATTCTCCAGTGCATCTTCTGTGATATTTTGTCTCCCATTCATTGTTTGAAAATTTCAAAGTTTCATTAGTATTACTTTTACTTTAAGTGCATGTTTTGCTGTTTATACAATTTGTACTAGGTAAAGATAATTAAGCTACCCCTGTGTATTAAATATTCATATGCTAGTGCTATGGTATTGCATTTTCTTTTCTAATAATACAGGATAGGTTATGTTCCTTACATTATTTTTTTCTTTCTGAACAATTTATAAATAAATTTTATGAAATATATTTGTTGGTAATAAAATATTACACCCATACCATTATTTTCAGATAATGCTAGAATGTTCCAGTCAGAGTGAGTATAACATCAGTTTTTTATTTACAGGACCTCGCTATGCTATACAAATAGGTGAAAAAATGATAGATTATAATGAAGAGTTCCGTCTTTTTCTATCAACAAGGAACCCAAACCCCTTCATTCCACCTGATGCCTCTTCTGTTGTTACAGAAGTAAACTTTACCACAACAGGAAGTGGTTTAAGAGGACAGGTAAGCATTTACAATCAAAATATGTATGTATAGCAGACATTGATAGCTACACCCACCTTCTGGAAGTCCTATGGTGCAGTTTGCATTAACAGTCATGGAGATGTTTTCTAGCACACAAATAGAAATGGTAAAATCAATGCTGAAACCAAATTTAAATTTTAAAATCTTGGTTCTGTGCACTTTGGAACCAAGTAGTGAGTCCAGTAGAGAAAATAGAAACTGTCTCATTGACTTCAGTTGCAACAGACTAATTGCTAAGCTTCTGTTTTCTGTTCAACATCTCTGTTACTGCTCTCCAGTGTCCTAGTTAGAGACTAATGCTAGCATCGAGATACTTTAGTGCACAGGAAAAACGTAATGAAACCCAAATAATATATATTTTACATCCTTTAAAGTGCTTGTTGCTTTAGAGGTTTTTTTCTATAGTGTTTAGGAAGTAAAATGTAAAGTACAGATGGAAGAGAGAAAGAAAAAGAGATAAATTAAAGAAAGAAAACCCCCTCTTTATTTGGTATGAAAGAAGTTTTTCCAAACTAACAAGAGGCTTAGAATGAGATGAAAATAAGTTGTTGATATATAATTCAAAATGTGAAGCATGGATAACCACATGGGTTTCTTCCCTGCACTGGGAGGAAGGCACCAACATGATAAAATGTAACCAAGTGCATTGACCCCCTCTTTAAGTGGAAACGTAGAGAAAAAGCTTGCTTTTTGTTTTCTCTCCTCTTTGGCAGGAGAGGAGTTTGACTTTTGATAGACTTGCTGGAAAGAAATTTGCTGCCATTCCTTCCAGTTTGTGCTTTGTATCGCCTACTTCTTTTTATATCTGATCACAGCATATACAGTAATGAAGACTGTCAGTCATGATACAGACCGAGGTACAAAGGTTCAGGTCTCAGCCTAAAAGGGTGTGAATCAGTGTCCTCAGAGTATCTCACTGAGCTCACATCTGCTGTTATGCACAAGAGCATGGTTCACAGTAGTCCCTTGGGTTATACTTGCAACTGCAGGATTTTGGGGATGCCTGCATAGATTTAAAGCTGTTGGATGTCTGGTACAACTGAGTAAGAGATCAGAAGTCTGCTTTCAAAATTATAGACTATATGCTGCATATGCTGCTATATGATTAACAAGTATATATCATGCTAAATAATTAATATGTGTATATATATTATGAAATATTAGTGATTTTTATCCCGTTGAATAATCTGCTTTCTTTTTAGCTTTTGGCGTTAACAATTCAGCATGAAAAGCCTGATTTGGAAGAGCAGAAAACAAAACTGTTACAACAAGAAGAAGATAAGAAAATACAGTTAGCTAAGCTTGAGGAGTCTCTTCTGGAGGTAAAATAGATTTACCTTTTTTAAGTCTCTGATCAATAGGTGGTGTTGTATGTGTTTAAATGAAGATGGTGGAAGTGTTGGAATAATGAGCCCTCAGAATTTTTGATTTGAGAAAATAAAAGCATTCATTTCCTAGGGCTCCTGAGAGAGTAAAGATAAAATAGGTACATCTGCCGTGACACTGTAGTATTTCCAAACATTAAGCATTGTCAAAGTTAAATGTATGAATTGTGGGACTAGGCATAGGCTGGTTTAGACTGGTTAGAAATGTCATCAATTTTAATGCATTATAAAAGGGAAAACTTGGTTAAAAATGAATCTATTTCAAATTATGAGCTTTTAAAAAAGCCACTTTTAAGAAACTGTGCATCGCGTCAAATGCTACTTTCTCAAGTTGAGAAATGATTCTATGTTGTGAAAGGAAAAAACCTGAAAGAAAAATTCCCGGTAGAAAATGGAAAGATTTGTTAAGAGATATATAAAACTTTAAACCTCCACGGTTGTTTCTTATTAAAAATGAACTGCAATATTCTTTATAGTTGACAGTTTCTTTCCTCATATTTAAAATTAATATTCTAAATTTTCAGTTTATCTTTCTATTTTAATGAAAATATTTATGCTCAGAAATAGTCGTATACCTCTGAAAGAAAAGGTGGCTTCCAAGGAAGAGGATTGTTTTCTGTTTTGTTCGCATCTTGTCATGGATTTCACTGAGACTGTACTTCATGCCCATGTGAATGGATCCTCAAATCCTCCTTCTTTCTAATGTCATAGATGCAGGGACATCTGCTGCCTGAAAACCCTCAGTTTGTAGCCAAGTCACAGAACTTTCTGGTATCGAGAACAATGGAGTTGAGCATAAGCTAATAATTTTTACAGATTCCTCAAAAAGTAATAATTTTAACTTCATTAAACAGGCCATTAAAACCTCAGTTTTAGGGGTTTGAATATAATTATCTTTATGTGATTTGCATTTTTGCATTTTTTGTCCCTGCTGGCCAAGCAGCCTGGTCT
This sequence comes from Neomorphus geoffroyi, assembly GCA_033558235.1. Lineage (NCBI taxonomy): Eukaryota > Metazoa > Chordata > Aves > Cuculiformes > Neomorphidae > Neomorphus > Neomorphus geoffroyi. The sequence continues at coordinate 16,462,930 of JAUMJM010000017.1, forward strand.
GGTGGGAGGTGTCGCTGCCCATGGCATGGGGGGTGGAACTGGATGATATTTAAGGTCCTTTCCAACCCAAACCGTTCTGTGATTCTATTAAACTCTCTATTAAGACTCAAACACTAAGCTCTAAGGTTTTTTTAAAACTGTCGTGGGGCAGATTTCTCTTATGAGCAGCAGGAAGATTATTCCCTGAAAAAAATCCTTATTTGAAGTTGATCATTGTAATAATGTCTACCAAAAGCTGAGAGATGTGAAAGAAAAATGTCCACTTTTTGAAACAGGCTTTTTATGTGATCTTGGAACTCCAAAATCTTTCACATTTGTCCAATTGAATTATCGAGTGCAAAATTTACAAGTAATTGATGCCTAAGATATCTGCAACAAGAAGTGGCCAAGTATTAACACTGATATTGGTTTCAAATCTATCATTCTTGTGAGCACTCTTTGACCCTGAAGAAAGAAACTTAATGCTCAGTGAAAACTGAGGAGGTGCAGCACGGACTTCATCAACAAAGAAGCAAATGCTGGGGGTGATCTAGTGAAATTCAAATTATTCCTAAAGCAACATTAGCATTCCAGAACTGTACTGGTTTTCTTCCAAAAGCCTTGGAGTTAAAGAGTTAAAGGCTTACATGCTGTGGCTATCTCACAGCTCACACTGTGATTCCTCATAGCAAAACTGGGCTCCTTGAACCAACAGATGATCTTGTCCTAAACGCTTTTCAACTAGAGAACTAAGTACATTCTACTCTTCTACCTGTTGAATCTCTGCCTCCAAATATGCTGAAATGCTGTCCTACGGGTGGTTGTTCAGAACTGACTTAGCTGCCCAGAAGCCGATTTTGTGTTGCTGTCTGACTAAAAAACTGTATTGAAGGATATTTATTGAAGGTTAGTAAAAACACTTAAATAATAGTGAATCATGCAAGCCTTTCCCACTTCTCATTAGAAGTGGAATTGTTTGCACAGGAGAACTCAGGGAAATTGTGGGGTAATCTCAAGGTTTTTGAGGGAAATCTCTGAAATTGTTATCATTGTGGATATTCATCTCAGTGGGAAAAGAGAACTAAATTGTATAGGGGATGTTGATTCATGAATGACTGGGTACAGGTATTAACTACAAATAGCCAATTTCAGGTTAAACTGATAGTTAAAAAGAAGGAAAAGGACACTGATTTGTATTTCCTATGGAGATATTAGTGTATAAGGCTCTGATCACAGAAATCTTTATCAGAAGCTTGCTGACAACTTAAGTTTCAGAACCTGGAAATCTGGATTTTTGGAGCTTGTTCTAGGGTTTTATTTTCAATAGTTCATTAAAACAACATCTAATTTTTTGAGTAACAACCTACTTTCTAGTACAATTGATGCATTCAATGATTCAGAAATAAGTACAGGTCAGAAAGAAGCACTGCATCCCAAAAACTTTACAGGGTTTTTTTAAATGTAGTATAGATGACTTTTTATATTTTCACAGACACTTGCAACATCACAAGGCAACATACTAGAAAATAAGGATCTGATTGAATCTTTGAATCAGACTAAAGCAAGCAGTGCACTCATCCAAGAATCACTTGCCGAATCTCACAGACTTCAGAGTTCCCTTGATAAGGTAAAATAATATTTTAGTGTGTTATTGCTGGGGTTTTTGCCTGCTAAAAATAGTCAGCTTCTGTGTAGAGAAAGATATATACATCCATGGGAATATAAGATTAGTAATGTAGTACATCAATTTTTTTGAATAAAAGATATTTGAGATATGCAAGTACAGAAAGTATTTTCATTAATTAAATTCCTTTGTTTTACACTGGGTAGACAGCTACGCAATTTAAACTCTTAAGAGTTTGAGTTAAAGGAATTTTCCCCAAGGACTTATTGGCAAGTAATGAGTTTTGACTCTATTTTTACCATCTGATATTGCAGAAATCATTGCTTGTATGAATGTTCTTACTTAATATATCTCATGCTATTCAATAATTTACTCTGCTCTCATGAGACCCCAGCTGAGGCCCTGTGTCCAATCCCCAACATAAGAAGGGTATCAAACTGTTGGAACGGGTCCAGAGGAGGCTACAAAGATGATCAGAGGGCTCGAGCACCTCTGCTATGAGGACAGGCTGAGAGAGTTGGGGTTGTTCAGCCTGGAGATGAGAAGGCACCAGGGAGATCTTAGAGTGGCCTTCCAGTACCTGAAGGGGCTGCAAGAAAGCTGGAGAGGGACTTTTTACGAGGGCCTGGAGTGATGGGATGAGGGGGAACAGCTTTAAATTGGAAGGGGGAAGATTTAGATCAGACAAGAGGAAGGAATTCTTCACACTGGGGTTGGTGAGACTCTGGCACAGGTTGCCCAGGGAAGCTGTGGCTGCCCCCTCCCTGGAGGTGTCCAAGGCCAGGTTGGATGGGTCCTTGATCAGCCTGGTCTGTTGGGAGGTGTCCCTGCCCATGGCAGGGGGGTTGGAACTGGATGGGCTTTAAGGTCCCTTCCAACCCAAACCATTCCGTGATCATTGGCAATGCTGTTTATCTGGTATGCTGGTTTTGTAACACATTACAGAGTTTTACTCTGCGTTCTTGTTTAGTTTAAAATTTTCTGATGAATTTTGAGATGTGTTCTGTGGTGGGAAGAGGCCTTAGTGGCCTAGGGATTAATTTCCAAAATATTCATAATAATTGAAAGGTTTTTTTGCTAAAAATGCTTTCCTGCAATTTTGAAATCTAAAGAGAGTGTTGAAGTCTTGAGTGCATGGCCTTCAATTTGGACGACTGAAAAACTGTGTTTTCTAAAGCAGAGGGAGTCATCTGAATGTTTTTTTCATTGGGATAATTGTTTATGCAAAAGCCAGTAGATGGCGGTAAGGTACTGATTTTTTATATGTGTGTGGTTTATTTTTTATCCACAGGAGAGGGATGCCTATCTCCCTTTAGCTGAGAGCGCTAGCAAGATGTACTTTATTATCTCTGACTTGTCCAAAATAAATAATATGTACCGGTTTAGTTTGGCGGCTTTCCTGCGACTTTTCCAAAGGGCTCTGCAAAGCGAGCAGGTATTTTCTCTTTTCCTGAAGCTCTTAATACTGCAGAAGAGTCAATCTGCTTTGATCCTTAGAATTTCTTATTTTCTCTGGGCATTTTTGTAAAATAATAATAATGGATGATGAAATGTAGTGATGCTGAACTGCTGTGCTTTAGATACTCAGAATATGCGCATGTGATATTTTTAATGATTCTATATCACATATACATTGTAAAATTGCTGTGCCAGCTGAAAATAAAGATAGTTTAATTTGTAATTTAAGGCTTGCTCTTTGTCTAAAGTGAATTAAGAAAACCAAGGCTGAAGGCATTATTTAAATAAATTAACAGTCTAATCTGCAAATAACACTAAATCTATCACAAGGGGTAGAATAAGGTAATGTATTTCTACATGGCTCAGTTAGCTGAAGGAAAATCAAAACTTTCTCTTCTTTTTTACAATTTGTAAGCACGCATGCAGCCTTTCCTGTTGAAAATGTAATTTTTGCTTTTCTGTGTTCTAAATGGCCAGTAAATTCTTTGTACAGAAGCAGAGAATTATGGATTTATCCATTTATCACCTCACTTCTTAGATCTAAACCCCCACACTGAATAACGATGCATTTTCTTTTTATTCAGCATCTCCAAAATTCATCCTATTTCTCTTTGTTTCCACTCTAACAAGGTCTTCACCAGCCTTCAATCGTGTCACTTTTGGATACTCCCTTATTCCAGCATCTGTGCTGACAGCATTCCTTCAGCTCCAGTCATTACCAGAAACAGGGTCTGACCCTGCAGACTTGCCCTCTTTGAAGTTTTTTGCCTATTACTTCTTTTCCACAACATGAGATTCTAACTTCTTGTTCTTACTTTCACACTCTTTTATAATTCCTTTTCTTCCTGCCTATTACATCACCTATTTAAAGCTCAACTTCTGGTGTTGCCTTCTTTGCTTTCTTCCTTTTTTTTCTGCTCCTCTATCCAGTTCTTAATTTTTCTCATGTTGTGTGATGTTCATAGTCAAGATATTCAAGGCCAAAATATGCATTTCTTAATGCCTCAGTATGAACTTATTATATCATCTACTCATTGACAGCTGCAGCTGAGTTCAGTAATACGTGTTGAGAACTAGTAAGTGTCACATACAGTCCACGTTATTTGAGTCGTTCTGCCGAAATTTACAGGGTACGTAAAAAGATTTTTACTTCCACATTAATTTTGGAAATCCAAACTTTCTTTTTAGGATTTAAGTAATACTGAGGACAGAATAAATTCACTTATTGGCTCATTGAAGCATGCAGTGTATGAATATGTTTGTCGTTGTTTGTTCAAGGTAAGATTGTATTTTTCCTGTCTTTTATACAGTGCGCTGGGTTTGAAAGTATTCTTTCAGTAAACAACACTTGATCTCCTTCAGATAAGCAGTGTTTGTCAGTACATATGTAACACATGCAAAAATTACACTTGAAATATTTAACATGCAAAATGAGGAGGACTTAAAATTAGGATGTGTAAGAATTAAGATCGCTTCTGCACATTTCTCCACAGGGCAGTTTTCTAGTGGACAAGGCTGTTCTTAGGCTTGTCCTGTTTCTGCCTTACCTCTGGCTCCTCATTTCTGCCTCATTTTGGTTTCATAGCCAGTGCTAGGCTTCACAGTCTTCTGAGCATTCGTACTCTCTTTGCTCTTATTTCTAGCAGTCCTGAGTATGAGTGTTTCACCTAGCTGTCATGATAAGGTTTTGTGTGATTATTTGTTCTTTTTTCTTGAAAAGAAAGATAACGGAAAAAACAGTTCAATAGTCTCCTTTCTCTTTTCACGTTCTGCCCCAAATCTCTACCTGCTGGCTTGTTTGTTTCTGTCTGTTCCCTCATTCCTCCGTGTAGTGTTCTTAATGGATTCTGTTTAGTATGTTTGCTCTATTACAAATACGTGGGGTTTTTCTTCACTTGCATTTATGAGTATTTCAATACAGGGTGTGGGTTAGTGTTTGTTTTTAAGTTGCAGAGGTATGTAGCACTTTTGATTTAGGATACGTGTCATTAAGTCACTACTATGGAATAAGAGGTGTTTTATTAATGAAATTTTATTACTCATAAAAAAAGCCAGAGAGGTGACTTTTGAGGAACATATAAATACATTTTTATTGCTTTTATTTCAGGCTGATCAGCTAATGTTTGCTTTACATTTCGTACGAGGAATGCACCCTGAACTTTTTCAAGAGAATGTAAGTGCTGGAGGAGAAGATCCCCAAGTGATTTACTGAATATGAGGAGTAAATAAGTAGATAATTTTTTTTTGTCAGTAAATGTAGGACTTGGAATTTTAGATTTACATGTTACTATATTTCAGAAATGGTTATTTTTGGATGGCAACATTATATTTTATTAGGTTCAAAGTGAAGATTACCATGATAAAGTTAAATAAACAGTTGCATTTTAAATAGGGGTCCTCTCTTTGTGTGTCAAATAAAGCTTTTGCCTAATGCGGAGGTTCATACTGAATTTACATGTTTTTGGTAAAATCTTTTAGAGGTGATTGAATTGAAAACTAAAATTTAAACACCTCTTAAAGTTCCTCTGAACATGTTATCCTAGGCTAGCTTTGTAGGAACCAGGAAAAAAACAGCCCTGTCAAAGTAGCAATTAGTTCTATCATAAATGAATTTTGCAAAATAATTTAGGTGGTTCACTGCTAAAATTGCTTTCCTCAGAGAATCATAGAATCATAGAATGGTTTTGGTTGGAAGAGACCTTTAAGATTATCGAGTCCAACCATTGATCCAGTCTTGCTGAGTCTGCCACTGGACCATGTCCGCAAGTACGACATCTACTCGTCTTTTAAACACCTCCAGGGATGGTGACTCAACCACCTCCCTGAGCAGCCTTTTCCAATGCTTGACAGGCCTTTCAGTAAAGAAATTCCTCTTAATATCCAACCTGAATCTCCCCTGGCACATCTTGAGGCTATTTCCCTTGTCCTGTCACTGGCTATCAAAGAGAAAAGACCATCCCCCACCTCACTACAACCTCCCTTTAGGTAGTTGTAGAGAGTGATAAGGTCTCCAGTTTCCTTTTCTCCAGACTAAACAACCCCAGCTCCCTCATTTGCTTCTCATAAGGCTTGTGCTCTGAGCCTTTCACCAGCTTTGTTGCCCTTCTCTCAACGCACTCCAACATCTTAATGTCCTTGTAGTGAAGAAGCATCCAGCATTCTCTGGACATGCTTCAGCATGTACATCTTCTAGTGTCTCTCCGTTGTCTTTACAGGCAGACCAGACTAGCTGGCTGAGATGTAGACGCCAAAGTTATTGTTGTCTGTAGTGCAGCCAAATTAATCCTACAAAGTCTGCCTGCAGTAGAACAATCCATATGCACGATAGTCCCAATGCTATTGCTTAAACATGACTGAGTAGTGTGAATCAAGGCGCATTTCATTATCTACGATATGTACATGGAATGGAGAGACAAAGCTATGTCTTTCTGTACTAAAAACTGGAGACCAGAAGCATCAAGTGGTAGAAGTTGTCAGTTTGCTGGAGGAGAGTCCGTTAGAGGTGAAAGGTAAAAATTCAATAGTACATTTGAAGGAAGCAATGGAACTTGGTTGTATGAAAGATGGGGATTTAAGGTATAAGGTTCAAGAAAAGTTGGTTGAAACTTTTTAATGTTATGAATGCAATGTAGGGGTTTTTTCCAGACATATGGATTGACCAAGTGATTAAAAGAACTCAAATTAATCTTGTTGCAAGGGCATACCCTGGCTCACTGCATTATTAAACCTTCCCTAATTAATCCTTTCAGCTTCTGAAAGTATCTTGCTTTATCTTTCCAGTCCTTGAGTTTATAAAGACATCAAGGCAGCACCTAGCAAATAGTTTTCTGACTAAATTAAAGCCTGGCTGCCTAGGCTTCTTAAGTATTTGCAAATACTGCTTTTTGTGTTGGTTGCATTTCCATCAGCTATTAGAGCTCTTAACCAGCTTAATCTGTTTTATATGTAATGCACATACCTGCAGTATCTGAGTACTAAAGAATGAAAACAGGCAAATAATATCAATAATTTTCTTACTTCCCTGAAAGGTAGAAATTATTGTAATTAAATTGAGAAAAGAGTGCTTGTGCAAAATATTTATGGAGGAAAATGAAGCTGAAGTAGTTATTTTTGTAAAGCTATTTCTTTTAAAGCTTTTCATGTGAGGAGACTAGAAGTTGCTTATTATGTTGCTAGAGAATTTAGTATTCTAAGTCACTATCCCAAAAGAGTTCAACCTTCTACACTTATGATTTTTTTGTGTAGTGATGAGAAATTTATAGTACAATTTCAAGATTATGCAATAAAATGCCTTGGCTCTTAGCAGAGACATTCTCTTTCTGAATCAATATGTATAGATTTTTTCTGAGGTAGGTTTACATGTCTACATATTATATTTCTTTTCTTCTTTACTTTTTTTTTCTTTATTTTTGTTCTCATAAAAATGTTACATGGTTTCTGGTTTTAAAACTTGGGAGCCTTCATGTATTTTTCTGTGCACAAACATTTTCTAGGCATTAGGAAAAATTACTTCACTGAAAGGGTGGTCAGGCACTGGCAGAGGCTGCCCAGGGAGGTGGTTGGGTCACCCTAGAGGAGTTTAAGAGATGGGTAGACCAGTTTCACAGGGATCAGGTTTAATAGTGGACAGGTACGGTTGGACTCAATGATCTCAAAGGCCTTTTCCAACCAGGTGATACTATGATTCTTCGTAATTGGGAGAACAGCATCAATTTACAATTGCAAGAAAGAGTTGTTTCAAGACTCAAATGAATTAGTGGCCATAAAAAACTCATTTTGAATGGTACTGTTATCTTTAACAATTAAAAAAATGTTTATGATAGAATTATAGATACTGATTATGTAAAATTGCAGTACTTTTGAAGATGTTTTAGTATATTTCTTGCTACTTCTAAATATAGGATTATATGAGTTATAGTATGTTTTTAAAATAATTAAAAGTTATGTTCCTGGATACACATACCAAGTCTAAAAGCTTTAATCATACATAAATTCACCTTACTTTTCCCTTGCTTAATGCAATCAGAATATTCCTAGTACCAATCCATTATATTAAGTATTCCTGGTGTTCTAATTACTGAATATTTTGAATGCTCTAGCATGAAAAGCTATTGAAACATGGATTCTGTAGATTGTAGATGGGTTCTATGTTGGTTGCTGATGCCTTTTCAGGCAATGTGTGCGCGTCCTTGTCAGCCACGTGTGTTACTTCTTGCTAGTCTGAAGTATCAACAACTTGGGTACGAGCTGTGGGTGCTGAGAAAGGACAGGGCTTCTCCTTTTGTGTCTTTTTCATATAAAGCAATGGAGTCCCTTAGCTTGAATTCTGCAAAAGGAATTACGTACTGGTAGTATTACCTAGAGTTTTAAAAATATCTTATAACTCTTTTGAATCTGGGCTTTAATTTATCATCCTGTTGTGCCTACATGCTACTATATATTAATCTTTGTTTTTAAAGATGTCTTGTGACTTTTCTGTCTTGTTCATTTATTCCCCCTAGGAATGGGAGACTTTTACAGGTGTGATCATTGGAGATACCGTAAGAAAATCAGTAAGCTGCATTTATTTATGTATTTTGAAATAAGGAACATTTACATAAAATTCTGAAAGTTTTATTATTACTATATTGTTTAATTAATTGCATTCATCTATTAAAGGACCAAATAACTTCTCATATAGTAATGTAAAAATTTTAAAACTTTTTGAACATAGCAACTCATTTTCTAATTTGCATAACTTTTTGCCTTTGTTTTCTTTTTTATCTTTTTCTGTTACCAAGATTAAAATTTGTTTTTTCAGTGGTATGATTGAGAAGGTTTTAAGCCCTGTTCTGTAACTAAAATCAGTGTCTCTGAATCCCTCTTTCTCCTGATATCACATATAAGAGTTTTACTTTTTGTATGGATCGATGGAATTGTCCATATGCTTTGCTACCTTTGGCATGCTTTTTCCTCCAGCCTCAGAGTTCTACAACTGGAGATGTATTTTATGTATTTTCCTAGGTGACAGAGCTAGCTTAAGAAGCTTCCGTTGCATGCCTGACCAATCATGCTGCAGTTTACTCTGTCCCTCAAGTCTATTCAGTCTGTATACTTTCAGTCAGGTAGAAAGGGACTTGGGAGCGCTGGTGGACAGAAAACTCAACGTGAGCCAGCAGTGTGCCCAAGTGGCCAAGAAGGCCAATGGTATCTTGGCCTGCATCAGGAACAGTGTGGCCAGCAGGACTAGGGAGGTCATCATCCCCTTCTACTCAGCACTGGTCAGGCCACACCTCGAGTGCTGTGTCCAGTTCTGGGCCCTCGGTTTGAGAAAGATGTTTGAGATGCTGAAGTGCATCCAGAGGAGAGGAACAAGGATGGGGAAGGGGCTGGAGCACAAGCCCTGTGAGGAGCGACTGAGGGAGCTGGGGCTGTTTAGCCTGGAGAAGAGGAGGCTCAGGGGAGACCTTATTGCTCTCTACAACTGCCTAAAAGGAGGTTGTAGTCAGGCAGGGGTTGGTCTCTTCTCTCAGGTGACCGGTGACAGAACAAGAGGACATGGTCTCAAGCTTCGCCAGGGGAGGTTTAGGCTTGACATTAGGAAGAAGTTCTTTACTGAGAGGGTGATTGGCCATTGGAATGCGCTGCCCGGGGAGGTGGTGGAGTCACCATCCCTGGAGGTGTTTAAGGAAAGATTGGATGAGGCTCTTAGTGCCATGGTGTAGTTGACAAGTAGGAGTAGGTGTAGGTGTTGGGTCATAGGTTGGACTCGATGATCTCAAAGGTCTTTTCCAACCTTAGGATACTGTGATACTGTGATACTGTAATGTGTTTCACAAAAAATTAACTTATGTGTGTAATGTAATTTCCTTCAAAAAGGATTCACAAAGAAGTATTCGTGACCAGATCCCTTCTTGGATAGAACAGGACCGAGCCTGGGCAGTAGCATGTTTGAAGGTATGCATCATGTGGTGGGTTGAATTCAACTTAAAACCTCCTTTGTTTTAGCAAATAATTTGGACTTGAATACTCAAATATGTATTTGTCAGCTGCAGTATTTTTTTTAATTTTAAACTGGCTATTCTCTCTTCCAGAAACCATCTCTTAATATATAACCGCTTGAAAACAAAACTGTTTTGTTTTTTTTAATTTCATCTCATATTTCTAAGCCTTTTCGTGTACATTTCTACCCCATCTAACAATGAATTTCAGTGCACGTGAATGAATCTGTCATCTTACTGAGATTAAAAAATGCTATAAGCCTACCCAAGGTACTACAATTTCTATAGACAGGAAAATAAACAGGGGAAAAATTACAAAGAATATTTGATTTTCAGTTTTCCCCTATGTAAGGACCACTTCATATTGTACTAAAACCCACAAACCGTTAACTGGGAAACTAGTTTTCTACCTACTAGATTTCCATGCACAACTTCAAATGTATTTCAGAGTTTGTTATTGTTCAGATCAAGTAAGTTCAAACTAAACCAAAACCACCTTCTTGCTTTGATTCATCCTGCTACAGTCAGTGTTGAGTCTTGTGATCCTGAAGGGGATTAAATAAAGATATTAGTCCTTGAAATTCTGTCTTAGGCTCTTCTCCCACTGCATGTGTCTCAGCACCAAGAAAGAAGACCTTAATCAGTCTTTGGCTGCTTTCCCTGCTAAATCCAAAGTTCATTATTTTTCATTTCTCTTCACCAGGGTTCAGCAACAATTGCAATAAAGGTGTGGCAAGCATGATTGTTAGGGGTTTAAAAAAATAAACACACAAACAAATGAAAGTCAATAATTGGATGAATCAGTAGCATGTCCTGATCGAAAAAGAGCCTGGTCATGATTAAAGGAAAGAAATAAAACTGGGTAGACCCCAAGGCTTAAAAAGAAAAGAGCCTAGAAGTTTAAAAATCAAAATACAGAGCAAGTGCAGATTTAACATTTCCAGGGAACAGGTAAACAAATGGTTAATTTTAAAACCTTGCCTTTTCTTCTTTAACTCCAAGGATAAAATTGAACAGAATTATGTGATACACACAGGTGTTTACAGGTTTAGGATCATAGGGGTATTTGGAAATTAACTAAAATGTACAATGTCCAAATGGCTCCTTTTCTTTATTGAGATATATGCTTTATTTGTTTTGTAGATTTCTCTCCCAGGTCTCTATCAGACTCTTTGCTTTGAAGATAAAGGTCTGTGGCACACTTTTTCTCAGAGCTCTGTGTGTGAGCAAGACTTCCCATCTCCTATTGTAAAAAGAATTTCCTTATTTCAGCAGGTAATCTTTTCGTGTTAAATTATTTAAAAATAATTATGAGTTCAGTAAGTTTTACACCTTGGGAATTTAGGCTTCAGACCTGGTTGAGTTACAAGTAGTGACAGTACCTACATTGTCTTACAGCTTAAGTAGTTAATTGAGGATTTTTTTTTTCTGTAATACATATTTAGTTCTCTCTTATCTGTATCTTTTTTTGTGGTCACATATTGGCTGCAACTGAGCATACCTTGGAAGGTAACAAGCTCTTTCTTAATACTCACAGAATTAATTTTATGAGTAGGTATTAAAATTCTTTCATGGTTGCTTTGTTACTGTGGAACTTGTCAGCTTGTTCAACATCATTAATTTAGTTCATCATTAAATGTGCAAACTCACACATCTAACTGAAAAAACACATAAAGCAGTAGCAGCCACTGCTTTTTGGAACAGTAATTATGAAATACTCCTCTTTCTGAAATCTTGGTGATTAAAGAACTCACCAAGAATGTTGAGAGAGGCAAGTTCCTTCCTCCACTTGGGCATCCTCCTCCTCCAGAAGGGAAAAATATCATCCCTCCTTTGTTTATGGAAGGAAGGGTGTCATTATTTATTTTCAAATGATGCAATGATTTTTCATTTGAAGTCACTTAATGTAAAATGAAGGCTCATCCAAAGAAGAAATGGGGTATAAGACAATTGGTGTAGTTGACAAGTAGGAGTAGGTGTGGGTGTTGGGTCATAGGTTGGACGCGATGATCTCAAAGGTCTTTTCCAACCTTGTGATACTGGGATACTGTGTGTGATGGTTCTCTCTTTGGAGCTCTCTATTTGCAGTTTTTGTGGAGGAGGAGAATTTCTAAAATAGCATGCACAGTATTTAAGAATAAACCATTTTGGAAAGGAATTTCTCTGAGTCGTGTTTGATTTGATGAAATTCAGAAAAATTCTTATGTATGCGATGTGTTGTCATAAAAATTCTGCATTTATAAGAAAATACATGTGGAATGATCGGTATGTTACATATCCAGTTCCTTGCATAGAAAGTATAAGGAATGTTTCAGTTGCTGAAATACACTGAAACTACCTGGTTAGATTCATTTGCCGCTCCTAAGTTAGTTTCTTTCTTTCTTTAAGTATGTTAAACTTAAAAATTGTGCAGTAGCACTTCTTGTAATCTCAAGATTAAAAAGTAATACTTTCTTAAAAAATTAGTCATTTTTTTAATTTTTATTTTTTTAAAAAAATTAAATTAATATTTTAATGAAAAGAAATCTTTTTTTTCCTCCAAAACTAACAACAGATACTCTAGACTTGGAAACTGAAATCTAATATTAAGTTCAGAATTGTGGTTTACAGGTCTGCAAGTAAGGGGATAGTAGAAGGGGAGCTGTTTTTAACAAATAATTTCTACTGAAGTTGCATTAGTTGCCTGCAGATGCCTGCACTGAACATTTTCAGGAAGTTAACTGAAAAATAGGTAGCTGGTAGGGAAACTGCTAATTTAATTTGTTCATTAATTGATCAGCTGTTCATATTCGGTAGTCTTTTAGGGGACAGTAGAAACATCTGCAGAACTAGGAGATCTGAGAGTCAGAATGTTAAATGTAAAACTGTAAAGGTGTGCTTAAACAAAGAAATTCTCTCAAAAGTGATTTTTTTCCTGTATTGCTGCACTGAAATCGGAAACGTTAGTATTCCATTTAGGAGGTTACTACCTAAATACTTCTCTAGGCTTCATATTACCGGCTTAACCCTAAGTTTACTTTCTGAGATTTTAGCTACCCACATAGCTACCTTTTTTTCTAAAACATTGTAGAAAATGTTCCAGCTTACAAATGGAAATTAGATGTGGCTTTATCTCCTGATTCTATTAAGAGGACAAGCAACTTAGGAAAGAACAATTACATCAGGTTATCTTGGAAAGGAATGATGAGATAGGTATATATATTCAGGGAAAATAACTCTTCTGAAGAGAAGCTTAAAGAATTTGGCCTTCTTAGAAGAGTCTTGCTTTTTAGATTGTCACAATATACATTTTTAAACTCGTGTTCCCTGAATATATTTTATTTTAAGGTACTTGTGGTCCAGGCTGTCCGACCAGACAGGCTACAGAGTGCCATGGCTCTTTTTGCATGTAAAACCCTAGGTAAGTGAATTTTTCACTAAGGTGTTTCCATACGACAGTTAAATATTTTTGTGTGTGTCTTCTGCTTGCACTGCTAAAAATGATAATACAGCCAACAGTTTCTGATTTATCTTGACTGTAGTATTCCCTGAACCTGTTTCTAGCAGCAAAGCGGTCTCATGAACAGAAACTTCAGCAGATATGTTTAATCCTGTATCTTTCATAGGATTTGAAAAGGTAGTGAAGATTTTCAAAATTATTTTCTTCACTGAAATAAGAGTTAATGAAACTCAAAATTTACCTTCCCAAAACCTTATTTTTGATTGAGTTTTGATCTAAAATTTGGTCTGAAGAGTCTCAGTATGTCTTTATTGCTTATGTAGCTGGTGATTAAGCTCTAAAAATGCCTTATGTGATGTTTTAGTATTTGTATTAAATTAATAGGGAAATATTTGTATTTTGATACTTCAACTGTGAAATATAGTTACAGTGAATACAAGTAGAAAGGGATTTGATAAAATGAAACTTACTAAAGGTACAGGACAGTGTTTTATAGCCCAAATATCAGAACACATCACAAGTACCTCTTCCTTGTTTTCCTCATCCACAAAAATAAACCTTTGATGTAGTATTTCCTAATTATAGGCAAAATACCGCCTTCTGTTTTCAGCTTTGTAAATACACTTGCATAAAAACTAACTAAAATAAACATTCTTACCCTAGAGAATGCTGTCGTGTTGTTCTTCCTGAATTGTTTCTCTTACTGCCTAGATTGACTCAAGCAGCTTGAATTGCAACTGTAGTTGAAAAAGAACCAAACCAACCTCAAGTTAGAGACCAGTTTTTCTTATTTAATTTCTCTGTTTTCTTTGTTTCTTTTTGTACCACCAATACCTTAAGTCTTTCTATTTGTTAGTGAAGGGAATATTAAATTTGGAGTAGCTTGTATTTGTGAAAAATGTTACTATAAACACAGATTGAAGGAATGACTAGAAAGGTAGTGTGCTGGGCAGCTTTCATTCAGAGTGTAAGCTTGTTACAGCCCTTCCGAAAATGCATCCAAATTTGGCCAAACATAGAATCACAGAATGGTTTGGGTTGGAAGGGACCTTAAAGCCCATCCAGTTCCAACCCCCCTGCCATGGGCAGGGACACCTCCCACCAGACCAGGCTGATCAAAGCCCCATCCAACCTGGCCTTGAACACCTCCAGGGAGGGGGCACCCACAGCTTCCCTGGGCAACCTGTGCCAGGGTCTCACCACCCTCAGCGTGAAGAATTTCTTCCTAATGTCTAATCTAAATCTTCCCTCTCCAAATTTAAAGCCATTCCCCTCATCCTATCACTCCATGCCCTTGTAAAAAGTCCCTCTCCAGCTTTCTTGTAGCCTCCATCAGGTACTGGAAGGCTGCTCTAAGGTCTCCCAGGAGCCTTCTCTTCTCCAGGATGAACACTCCAACTCTCTCAGCCTGTCCTTGTAACAGGATTCACTGAGAAACAAATTGCAGATGTTTGTCAGTCATATTTGACATTCTGACAGTTCAGAGTCTCTGTAGAGTCTTTGACCCTGAGCATGCTTCAATCTAGCACCGAACAGCCTTAATTTAATTTCAGTGTCATTTCATGGATCTTCTAGGATTTAGGGCTTATTGGCAGTGAGCTGCAAAACTCATTAATGGAGCTGCCCATATCAATTGCCTTATAGCCTCAGTTTACATATTTATCTCTGCCTGTATTACCTCTGCATGGCTAATGAATGTAAATGAAAATATTTTCCAATATTAGTCTTGTTTAATTAATTTTTTGAAGCATTTTGACTGATAGTGATTTTATCTGTTTAGTTGCATCCATTAGAGTCTCTGTACAGGTACATGCAGAGAACCCCATATATTAACCTTTGCCAAACTGACCTGTTTTATTCAAATTATATTTTGTTGTTCTATGTGGAGATAATAGCTCAAATCTGAAAGCAGACTTAGCCCTCAAGGAAATATGTAGTGTAGGTGTGACATCGGTCACTGATTTTGGCTCTTCTGTCTTCCTTTATGTTGTGATTTCCCATTGCACCTGATGCTTCACTATTTGAGGACCAATCTCAAGATGCACTGAAAATATGGGTTTAACACTGTTTAAGTTTATGTTACAATTATATACATAGCTTTGTGCTTATGTATATATGCATTGCATATAGATCAACATCTATTATATAGATCTACTATAGAGATAGAGATCTATAGATCTACTATATAGTTCAACATCATTAGGCTTGACATTAGGAAGAAGTTCTTCACCGAAAGGGTGATTGGCCATTGGAATGCGCTGCCTGGGGAGGTGGTGGAGTCACCGTCCCTGGAGGTGTTTAAGGAGAGATTGGATGAGGCACTTAGTGCCATGGTGTAGTTGGCAAGTAGGAGTAGGTGTAGGTGTTGGGTCATAGGTTGGACTCGATGATCTCAAAGGTCTTTTCCAACCTTATGATATTGTGATACATTCTGAATATATAAGTTGTATATTAAAACACATAATAGACTGAAGTAATTGTAGTACCAAGAACTGAATAAAATCAAAGTCTAATAATTAAGGCTCTCGGGACAATACAGGAGAGAAGTTCTGCATATGCACATGCACACTGCAGTTAGTTCTAGCAAATGGCATAGCTTCTTCTGTTCCAACTCTTCTCTCTTTATATATATATTTGTAGTTAAGAACTGTTATCCTTTCTATACATTTTTCTGATTAAAATCTTGTTAATTTCTGATACGCATCTTAGTTTTCATTTAAAGTGGGACATTTTTTCTTGAAGACTACACTCTAAATAAAGACTGTAGCTTATATTTGTCAAGATGGGAGTCCAGGCATGTTTCTGGTGCTTATGTCCTTTTCTTATCAATATAGGGTGCCTTCTACCTGCATATTATAAGGACTTTTTTCTCATTGTAGGGCCAGTTTTATGGTCTTCATTGAGCAGAACTTGACAGCTAGATAACTTCTAAAGTGGTTAATGAAGCATTCTATCCTGTGTAGTCACTTAATTTCCGTAATAATTCTAATTCTTATTATAGGAATAAAAGAATTATCACCATCACCTCTGAATTTGAAACGCCTGTATAAAGAGACCCTGGAAATTGAGCCCATCTTGATAATTATTTCTCCTGGTGCTGATCCTTCTCAAGAATTGCAAGAACTTGCAAGTGTTGAAAGAAATACTGAGTGTTACCATCAGGTCAGTCTTAGATAAGAATACTGATGAAAAAGCACGATGTGTAAAATTTTTTCAATAGTAATACCTGTTTTACCTTGGTATTTTAGGAAGATAGTATGTAAAAGCATAGTTTGGTGTCTGTGTGTTTGTTGTTCCCATCTATCTCACTGCTACCTTGTGATTCCGTTGACAAAATGGGTTGGAGGAGAGAGACACAAAGTGATCCTCACAGAGGCAGAATACATGAGGGACATTCCTCCAGCTTGGAATAGGGAAAAATGAGGACACAGATGGAAGGGAACAAAACAGTCTGAGAATTGTTATACGTGCTGAAACATTATCTCTTGTCATGTGGAATAATCAAAATATGAATAAAACCCACTGAAAACTATACTTGATCATTTCTTCTGCTTATGGACTTGCGTATTTCTTTCTTCAACAGAAAACATAAATCAGATGTTCATTGTTTTGAATATTTTGGTATTTTGTGAAATTCTGTAAAATATTTTGAGAAAGGAGGAGTACTCAAAGCTAAATCATCTGCAAGTTTTCCTTCTAATAAGATTATTTTGTTGTTATTATTTGTCCCTGCATTTTCTCATGCAATTTCAAAACAACATAGAAGATCGGATTTTTCTTCTCTGTTGAATATTTCTTCATATGGGATAAGGAACAGTGTGATGTACTACCATATGGTCTGGTGACTTTCAGATATGTTCTTTTGGCTATTTTAAATTCCTTCAAGATATTATAGTCAGTTTTATTTAGGCAGAAGATATCTCTGTATCATCATATAAGTTTCTTTGATTCAGTACAGTTTTAGGGTAAAAAGACAGGATGGATTTCCCTTTAAGGGATATTTGATGAAGTCATAATCATAGAATTATAGAATGGTTTGGATTGAAAGGGACCTTAATTTCACCCAGTTCCAACCCCCCTGCCATGGGCAGGGACACCTCCCACCAGACCGGGCTGATCAAGGCCCCATCCAACCTGGCCTTGAACTCTTCCAGGGAGGGGGCACCCACAGCTTCCCTGGGCAACCTGTGCCAGTGTCTCACCACCCTCATCATGAAGAATTTCTTCCTGATGTCTGATCTAAATCTTCCCCCTTCCAATTTAAAGCCATTCCCCCTCATCCTATCACTCCAGGCCCTTGTAAAGATTCCTTCTCCATCTTTCCTGTATCCCCTTCAGGTACTGGGAGGCTGCTCTAAGGTCTCCCAGAGCCTTCTTTTCTCCAGGTTGAACAACACCAAGAGCCTTCTTTTATAATAATAATCAGAATAGTTCTATTTTGCTGTAGCATCAATGCCAAGACAAAACTTTTCAGACTGACTAAGGCCACTTTCTTTTCAATTTGCTTTGTTCTGGTTTTTTGTTATGTGTCTCTCCCAATTAGATTCTAAGGGAGAACTAAGGTAAATGTTCTCCACAGATAGTATTGCACCAGTTGTTCCAGTAATTGTGCCACAGAACAAGTTATTTATTTATTTTCTGTTTTCACTAATTTATATGAAAATTCAGGTTTGGATGTATGTATTTCCATTTGAAGATCCACATGTATTTTAGCAGCAATATGGTGATATGAAAAGTGAAGACTGTTAAGCTATTCATATTTCTCAGTTGGAAAGAGAGCGGCCTTAGGTTTTCACTCATCTTAATGTGAAATTGAGTGTTTCTCTGCAAAGGAAGTACTTGTAACTTACAGTCAAAAGAAAATTTGTTCTCATCTCTTGTTTTTATTTGATCAGCAGTTCTGTAGTAATAGAGTTTAGTCACTGTTATTTAAATTACTTTTTGTGTCACTGTCACCAAGTGATGTGTGGTTTTTCCATTTCAAGATTAGGTGCTGCTGTTTTTTAAGAAACTCTGGTTAGATAAGTCGCTAAGAAAAAACTGTTTTCCTTATCTTTTCCCTGCTTCAGTAGCCTGTCACATTGGAGAAATTTCTGTTTATCTTTAGCACACCTTCTTTTTTACATATGCAGTCAAGCTTGGAAACACAATTATGTATTTAGCTGTTAAATGAGGTGTGATGAATTCCTGATACAACTGTATCTGTCATTTCAGATTGCAATGGGCCAAGGCCAAGCTGACCTGGCTATTCAAACTTTAAAAGAATGTGCACGCAATGGAGAGTGGCTGTGTTTAAAGAACCTGCATCTTGTTACATCTTGGCTTCCTGTATTGGAAAAGGTGAGAAGAATGTATTGGAAACAAGACAAAGAAACATTTTATGCGTTTCCATGGTGATGTTTACAGTTCCCACAATTTTAAAATAAATCTTCAAAGTTTTCTCAATAACGGATAAGGTTAAACGCTTCACAGCTAAGCAGCTCCTTCCTTTGTGTGAGCACTTTAATTTTCTTACAGTGTAGAGTATTTCTGCCACAGTAATAGAACAAGTGCTCCCATTAGGACTTCTGGTGTTTTATGGGATACTGCCCATGTTTGCTAACTCTGAATCTATGTATGCTTAAATTTATTCCCCCAGTTCTAGTTAGTGCCCCCAGTTTCTTTTCAGTAGTTCTTTTTAGTTAAATATGGCTTGTGTGTGAGTCACTGAGATTTTGGCTAATTTGAAGTTAAAATGTCTAATGTTTTCTAGAAACACCCTCTTTCTTATGGCATGTAAAATCATTAAATTACTAACAAAGTGAAAGTGACTTTACATGTACATCACTAGGAAATCCACAAAACAAACAAACTCAAAACCAGAAAGTTGGACAATGCTTATCAACAGTTCCTACACTCTGAATTTTCCAGCTTCTAATGATATCCATAAAGTGTACCCCCTGCACATGAGCTGGAAGACTGTCTGCCACCTAGCAATGACCGTTTGTCATGCATGTGCCTTTAACGTTCTTATAATCCATTTTGACAAAATGGAAAGGGAAACCGAGATATTGCTAATATGTGTTGTTGAGTTTGAATATGATACTGAACAATAAGGAAGTATTCGCAAGCCTCTTACTAATTATAAAATTTCAGATCTTATTAAATATTAAAATATGGAAATGTATCCAAAGTTTCTTATTCTTTCCGCAAGAACATAATATTGAATGTGTTAAAATTCCTGTTGAGCTTAATATAGACAGAGATTTGCTGGCATTTGACTCAACATATCACCTTGTCTGTTTTGCATACTATTAGCGAGTGTGAGGCTATGTAGTTCACCTGTTTGGACATTGTCTTAAGAGACATCTGCCTATTTATAATTCAGTTCAATCCAGGCACATAAATTTAGTTCTTACGATCTTTCCATCTGAGAAGATGAAATGTGTCTTCTGGTCAATGTGAACATTATCAATGTGAAGGTGATACTGTCACAGCTTGTAAGGGACTGCCCATAGCTGTTTTCTAACCAAACACGATGTATCAGAGGATACCACATTGCAGATGATTGCACTTGAACTAGCATGTAAATTCCCTTGGGGTTTTTTTTCTTGTATCTCCTGCTTCCAAGGCTGTGGGTCATTTTCTTGTCTTAGTTTGTCTCCTATAACATCCTCATAGACAAGCTGAGGAAATACAGACCTGAGTGTACCGTAGTGATTGAAAACTGGTCAAACTACATGGCTCAAATAATTCTTCTTGGCAGCAAAAAACTCAGATGGAGGCCAGTCATCAGTGAGGTACTCCAGGTGTTGACACTGGCCAACATTGTTTAACATAGAATCATGCAATCTTAGAATGGTTTGGGTTGAAAGGGACCTTAAAGCCCATCCAGTTCCAACCCCCCTGCCATGGGCAGGAACACCTCCCACCACACCAGGCTGCTCAAGGCCCCATCCAACCTGGCCTTCAACACTTCCAGGGAGAGGGCATCCACAGCTTCCCTGGGCAACCTATTCAAGCGTCTCACCGCCCTCATAGTGAAGGATTTATTCCTAATGTCTAATCTAAATCTTTCCCCTTCACATCTTAATTAATGATGTGAATAATGGGACAGAGTGCATCCTCACCATGTACCAATGATACAAAACTGGGAGAAATGACTAATAGAACAGATCAGGATGTGTTTCCAACCTTGATAGGCTGAGAAGTAGTCTGACAAGACCCTTGTGAATTTTATCAAAGGGAAATGCTAAGTGCTTCCCACGGGAAGGAATAACTCAAGGCACCCATAAAGTCTGTGAGCTAAATGGCTGAAAAGCAGCTTGGCAGAAAAGACCTGAGAGTCTTGGTTGCTAAGAAGCTGACTATATGCCAATGGCATGCTCTTGCAGCAAAGGCAGCCACTGGCCTCCTGCTGCTTTAGGCAGAGCGTTGCCAGCAGGTCAAGGGAGGTGATCCTTCTGCTGTGGTCAGCCCTGCTGAGACACATCTGGATGTGTCCATTACTGGGCTACCCCGTATACAAGAAAGATACAGGCATACTGGAGCCAGTCCAGCAAAGGGCCACAAAGGTGATGAAAGAACTGCTGTACGTGTTATACAAGGAGAGATAAGAGAACTGGGACTGTTCAACCAACCTGAGGAAGAGAAGCCTCAGGGGGAATCTTAGTATTTAGTAAGTATTGGCTGAGAAGGAGCAAAGGAAACAGCCAGACTCTTCTCAGTGGTGTCCTGTGACAGGACGAGAGGCTGTGGGCACGAAGCGAAGTACAGAAAATCCCATTTAAACATCAACCAAAATGTTTTTACTGTGAGGTTGGTCATGGAACAGGTTGCACAGAGAGGCTGTAGAGTCTCCATCCTTGGAGATATTGAAAACCCGACTATGTACAGTTCTGGGCAACCTGCTGTAGCTTTGAGCCAAGTGTTGGACTAGACAGTCTCCAGAGGTTCCTGCCAACCTCAACAATTCTGTGATTCTAGGTACCAGATATATTGTCATTTTGCCTAAAGAGCAGAAAAAATTGAGTGACAAAGTTTTTTTCTTTACTAAAAACACTGAAAAGAAAATTACGATTGTATTTTAGAGATGATCAAATTGAATGTATTGTTTGAAATACTGTTAAGATTTTTTTGAGCTATGTTTCTTCCAATAAACATACACAAAACTGTTGACATTGTTCTCAAGTCAGTTGTTAAACAATGGTGTTATCTTCAGAGGAAAATATGTTTCAGATGCACATAAAGCACCTGCAGCATGTTTTCATACATTCAGTAATTAATTTTTTTTGTGTGAAGCCTTTATATTTGAAATAGCAGTTGACAATATTTATTCTTTCAGAACTCCATTTTCGTATCTTCAATTTTCTATGCATCATGATGCATGAAGCGTGCATACAACAAACACTTGAAGAAAAAGTAATTAATATAGCTGTGTGACTGCTGAAGCTCATTGAGATCTGTTGTTGATATGCAGCCTACATTCCAAGTCTTTGTCTTTTGAGTTATAGCCTTCCAATGTTTTTTCACTTCAGAGTAGTAGAGAACTACTGTGTATTTTAATGCTCTGAATTTAGGATCTGGAGGAGAGGTGCAAATATTTGACACAGAATCATAGAATCTTTAGGTTGGAACAGACCTTTAAGATCATCAAGTCCAACCATAAACCTGATACTGCCAAATTCATTACTAAACCACGTCCCTATGCACCACATCTGCATGTCTTTTAATATATGTCTTTTAATCTAGGTTGGACTTGATGATCTCAAAAGTCTTTTCCAACCTTGTGATACTGTGATACTTCCAGGGATGGTGACCTCACCACTTCCCTGAGGAGCCTGTTCCAGTGCTTAATAGCTTTTTTGATCAAGAATTTTTTCCTAATACTCAATGTAAACCTCTCCTGGAACAACTTGAGGTTATTATTTCCTCTCTTCTTATCACTTGTTACTTGAGAGAAGAGACCAGCACCCACCTTGCTCCAACCTCCCTTCAGGCAGTTTTAGACAGCGATAAGGTCTCTTCTCAGGTTCCTCTTCTCCAGGCTAAACAACCCCAGTTCCCTCAGCCGATTCTCATAAGACTTCTGCTGCAGACCCTTCCCAGCTTTGTTACCCTTCTCTGCACACGCTCCAGCCCCTCAGTGTCCTTCCTGCAGTGAGGGGCCCAAACCTGAACCCAGCACTCGAGGTGTGGCCTCACCAGCGCTGAGCACAGGGGCGCAATCACCTCCCTGCTCCTGCTGGCCACGCTGGGTCTGACACAGGCCAAGGTGCCATTGGCCCTCTTGGCCACCTGGGCACACTGCTGGCTCATGCTGTTGACCAGCATTCCCAGGTCCTTTTCCACTGGGCAGCTTTCCCTAAGCCTGTAGTGTTGAGTGTGATTGTGGCACAAGTGCAGGGCCTGACACTTGGCCTTGTTGAACCCCATGCAGTTGGCCTTGGCCCATGGATCCAGCCTGTCCAGATCCTTCTGCAGAGCCTCCCTTCCTTAGGATGAACTTCGAACTTGAGCACAGCAAGCATATAGAATGTGTGGAGACAACACATCTTGAACTTTGAATACACTTACTTGTAGAAACAACTAAAGATTTTTTAGACAAGCCTAATTTTCTCATTTAGGATATTATATTTTTGTAAATAGTGCTCTGTATATTAAAAACCAAACAACCCAAACCTACCTCAATTTATAACGTCTCTTTAATAGGAACTGAATACATTACAGCCACAGCCAAACTTTCGCCTTTGGCTCACGACTGAAGTTCATCCAAAATTTACTCCGATTTTGCTTCAATCAAGTCTGAAAATAACTTACGAAGTAAGATCTGTTTGGGAAGCTTTTATAACATGTTTACAAATGAATGATCTTGGATGTATAGTAAACTGTATGCTTAGATAGAATAAAGTTAAGATAATGTGGACGGACTATTTACATAACCAGTTCTGCCTTGTATTTCAATTAGAGGCAATACAAAAAATGCTATAGATAGCCCTTAAAAGAGTTTTTATAATAATTTGTAATGTGTTTGTGGAAATTTTCAGTAACTGTGCTTTCGAGGGAAAGTTTTTAAATTTTATTTTCATATATTTTTTTTCCATTTGAAAGACTGAACTGAAATTAAATTAACCTGGGGGAAGTATTTCTTCTGGTTTGCGCTACAAATTCTTTTATGCATGTTTCTTAAAAGTAAAACACATGTCTGTGTTTCTTAAAAGGAAAAACCTACACAGGTACTGGAACGTGGATGACAAACAAGGAATTTCTCCTTCTTGGTGAACGTCCTCATCTGAAGATCTCAGAATCACACTTTCTCTTACTTATTTTTCTTTTTGGCTCCATACCTGAACCCTTTAAATATTAATGACTCTGCTCACATAACAGCAGAACATACAGTTAAAGGCGTTTACTAAAAATTAAGAGCTTTGCTTTCAAAATGACTCAGCCTATGCAATAACTGGGACTGTGCTCCCCCAGCTTGTTGGAAGGTGCAGTAATCATTGATGCACTTAGGAGTTAAAGCCCATTATGGAAATCATGGAGAGGGTCTTTCTTCCATTGGTTATGGAGTGCGGAGATTTTGCTTGCAGGTGAACCAAGGAGCTCTGACCTTTTAGAGTCTAATGCTGCTGACATTCAGGTACCCCAAATTGTTACACATTTATATTGACTGCAGGAATTTGTAAACTTCTGAGGTACCTTCTTGCTTATATTTAGGTCTTCAGTAGCACAGAAACTACAGGACTGTGGGATTGTCACATTTCTTTTCATGTGGTTTCTTGAATTTACTGGTCTCACTATCTTTGGAATAATTTGAACTTTTCACTGATGTTTTAAATCCTTTTATTACCTTTGCATTTGTAGTAATTTGGGTAATAAGATGTGATTTTTATGTGATTGTGCCATGTCCCTTAACTCTTACCAATCGGGATGTAGATATTTTTAAACAATCATCAATTGACTACAATATTTTGCAATTATTTGCCACAGTTGTGCATGTGCAACTTACAGAAACATTAACAACTTTTTTTTTAGAGAAAGGGCATACTTGTCAATATGAAAATGTGGTTTAAATTTCTTTAAAATCTGTGCTTACCTTCACACTTGCAAATAATTTGAAAATGGCTGGGTATCTCCTTGGTTGGTTTTATTTTTTAGCACAGTAACCTTTGTTATTATAATACTTCAACTGCATTATTTCTGCTGGTTGTGAACGTTACCTACCACTAAATCAGAGAACTAATATTTTGTCATGTGTATGTACTATACCTATATGCTAGCTAACAGAGTGTGATACTGGCATAAGGTGAGTTGGCTGTGGTCACAGAAATGATAATTGATAGTTAAGCTTGTAAAATCCGAAGAAGGGTTCTTGTTCTTGAAAAAATTGCATTTAGTCTTACGCTTACATAGTTTGGTGGACTATTCATTCACTAAGTTCTTTTAGTGTAGTTCCGTGCTCCTATCAGTTCACCCTGGTTACAATTCCCTTCAGGATGTTTAAGTTATTTTCATTATAAGATTGTTCTGTTGTTAAGATGTTTATTATAAGCAGATTTTTTCTTCTTAAATTTTGGATTTATTATATTGTTTGTCATTTCTTCAAATTATTCATCATAACTTTTAAGAAAACTATTAACTATTTAAGAAAATAGTACATGAAAATATCAGATTTTCTGTCTAGAACAGGGTTTTTCCTTTCAATGCAGGCACCTCCAGGCCTCAAAAAGAATCTCTTGCGAACCTATGAATCCTGGACACCAGAGCAAATTAATAAAAAGGGAAATTTGTCTCGAGCGCATTCTCTCTTTTGTTTAGCCTGGTTTCATGCTGTATGCCAAGAAAGAAGAAATTATATTCCTCAGGTAGTAATTTTTTTTGCTATGTTTTTGAAAATTCTCCCCACTTATTAGTGTTTATACTTTGAAATAAATGATATGATCTATATGCAAAGACGCAGCCATAAGAAGATGTAGAAACAGGAG
Organism: Neomorphus geoffroyi; assembly: GCA_033558235.1. Lineage (NCBI taxonomy): Eukaryota > Metazoa > Chordata > Aves > Cuculiformes > Neomorphidae > Neomorphus > Neomorphus geoffroyi. The sequence continues at coordinate 16,488,376 of JAUMJM010000017.1, forward strand.
ATACTTCTGACATCGTAATTTCCTAATTTCTGTATCAGATATCAATATTTATTTATAATTGTCCATTTACATTAAAAGGTTGTTGTGCTAATTACATACACGTTACATGTAAAGAATAATGCCACCAAGAACAGAAAGGAGGTACAAACTGAGAATGATTAAAATATGCATATGGTGGTCAGCATTTTCGCTGTAATAGTGGTAGCAGTTGCTTTTCTCATTATAATTTTGTCAGTAAATAGGAAAGTGACATGAATTAAGGAGTAGGTTGATGTAATTATAATGTAAACTGTGTCTGATGAATCAGATATATTTATGAAAATCCAAAAGAAACCGAAATACAAAATCAGAAATAAAATCATAATTCAATGCATGGTCTAGTAATAATGTACAGCAAGTTTTAGTTGAAGTAAAATAATCTTATATTTACATTCTTCATACTCAACATATTCTAGTTTTTGTAAGCATGTAAAATTAAATGCACTGCTAGAGATACTTTTTTTTACTGCCTCTACTGAATGTTTCCAAAGATGCACTTTAGATAACATAGGTTGTCTCTTTTTTCGTTTAATATTAAGTATTATACAGTATTCAGTAATCATATGTTTCTGTTTTACTTCATGGCCATCTTTGTGTGACTAATTAAATTCTTTGGATTTCTTTTAATGGTAGGGTTGGACCAAGTTTTATGAATTTTCTTTATCTGATCTCCGTGCTGGTTTTGATATTATTGATAGACTCTTTGAGGGTAAGTCACTTCCCAAGGAAAGATCCTCACCTCTGTAGCATAACTCTTCCAAATGTCTGTCATTTAAAATTTTTTAAAATATTAGAAACTTTCACAGTTATTTTTATAAATTGATCACTTTGCATGATTTTTTTGTTTGGAGGGGAGCCATTCTGCTTAAAGGCTGCTTTGAAGGTATTTAACTTTTACATATGAATCTTCATTGGAACATTTTCAGAAATGTAAACACGTGACCAGGTCAGTACAGGAAGCACTCTGACCCTGAATTGGGTGTGCTGAGGCTTGTTAGGCTTTTCTGGATATGGGTCCAGACTCTGAGGTGTCTGTGTTAGTAAACTCATTAGGGCTGCCTAAAGCCATAATCAGGTTTGGGTTTGCCCATGTTTGGCTTATGCAGACTGGCATTATCATAGGCAGTGACAAGGCATGTTTTGTCAGGTGACAAAATCATAGAGTGATTTGGGTTGGAAGGGACCTTAAAGCCCATCCAGTTCCAAGCCCCCTGCCATGGGCAGGGACACCTCCCACCAGACCAGGCTGCTCAAGGACCCATCCAACCTGGCCTTGAACACCTTCAGGGAGGGAGCAGCCACAGCTTCCCTGGGCAACCTGTGCCAGGGTCTCACCACCCTCAGCGTGAAGAATTTCTTCTTCATGTCTAATCTAAGTCTTCCCCCTTCCAATTTAATTCCATTCCCAATGTAATTCCATTCCCTGTTTAATTCTGTTCTCGTCCTGTCACTACAAGCGCTTGTAAAAAGCCCCTCCTCAGTTTTCTAGGCCCTGTTTAAGGTACTGGAAGGCCAATAGGCAGCAGGTAGGAGGTTACCTTATTTTTGGGCAAAAGAGGGCTGAGCTGCATGGATGCAAGCCACTTAGTGCCGTCCAACCTTGACCTGTCCCGTTTTACCGTTAGTAGAGATACTGCATGAAGACCTTTATCTTTCTACGACACTCAGATAAGAGTGGAGATGCTGCAAGGCTCATCACCAGTAAGCAAAGCTAGGAACACAGGATGAATCATAATTCCATTTTTGGGAGGCTGGATAAACAAACAGTTTCTTTGTGCCAAGAACTATTCTGCTCAGCTCCTTCAGTCTAGAGGAATAAATAGGAAATACAGGAGTGCCTGGAAGATGAAGTCTTCTGGTCCTCATTCCTTCCCAGTGTGAGGTCCTCCATATATTGAATAAATGAACTCAGTATGAATTGAATATGAATGAATTCTTCATATGATAACTCACTGTTAACTAGAGCCCACTTAATTGTTCTATTAAGTAGTTTAATAATTCCCTAATATTAGCTAATACGAAAAAGGTAATTTTTTTAAAGAGTCTTTGCATTTTACATAATTTCAAAGTAAAGTTAGGAACTCATATTTAGAGATAATTTATGACCATTGACTTAAATGAGTTTTGTGGCTGATTAGTACTGATGGAATTGGATCTTAGTTATAAAGACTTGAAACATACAGCGATGTAAAGAAGCTGAATCATTACCTATGAATGATAATCATTAATGTAATCGTTAACTATTACTGGGAAGATAACTTTTCTTATAAAGGAATGAAGTATTTGGAAACCACAGTTACCACCAATAAAGCTGCGCTTGAAGTAATTCCTGCTTCCTTTGTTAGAGGGACTTTAAGAAGTACTTTTCTGATCAAGCTTTTACTTGCACGTGGAAGCTATAGGGTATGAGTAGAACATTTCCCCATGTAGCTGTTTTGGACAACTATGATAGAAGAGAGGGAAAATAAGTTGTTTTGAACTTGTAGGGTATAGCTAAGCCACAGTACTCTAATTGCAGCATCATTCTGGCCAGGAAACTAATAGTAACATGCTGTGTTGTGTGATTTATAATGATTTACAAAGCACATAACCTGGACCTCTTTGTATTCGAAGGGTGACATTTCCAGTAATGTTACCCGTTTCGAGCATGATCTGGTTTTAGTTCAGTCAATCAGTTTATTTTATAGTATCAGGTGGTACTGTGATATGAAATAGCATATAAAATTGTGAAGATTTAATACCTTCATTTCTGAAATGCATATGACTGATAGGTTTATGTACAATAAAAAGCGCTTAAACAATATTGCTAGTAACTCATTTTGAAACACAGTAAGTGTTCATTTTATCAGTGACAAATATTTGCAAACTCATTGAAGTTCTCCAACTTTTATTATTTGGTAATATTAAAGAAAAACAATTAGAAATTAATTCTTTTGTGTGTTTGTAATTTTTTATTTCATCGGAGAACAGAAGTGACAAGAAGAAATGTATATAATGCAATGCTATCCATTGATGCAAAACTAATATTAATTAATTTATAGGTTCCAAAGATTTTCAGTGGGAATTTGTGCATGGCTTGTTTGAAAATGCAATTTATGGAGGCCGTGTAGATAATTACTTCGATATGAGAGTTCTTCGGTCCTACTTGGAGCAGCTTTTCAACTCACAAGTCATTGGCAATTTAAATACTAGAGGCAAGAAGATGACTAGTTTCCCATATTCAATTTCCTTACCTAATTCCTGCAGTATTTTGGTAGGTATACATCTTCTGTCACCTAATATAGAAACTAAAATAAGTTATTTTCAAGAATTATTCGTGAAAATTATTCTTGGAAATTCCTGTGCAAACATCATGAGGTTCAACAAGGCCAGGTGCAAAGTCCAAAACGTGGGTTGAGGCAATCCACGGTTTCAGTGCTGAATAGGGGATGATGAGATTGAGTGCAGCCCTGTGGAGAAGGACTTGGAGGTCCTGGTTGTTGAGAAGTTCCACATGAATCGGCAATGTGCGCTTGAAGCCCAGAAGGCCAACCATGTCCTGGGCTGCATCAATAGACGGATGGGCAGCAGGGCAAGGGAGGTGGTTCTCCCCTTCTACTCCCCTCTCATCAGACCCCACCTGGAACACAGTGTCCAGTTCTGGAAACCCCATCATAAGAAGGCTATGGAACCGTTGGAACAGGTCTGGAGGAGGGCCATGAAAATGGTCAGAGGGCTGAGCACCTCTGCTGTGAGGACAGGCTGAAAGAGTTGGGGTTGTTCACTTATGAGGTCTCCCCAGAGCGTTCTCGTCTCCAGGCTGAACGACCTCAACCCTCTCAGCCTGTCCTCATAGCAGAGATGCTCCAGCCCTCAGATTATGTTCATGGCCTCCTCTGGACCTGTTCCAACAGTTCCATAAATAGAAGTCAGAGCTTTTCATTTTATAAATAGGTGTTACACTCGATTATTTGAATCCCAAATGCTGAAGTCTTTTTTCTTTTTTTTTATATTGTCATTAATCTTACTTTTAAGTTTTCAACAGAGCTATTGTAACTACTTTTCAGAGACAGTCTTAGCATATTATTCTTTTCCGTTGGTAGCATCACTGTGAATCAGAATTGCTTTGGCTTTTTTAGAGTAAAAACATTATAAAAGAAGATAGTTTTTTATAAATAAAACTAAGACATTTATACATGTTGTGTTATGTATTTATTTCAGTCTTTGTGCCATGCAGTGCACTTAGTGTATGCTGAAAGGAATTTCACTGTTAATTTCATAAGCTGAATAAAAAATTCCCTCAGTTATGTTTATTCCTTTCTTTTAATGCAGGATTATCGTAGTATTATTGAAAACCTTCCAGAAGATGATAAACCAGACTTTTTTGGCCTGCCTGCTAATATTGCTCGTTCATCACAACGTATGATCAGTTCTCAGGTACATTTAAATTTTTCATTTGCTTCTCAGTATTTTCTGTGTGCAGTATAAGCTAGAGAACCCAATCACCTGTTCGTAAATATGGATTTCCATAAGAAAATCGGAGTAAATGAAGGGCTTTTTGGAATATGTTGACTTTTATCTGTAGAATATTTTAATATAATAACAATTATCTTTAGTTACAAAGATATTAGTTTAGGACTTACATAAACAAAGAATTATGGAGAAGGTTTATCATAATATAATTCAATTCATGTTGAAGAGTATCCACATATGTAAGTACTTTTCTTAGTTCTGTTTATATGGTTATTGTAACTCTCCTCAGTAGGATAGTTCTTACAGCTGCTGTTCACTGCAAATTAAGGTCATGTTTGGTCACTGAATTCTAATACATTAGTTTGACATGTATGTGGGTAACATTTTATGCTTTTTCTGAAGGAGGAGTTCTGAAGAATTCTCCCAGTAGTCAGAATTCTATCTTTACTATTGGAAATGTGGAATTTTGAAGAAAATGTTCTGACTGTAAAATACCGTTAGAACTCCTTAGGCGAACTTCTCAACATAAGGAATCTTAAGTTCCACAGGGTTTGTTGGTCTTATTTAAAATTAGTGATTTTTTAAACTATTTCTTGTTTTCCTCATAACTTCTATTTTTTCAGTCTACGAAAGGAAAAGATGGAATGATTGAACTGTGGATGTCTACATCATCCATAAGTTGTTTGGTTTGTTGGACCAAGCCTTTCATTGCTAATATTTTATGGCTTCCCTTAGGTGTCAGTTCAGTTTCCTAAAAATTAACATCTTGTATCATCTTCAGTTGCCCTCGTGTCTTATAGCTGTCTGCCAGGAGCTGCCAAATACAACACAGAACCCAAGTAAATACATTTTCTTGTTGGGCCAGCAACTGTAATTCAGGGACAAAGAGCAACTAGAAGCCAGTGTTTAAGGAACTGATTCCAACTGCTTGTGCACCCTTATCCAGTGCAGCATGGATCTGGAGGTCTTGTGTCATGTCTGCCTCTCCATAACGTTTTCTTGGTCAACATACAGAGTCTCAAATGGCATCATACGGTTGGAAGAGACCTCTGCAATCACCGAGTCCAGCCGTGCCTGTCTCCCCACTAAACCATGTCCCTAAGAAACTCATCCACCCGTTTTTTAAACACCTCCAGAGATGGTGATTCCACCACCTCCCTGGGCAGCCTGTTCCAATTCTTGACCACTCTTTCGGTAAAGAAATTCTTCTAATAGAACCAAATTTAGGAATTTGAGGCAAAGCTTAAATTTTTGTTCTATTTTTCATTCTTTTTCAATTAAGTCTGGATGAGAGCACACAGTTACTGTATAAGTTCAGTAAAACAATATAAATCTGTAACGAGTGATTAGCAGAGTTTGTTTGATAAATTAATTATGTCAGATAATATGAAAGTTACCTCCCACCAGACCGGGCTGATCAAGGTCCCATCCAACCTGGCCTTGAACTCTTCCAGGGAGGGGGCAGCTGCAGCTTCCCTGGGCAACCTGTGCCAGGGTCTCACCACCCTCAGCATGAAGAATTTCTTCCTGATGTGTATTCTAGATCTTCCACCTTCCAATTTAAAGCCATTCCCCCTCTTCCTACCACTACAAGCCCTTGTACAAAGTCCCTCCCCAGCTTTCTTTTAGCCCCACTCAGGTACTGGAAGGCTGCTATGAGGTCTCCCCAGAGCTTTCTCCTCTCCAGACTGAACAACCCCAACTCTCTCAACCTGTCCTCATAGCAGAGGTGTCCAGACTTCTGACCATCTTTGTGGCTTCCTCTGGACCCGTTCCAACAGTTTCATATCCTTCTTATGTTGAGGATTCCAGAACTGGACTCAGTACTCCAGGTGGGGTCTCATAAGAGTGGAGTAGATGGGTAGAATCCCCTCCTTTGCCCTGCTGGCCGCGCTGCTTTCGATGCAGCCCAGGACACGGTTGGCCTTCTGGGCTGTGAGCACACATTGCTGGTTCATGTCGAGCTTCTCATCAATCAGCACCACCAAGTCCTTCTCTGGAGGGCTGCTCTCATCTACCTAACATTATATTTTCTCAGCCTGTATTTTTACTAACATCATCTTCCTTATGCAGGGATGTATAGACTTGTGTGTGTTGTCTACAGCACTGAACTCAGGATTAGGGAGTGTATGTTTCTGAAACATACATACTTTGAAGTTACTTTTTAAAGCCAAGTGACAGCAATTTTCACTTTAGTTATATATGAGCCTCAGAAATTTAAAATAATCATTCAGATATACGTTATTTTTAAGTAAACTGTAATTAGCAATCTTTTATCAGTCCAAAATCTTTTAAAATAAGTATTAAAACAGGTACTACTATGATCTAGTCTATTAACCATGAAGTTGAACTGATTTAATTCTAGTACAAGAAATCTGATCTCATTTTATGAAATTGTTTTAATAGACAAAATGGAATATTTAGGTAATAGAAATGCAGATTTTATATCAACTTTCTATGAACGTTAGGTATGTATCCAGTATAGGAATGATATTTTGTATTTCTGCAGCAATACACTTTGCTATAGCAGAAATTTGCTGCAGCCCAGTGCAGCGTTTTGCGGTCATGCAGAGATCTCAGCCCTAACCTACTGCATTGCTAATGTTTAGGTAAACCTAAAGCAGCCCTAAAGAGAAATGGCAATTCTAATTTAAAAGCTGATTATCGCTACCTGTATGATTTTAATATTGGTAATTAGTATTTGAATTGTTAGAAGTTATGCCTTACAATATTCTGTAGTGTAATTCAGAGAGAATTAATGCTGCATGTGTACTGGGAAAAGCCATTTTTTTTTAAGAAAATATTTGACTTAAATAGATGTGATCATTTCAGCAACATGACTCACATTTTTTCTGGATTTTGTCCTTAGAATAGAGCTAGCTAAATTTTTAGAGGCTGCATTGCTGGACTTCACTATGGCTCTTCAGTTCTTCCTTACCTACCGTTAAAACAAGCCTTTGATGCAACATTTCTTGGGTTGAACATGGTCAGGAATAATCTCACGTCTCTTACTGTGACCTCCCTGCAGAACAGCACAGTTAAAATAGGAAAGCAGCTGGCAGCGTAGCTGCAGGAGTCAGCGTAGCTCATCCTGTCTGTTTTGCATCAGGTAGAGATTTTCTGTACAGCTGCAACTCAGATTTCCTTGTGCTCATCAAAAGTCCTCACCGCACAGTTACGGTTGAGCTCTTTTCTGATCTGATAAGCACTGTATTTTTGCCTGCATATTGGCCTGTATTCGGAAGCTTTAGTCTCCCTGTTTAACCTATAGCCAATGATTCGAGCAGTCAGACTGTGTGGAGTTTTACTTTAGGTTTCCTGTGGGTGAGAGAGGGCTTTTGGCTCCGCTGTACCGGTCTCTTTATCCTGGGATCACATTTCTCTTCTTTTATGAATTCCTATAAACCAATTCAGTCATTTATTATGATTTTTAATAGAGCCAGGCATGAAATGTCTTAGTCAAAATAACATTTATCATATGTAATAAATAGAATTTTTACAGGCTGAAATGGACAGGCCCACTTAGGTATTTTTACATCTTGGAAAAGCAGTAAGAGATGTTTTATTCTGTGCAGGATTTAGCCTACCTGCTACTAATATGACTTATTGCCAGTAACCACCTGTCCTGGTTTTAGCTGGGATAGGGTAATTTTTTTTCTACGTAGCTGCACTACTCAGAAGCTGTAGCATTTTAGGTTCAGTGTGAGAATATTATTGGTAACATCTATTGTTTATAGTTGTTACTAGGTAATGTCCATTCTTGGCTGGGATAGAATTAATTTCCTTAGCAGCAGCTGCTGTTCCTCTAGATGTTCGTATGAGAAGGATGCTGAAAAATACTGATATTTATAGTTGCTGGGGAAACCAAGGACCCATAGTTTCCCATGTTTTGCAAGTATGCAGGTGTATTAAGCTGGGAAGAGCAGGGCTAGGACTGCTAACACAAGCTGGCCAAAGAAAGTATTTCACATCATAAACATCACACTCGTTGGAAAGTGAGAAGTTTTCTTGTGGACAGATCTTTTTTCCCTTGGCCCCTCTGCTCTTGCTGGTTCCCTCCTCTCAGTGCTTCTTGGTGTCTGGTTTCTATGTGCTCCAAGTTTGACTTATGTCTTCGGTGATCTTTCTGTGTTGGCTCTGACTTCCACACCTGTTAGAACTGCTGTGCTTTCCGTGTTCACCATCTGACGCCGAGTATTGTTTTGTATGTTTTATTTGCAGTAGTATTAGTATTATCATTATTTTTTAAATTGTTTTATTAAAACTGCTTTTATTTCAACCCACAGGTCTTTCCTTTTCCAATTCTTTTCCCCATTGCGGGGAGGTGAGAGAGTGGCTCTCTGTTGTTTAAATGCTGGCTAAGGGCTAAACTAGGACACCACCCTAGGAAGATGAAATGAAAACGCGGAGCTATTGTTTTGTATTCCGCCTTTCTTTGCACAGCAGACGTGGTCAATCCAGACACTCATTAGAGAGCATAACATTTAAAGCCTTCTGTTAGCGTTGTGTGATCCCATCAAATCCTGTCAAATGGCTATGTCTGTAAATGACTGTAGCCTGCACCTAGTAGCCATTTATGATCAGTCGACTGGTTAGTCTAAACATTCTTCAATGATAGAGTAAAGCATTTTGGGAAAAAAAGACATTCAGTAACTGGCAAGTTACCCAAGACTCTTCAAATATGACTGCTAATGATAATCAATTGGGCTAGCATTTAGTTTCCTTAATGCTAATTTCTATAGGGAATACTTTGTATAATAATTGTAATAAAATGTTCCATCAGGAATTCAGCGTTCTTTTCCAGCGTGGCCAGCAGGACAAGGGAAGAGATTGTGCGCCTGTACTTGGCATTGGTGTGGTCACACCTCGAATACTGTGTTCAGTTTTGGGCCTCTCAATACAAGAAAGACACTGAGGTGCTGAAGCGTGTCCAGAGCAGGACAACGAGGCTGGTGAAGGGGCTGGAGAATAAGCATTATGAGAGACAGATGAGGGAACTGGGGTTGCATAGCCTGGAGAAAAGGAGGCTGAGGGTAGACTTCATCACTGTCTACAACTGCCTAAAAGGAGGTTGTGGTGAGGTGGGTGCTCGTCTCTTCTCACAAGTGACAGGTGATGGGACAAGAGGAAATGGCTGCAAGTTGTGCCAGAGGAGGTTCAGATTAGACATGAGTAAAAATTCCTTCACTGAAAGGGTGGTCAGGGACTGGAACAGCTGCCCAGGGAGGTGATTGAGTCACCATTCCTGTAGGTATTTGAAAGATGGGTAGATGCGGTGCTCAGGGGTCTGGGTTAGTAGTGGACAGATGTGGTTAGACTTCATGATCTCAAAGGTCTTTTCCAAACAAGGGATTCTATGATTCTACATGCAGGCACTATTGTATGAGACAAGTAAGTCTCAGTAAGGTTGAAGAACAGGTTGTTTTTGATATTTTCAGGGATGAAAGGGCACACTTTCTCACATGTATCATGCAAGGATAAGGGATAGTTACAGCCTCCATACTAGTACAGCATCTTGATTCTTTTGTGTCCACCTCCCCAGTAACGGCAAGTGGAAGGCAAGCCTGTGGGCTTGCAGTTCACTTTTCAGGACCTCTTGTGGGTGATTGTGCTTTACTTTAATAATAAGTTCCTGGAGCACTGTCTCATTCAAGTGACCCCATGCTGGAGCAGGAGAAAAGGGTGGGGAGGAAGGGAGCAGCAGAGACAACACTTAATGAACTGACCACGACCCTCATTCCCCATCCCCTTGCAATGCTCAAGGGGAGGAGGTAGAGAAGTTGGGAATGAAGTTGAGCCCAGGAAGAAAGGAGAGATGGAGGGAAGATGATTTAACATTTGTTTTTGTTTCTCATTGTCCTACTGTGATATGATTGCAAGTAAATTAAATCCATTTCCTGAAGTCGAGTCTGATTTGCCCACAGTGGTAATTGCTGAGTGATCTCCCTGTCCCTACCTAAACCCATGAACCTTTTGTTATAACTTCTCCCTTCTCTGTCCTGTTCAGAATTAACAGTGATTGGTGGCACCTGGCATCCAGCCAGGGTCAACCCACCACATCTTGAAAGTGCTTAAGGGCATCACAAATATAAAACAATCCTTTGAGCTTCAGATCGTTGAGGAGTCCACAGACTGTAGCTTCTTACCGTTTTTTCAATGAAATAGTATAAAATTGTTTTATTGTAGATTTTATATACCAATTAAAAGTGCTGAGCTGTGAATATTTAGAACTTGAAATGAGTAGGTTCCAATTCACTTCTATGTGAATTTAACAAGAGCGAGTGCTGGGTTCTGCACCTGGGACACAGCAACCCTGGATACACAGACAGACTGGGGTATGAGAGGCTGGAGAGCAGCCCTGCAGAGAGGGACCTGGGGGTTCTGGTCAACAGCAAGTTAAACATGAGCCAACAGTGAGCCCTGGCAGCCAAGAGCACCAACCATGTCCTGGGGTGCATCAAGCACAGCATCACGGGCCGGGCGAGGGAGGGGATTGTCCTGCTCTACTTTTCACTGGTGCAGCCCCACCTCGAGTACTGGGAGCAGTTTTGGGCACAACAGAATAAAAAGGACATAAAACTACTGGAGAGTATCCAGAGGAGGCCACAAGGCTGGTGAAGGGTCTGGAGGGGAAGTCATGCGAGGAATGGCTGAAGTCACTTGGTCTGTTCAGCCTGGAGGAGAGGAGACTCAGAGGGGGTCTCAAAGCTGCTTCCTGCCTTCTCACAAGGGAGGGAGGTGAAACAGGTGCTGAACTCTTCTCTCTTGTGACCTGTGACAGGATTGGAGGGAATGGCAGAAAGATGTGCCAAGGGAGGTTTAGGTTGGATATTAGGAAGAGGTTCTTCACCCAGCGGGTGGTGGAGCACTGGAACAGCTCCCCAGGGAAGCAGTCACAGCACCGAGTCTGGCAGCATTCAGGAAGCATTTGGACAATGCCCTCAGTCACACGGTGTGAGTGTTGGGAGTGTCCTGTGTAGGATGGGAGCTGGAGTCAATGATCCATGTGGGTCCCTTCCAACTCAGGTCATTCTATGATGCTATGAGTCCATGAACTGAAGCTGCTGGGAGTATTTGTCCTCCTATATTTTGTCATATGTAATTTTATTGAACCAAGCCAGTATTACTCTGCAGTTCTTATGGTTCAGATTTTGCAACAAAATTACTTGCTTTAAGAATATGTGTCAGAAAAATTTTATAGTCTCATATATAATCCAAATCTTGACTCGTGCTTCATGTGGGAGGGAATGCTTCATGTGGCAGGGAAGAGGATATAAGGTAGTTTAATTTTTCCAGATACATTTCTCTTAAGCCCAGCTGTGTGCTTATCTTCATCTCTTTTGTCTCAGATTGAGTGATCTTAAAGCATGAAGATGTTACAGTGCTTGTCTCAAAGATGTTCATAATTTTTTTAGAAATGCTAAGACATGAAAAAGGGATTTTATTAATTAGTAAAGAGGGGGTTTTGTTTGTTTTGTTTTGTTTTTTTCCAAGAGAGTGGAAGATCGGTGCATTTCAGTTTTCATTTTTTATCAGTTTTATTTTATTCAACTGCTAGAACAAATGAACGTTTCCCACAACTAATCGTGCATCCTTAGGCAAGGCCATCATTCATATTAATGAAAGAGAGTGTGATTGTGAGACTGACCTCTTATTTGCCCACTGACAGGAACTTTTCAAGAGTGCAGTTTGAGATTAAGACAATTTTTTAAAAAAACTCCCTAAGTTACAAGTTTAAATGTCTTCTTAAGTTAAAAGTAATGTGTGCGAAACAGAAGGAAAGCCGTGCATACTGACACAAGGTGGCATGAAAGTCTTGGAATCCTGGTTAGAAAGTTAGAAATGCTGGTTAAAAGGGACCTCTGGGGTTTATGTAGTCCAACCTCTTTCTCTAAGTGATACTGTTACCAACACTGTCTATGTCTGTGTAATATGTCTTTGTCATATCCTTCTTATGTTGGGGATTCTAGAGCTGGATGTAGTTCAGTCCATTGAGACCTTCTTTGCGTAGTCAAGCAGGCATTCTGCTGAAAATCCTGGTCTTTCTGCACAATGAGCTGATTTGTTCTGAAACTGACTCAAAAATTCTCTTTTATTTCTGTTTTTAATCAGCTGAAAACAATGTGCTGTCCAGTATAGTTGCCAGTTTTCCTTCTCCCTTATGCTCACTTCTCGTAGGATTCTGCTAACAATTCCCTGAATAAACCAAGGTCCAAAATCTTAAACTCAGTTTACCTCATTCATATCCTCAACAGATAGATAAATAGAAAGAATAATTCCTTCCTACATTTGCAATGTTGGCTATTAAACAACACTTTAGAAATTTCCTTCAGTAATGTCATTAGGAATACAGCTTTTTTACATACCTTTTGAAATATAAAAATGTACAGTTAGAAATAATGGTATATTGAAAGGGCTTCTGTGACTGAGTCCTAAATTGGGTTAAAATTTTATAAGCTGACAGGTTTCTTATGAATTTTATTTGAGCTTTTAAGATATAATTCCCATGAAAAATGTGTTGATGCAGTTCTTTGGCATAGTATAAAGTTTGTGTGCTTTATTTCTTGTACACAGTAAAAATCTCATCTCACAGATCACTGCTGTGAATATCAATTTGATGTGTGCAGCATTGGAATGCACATTGTTATAGAGAGTATTTAAAAGTGTGTAGAAATAACCTGTGTCTGTATTCATACTTATTTTCATATATTCACACCGTGATATTTCATACTTGTCGTGAATGGCAGCTGAATCCTTTGAAAATATTTGAAAAAGGGGTTGTTCTATCAGAAACTTGACATACAGAAATAATATTCACACATCACATCAAGGTCACTTAAGTAAATTATAATATCTGAACAAAGCCAGATTTATAAAACCGGGCAAAACGCATATTGTCTAACTTTATACTCCACAGGAATTACACTAGCATAGAAATCACAAACTGAATGCATTCTTTTTATAGATGTGACTGCTTAAAGAGAAACCATTTCTTTAATGAAATCTAATGGAAGTCAAAAGGAAGGGCTAATCATACCTTAGTGTAGCTGCTAAATATAGTACTCATTTAAAGTAATTACTGGTACTTTTTTCTCTGTGCTTGAAACTTAGAAATTTTGTAAAAAAAAAAACAATTATCTTTTTATAGCTATTTTATATTTTGTGATGAATATGTGTGGAGTTAAAATTAGTAGTAAACTAATAATGGAAAACGGAGGAGGGTAATCCAGTAAGGCAAACAAGGTAAGAACCAAGTGTTAGGAAACATGAAGTGAATTTTTCCTCATTAAATGTGATTGCAGTGATCTCACTGACATCAGTAAAACAGAATTTCATCCTTGTTTGTTTTTTTTTTAACTTAGTTGCCAACCCGCTCTTATTTTAAGCAAGTCACTGGCTGACTATATACTTCCTCCCACCATTCCTTGCATATCTTGTTTACTTAGATTAAAAGTCATCCTAGAACTGTAGTCAGATGTATAATTGTGCTGCAGTTCCAGTGCTGCTTTTTAACTCTTAAGAACAGCACCAGAGACACCATGTGTAGGGGGAGGGTGTACAAGGACACTTGGAACTCTTAGATTGCTGGATCATGTTTGATCACCAAACCCTCAACAAGTCAAGTTTGATCACCAAATCTCCACTGCTGTTATTACCCAAGTCAGCTAAAGAAAAGTTCGGGAGGGTACACGTCTACCTGATATTACGGTTGTACATCTGACCTGACTGCAGTGTTTCTGTTTTGTGTAGAACAGTGGGGCTGTGGTGTGTGGTTATTTTTCATGGTAGCTGTAGCTATAGCTACGGCTCCATAATTCTAATCGTGCTGCATAGAGTAATATGGGTACAATTATTGAAGAGCGTGCAATTGAAATTATTCTTGAATTTATTATGATATTGCTGCATCTGTCATGTTAGACTTCAGGATATGCATAAATCGTCTTACTTAAAATAATTTAACATTTATATAACCCTTGTATCAGCTGTGCCGAGCATATAATTACTGATACTTATTAAATGCATCCCACTTAACAAAATACATGACTTATAGGGTCTTGTAATTGATGAGTAGTGCCAAACTGTATTTATTATGAGCGAGATCTGTATTTAACCAGAATTTTTAAATTATGGTGACGATTTTGTATATACCTGTGGTGCTGCATGAAAGAAACGGCTGTGTCACAAAATGGAGTGGAAGCCACAGTACCGCGTTCTTACGGAAAACACAGCTCTTTACCATTGCAGTGATTCAATGCAGTGCTTCAAGGAGCTTTATTAATTCCCATAGGATTGATGCTATGTGTATAGGAGTGTATCGGTGCTCTGCATATGAGAAGTTTGTTCTTTTCTAAGAATAGACTGCAATTTTCTCATGTGGAATTAGCCAAGATCAAACACCTCTTCTGGCCTTCCATCATATTCTCCAGGTAATACGTATCGTAGGGACCTCTGTTCTTTGGGAGAAAGTTCTGGCTGGGTCAGTAGTGGGCTTGTGCTGTCCATCTGCAGCATCCTGCTCATTTTCTTTCTTCCACTGAACCCCAGAGCATCTTCCTGGTATGAAATACATATGATACAAGGGGTAGATGAGTTTCTCAAGGACATGGTTTAGTAATGGAACAGATACGGTTGAACTTGATGATTTCAGAGGTGTCTTCCAACCTGAGTTTATGATTCTATGATCTTCTTTATAAAGGAAGATGAAGGTGGTGTCAGTGTCTTCCCCTTGTTTGCTTTGTATTTTGATTAAGAAAACATACATCTTTGTAATGAGTCCAGAGCTGCTTCACATCCTGGAGTGGAAGAGCAGCTTTGAGGTGGCCTTAAGGGAAGAGCAGGCATATACCTACACTGTTTCCTACTCATCCACATGCGGTACAGATGATGTGGTTATGAATGCCATTGAAGTACCTTTGTCCTAACAAGCTCCGTGGACCTTGTTCTTGCAGAGAGGGTGAGGGACACAGAGAGATTGAAGGTCAGGAAGGGTTCTTTGGTAGCTCAATCTCAGACTACTTTCACAGCCATGTGGGTAACCACAGCCAAACTATAAGGAGCAGTATAGAAGCATGTTTTTCTGTTGGAACACACGTCTAACTGAAACCCATTCCCTATGTTGACCCAATGAAGACGTAGTTGCATTGCACTGATTTACTACTTTCCCAATATTTACCAAAGTGACTCTGCTATAACTTTGTATTTTAGTTTGAGCTGTGAAGTCATATAAAAACAGAAATATCTCCTTGAACAGCTGTGTAAAGGGATATATGGTTTCTGTGCTAAAACTACATCCTTTTAAAACTGGTAGATGGCAGCAGAGCACCTGCTTTGGCATTGTCTCCAGATTCACTGAGAAGAGTTTCTTAGCTTTTTGTACAAACATAAAAATCCTTTTATCTGTTGTAAAGTCTTGAAAAAGAAGCAGTGGCCTGACTAGCAAATCTTTTCTAGTTTGTATTCTTAGAACCGTAATCATATTTAGTTCAGAAATTATTGATCCTAGATTTTTTTATTTTTTTTAACTCAGCGATACAGAATTACACAATGTGGTTTTTACTTTATTACTTTCCTCTTTTTTCAAATTGTAATACTGTGGGTAAAATTTGAGTTTGTTGTATGACTTGTAGGATAGATTGCTTGTGAAATAAATAAAATCTTAGGTATAAGCTTGTGCTTTTTATATATTTTATTTTTGAAGCAGCAATTTTTACAGTAGCTGTGAAGTACTCAAAGACTTTTTACTCATGTTGTGCATGGGTAAACAGAAATAGATTTTGTGTTCCTAAGAAACTGTTTTTATCTAATTTCCAGGGAAGGAAAAGTTAAAATCTTGACATTTCTTCATGCTTATTTGTTGTGGGCATTTTTACTTTAGTATTCTGGTCAAACATGACTTCCTGGTAGCTCCATATGGAGCCGCATGGGATCAGTTATTGATTTTATTCCTTTCCATTCTGTTCGTTATCTCTCTTAATGTCTCTAAACGCGTGGGGTTTTTACTATAATGTGTTGGTCAATATCGTAGCAGCTTATATCCACAGAGACCCATAAAATATGCAGCAGATTAAAAAGCTGAGATGCACAATTAATTTAATAACTAGGTAAATATATATTGACTTCTTAAGTTTGGCTACTCCACCTTTATTAGTACATGCAATTTATATTGTGCTGACAATAAAAAAAAAAAAACCATTCAGTGTATGAATTTTCCACTATAAATGGAGAAGATATTCAGTAGCAGTTCCTCTATGCTCTTCAAAGTTATTACATGCACTGTTCACAAATAAATTACTCTGCTGAATTTTTTGTATAAATACTGTTATGATTAGTTGACCTTTTTTAAACCAGGCACCTTCTACAAAGACTCATGGTTCTGAATAATCTTCGCACCCCCCTTTAAATAGAACATTATTGGTGATTGCTTTTATATTTTGATTACCTTTCTTTCCATCCCTCTCACGTTTTCAGTCCTGTTTGCCTGCTTTGTGGTAGATTTTTTTTCCCTCTTGCAATTATTCAAAATATTTATATGTGTATTTGGACTTGACTAGCACAGCATCTAAAAGGTTTTATTGTGTAATATAATAATAGAATATGTTGTGATAACAAAGATGAGCGTTTAAAGGTTACTTTTTGTAAGTATTGTTATTTTGAGTACCCTGCGTTGTACAACTATGATTGGATTTTCAGTTTCCTTAGTATTATAAGTACATCCTTAGGTACCTTTTCAAACTAGAGTGCAAAGGATATAATTCAACAGACCTAGGTGTCTGCATCTGTGCCAGTCTCTTGTAGTCTCTCTTTGTAGCGTTTAAGGCATGATTAATCTCATCCTAGGGTAAGTATTCAAAGTTGAGTTTAAGTTGACCTGATGGTAACACACGTATATATAGTGCAGTGAGAGGAGCTGAATTCTTGAGTTTTGAAGTTAGATCTCCAGGAAATGAAAATCCTCATTCCAATTTCCACAACATAGACCCACCTACCTGAGGTACCTATATAAGAAACTTATTGAGTCCTGTATAGCCAATAGGAGAGCCTTCCAAAAGACAAATTAGCCCCCTTAAGATCTTTCTGTTGATTATGTAGGGGTGCTAAGGTGGTAATATTTGTAATTTAAGTAAGTTTTAAGTAAATGCCTAAGGTTAAGTGGGATGAATTTGTGCTTATCAGTATAAATTTGATGTAAGTGACTATGTACCGTGCTCTCTCTCAACCCAAGAGTTATTTTGTCTCCTTAAGTACAGATTCCTAATCATATTCCCTTTGTCAACTGAATGGAGGTCTCCTCCTAGGTACTCATCCAATCTGCGTTCTTATTCATGTCATGCCCCTCTACAGAGCCTTTTTTGTCTTTTATATGGCCCCCAGGAATATATTCGTGCTGCTGCTCTTAAATCCAGTTTCCCTTCCTACACCAAACACGTTTCTCTTGCCTGGAGGTGAAAACAGTTCCGTGGAGTAACTGAAAACATCAGTTACAGGGAGACTTTTATGATACACCTGATACATGGAATAAGGAAATATATCCACTCAAAATTTTATTCAGGTCATTCCCAACCTTAACACATTCATTGTCCCAATCCATGTGTTTTTACAGGACATAAACTGAAACAAGAATGTTCCAGATTGGATATTAGGGGAAACTTTTTCATCATTAGGACAGTAAAACGGTGGACAGGTCATCCAGAGAGGTTGTGCGGTTTCTGTACTTGGGTTTTTTCAAGACCAGGAGGTTAGGCTAGAGACCTCCTGACTGTCTTTTCCAACCTGGATTATTCTATGATCCTATTAAAAAATCAATTTCCCTTTTCAGTTGCGTAACAATCAGAAAGAGACTGATTTTAACCTACCAAGTAAACCTTTTCTCTTTAGGCTTTAGGTGATTTGAAGTAGTTGAGACTGATCAGCACTGTAAGAAACTTCACTGTGATTTGTAAGAATGAAATGCCGTTCAAGTTCTAAACCCAACTTGTCATCATACTTGTGCAGTAATATGAGTTACTATTTTACAACCTCTAATTCTTTTGTTAATTTGGACAGACTTCATGGATGGCAAACAAATGGCAAGGAAAACAATATCAATCAAATTTTCAGTCCCTTAGCAAAAAATTGGAATGCTGAAGGAGTTCATAGATGAGTTCACTCTGAGTATTTTGACATGACTGAAAGGGTTTTTTCCTCTTTTTCTTAAAGGTGGATGGCTATTCAAGGCTAAAATTTTCAAAAAAGTATTCAGGCTGAAAGAGCCACTGCTGCACAAAGTTTCAACCCAATCCATTAATTTTAAGAACTTACAGTCAGTTAAAATCAGCGCGGTGTCTTGGAAACTGTAGTAGTGAGCTATGCTACCATCATACCCGTTACACTTGAGAAAAGAAATAGGATGAACTGGAAAAAGTTAAAGGATTTCCATGAACATTTGATAAAAGATGCTGCAGTTCTCCAGAACAGTGAGATTTAAAACTTGATTTTTTTTTATTCAATATATTTAATTTTTTTTTTTTGATAATCATGTCCAAATATTTTTGAGCTACTTTGATAAAATATACAAAGTAGAAACAGGTCTAGATGCACTGAAGAACAAAGACTGAAATGATGGATAGACAGCGTATTTCCTATTTAAATTATATTGACAATTTCTGTAATCAGAAAATTAGAAATAGACAGCTAACCCTATACACTAGAACTATAAAATTTTTTAATTACTTGGTCTTGCAGTCAGTGCTTCTCAAATGTGTCTCAGCCATGTGAAGCTAACTGTTTATGCCTATGAAGGCATTTAAAAAAAATACAATAATTAATTTTTTCAGTCCTTCATATTCACAAAGCAATCATGGAAACTTTTTGCAGCTTTATAGTATAAATATGCAAGTTTATGTGAGGTACTTCATACTGAATTACCAGTTAAAGTATATTTGATATAAACGTTTTATTTCTTTGCAAATGATGGCAGGCAACTGTCCAAAACCAAATTATGAGAGCCAGAACTATAGCTAAACGAATGATATCTGCAAGGCACAAATGTGTGTTTATTGTCTGTATTGCTTGTCAGAACATTTGTACGTGTGCAGAGTGAAAAGGAGGCAGAATAACAGGAGTGATAAAGATACCACGATCAAAATATTCATCAGAGAAAATAATTTTTTGCTAAATTAAACAAGAATCTTTTCTGCTGCACACAATAGCTGGAGCACAGAAAGAATTATTAACGTTTAGAGTTACGTTATGAGAATGAGAGGGTGAAATGATATTTTCCATAATAGAAGCTATACCGAGCAGTGGCTTGTATTTTCCTTTCCTCCCTTTAGCTACCAGAATGCTTTCAGAAGCCCCTTTTGGAGGCCGTCACATCCGTTGCTGGGTTCAAACCCAGCTGAGATTTGGCTTCCCTCACTCCATCCTAACACAACTGAGCAATGCCTTTATATCCCTGCTGGGTAGTCCATCCCCACTCCCGTCTTGTGTGGATTCCCTTTTTACAGTTCAGATCTCCAGCTTCCTTCTCATCCATATTGATATTCTCTTGTGCTTGATCACAGAATCACAGAATAATCAGGTTGTAAGAGAACTCTGAGATCAAGTCCAACCGCACCTGTTCCCTTACTAAACCACGTCCCTAAGAAACTCATCTACAAAACTCATCTACTCGTCTTTAAACACCTCCAGGGATGGCGACTGAACCCCTTCCTTGTGCAGCTGTTCCAGTGACTGACCACCCTTTCAGTGAAGAAAAGTGATCTTTGATTTCGTATCACGCTTGCTTCCTGCACATCAGAAAGGACTATTCTTGTGCTTTGAGGAATTTGTTCTTGAAGACTGACCAACTTTCCTGGTCCCTTTTGCCCTCCAAGGCAATTGCCTGTTGGATCCTGCCCAGAAGATCCTGACTAAGCTAAAATCTTCTCTGCTAAGGTCCAGGGTTGTGATTCTACTGTTTGCCTTCCTCTCTTCTCTCAGGGTTTTAAACTCCACAATCTCATGCTTGGTGCAGCCAAGGCTGCCTTTGACCTTCACATCTTCTACCAGTTCTTCATGGTTTATTAGCAACAGCTTCATTAGATCCTCTCTTGGCTAATTGATGGCCTGCATAAAGAAATTGTCTTCAACGAATTCTAGAAATCCGCATTCCTTACACCCTGTTGTATTGCCCTCACGGCACATACGGGGTTGATGGAAGTCTCCCATGGGGATGAAGGCCCATGAGTATGGTTGGACTTATTCAAGCTGTCAGAAGAAGACTTCTTGTAGTTTCTCGATCAAGAATTCTGTAGCACACAGCTACTACTTCTCCTTGCCTTCCTTTCTGGCAGGTTGCCTCAGATTAGACAGAAGTAAGGTTTAGTACAGTAAGGTGATGTTCATTAGACGTGCACGTAGTTCTTCTTGGCAAACCAAGTTGCAAGGTCGCAACTAAAGAACTTTGTTATAATAGACTGGGACTTCCATCATCTAATGGTAAATTTTAGCACTTGAATGAATTGCAGGTTTAATTCCTCAAATATAACAGAGAAATAAAAATTCTATTTCATAATTTCTGAGATCTGGAGTCAGAGTACACATAATTCTCTAGGACATCCGGTTATATTGTCATTTCTGAGGAAGCTAAAGTTTTTTTCACAATTAATGTTATATTAAGAAATCAGCTTTTCATAAAAAAAGGTTACTATTCTAGTTCATTAAAAGTATTTTTAAACTTGTTTTTCAAAATATAGGTTTATGAGTTATACAGATAGATTTTATACATTTATACTTTATGTATATTTTTCTTTTTTAATGTCTTCTAAAACAATATAAGAATAAAATTAAAGTAAATGTTATAGAAGTAAAAATAATGGTTCAGTGTACTGTATTCTTGTAGTGCTTCATAGTCCATATCAAGGGTGATAAATAAGAAGCTGCTGTTTTCTTCAGCAAATGAAAATGAAAAGTACAAGAATAGAAAATATTGTATCATTGCACATCTTTCAAGAATAGAAAATAAGTCAGAACCCAGCAGAAACACCTTGGCTTCCTGCCTCGTTCTGTCTAACAATTAAGTAGTGCAGTACTAATAAATTTTTTCTTTTCAAGTTTAATTCTTTGTAGTCAAGTAAAATAAGAGAGAATTGGTACGTTATTCTCTAACGGGTCTTGAAAAAAAAAGCATTGGGAAAAATAACTAAAAATTAGCTAAAATACAAAAAAATCATGGGTTTTAAGTGCAGTTTAAGGGAAAGACTGCAATATCACTGATGAATTTTAATTTTAGTATCCTTTCTTTATAAATTTATACATATATTTTATCAATTGGAAATTACCAGGGTTGCTAACAGTAAAAGACAGTTGGACCTAATGAACTGCTCCTCTTCTTTATGAAAGTTTTGCAGTTATTCTTTTAATTGCTTTCTTGCTTTCTTTAAACTAATAAATATACATTTAAAAATTTGAGGTAGCATAAATATCTAAGTAAAAGATCGGTGGGAGATTGGAATGAATTGATTGTGACTGTCTTGGAGTTTTGATGTGTTGTAGGTATTATGTGTATATAATAACATATTCTGGGTTTTTGTTTCTCTTTAATTACAGATGGAGCCTAGTTAAAGGCAGAGCTTGAGTTTTGGCTGTAGATTTTGTGGGGAAAAAAGCTTTTTAATTATACACATCATTAGTTTTTAAATTACAGTAGAAACACAATGAGTCTGATAAGATAAATATGGGTTTATTTGGTTGGTTGGTTTGGGCTTAATATGAATGAGGCCTAAGTATGTTCTGTATTTGGATATGAGGATTGTTTGTGTTGTGAGTAGATCACGACTAGTAATTAAATATGCAGAAAAATATATTCCATAGATAAATTGGAGAGTATTTGCTACCCCATTTTTGTACTAAAAGAAGTTTGTCCTTCTTCAAGACTTCCATTTGTATTCTTATCACTCAGGTCATTTCACAGCTTCGGATCCTGAGCAGGTCGGTAACTGCTGGCTGCAAATTTGACAGAGAAATATGGTCTGCAGAACTTTCTCCTGTTCTCAACCTATGGAAGAAACTTAATCAGGTAGAAAAGTAGCTAATTTGAAAAGACAATTTTTCTTTCTCCCGTAACTACGTTAAAAATAAGATCTAAGGAATTATCTTGAATATTGAAAGATAAGAAGTGAAAAAGTAAATGAAATTGATTTGATTTAATTATGCAATTAATTATGCAATTATGCATTAATTTTGCAATGTTACATGTATGTAATTAGCTATAAAGTCTGTATGTGGGATAACAGGCTATCACTTTTTGCTCCATGTGGAGGTGAGAGAACACTCACAAGACGTGAGACTAACATATGTGTTTCCAAGAAGAACACTAATGTATTTTAGAGTTGAATTTAGTCGCTTCATTTCTCTGATATTCACAAGGCAATGTTCAACGATTTTAAATATTAAATTTTTTCCTGTATAATATTGAAATATCGGACTTAGGTTTAAGTTGAGGTTCATTAAAATGCTTCCTACAGTGCTTGCAATATCCAATATAATTTTCTTTTTGTTCCTTTGTTTTTCTGGGTTAGTTTGGTGGGGTTTTTTACATATATTGTAAATCTTGATTTCCAACCATTGAATTCTTATTGTGGATGTCCATTTAGTTGTGATGTATGCAAATTCTCTTTGAAATGCAGATCCTATGCATACTTGGGAAGGATCCCTCTCACCTCATGCTAGATGCCTTCGTAGACATTTGGCCATTATTTTACTCCTCAGTGATGAGTCTAGTACACAGCAACCCTGGAATGAGAAAAACCTTTCCCTTACTCAAATAACTCCATACAAAGAAGGGATATGAGGTGCACATTAGAATTTGGCATTGCATTTTGAAATCTCATTAAATTCTCATTTAATCCATGCTAAGTTTATAACACACCATCTTTTGGTACTAAATAATTTCATATTGAGGTCACAGTATCACAGTATCATAAGGTTGGAAAAGACCTCTGAGATCATCGAGTCCAACCTATGACCCAACACCTACACCTACTCCTACTTGTCAACTACACCATGGCACTAAGTGCCTCATCCAATCTTTACTTAAACACCTCCAGGGACGGTAACTCCACCACCTCCCCGGGCAGCACATTCCAATGGCCAATCACCCTCTCAGTAAAGAACTTCTTCCTAATATCAAGCCTAAACCTCCCCTGGTGAAGCTTGAGACCATGTCCTCTTGTTCTGTCGCCGGTCACCTGAGAGAAGAGACCAACCCCTGCCTGACTACAACCTCCCTTTAGGCAGTTGTAGAGAGCTCTAAGGTCTCCCCTGAGCCTCCTCTTCTCCAGGCTAAACAACCCCATCTCCCTCAGTCGCTCCTCATAGGGCTTGTGCTCCAGCCCCTTCGCCATCCTCGTCGCTCTCCTCTGGACGCACTCCAGCATCTCAACATCTTTCTTAAACCGAGGGCCCAGAACTGGACACAGCACTCGAGGTGCGGCCTGACCAGTGCTGAGTATAAGGGAATGATGACCTCCCTAGTCCTGCTGGCCACACTATTGCTGATGCAGGCCAAGATACCACTGGCCTTCTTAGCCACTTGGGCACACTGCTGGCTCATGTTGAGGTCTGTGGCCTCAGAACATGAACTGCTGTTAACCAGATCTGTGAACCTGTAAGCAAAAGCGGTGTGTTTCAGTGTGACACTTTTCATTCTATCCTACTGTCTAGAGTTAAATATACCTGTAGACCTGCAAACCTTCCTTGCAAGAGCTTAGATGGAACTGTTGCAGAATATGTATACATATATAATCAGAAAATTAGATATTTTGATTGTAGGGTTTGGAAGACTGATAAATGAGGCCAGTTTTAAATAGTATTGCACTCCAATTTAAACAAAATTGCACTACATTAATACTCATTAACAGTACACATTGCTAATGGCAAGTTCTTTGTCATTATTAACGATTATTAAAATTATTAAACTATCTGTTCTTGAGGTCTGTAAAAGTTTGTTTCCCCTCAGTTTTGGAAGCATCTACATTTAGCTGGAGACTCTTTATTCTAGAGTCATGGAGTACTCTATGTCACTTCTTTCTGTTTAGCTGTTCTGGACTAATACAGAATGTCTTGACATTTTAATCTCTATTAATTAGCTTCATTTAAAAACATACATTTTAATTCTTGCCATTTGTGATGAATACTGTCCTAAAACTGCTTCTACAGTGTCTTTCAGCATGATTTAGTAACAGCTTAAGACTAATCAAATTAATTAAACTCTAATGAACTTGACATTAATTAAAACAAACAAACCCAGATACTCAGATGCTCGGTATAACCTTGCAGAAAAGACTGTTTACTGAAAAAAAATGAAACCACCAATTAATAACTTGTCATAGAATCATAGAATTGGAGTTGGAAGGGACGCACAAGGTTCACCGAGTCCAACTCCTATGGAGGACACAGGACACTCCCAACTCTCACACCGTGTGACTGAGGGCATTGTCCAAATGCTTCTTGAATGCTGGCAGACTCGGTGCTGTGACTGCTTCCCTGGGGAGCTGTTCCAGTGCTCCACCACCCGCTGGGTGCAGAGCCTCTTCCTAATATCCAACATAAACCTCCCCTGGCACATCTTCCTGCCATTCCCTCATAGGTCACCAGAGAGAAGAGTTCAGCACCTGTTTCACCTCCCTCGTGAGAAGGCAGGAGGCAGCTGTGAGACCCCCCCTGAGTCTCTTCTCCTCCAGGCTGAACAGACCAAGTGCTCCTCATATGACTTCCTCTCTAGACCCTTCACCAGCCTTGTGGCCTCCTCTGGACACTCTCCAGTAGTTTTATGTCCTTTTTATTCTGTTGTGCCCAAAACTGCTCCCAGTACTCGAGGTGGGGCTGCACCAGTGAAAAGTAAAGCAGGACAATCCCCTTCCTCGCCTGGCTGGTGATGCTGTGCTTGATGCACCCCAGGACATGGTTGGTGCTCTTGGCTGCCAGGGCTCACTGTTGGCTCATGTTTAACTTGCTGTTGACCAGAACCCCCAGGTCCCTCTCTGCAGGGCTGCTCTCCTGCTTCTCACACCCCAGTCTGTCCGTGTATCCAGAGTTGCTGTGTCCCAGGTGCAGAACCCGGCATCTGCCCTTGTTAAATTTCTTGCTGTTGGTGGTTGTCCAGCTCTCCAATTGGTCCTCTCCAATTGGCCCTCTGCAGGGCCTCTTTGTCCCAAAGGGGGTTGATGGCCCCCCCCCAGTTTTGTGTCATTGGCAAACTCTGTCAATAAACCTTCAAGTCCTTCATCCAGGTGGTTTATGAAGATATTGAAGAGCACTGGCCCCAGGATGGATCCCTGTGGGACCCCACTAGTGACCAGGTGCCAGCCTGATATAACTCCATTCACTATGGCTCTTTGAGCCCAACCCATCTGCTAACTGTGCACCCACCGCGTTAGGTGTTTATCCACATTTTGTTTATGAGAATACTGTGAGAGACAGTGTCAAAGGCTTTGCTGGAATCCAGAAAAATGGCATTGTCTGGTTTTCCCTGATCGATTAGGTGGGTGACGTTGTCCTAGAAGGGTATTAATTTTGTAAGGCAGGACCTTCCCTTTGTAAACTCATGCTAACTGGGACTGATGACTGCATTGTCTTTCAGGTGTTTTACAGTAAGTCCCAGAAAAATCTTCTCCATGATTTTTCAAATAAATGTTACACAGATTTTAAAAAGAAAATCTTCCTTAATGTGGAAGGATGGCCCTCTACAGCCTGTTGGCCAGGACTGGGCCGTTAGAGTAATTCAGCCAGCCTGTGTTCTGGTGTCAATTCTCTTCCCACACTTCCTTCTGCCATGACAGACGGTGGATCGGGACCTGTATAGGCCCTTCACTCTCACATAACCAGAGCAACTGGAAATCACTGTCCAAGGGAACTCAGGCATCGCCCATCATATGATAGTTTTCAGAGAAGCACAAAAATATTAGGACGCAGTGGGACTGCGTAAGTGTTTCATCATGTCCAAACCGTTATCTGTCACGAGTGCTATATATATCAGATATATATGTATATATCTGTCATCCCTGCTATATTTTTGTTGCAAGGTGGATGGATTTTCTGCCTTTTTTCAGGGAAATCTGTAGTACCTCCAGGAGAGTTAAAAGGCTTCACCCATAATAAGAATTTGGAAGCAACTGCTTCAAAATGACTCTGCTGAATATATGGTCATAAGCTGTCATGATGTATTCTGCCTTAAAAAGCATGATGTGTTCCACCTTATCTTTTGTTGTGTTTGTAAATTCAGGTTCTAAAGTGATGCAAGACAGTTGCAAAAGTACTTTTGAAAATTAATGGGTTCTTCTAACATGAGGAACCTCAGCTTTAACAAAAGAACAATGTTTTTGTACCAAGGGAAATCAGTGAAGCAGAAATATAGGGTCAATCTGGTATTTTGAACAATGAAAAAATTGGATAATAAACAGTGAGAGGCTAATATCTAAAAGAAAAAGTGGAGAAACTTGAGGTGGGTACATCAAAAGACCAATGAAGGTTTCTAAAACCCACAACCACCACCAAAATTGAATTTTTAATCAAATGCAGGACTAGTCGATGTGTACGAGTTTATTTTCATTGTATCTTCTGTTACACTTCTGAGGGGGCAATTTTCAGATCATATTGGAGTTTCAAAAAGCTTGAGTTTTGGAAGGTCATGAAGAAAAGCTCTGAAGCAGCTTAGGTGAGAATATATGAAGTCTTATTTTGTACTGAGATAGCAGCAAGTACAGAAGTAAAAGAGAGAAAATGATCAAAGTCTCAAAATACACATAATTTAATATCAGTAGAATAATATAGTATTTAATGTTAAAGATTAGAACCTATCTTGAGTTTCTTATGATTACAAAAAGCACTCAGTACTTCAGCAGTTCTTCATCTTAATTCCCAAGCGGGTCATGAGGATATTTTTAAAGCTGATGTGAGTTATATACATAATGGATTTTAAGGGAATGTAATAGAACGTTAAATATATAAGCTGATATTGGTGTTCATGTTTAATTTCCCTATAAAACTGACAGATGGGTTGTTTTAACAAATTCTCGGGTGAAGGCATATAAAAGAATGATGAAATGAATATGCAATTCATAGGAGACTGTTATGTAAAGGGCAGTATTGAGGAACTTGGAGGCCTTCTCTTTCAGTAAGCTTTTTGAGAATTAAGACCGTACATATGGAAGACTGAGGAAGGTCTGCAAGTTGCAGTATCTTTTTGTTTCTTTTTTGTCCGATTAAATAAAAAATCATCAACTAGCTTGTGCTTGTTTTACCTTATTATTTATATACGCTCAACAAACTGTGGTCCCAGAAAAACAGAGGTGAAACTGGTGCTATGATATCAGGATACATGCAAAGACAAAATACTAAGCACAGACTTCCAAAATTCAGTGTTTGTTACACTTTAAACTTTGTTGTATACCTTTGAATAATGTGGGAGGCAAGACCTTATCCTTTATCTTTCTGTCAGCCATAAAGCAAAGTATCTACATTATCCTTTTACTTAGCTGGTCTCATATTTTTGCTTGATAATTGAGTGCAGTATGAACTTGAAATGAAAAACAGTTGAAAGTTCTGACAAACTTTAATTGCCTGGGAATGATTATTGAGACAGACAGCCCGTGTGTTCTAGATAGCAAGATGCCATGTGGCAATTCCATAGTTTATTTAATCTGAAAAAAAGTCAAAACTAATTGTTTTTCCAAGAAGAGATTTCTTCAGAGAAAGTAAGATCCAATTTTAACTTTAATAAGTTAGTAGAAATTGATACAGCAAAACATTTTTTCCCCCCAAAAGCTAGAGTTTTCTTTTTGCATTTTTGCCTTTTTCAATGAAGATTTAAATTCCATAACTTGAATTCAGTGCAGAATCTTGTCCTGTGTCTGGCAGGCAGTTTCAGAACACATGCTAAAATGTATTTATGTAATAAGCTGCATATGAATTAAGATTTTCAAAATGATACCATCTCTTGAAATTATTGAATAAATTTGGATTTTCGGTGGCTGTAATGGAATGGAAGTAATAAAAATGTCAGTGTGAGAGCAGCAGTACCTCTCAGAGTCTGACTCACTCAGGATTTACACACTATATTTACTTTTTATTTATTATTTATTTGTATTTAATTTGCTTCTACGTTGAACTAATCTTATCAAAGCAATAGCTATATCTGGCAGCATGGTTTATAGTATTCAATACGATCTCGTTATGCCAGGTACACTACTGCTTTTTATATTTACACATTATCAAAAATACTAAAAGCAGTGATTCAACTAAATGAAGATTTTTTTAAAAATTCCAGTTCTTTTGAAGTAATTGGGTAGACACAGTTGTCTGATAAGAGTGGTACCTTTACTGAACATCTCCTGGACAATATTGAAGGTATCGTTACAGTTTTAATCCGGTGTTCAAAAAAAGGAGGGATATCTGAATGACTTCAAAGCTAACAAAGTCATATAAAATATTACAAATTAAACAAACAAAATGTTGCATAACGTAATAGTTTCCCTGAGTTTATTAACTGGACATCACATGTTGTTTTTTAGAATTCTAACCTGATCCATCAGAAGGTGTCTCCTCCAGTGGAGCAACAAGGATCTCCAATCTTATCGTTCATTACTCTGGAACAATTCAATGCCATTCGCCTTGTGCAAAATGTACATCAGTCTCTTGCTTCTTTAAGTAAGGTCATCAGAGGTACCTCCTTACTGAGTTCTGAAGTGCAAAGACTAGCAAGCGCTCTGCTAAATCAGAAGGTAAATCATTTTGTCATGAGTGTACACTATAAGCAATGAAAAAAACCTAAGGAAACTGAACACATATTTTCACGTCACCATATACACTAAGTTCTTTTATTGATAGAGATTCTAAAATGGAATTATTTTATTAATACTGACCCTAAACCAGAAATGTGGGGGGGTTTTGAATGAAAACCCATAAAAATGTTGCTGTTCAAGTACTTGCAGAAGTGTATTATACTTTCATCAAGCCTTCTCTTCAGGACGAATCCACTAAGATAAGAAGTTGTGGAACAGTATTTCCATTTCAAATACCAAATCATGCTAGAGAAGTCAAGTATATTAGCCAGTAAAACATGTAAATCTGTCCCTTTTCTTCATTTTTACAATTTCTTGAAATTTAAATTTGTGTTGATACTAATGCATAGAGACCGGTCCTACAATGAATGACGATTCTTAATAACATCTTGTTTGTCTTCATGTGAGGAATAATCACTGTTAAAATGATTGTTATGCATTTATTGATCTATCAAATTTCTAATTAAAACAATAATTAAGTTCCTTGCCTTTTTGGATTCACAAGACAGCATTTGTTAGCAAAATTGTAGTATGATTAGAATACATTAACATTTTGATGTTAGCGATCTTATTGCATTTTTAAACACGTTTTGACTGTGTGATAGAAACTGCTGCTAAGTACAGTTCATAGTGAATGCAAATGATACACGTAATGGCAATTTTTTAGTATTTATAGCTACATTTCCTGTTACTGAGTAAGAAAGCGTGGCTTGCTTGCATGCTTAAGCTGCACAGTTAAATTGGAAGTAGCAGGAGCTACGGAGCTGATCACTGTCATAGAACTGTATGTAAAGATTCTATGCATTTTCATCTCTCAGAAACATTCAGTGCTTCCTGATATATTGGACAGACCATTTCTGGCATTTCATCTGCTTACTTACCCAGTTAGCTTGACACAGATGACTTTATTGGGTTGTGACCATAAAGCAATCTTCGCAGCAGTTCGCCAGAGAGGCTAATGCTACACTCTTGGCGTGACAGCTAAACCTCATGGCAGCTAAACCTCACCGTATTTATCATCTTAAGTGATTTGTTTCGTGTATTTTCTATACACTCTTCCTGTTTAGTTTGGTGCGGTCATGCATTATGTAACAACGGGCTATTTTTAAAAATTTACAATTTAAAAGCACCGAGATTGTAGTTCTTGTAGGATTACAGCACCTGAAGAAGCTGCTAGATTACCAATAGAAACATGAAACTCAATAAATGTGTGACTCCTAATGGTTTCAGCGATGTGCCTTGCTTGTGCAGAATTGATACATTAGTGTATATCTAAAATATGTTTCCATAAGTAACAACTAGTCAAGCTGTTACTTTAAGCTTAGAGTAATTTAGACTGATATATTACCAACATTAGGTGAATGCCTTCTAAATGATAGATTGCTGAGCTGCCTGTAAATGCATACCTAGCAGAAGTCTGTAAAATTGCAAGGGTAATAATAGTTTCAAATACAAAAAGTTTTTTAAAATATGATAATTTTGCAAAAAAAGCATGTGATTAACTGAGCTTTATTAATGTGTGTGTTCTAGTTTATTCAATTCTTTATTAATTTGTGTCCACAAATTCAGATATTTTGGGGGGTTTATCTATAAAAGGTATACATGGAATATTTACTTTTAAAGATACTTTTTCTTGCGAGCTTCTGTGATGAGATTTTGAAATCTGTTCAGCACATATGCTGTTAGATTGTGAATCTCCTTGAAAATGAAACTGTAAATGTCAAACAGTATAAACTGTTTTTCTACTCAGCGTCTTCAGTATTGGGTAATATTCCCCAGACGATGAGTTACATCAGTTCTCTTTCACTTAAGGAGGAGAATCTTGCAGAGTTGATTTCAGTGTGCTTTACAGATTCCTGTGGAGTAGGTACGGTTAATATTTTTATCCTTATTATAAAAGCAGGAAATCTAGCAGAAGGATGGTTCAAGCCTTTCTTTTTGAAGTCAAAGAGAAATTTGCGTGGGGAAGTATTGCAGGATTTTATCTTCAGGTGTTGTTTTGCAAACACTTTTAAGATGAGAAAAAAATCCTGTAGAGGAATTGTACCAGATTCACTTCACCACAGAACAACACAACTGCATTTCAGGTCTCAGGAGGCAGCAGCAAAGGAGTGGAAACCTTTGGCTGCAGTTGAAAAGATGGCATTGTGGCTTTCAGAGAAAGGATCAGCTGAGGCCTTTTTGAAATATTTATGGGACCTACTGATGTTTCCTTATTGAATAGCAGAGGTTTTTGTAAGTTCTCCACACATAAAGTAGTAGCAGGAATATGACCTTCCTATTACAGATTTTATGCTTTGATCGTTATATTACTTGCACTGCCTTTTTTTCTTTGTATTTGCTCTCTGGATTATTTATTTTCATTCAAATTGCTTGCTTAAAATGTAATGATATTGCTTTTGAAATGGATACTTTCAGTAAATATATTTTTATTTCAGTGTCCCCTCGCATGGCAAAGCAAGTGGGAAGGTCCAGAAGATCCTTTACAATATCTTAGAAGTCTTGTAGCTCGAGCACTTGCTATACAGGTAATTTTAAAGAGTCGTTTTACCTCATTACGCTGGTGTTCAGTGACACATTATGTTATGTGAATTGCACCACAGCAGGCCTTTCAAACTCAAGTCTTGAAAGGTTTTAGAAGGTGTGTGAAAAAGCATGTAAAAATATAAGGATAGATTAGAAATATGAGGACGGCAGACTGAACAGTTTGAAGTCAGTAACTTTAAATACAGTAGTTTTGTTTTCTGCTTCACAGTAGATTTCTATCTTGTATTTTAGTCATTACTATTTCTGATGAAGTGAGGGGGAAGGACAGGTTTATTTACTCAGATGAATCTTTACATCTAAGTCAAGATGCCCTGTAATCAGGCAGAGAGACAGGTGTAAAGAGCTACAGTGAAGCAATTCTCATAGAGGCAATACAAAAAATAAGAGAAGCCTGGTCTTTGAAAGAAAGTGCATTCTCCAGGCTATAATAGAAGGTGCACAGTCTGACACAGCTGTCTGACAGTGAAGAAGAAAAATTTTAGTTAAGGTGAATCTCTCTGTATTTTTATTAATAGAAGACATATATGTAAGATACTAGACAGACAAAAAATTTGTTTATCTAAATTAATTAGTATTTAAGGAAACAGATTTCTTCACAGTGGATACATAGAAACTGCAAGCAAATTCCAGGGATGAAATTTTCTTTAGGAATGATAGATCATCTGTTACCTCCAGGCATGGAATAGAAAGCTGCTGGATTTGACCTTCATTACCACAGTCTTGTCCAGTGGGATACGAAGATTTCTGTGAACATTAGTATTGACTGTCAGATTCAGAAGGAAGATTTGAGGGGGAACGTGCTTTCTAGGCATTACTTTTTCTAAAGAAACTATCAAATCAATGTTTCATAAGTATTCATAAGATTCTTGTTATGCAAACCATTTCTTTTGGATAATGCTTAATTTTTGTTTATCCTTTCCTTCACAAATAGTCTCAAATTCGAAACAATAAAGTGTAAATATATATAGCAACAAGTGATAATGCATGTTCAGATGCTGTATTGGTCATATAACTAGAGTTCACAGAATCATAAAATCATAGAATGATTTGGGTTGGAAGTATCCTTAAAGCCCATCCAGTTCCAACCCCCCTGCCATGGGCAGGGACACCTCCCACCAGACCAGGCTGATCAAGGACCCATCCAACCCGGCCTTGGACACCTCCAGGGAGGGGGCATCCACAGCTTCCCTGGGGAACCTGTGCCAGGGTCTCACTACCCTCATCATGAAGAATTTCTTCCAAATATCTAATCTAAATCTTCCCCCTTCCAATTTAAAGCCATTCGCCGTCATCTAGTCGCTACATAGCCTCGAAAAAAGTCCCTCCTCAGCTTTCCTGTTGCCCCTTCAGGTACTGGGAGACTGCTCTAAGGTCTCCCTGGAGCCTTCTCTTCTCTGGGCTGAGCAACTCCAACTCTCTTAGCCTGTCCTCACAGCAGAGGTTGAACTTAGTCCTTTTTGGACCTACTCTTACAGTCACTATTAACGAAGCATCACTTGCGGCTGAGTCAGCAGTATTCATAACCTTCAAGTATACGTTGCAATTTGTGACTTCTACTGTCTATTTGGTTGTGACCAAACTGCATGTGATTTTCCCTACTTACATGAATTTTTTAAGTGGAAGCCTGAGATGAAAGTTCAAGCTTCTGCGTGGAGTACACCTCCCATACAAAGTGAAGATAATGTAGCAGGGTGTACCAGGATCAAATTAGTGTTAACAGTAGATGGTTTTCAGTCAAACATATTGAAAAAGGGTTTTATTTCCATATATTACTCCTGTCAACTTTTGACAAATGTAGTGCATTATATTGCCATTATAGTAATCTTCCTTTTTCATTGTTTGAACTGCTGACAATATTGTGCATTTGAGTTACTCATTTTTATGTAAAGTTATTATGAAGAAATAATTTACAATTTTAAACACTCAGTTACTGTAAGAGGGAGAAATTATTAAGGCAGAACTTTACAGTAGCTATTTAACTGTACCCATAAGCTTTAAATTGTGTTAAATTGTTTGTTAGTCACAATAGAAAGTAGTGACAGATGACCAGATACTGGTTGATTTTTTACTTTATTTTTTTTGGTGTCAAATATGTAATACAGTTGTATTTGAAGCAATTCTTAATAATACATTATCTGTCTGTTTTGCTTCTTAAACTTCTAGAAATACAATTTCTGTTTTTATATTTGTTTTAACAAAAAAGTTGATTATTTCTAATTATGAATTTCAATTGAATAGTCTTTTTCCTGAAATATGATTCCAGTTCATGTTCATACATATTGCACCAAGATTTTTCTTAGCCTTGATTATATTTATTAGCTTTTCCTTTTTGTGACTTTTCAGTATTAAATTTATAAATGTAATTATCATTAGTTAATTATAAATATAATATTCAGAAATTCAATAAAGGCTTCAATACAGATTTTCTCATAACTCTGAAGATTATTTTCAGATTTGTATTTCAATAAAAAACATATTTTGAATTGGTTTAGTTTTATAAGACCAACTCCATCATCATGGGGTTTTGATAGTTAATCGTGCCTCCCTCTGTTTCATTCACTATGAGATGTTAAATTCCAACTTCGCCACTTGAGATGTTTGATTTAAGTATTTTTCAAGAGTCAGATGGGAACCCCTGAAACATCAAAGTTATACTGAAAGATTGCACCTACTAAGGAATGATGCAGGAAGTGTCTGCTTAGGCTGTTAGTTAAAAACTCTTTGTCAAGAGTTTTGCTGCCAGTGCAGAAAATAATAAAAGCAATTACTTTGTTACAAATATTTAATGGGGATGGGGAGGAACCTGGTCTATAGAACAGATGGTAGAATAATTATAGAAGAATTTATAGAAGGGAGAAGATGTTCCGAGAGCATT
Source organism: Neomorphus geoffroyi (assembly GCA_033558235.1). Taxonomy (NCBI): domain Eukaryota; kingdom Metazoa; phylum Chordata; class Aves; order Cuculiformes; family Neomorphidae; genus Neomorphus; species Neomorphus geoffroyi. Next base: position 16,523,089 of record JAUMJM010000017.1, read on the forward strand.
ACACAACAACAGATAGAAAAACAACAGGTGTTTCATTTTCTCGGGTCTGATTTCACTTAGGAAAAGCAAAATAAAAGAAAGGATATGTACTTAAAGTGTGAACAAATCAGTTTATGCAAAATGCAGTAGAGCCATGTTGTGCCGTGTAATGTGTTGTGATGGTGGGGCTGATAGAAAGATGAGATTTCTTGACAGTTGGAAGTTCAGATATTTGGATGAAGAGTTCTGAACATTTCAGACAGTATCACAGTATCATAAGGTTGGAAAAGACCTTTGAGATCATCGAGTCCAACCTATGACCCAACACCTACACCTACTCCTACTTATCAACTACACCATGGCACTAAGTGCCTCATCCAATCTCTCCTTAAACACCTCCAGGGACGGTGACTCCACCACCTCCCCGGGCAGCGCATTCCAATGGCCAATCACCCTCTCAGTAAAGAACTTCTTCCTAATGTCAAGCCTAAACCTCCCCTGGTGAAGCTTGAGACCGTGTCCTCTTGTTCTGTCGCCGGTCACCTGAGAGAAGAGACCAACCCCTGCCTGACTACAACCTCCCTTTAGGCAGTTGTAGAGAGCTCTAAGGTCTCCCCTGAGCCTCCTCTTCTCCAGGCTAAACAACCCCAGCTCCCTGAGTCACTCCTCATAGGGCTTGTGCTCCAGCCCCTTCACCATCTTGCATTTCCAGCTTGCAATGCTGACATTGAACTTTACAAAATCATATTTCGCCTTGTCTGTCTACAGTGATTTATTTGCTATATGAATCACCGTGGATCTTTATATTGTTGTGATTTTTAGTTCTTATACTTCCAGTTTCCTCATGGTGGCGTTGTAAATGTATTCTATGGTTTCTCTCTTTCGTGGTACATTGTTATAGCTCAGCAGTATTATACATCAGTATATAATAGAATTTAAGTCCATCCCTGTCTGTAGATAACCATCTTTTCAAAGCTACGGATACCAGCAGAAGAGAAACAGAGAGAAAAGACCCAGAACTGTAGCTATTAAGAGAAAAAACAGCAGTCCAGGCAAATGTCAGATGAATATCAGCATTGACAAAATGTTTCAGGTCAACAAACTGGAACTTACTTTTTGTTTTCAGAAGAACTAAAGACCTTAATTTCACTTCTTCAACAAAAAAAAACCCCCAACTGTCTTATTCCAAGAAGACCTTAATATTTTAAATGAAAATATTTATTTCATTCTTTTGAACTGAGCTGCTTTAAAGGGATCTGTAAAAATACTGTTCAACCTCAGAATCGTGAACACTGCTTTCAGAGTTCTAATCAAGGAAAAGTTTATGAATATTGAATATTTGTATTTGCATAAGATATGAAAGTTTTTCATGTAATAATGTCAAAAGGTTATATTTCACATTTTATTAAGAGACTTGTAAGCATTAAGCTGTTATCTCTTGTCTCCTCCCATCCCAAGTGAAATCTAGGGTAGTGATATTTGATCTCAATGCCAGCTTGATCGTTTAGTATTACATTTTTACTATTTTCCTAGTCTTTTAATATTTGGGGTAGAATGACTTGGTTTCTTTTTTGTGAGTCTTACTGTTGCTCTGTTTCAACAATTAGGTACCCAGAAAGGTAAATTGGGCATCCAAGTTATGTGAGGTTTGAACTCTTGGAAATTACATGCTGAAGCTACTAAAAAACCTGGGAAGAGGAGACAAGACTCATATCCAAGGCATCTGGGCAGAGAGGTTCAATTTCATTCACCGATAACAGGCAGAAAGACAGCTTTTAGAAAGCCAGAGAAGTAAAATCCTCTCAGTTTTCTCTGAATTAAAGAACTCTGAGGACCTACCTATAAATCAGTCTTAATGCAACAGTAGGTGATGCACGCGTAAAATCTGAGACACAGAGGCTGAGTGTGCATCGCAAACCAGACCTGCAGCAAACTCTGCACAGGCACAGCCAGCCACACAGAGGCTGTCGGAGAGAGGAGGACGGTACTTTTACAGGCATAAAAAGACATCATGGGGAGCCCTGTCCTGTTTTGGTGGTTCACTATTCAAGGATGGTACCTTTCACAATTCTCTGATTTTTGGTCTTTCCACTGTCTGGCTTCCAGTCCCTCAGCCTGCAGCATGCAGCTCCCAGCCCTCTCATCCTCTTGCTTGCTAGAAGTTTGCTAGTGGATTCCCTACCCCCACATACAGAACATACACACAAAAATAACTAAAACCAGAGCTTAAGGGAAGGATAAGGACGGACTGTGGTGATCAGATGCAAGGTTTGCTGAAGTGTATTTAGCCTTCCTACATGCAGCCTGCTCTTTTATCCCCGTCTGTTTTCCTATTCTTGTCCATCCCCCAGCCACCTCTCCCCACCTTTGGTCCTTCTTCTAAATATCCTATAATAAATCTTGTACAATCCCTGAATTGTCGTGTTCAGTCCTCAGATTACAGTATCCCAGTATCATAAGGTTGGAAAAGACCTTTGAGATCACGGAGTCCAACCTATGACCCAACACCTACACCTACTCCTACTTGTCAACTACACCATGGCACTAAGTGCCTCATCCAATCTCTCCTTAAACACCTCCAGGGACGGTGACTCCACCACCTCCCCAGGCAGCGCATTCCAATGGCCAATCACCCTCTCAGTGAAGAACTTCTTCCTAATGTCAAGCCTAAACCTCCCCTGGCAAAGCTTGAGACCGTGTCCTCTTGTTCTGTCGCCGGTCACCTGCCCCTACTTGGCACTCTCTAAGTCCTGTTTCCCTTTAAGTAGTAATCTTGCTTAGTTCACATAGAATTGCAGAGTTTGTTTTCTGATTGATTACCGTAGCACATTTTGCAGGAGGACAGTAATTTAATAGTTTGTCTTTCATGGTTTTAGAAGTAGCTGATTCAGATGGATTAGGTTGGCTGCATTCCCCATCTTGCCATCGTTCCTCTCATCATTCTCTCTGTATTTGAATAGCTGTTATCTAGGTATCTGTACAGTGCAGAACATTTCATATTTAGTATTTAATATTCTAATATTTAGTATTCTAATATTTAGTATTCTAATAGCACAAAAAATCATGAAAGCGTTGTGGTTTAAATCCTCCCATTCCATTATTTGAATTCAAAGTTCAGAATGCTGTGAACAATCCAACTTATTCAGAGAATCATAAGTTTTTAACTTGTTTTTCTTGGCTTCTCTTCAGTTGTCCGAAATATCGAAACAAAAATACAGCTGAAACCTAACGTTGTCTGCTAAGAAGCTGAGACTTAATTGGCTCCCACAGCTCTCACCATGTTGCAGCATGATTTTACTTTGTTCAGAATTTATCAGCCAGGGTGTATCTTTCAAGACCTTTCATCTAAGATATAATTGCTTGGTAAAAATTGGATATTTGCAAGTACTGCTATAAAAATTTAGATGTTTTCTTTGCCCATCATGTAGTCAGCAGATTTGAAGCTGTGATAGATTCAACTGTTGTTTTGTGTCCTATTTAATCACTGTTTAAGTGATTAAATCATATTAATTAAGTAGTGGCCAATATAAACTATTAGTGATTTATAAAGGAACGCCGTCCAAAGAGGAGGCCACACGCAACGTAAGATGAAAGTATTGGACTTGCGTGGATCAAAGGAGTTGTCCACTGAAATAAGGACTAGTTTGCAAGGAAGCTAAAGCAGAAGCTGAAGTGGTTTCTAATCCTAGAGAGTTCCTGTACTTTGTGACTTACAGAAAGCTGTGTTTGTGCCTGGGTGCCTGAGATGGAGGCATTCCTTAAGCTTTCACTTTTGTTTTGTGTTAGACTTTGCTTTCCAGACGTACTGAAATCACTGTTTCTTGTAGAGAAATTATTCTTTTCCTGTAGAGTACAGTTTTCACCTTTAACCTGCAGACTTTGCTGTTTTAAATGGAAATATTTGTGGGTTTTCTCAAATACTGGAAAACAATTTACTTTTAAAAACATCTAAGCCTAATGATTATAGAAGGGCCCAAAACTTGTGGATGTGAATTTAGCAGAGCATCTAAACTTTATTTGGATTAAGCTTCAACAACTCACAACGAAACCAAACAATATGCAAGTAGAGATATCGTTCCTTTTCCAATTCTGTTTTTTTAAAAATTGGGTTTCCATGCATAAAGCAATCTGTTTCAACAGAATTTTACTCCTATTGATTAAATTCTCAGAATTCTAAGCACATTTTGTGAGAGTGAGTATTCTTTTTAAATTATTAAATACTAAGTGGATATTTGAGCACCGTCTTTTATCATAGCAATAACCTGTTGTTCAGCTCGCTGATTACAGATGATGATTTTTACAAGTGTTGCATAAAGGAAAAGAAAACCTCAGGTCATTTTCTCTGTGCACTTTCTGAGAAATCACCTTATTTTAAAGAGAATTGTCTTTTTTTCTAAACTTGGTTTAAATTTAAAAGAACTAGATTTAGTGTTCTGTATTTCTTCTATGGATGCAAGTTAGTATTTATATACTCCATACATTACAAGAAACTGTTTCATGTATTACATAAGATTTAAAGCTTTAGTTAATGTACTTTATTGTAGTTAATGTACTTTATTTAATCTAATAAAATAATCACCACCCACTGATTTTTCTCTTTAAGCTACATGATACATTTACACAATACAAGAAGAAATCTGAAAATATGCAATTATAAGATATTAATACACTGTATGTGTTTAAATTGTTAAAATTTAAAGCATATATTGCTCAGGTTCTAAGAACTTGTTTTCCATTGCATCTCTTGCCTTTATCATGGACAAGGTGTCTGCAAAAGTGAAAGCAGAGTAAAATGGATAGAATTGTCTGACAGAAGCTCAAGCAAAAAAAGGTTACCTGCAGTACAAGTGGCAGAAAAGGATGTTGGTATCATCTGCATATAAAAATGAGTTTCCTTTTGTTATGCTGTCAAAGACTTTGGCAATTTCAAATTCTAGCCATTAGTAAATGAGGAGCCTGCAACACATGCTAATACACCAATTTGTGAGTACATGGTATAAATCTGCTTTGCTGGTTTTTTTTGCAGCTCAGTTGCAGTAACTTGCTCTTCTGATCACCACTGTATTGACACAAATATTTTATCTACTGATAACAAGCAATCTATTAAAAATCCTGCATTGTTTGGTTTGTAATTGTGATTTTGTAGTCATACAGGCATATATAGAAATAAATTTCTTAGAGTAATAAGGTACCTTTGTAACTAAATGGTGGGAAATGGCTTGGTGAAATAGTTTACAAAATATTTCATCTCTTGATTTGAGATTTTAACTGGGCAAGATCCATGGTAACATGGTATAACTATTCCTCAAACACCATTTTCAGATATATATCAAAAAGTAAACCCGTTTTCTAATAGAAACGCGTGGCCATTTCACAAGCAAGCACCTTACCTAATTAGTGGTCTTTGGGGCATTTATTTGGAGGAAGGCAGAAATGTAGCTGTGTGTTGACTTGCATTTCTCTCTTTGAAAGACATTCCTTATAGCCAAATTTGAAATGATAACATCGTTTCCTATGGTACTCCTGTAGAAAAATAATTTAAAAAAAGATTTTCAGAGCTTTTACAGCTTTAGAGCTGTCATCTTGAATTTATTTTGTGAAGGAAAAGATTTAGAAGAGTAATTTTGGACTAAATTCTTGTTTGTCTGTTGTGTGTGCAGTAGTTTTTACTCTTGGGTATCCAGAATCAAATAAATCAGCCGATGCTGGATGCAGGTGCACTCAGCAACTCTGTTGTGATGACTGCATTTTAAAACTGGAGTAAACACAGAAGCATTCTGCTTTGGCGTTTGTTCTTTTTCCCTTTTTTTGGTCTTAGTAGAGTTCTTTTTGTGACCTTTGTCCCTAAACTTCTAGCAAACTACATAATTGAGGAAAAATCCCCAAACTTGTGTCAAGGGAGAAGAGTTCTTACGAGTGATAGGAAGCTTAGATCCCCATTTTAGACATATAAGTAAATAAATACCCTTCTGCCCTACAGTATGTTTCTCTGTGTACTCAACTGAATAATATGAATAAATAAATTAGAATGTGTGTCCTTACACGGAGGAGAATGTGTACGAGCACCTTTGCAGGCAGTGATACTTTTACATTGTTAATTCCTTGTAGTCACTCTGAACCGAGTTGTGATCCAGTGAGAAATCTGTTCATTACACCTGAGCTTGAGTTTCAAAATTCCCATCAGATTTGTACTGTTGTGTATGCTTTTTTCCATACAATGTATTTTCTTACAGATTCTCTGCAATTACCATTTTCGGTGTCATTTCATGATCCCTTGTGATAAACTTGATCTTAGCCCTCAAGTGTGACAAGACATCTGAAAGAGGCTTTGCAGCCTTGATTCTGTGGGGCTGGCCACAATAATAAATTTGCTTTTCTGGTTTAAAAAAGGGCTTTATAAGTAACAAATAGTTCATGTACTGTACTTGAGGGACCTTCACGCTAACTGTCTTGGCTTTATTGTGTAGGAACAAACAACAATCCATACCATTATTACATCAATTAATAAAAAAAATCTAATTTCTGTGATTACACAAAGCTTTGCTTGGTTGAACAAACCATTTGATAGACTGAGCTGTAATCCCGTGTTACAATGTCCTGTTCAGTGGAGTGTAAATAGCTTTAACATCGACCAGCATAGTGTGTGCCGGGTTCCTGTGTCACAGAACGGCCACGCAATCACATAGTGCCTTTGCTTAGGGTGGGGTATTATCAGCCACTGTTTCCATCCTGTGATCTCTTTTTCCTTATAGAAAAACATATTTCCCTCTTTGCCTTTTCATTCTGTTGCATTTTGGGGATATTTACCCCGCAGAGTTAATTGATTTCTGATTCGATTGATAAACTCTGAGAGTTAGGTTAAGCCTTAATAGTTGCTAATAGAGTTCTATGACACAGGCATGGCTGAGAGATTTCCTCTGAATTTTGACAGCCTCAGGAGAGGGTGTTAACAGAAAATAAATGATTGGTAAACAGTAAAAAAAAGAAAAAAAGAGAGAGACTGATGACTGCAGTCTGAGGGGTCATTGTTTCAGAAGAGGAACAAGGACTGTGAGGGAGATAATGGAAAACCTGTATCGCATGGGATGTTGACCAGAGAAAATGAACCATGGCAAAATAAGCAGTTCTCTTATAGCCTTCAAGCTGTATTATAAAACAAATTACTACAGTGTATCCCATCGTTACTAGTGCCTAATATGCTGAGTACTCTGTACCCCTGTTTAGTCACATCAGCACCATCACAACATAGATTTCAGCATCCCTGCTCCGGCACTCTGCAAAGGAATTCTGTCCAAGGTAGTCCTGACTTTGTCCAAGGATTATGGTAGGTCACTTGTCTATTGTCTGCAAATAAATATTATGTGCCACTGTTTTCCCTGCCCTGCAACTTCTTATCAGTGGAGGTGGGAAGTAGAACCATAATCTCTTTCAGAAGAAGGGGACACTGAAGTTTCTTTGAACGTTTGTCCTCGTTGCTCTGCATATCTTGTAGTTGCTGGTTCTACCAAGGAATAGTTTCAGCTCTTAAACTTCCTCATCCAGTTACCGTCTATGTAACTGCAAATGAAATCTAGACCTAATAATTGATGCATTTAATTCTGGAGAAAGAACAGACTAGAAGGCATGAGCCGTAAGGGTTTCGTCTAACTGGATTGTGTTTAGTGATTGCATAGGAAATATCTGAAAGTAGGTATTTTTGGCGTACATCAATCATGAACTTGTCAGTATGATGTTATGGTCCTTATTCATTGTTCTGGTATCCTTGTTAAATGTAGGAAACAGCAATTCATGGGAAGGTAGGCTCCTGTTTTGATAAAAATAAATTAATCCGATAACTGGAATGAGATCACATTTGCTCATGCTTCCCTCAGCTGTGCCTTACTGCATATCTGCTTCTGGCACATTGCTACCTAGCATGTTGATGATAACGGGGCTCAGAATTTGTATGTGCTAGCACTGTGTTAGTATTCAGACTGCCTGAACAACACAGGAGGTTTCTGAGGCCTGACAAACTGAAATAAAAAAATAATAGTATTTTATTGAAAGCACTAACCAGCAGGTCTGGTCTGCATACTCTAAATTTTAAAAAAAAAACAAAACAAAACATCCAAAAAAACCCCCACCCCAAATTCTCAACCTTTTAAAACAAAAATATGTGTTCAAATGAAATTCTTCGGTGAAGAGTAAATTCTTCAAATTTACCATTTGAAAGAGAGCGGCCTAATCTAGTGGGAGACGTCCCTACCCATGGCAGGGGGGTTGGAATTAGATGATCTTTCAGATCCGTTCCAACCCAAACCATTCCATGTGCCAACACCTCAGTACATACCTGAAATATTTCAGAATTCACATGTTCATTTAATAAAGGATAATTAGCTAAATAATAGCTCAAGGAATAGCTCAACATCCAAAAAATGTTACCATAAGGGAGCAAATTGTTGTATGCCAGTTGCTCCTGAGAAGCTACGTGTTACCCACTCTCTGCTCAGTGCCAGAAAAAATACCTCTTATTTAATTTCTTAGCAGTATAACACAATTCCTGCTGGCATTCACCACTGAATGCCAACACCTAGGAGTGCACCTGTGGAACACCTGCTGCACTGTGAGTAAAATGGTCCCTAGCATCACTATTTGCTTGACTTTTGCTTAGTATAAACTCTGGTTAACTGCATACTGAGTACTCGCACCTCGAGTGCTGTGTCCAGTTCTGGGCCCTCAGTTTAAGAAAGATGTTGAGATGCTGGAGTGGGTCCAGAGGAGAGCGACGAGGATGGGGAAGGGGCTGGAGCACAAGCCCTGTGAGGAACGACTGAGGGAGCTGGGGTTGTTTAGCCTGAAGAAGAGGAGGCTCAGGAGAGACCTTAGAGCTCTCTACAACTGCCAGAAGAGGTTGTAGTCAGGCAGGGGTTGGTCTCTTCTCTCAGGTGACCGGTGACAGAACAAGAGGACACGGCCTCAAGCTTCGCCAGGGGAGGTTTAGGCTTGACATTAGGAAGAAGTTCTTTACTGAGAGGGTGATTGGCCATTGGAATGCGCTGCCCGGGGAGGTGGTGGAGTCACCGTCCCTGGAGGTGTTTAAGGAGAGATTGGATGAGGCTCTTAGTGCCATGGTGTAGTTGACAAGTATGAGTAGGTGTAGGTGTTGGCTCATAGGTTGGACTCAATGATCTCAAAGGTCTTTTCCAACCTTGTGATACTGTGATACTGTGATTCTAGCTCCCCTAGCAGTGCTGCTCACCATCATTTGCTCTCAGACTTATCCAAGGTCCTGCATTTTTTCCCTAGTAACTTTGAATCCCTCTAAAAGTAGTGGAAAAACAGAATTGTACTTTATGGTTTCTGGCTATGTATATTCATACAACATTGGATACGATATTCCATCTAGGCACATAAATGAATTCACTTCTGTGGTGATTTACGTGACTGTCTCTTAGAGTAAAAGTGCTTTTCTGGGGTTGTACCAAGGGGAAAATGCTGTAGAAGAGCTCATTCATTTGGAATGAATTAAAACATTTGAAGGAAAAGTACTTGGTTCATTGTAAAGGATTTCTGTGACCGTAAAGGTGTGTGAATGATAATGTGAAAATCTGGCTGCCTTTTTATTCCTTCCACTGTTCAGTATGAAGTGCTCAGTTTGCTTCAGGGTTTTAGAGGATAAGGAAGGCTTCTCCCTTGAAAATGGAATAGATGCTTCTTGGATGTTAAGATACATGAAAAATATTATATGAAATCCTGGTAAGAATTGCTTTGCAAGCATTTTAGGTGTTGCTGATAAGTTTTGATATAATATCTGTAATTATCATATGCTAAATTAATCTATTAAGGACAGTTTGAACTTAAATTTCTCATTTCATTGTAATAAGAAAGATTTAGGAAATATTGAAAGAAACAAAGAATAGTGTATGATAGATTTATACTTTTATTTTGTAAAATATATCTTTTTAGGGTTAAGACTTATAGACCACATTATTGGTGTAATAAAAGTTATTTATATGATATGAATTTGTTTTCAAAAAGAAGTTACACACAACTTCAGCATTCATATGTCGTTTCCCAGATATTATAGCTGCTCTATTTGGCCAAAGATGTATCTTAATTCATGCACTAAAAGCTGCTTTCAGTGAGTTTTGATCCTGAGTGTTAGCTGTTTCTAAGAACAAATTCTGAATTACAGCAAACCTCTTAAAGACCATATTGTGGGAGGCAGGGGCAGTTGTGAGAGTGTGGGTATTGGCCTGAGCCACAGAGAGGAACTAGATTTTACACCATCTTGGAGTTGATGGGAATCTTCTCACTGTAATCCAGTCACCAAGTGACAAATGGCATGGATTATTTTGGTCTACCTGGCAGGAGAAACAAGGTTTTCTACCGAGTTGGTGATGGAAGAAGGCCCTTCAGACTTTGACAAATGAAGTTCAATGTATATGTTTGTTGGAGTTGGGATAGGAGAGGGAAGTGAAGATATTAGAGCTAATCATTTGCAGGATTTCTCTTTTTCAAGAAACGTCATTTCAGTCTTTCTAGAGCTTAGCTTAGACTTCCTTCCCTTTAAGACCTGTTCTCTTCCAAGTATTGTGGCAGTGGATGTACTCGTGGCAAACGATCCATTTAATAGCGTGGTGGTGGGGTTTGAGACTCTAGTACATCATGTGGTCATAGAAGATGAAAAGGAGAATAAGCATAGGGCTGTTCTTTAGACTTGTGTTGTAAAATACATTTTATTATAATTTTTATTGCATTTAAATCTTTATTAAACATCTGTGAATAAGCTATGTCTTCAGCTTTATGCAGAGCAGCACAAGAAATTACAAACTTTGCTCTTGTGATCTAATGGAAGCTTTTGTTATTGTATATTTCCTAGTGCTACGTAGTTATATGAGTTTAGAATTAGTTACCCATACTGCTCTTTTAATTGGGTGGAATATAAGCCTCTGTGTTCCTGACAGCGTTTCTCTTTAACAGTCACATTAAAGGTTTATTTGATGACAGCAGTGGAGTGATTCTATTAAATATAAGTTGAAATGATTGAGTATATTTTTATTATACAAAACAACTTACGAAATCTGTCGTAACCAGAATGCAGAGTCACAGTTATATGATAGCAGAGATTGTTATGTAAAGTCATTAAAAGAATTATGCAGACAAGAGTCATTAACTGTCTACATTTAGCTAATGAAAATGGAAAGCCCACATCTCCTAAATGATTCATAATCGTTTGGGTCGAGGGCTCATAATCGGTGATGTGACAAATAAAAAGATCACCAATTAAATATTGGAAAACATGGTGGAAGCATTATGGAGAGCTGTCTGACTGGCAAAATAAAATAAATTCACTGAGTGATATTTACTTGTATTTTGGATGATTCGGTCACTTCCAAGATGCTTCTATGGAATTATTTGTCTGTCAGCAGTTCAAACAATACAGGAAAGGTCTTTTTTAAACAAGATAGGGATGCCTGGTAGGTGCATTGTGAAATGAGAGTGTAGGTTCCAAGATATTTTATTCATCCACTAAAGAAATGTCATAATCTTCTAGTAATTTGCATTTAGAAAGAAACATGATTTGTCTTTCTCTATTTAGTGAGAGCACATGGAATCTTAGTTTCTGATTATTTTTTGGCTTACATTAATCTTTCTGTGCAGAAGCATACGGCTTACAACTGCTTACAGATTAGGTGATACCATAACTTAATGTTTATGCTGCAGTATCCATAGCGTAGGACTGTGACTATACCACGTAAAGAAATTGTACCAAAGATGTACATGAAGTATAAAAGTTTCAAAACATAGGATTTTAAGTGTGGGCTGTTTCATAAGCACTCAGCTGCTTAGTAACTCATCTGAAGATAACACATCCTATAGTGTGAGATTGTTAATGTTTGGAGGAGCAAACTCAGATTTCACTACTTAAGACATGGGGTTTGTCAAGATTGTTGGGTGCAGTTGCGTCTGTCTTCTCGTGTTGGCACATAATGCATTGTGTTGATAGGAAGATCCAAGCTTGCTGCTCCTAGTGACAGGATTCATCGCTGTGTGTAAAACGGGGTGAAAGAAGTAGGTTGGGGCACGTGTTTTGTAAGGGGACAGCTTGCACAAAAGAATTACTTTAAAGCATATTTCACAGTATCACAGTATCACAAGGTTGGAAAAGACCTTTGAGATCATCGAGTCCAACCTATGACCCAACACCTACACCTACTCCTACTTGTCAACTACACCATGGCACTAAGAGCCTCATCCAATCTCTCCTTAAACACCTCCAGGGACGGTGACCCCACCACCTCCCCGGGCAGCGCATTCCAATGGCCAATCACCCTCTCAGTAAAGAACTTCTTCCTAATGCCAAGCCTAAACCTCCCCTGGCGAAGCTTGAGACCGTGTCCTCTTGTTCTGTCACCGGTCACCTGAGAGAAGAGGCCAACCCCTGCCTGACTACAACCTCCCTTTAGGTAGCTGTTTGGAAGGAATGCAGTTATCCACAGGCACTTAGTAAAGCAAAGAAAGTAATGGGAACCATTTTGATGGAAAACATAAACTCTCGTGTTAGAAAAAGTGAAATAGGGTTTCAATAGCGTTAAAAACTTGATAAAAGTTTCCTTGTACAATGCAAGGTGCACTGTACAAAGAATGGAACAGAAGTTTATTTAGAATGGAAGAGTCACATGACATATAAAAAGCTGGGGGGGGGTTGTACTTTTAAGTTGTTAGTTTTCTGTTTACTAATTTGAAATAATTGAAATTGATATTAATGTTTGAGGTTACTCTATATTTACACAAACATTTTTCATTAATCGTAATAACTGACAAACCCATATGAGCTCAAAATGCTGAAAAATCAGGCAGTAACTTAAGGATACTTCCTTTTCCTTTTTTTTTGTTCTGTTTTAGAATTGGGTAGAAAAAACAGAGAAACAGAAGCTACTGTCAGACACCCTGGACCTTTCAGAGCTGTTTCATCCAGACACATTTCTCAATGCCTTACGCCAGGAGACTGCAAGGTGAGGGGAAAAATGATCTACCTATTTATGTGTGCTAACATGCCATTGTTCCCTATGTGTGAAGATGGTTATTTTCAGGACACAGATTCAACAAATTATGTCAATTGCTATCATTAGTCATCTCACTTTTATAAATTGCACAGCCATAGAATAATTGTGAGCTCCTTGTTTAAATGCTGGGGGTTTTTTTATTTTAGATTACATTAAAAATGTATTTTTCTTCTGAATAAAACTTAGTACGATATTGTACACATCGAAAATACATTTGGTTTGGTTTAGTATTTCATTTCCTATTGTTATTTGTCTCTAAGATTTACTGTGTATGTATTGTATTGCAGAGTAATGAGCTGTTCAGTGGATAGCCTTAAATTTGCAGCATCATGGAAAGGACGAATACAGGAAGGCAAACTCCAAGTTAAGGTATTTTACTAGGATGTTTTATTAGCATAATCCAAGTCATCTGTTCATAAACTTTCTGGAAAACTGACCTATAAATGGTGTAACTGAGATTCAAAGGCTGGTTAATGGTATACAGCTACAAAAATGGTAGTGCAAAAAATTCTGCAGAAGTGGGAGAAAGAAAGCAGTTACTGTTTTACCCATTCATAGTCAGGTAAAAATTAAAATTATTCTTAGTATCATAGACTCATAGAATGATTTGGGTTGGAAGGGACCTTAAATATCATCCAGTTCCAACTCCTCTGACACGGGCAGGGACACCTCCCACCAGACCAGGCTGATCAAGGACCCATCCAACCTGAAATGGAACACTCCCAGGGATGGGGCAGCCACAGCTTCCCTGGGCAACCTGTGCCAGGGTCTCACCACCCTCAGTGTGAAGAATTTCTTCCTAATGTCTAATCTAAATCTTCCCCTTTCCAATTTAAAGCCATTTCCCCTCATCCAGTCCCTCCACATCCTTGTACGAAGTTCTTCCCCAGCTTTCCTGTAGCCCCTTCAGGTACTGAGAGGCTGCTCGAAGATCTCCCTGGAGCCTTCTCTTCTCCAGGCTGAACAACCCCAACTCTCTCAGCCTGTTCCTCATAGCAGAGGGGCTCCAGCCCTCTGATCATCTTCGTGGCCTCCTCTGGACCCGTTCCAACAGTTCCATATCCTTCTTATGTTGGAGATTCCAGAAGTGGACACAGTGCTCCAGATGGGGTCTCACAAGAGCAGAGCAGAGAGAGATAATCCCCTCCCTCGCTCTGCTGGCCACGCTGCTTTTGATACAGCCCAGGATACATTTGGCCTTCTCGTCTGTGAGCGCATGTTGATGATTCATGTTGAGTTTCTCATTAATCAATACCTCCAAGTTCTTCTTTGCAGGGCTGCTCTCAATCACATCATCCCCCATCCTGTAGATTGGATGAGGCACTTAGTGCCGTGGTTTAGATGATGAGCAGGTGTAGGTGTTGGGTCATAGGTTGCACTCGATGATCTCAAAGGTATTTTCCAGCCTTGTGATACTGTGATGCTGTGATACTGTACTGAAACCGCTCCATTCTCTTCATCCACCTCTTAGATAAAAACTGAAGCTGCAATTCCATCAGTTAATGTCTAAGTGTTTTCCAGAAAGTAGTTGTCCAGAAAGAGCTGTGGCATGTAGCAAAAGAAAACGCTTATCCAAATTTGTATGTCTGAGGCCATGTGCTGGCATTTGTCAAATCACTAAAAAAAGACTTCTAAGGAAGTAAACAAACCAAATAATATGACTAGACCAAGAATTTTTTAAAGGACATTTAGGGCTACAGCCAGCAGCCATAAAGTTGCTACTGACTGGGTATCGGCAGGGTGGAGATGAATCCTCAAATGATTTAGTTTAACTTCTTAATATTTCAGGTGGCAATGCCGCTTTGTCTGAATCCAGATCTCTTTGCATCTTATTTTTGTAGGGAATTCACAAAATAAGTTTTCTATGCTACGTCTTCCAGCAGGTTTGTTGGTATCACGGTAGTAACTGCACAGCTGGAAGAGCTGTGTTCAGCACAGAGCACAGCACGTAAAACTGCATTCTTACGGAGACATGAGTGAATAATGCAGGGCATTCACCACACGATTATGTACTGATATGCAGTTAAAGCAGAGAGATTGCTAGACTAGGAGAGACAAAGCAAGTGGCAGGGCACCTTCTCTAGTCTAATAATGTAGGCAGACACAAGGCTATGGGAGATACTAGGGTTCTGGGTTGGCTGTTGACACTATTTAAAATTAATACAGAATGTGTAAGAATTCATATTCTTAAACTGTTAATAGATTGTAAGGCCAGAAAAAAATACCTGTAGTCAATCATAGCGTCTTTTTGAACTTTGTTGAATTAATTCATTTTACAACTAGAGAGTGTAATTTAGAAAAATATTCATTATTGGCATTTAAATAAGACTAATATTTCCTTCTTCATTTAATGAGAAGCAGGTGAGAATCTAGAACGTGGATATAAATTAACCAAGGGTCTTTTAGGGTCGTTTGGTTCCCTAGGATAAACCTAGGATATGGCAAACCTTGGAGCCTGCAAATCACATATACTGAGGTTTCAGATTCAGCCGAGACTTCTAAGTGTGTAGGAGTGAGCCAAAATGGAGTTTCACATCTCAGATCACTCATTCTAGTAGGGTGACTATCAGTTGCAGGTCATAGAAGCCCAGACTTCTTTAAAGCCATCCTACTATCTTTGAAAAATGTCAGAACTCAATGTCAAATATCTGAACGCCGTGCACAAATCATGTTATTTAAGTATTTTCATGTGCTAAAAAAAATTACGGTTGCTAGGTAGAAATATAGATGCTTGGAAACTAAAGAATTAAAGGGCAATTAGAGAAGAAAGTTAAGTTATTGAAGCTTATAATTCTTTGTTTTGTGCAAATTTATGTGGTAGAGTTTTGACAATATTAGTTCGGATACTGTTATGGTTTTTATTCTGATGCTAAATCCAAAACATAGCACTATGCCAGCTTCTAGGAAGAAAATAAACCAGCTGAAAATAAAAAATTCCAGCTGAAACCAGGACAAGTCACTCTTATATGTAGGCAAAAATGTTTACAGATATTCTCTATTGCTGTACAGCAATGAGTCTTATGTTCTAAGAGGAATCAAAAAATGAATTTTCTTTAAAAGCAAATTCTCTGCTACAGGAGTAGTAGAAGCAGTTAGGTGAGAAAAAAGCAAGAATCCTGTCAAGTTTACTCACTCGATTTGAAGTGCTTTCCTGAGTAAAGAGCAATACTCAGTGAATTTATTAGCAAGCATTCAC
The DNA here is from genome assembly GCA_033558235.1 of Neomorphus geoffroyi. NCBI lineage: Eukaryota > Metazoa > Chordata > Aves > Cuculiformes > Neomorphidae > Neomorphus > Neomorphus geoffroyi. Next base: position 16,539,313 of record JAUMJM010000017.1, read on the forward strand.
CACTATCTTCACTGCTGTTTTCAATCTTTGATGTAAAGAAAAGCTTTGGAACCCTTTGCAAAACTGAATATTTAGATTTCTTTTCATAGATCCTTCCTCGTGCTTATGGAAAACTGGGGAGAAATACTGCATGGACTGTAACTAAGGCACAAAAATGTCAGTGATTCAGAAAAATCATCCTCTAAAATGTGTCTTATTTGATAAGAATCTTCTGGATTGAGTTCATATAATTCTGTGATTCTGTGAGTGCACGTTAAGCTTGGTTCACATAAGCAATATGAATTTTAATACTGGGAAATTTAACATATCTGAATTTTCGAGAATTCAGGCTTTTTTGAATGGGAAGCTACTTTGGGTGGGGACAAAAATAATTTCAATCATGGCATCATGCATCAGCAATTGTAGACATTTGGAATTGTCTTTGCTGAAAATTTCAAATAATATACCCTGTGATCATCTGAAAGTCCAAAATATGAAGTGCTAGAACTCTGTAACTGTAAAGTAGGGAGAAGAACACTCAATCTGGCCAAGAATACACCTGAGTCTGGGTGGATTATCTAATCTGATGTTAAATTGTTGGTGTTAATTCAAGTGATAGTTTAGACGTATGATGTGGAGTAGATCTATTCTAGTAGGATGAGTATTTGACTTAGAATCAATCTGTGTAAAATTACACCTTCTTTAATAGCACTTCGGATTGCTTTAACAAAGGATACTGAAAGTGTATAGCTGTGACAGTATGATCACATATTGATATGCAAATACTTCTCTCCTATTTGCTTTGAGCATTGATTGTGCTGATTGTACCTACAAAAGCGGGTAGCCATTCCTTTTGGCTTTCCATTTTCTGTTATTATAGGAAAGAATGAAATAAAAAAAGAAACATTGTAAGGGACTTTTTGGGTAGTAATTGCTATGAGCTAGATCAGGGCTTAATCTAAACAGTGAAAAAAAAAACCTATAATATTCAAATACACAATATCAGCATTAATGTCAAAACTACACTCAATTAACAGAAATAGTATTATAAGGTGTCCTTTTTACGGTATTCCATCCTGAAATAACAACAAATTAATGATGAGACCTGTGGAGTTAATGAAGTGAAAATATGACTTCCTGAAGTCTCCTGTAGTTTGTATCATTTAGTAGAAAAAATTAATTGCAGAGAATTTGACATTTTGGAAACAGGGATACTTTGGACCATGATATCAGCACACAACACATTCTACAAATGTGTTTTAAAGAAACATAATCTATAATGTATAACAATAGCTTGTTTTGAAATGAAACTAGTATCGATAGTTGCAAAATGCCAAATAGTTGTAAGAACTAAAATTTTAAAAATTATGGACAACTTCAGCCTTTACTCTGAGCTGAATTGCAAAAATACATCCACATCCTTTGTAATAGTTGTAATTCTGTACGTTGTTTATTATAGAAAGGAGAACGTGGCTATGGGTATACTCAGCCAAACAGTATCTGAAAGTACATTGTTCCGATATTTTTTTCTTTCAGTGTCTTTTAATATTGAATCAAAGTCAAAAATTTGGTCTTCATCTTCAAAGGAGTTCCTACGATTGGTTGAAGTTTTCCAGGAGATCAAATGATATTATTTTACATAAGTACAATGTCAAAGGAGCTGCCAATATCAAAAGAAGAAATGTGTGTGCAGTAGAAAGAGATTTTTCAATAGGTGCCCCACTTCTATAGAAACTTCTTTTAAAGATGCTCAGGAAGGCCAGACCTTTGAACACCCTAACAATAAATTTAAAGCCTTTTCTTTAAACCAGTTTCCCCTCAGTATCTTTGCTGAAGTCTCATATTTATCAAACCAAGCTCCGTAACAAAATTCCCTGCAGAATGCAGGAAGGGCAGAAAGAAGAGCATGTGAGATGAATCTTTCTAGTATTTGTCTGATAGGGATAAATAAGAGCTTTGAAAGCATTCAGTCAGAAGTGCAGTGAGATGAAGTGTAATCTAGGACTTGTGCATATGATAAAATAAGCAGCAGGAAGGAGTCTGTGAGAAAACCTCAGTATAATCATTAGTAAGATTTACTCCTTTGCCTTTTATTGTATTTTTCTTCATATTCTTTGTTCTTGCAAGACAGAAGGGCTGCTGCTGCACTGTATATAGGCTACCATTAAAGGCTATTGATACCCAAAATTCTCTTCTACTAGATAAAGCCAGCTTTTTCCAGCATCTGTCTGCGTGGAGAGGTTCTGAGTTTGAAAAGAAACAGTACCAAAAATCAAATGTTAGCGCTGTATATTAAAAACAACAGACCTGAAAATCTTAGAGAAGATTCAAAGGGAAGATCACAAGAAATTTGGTAGGAGAAGGGAGAGGAGTGTCACACTTCCATAGTGAAGAAAAGACCGTAAGCTTTTGATAAGAGGGTAAAGGAGAAAAAAAAAGGTTTTACAGTTAGAATCATAGAATCACTAGGTTGAAAGAGACCTCTGAGATCACCGAGTCCAAAATACAGTTCCAAATACAAAGTCTGAAAAAATTAATTCATTTCACTGAGACCTTGTTATAATAATTTGTGGAAGTTAAAGCTAGAGAAAAAGTCATCCTCCTCTGAGCTTTCCATTTGGGGTTGTTTTGGTTCACGTTATCCAGTGTTTCGGAGGCTTTTCTATGAGTCCTTTTCTATATGGAGTACACGTTGCTTCGAAGAATGTTGCCACTTCTCTGGTCATTTTCTTGTCCAAGGTCAAACCCAGTATTTTTATATATTGTTTTTAAATGCAATCCTTTATAACTTTTTTTCATGTAAGAATATGTATCTGTGTACATTGTAAGGAAGAGTTCTTGACTCAGCATTAGAACAAAAATATGAGTTTAAGGAAGCAAGTTTTTGAAGACTGTAATGACTATCTACAATCAAAAGAATAATCTATTATTAAAAATGAAAAACATAGAATCATAGAATGGTTTGAGTTGGAGGGGACCCTAAAGATCATCCAGTTCCAACCTCCCTGCCATGGGCAGGGACACCTCCCACCAGACCAGGCTGTTCAAGGACCCATCCAACCTGGCCTTCAACACCTCCAGGGAGGGGGCAGCCACGGCTTCCCTGGGCAACCTGTGCCAAGGTCTCACCAGCTTCAGCATGAGGAGTTTCTTCCTAATGTCTGATCTAAATCTTCCTCCTTCCAATTTAAAGCCATTGCCCCTCATCCTGTCACTACAGATCCTCATCCAAAGTCCCTGCCCAGCTTTCTTAGCTAGTATACAGTTAGTAGAGTATTAATAAAAAAATCTCCAACACTTGGCAGGAAGGCATTGCTTTTCCGTCATTACATTTAACCACCATGGTTTTGCTGTTTAATTGCAGCTTTTCTTGTCAAATAAATCATTTCAGAATACTATAATTACCTAAGCAAATTATTTCCATTATTTCTTCTATGATACAGATCTTCATTGTATCATCACACTTTAACCACTTAAAATTTTGTATACTTTTCAAAAATGCCTTGCAGGAGAAAATGGATTAGAAAATTATACTTCTCTTCATTTTGGTTGTGTGGTCACTCATACAGTTTCCACCAGCATTGCATGTCCTAGTTCCAGTACCACTTCATGAAGCTTGTATTTGATGAAAGCCTTCCTCAGTCTTATGTATTTCATTCAGGGCTTTAGTACGATGATATAACAAACAGGTGATTTTCAGATTGTAGCTTCTGTTAAATATCTGCTCCAGCTTAAGATTTAGCCTTTTGAAAATCTGCATGAAAATTATTACTGAATTAAGGTTTATTATTGCTAAAATTGAGATTATCACTTCAGCAGGCCAAACATGATGATGATGATGATGATGATGATGATGATGATGATGATGATTTTTATTGGCAAACTATTATTATTTGCATTAGGAAAATAAAATTATCAACAGACACTGAAAATTTTAATTGGAAGACATCCAGGACAGAATCACAGAACTGTCAGGTTGGAAGAGACCTCTGAGATCATTGAGTCCAACCACACCTGTCCCCCTACTAAACCATGTCCTTGAGAAACTCATCTACCCATCTTTTAAACACATCCAGGGATGACGACTCAACCGCCTCCCTGGGCAGACAGATACCATTGTCATTAATTTTTGCTGGTCTTCAGTGAAGAAAAATCGAGACTGTTTAGTTCAGAGACCGAAAGTACTTACTAATTAAAAGAAAGCTCATAAAACATGTTACATAAAAGCATTGCGTAGTCATAGAAGCATGGGATTCTTATTTATTTTTCTGAACAATAGTTTATCTAAGAAATGTCGAGTTATGTTAAATAAAATTTACTCTTCTATTATTTCAATATATTTTGTTTTGCTTTGCAGAAGCTCTGTAATCATGCCTTCCATTCTATGAAAGCTGTGCTCAAACTTCCAAGCAGGAAGTTATGCTTATTTCAGCAATTGTTCTTCTCTTCTTCTTGACATTATAATGATTGTGTACTTGGCTGGTGCTATCATATTTCCATTAATCTAATGCCAGGCAACTGCAGATACATAAATGATGACATTTACAGGTATTTTTCTCTTAATATTTCAAAGAATGTGAATCGAAATTAGAGGAAGTTCACACTGAGGCATGAGTCCAATCATACTTTCAAATCATGTTTCCTATTCTCACACAGAACATTACAATAATTAGTTTCCTGTTATTTAAAATTTTGGTCACAGTAAAAGGGATCATCATCTATTAAAGCACGATGTAATTATTACTGACATTTCAAGTCTGTAATATACGTTTGAATATTTTATATTTCCACGCAGATCAGTGGCTTACAACTGGAAGGCTGCAGTTTTGATGGAAATCGACTTTCAGAGAATCTGGATGATTCTCCCAGTGTGTCATCTGTTCTCCCTTGTTACATGGCCTGGATTCCACAGGTACTAAATTATTAAAAGCCCTAAACTTTCAAGACCCATAATTTGCTTTTTTCTGTGTAGTAGCTTTTCAGTATGATGTTGCTGACCTGTTTTCCCTCTCATTTCAAAATAGAAAGCCCTGTATTTAATAGAAAAAGCAGTGATTTCTTTTATATAAAACAAATATTTATTATAATTTTGTCAGGTTTTTTACTTTTATTGTTTAGATTAAGCAAAGGGCTTTATTTCAGTCATACCTTTTTTCCCTTGTCTTTTAAAAAAACAATATATTTTCAAAAGTATATTTAATAAATGTATACATGAGTTTGTGAGTTCATTGCTAGAATATATTTTCTTTGCATTTTAAACATGAAATTAAAATGCAACAGCAATAAAAAGGTTGAGAGCATAATGTGATCTGTAAGCAAAGAAAGCCTTTCTCCTACTTACACATTTAAAAAAATGCCAATGCTTGCAGAACTATGTAAGATGAAAGTGAAGTAATTCAAACACTAAAATTGTTACTGTTTCAACTCTCCAATTATAATAGTAATCCCTGACAAATAAAGCAAAAAGTTATATAGAACTTATTAAAAGGTGTGTAGGAATTACAATTTTATGTACTTACGGTCTTATAATTAAAAGAAAGCTTGCTGCAGAATTCATCTCATCTACATTTAGATGTCTAAAAGTTAATTGCCCGCTGTACCTTAGCTCCTTCTTTGGCATCTACATCCCATCATGAGGTAACTTGGCTAAATCTCTGTCTAGGTGTGACTCTAAGAGGCATCCTAGACCGCTAACTCTGGGACAGAGAAGTGGGAAAATTCCCAGATACAGATCTAAAAGAAAATATGTTAGCACTTTTACACCTAAAATCAAGTGTAAATGTAGGAAGTGAGAAATAAGGTCGGATTCAGGTCTCTTCCACTTCTTTATCACAATAAATAAAATCAGCAGTATATAAAAAATGAAGAATAATGTCACCATTTATCCTACCCTGTAGGCATTAATTCATCAAGCAAATGAATTTATAAACTGGAGGAGTTTTTTCTTTGGCATTGCAGAGAACTCTGCAAAAATCTCTCTTGAGAAGCCTAGGTTTGATTAGAACTATCACTAAACCTATTACAAATTGACAAGTGAAAGATTTTTAATTTCATTAGTACTTCAAAAGGTTTGTTTTTTTCAGAGAAGTAAAGAGATTTCTAATTTACTTGAAAGGTAAGGCATGGGATAAATATGGAATTGCAGTCCTAATATATATTGTGCTTGGAGCACAAGCCCTGTGAGGAGCAACTGAGGGAGCTGGGGTTGTTTAGCCTGGAGAAGAGGAGGCTCAGGGGAGACCTTATTGCTCTCTACAGCTGCCTAAAGGGAGGCTGTGGTGAGGCAGGGGTTGGTCTCTTCTCTCAGGTGACCGGTGACAGAACAAGAGGACACGGTCCCAAGCTTCGCCAGGGGAGGTTTAGGCTTGACATTAGGAAGAAGTTCTTTACTGAGAGGGTGATTGGCCATTGGAATGTGCTGCCTGGGGAGGTGGTGGAGTCACCGTCCCTGGAGGTGTTTAAGGAGAGATTGGATGAGGCTCTTAGTGCCATGGTGTAGTTGATAAGTAGGAGTAGGTGTAGGTGTAGGTGTTGGGTCATAGGTTGGACTCGATGATCTCAAAGGTCTTTTCCAACCTTACGATACTGTGATACTGTGATATAAACTCAGTGGCGGGTGGGGAAGGATGGCAATATACATGGTTTTGCATGGTAACACTAAATGTTTATCTTATGGACACTGAAAATGAGGATTGTAAGTACTCCTCTCTTTGTTCTGAAGTATATTCACCTTGTGTTAGGGATAAAACAGGTTCTTAAGTGTTCTTCTGAATAACAATCTATGTTCTCTAAACATCAAAGATAATCCACAAAAGTCGTATGAGACATCAGCAGAGAGCTAATTCTGTAAAACACAGAAATTAGTTCAATAATCAGTGAATTAAACTTCTTCCAATGTACTTCATATTTGAAATTATTAGCAACTGAAGTCTCTGCGTTGGGAAAAAAATTAAATTATTTTAAAACACAGGCCAAAAATTGCCAGCTACCCAGGTTTTAAATATTAAGTATCTCTAAGGAGAGCATTTCTGAACTGCCCTGAAGTTGTTTTGCTGTGAACTTCACTGTAAAAATTGACCATAATCAACATTGTGCTGAGAAACCAAGGCAGAATCAGGACATTATGCGCTTCCCCTTATCTCATTATCCTCTCCTTAGGAGAAGAGTGCATAAAGTAGAATGTATTATCTTAGAATTCTTAGGTTTCGAATTTGTTTTCTTTTCCTCATAAATATCTTATGAACCCTAGTGAGCAAAAATCTATATAATGTAATGCTTTGAGGTAATTTTCAACCAAATTAAAATAAAGTGAAGTCTCTGGGGAATAAAAAGAAGTAGCCCACAGGATTTCTCTGAGAGAACTCCCTCAAAATGCTGCAGTGCTCCATGTGGAGTATTTTGAGCTACTAATATGATGCTTATTCTCATGAAACTGTGAAGGTCCTTTCCAGTTTTAACTCACTGACAGATCCCAAGCTGTGAAGGGAGTTGCCAAGCGGGATGGAACCATGTGCGAGGCAGTCTAGACAAAGAAAAATTTTGGACTCTGCAAAAGCCAAGGACATAAGGATTTGTGGTTCAAAAAGACTTTCACAGAATGGTTTTAACCCTCAAATAATCACTAGGATGGAGAAAGGTGCAAGAACAGCTATTTTGACCCAAAAAGGTGTAAAAAGAGGTCTTTGAAGGCAAACTGGCCAACTTTTGACATCCTACATTTGGCAAAACTTAAATTTTGTGATTAGCATTTTACTCACAAGACGGGCCAGCATTTTGTCTTCTTCAGTAGTGTCAACCAAGGGATAAACACGGTGTTATCCTTCTGAGAACAGCTGAGTTCTCCTGACAAACTTCTCATTATTAACTTTTTGTGTACAACTCATACGGCACCCAGGCCTTCTCTGAAGTTTTAAATACTGACGTTCAAAAGGCACGGGAAGTTTAGTTTCAAAGGAAACAACAAAATTCTCCAGAAACAGCTTACACTTGACATGCAACGCAAAGTGCTTGGAACAGTTATTGTTTGCATGTTTCCTTTATCCTGTTTTTAGTTATTTTCTAATACCGGAGCTTCAATAACTCACATTTAATGTGATTTGCATTAAAGACACTCATTTTGTTTCATATTCCTTTCTGACATTTGTCCTGCATTGTTATTTGATTCTTGAAAATCTTGCAACATTTTCCTCTTGACAGGAAGGGAAATTTCTAGTGTGATGGAAAACATGCATAATTATTTACAGTAAATAAATACACCATCAATTGAAACTTAAATTACCTGTTGTGGGAAGTCTAGACTCACTCTTTCAGCTCCGTATTGTAGTCGATGCATGGAGATAATGCCTTGTGCAAAGCCCTAGGAGGAAACCAAGTCCATGGTACTTTGTCATCCAGGAGGTGGAGAAGAGCTGTTACTGTTCTCAGTGTAGAGCATTGCTTGCTCATGAAGCTACAGACTGAGCGGTAAAGCCATGGTTCCAGCCAAGGTCCTTCCATAAGTAGTGTTTACAACATAATTGTAATATTTGTAATAGTGTTGCTAATGCTGTGCAGTAGGAAAGTACATGTATAGGAGAACAAAATTATAAATTATTTCAGCCAGAAGTTCAAATTGTTTGGTTCAAATCTGTATTCATGAAGTTAACTTGATAATTTCCTAATTAGGCACTTAATGGAAATGGCCTGCTCCCCAGAAGTGCCAAAGAACTCCCAACTTTGACTGGGATCAGTATTAGTATGAAAAGCATTAGAAAAAAAAGCATCAAACAGTCATCAAAGCGGTGTTTTTAAAAAAACTAATAGCATAGAATTATAGAATCATAGAACGATTTGGGTTGGAAGGGACCTTAAAGCCCATGCAGTTCCAACCCCCCTGCCATGGGCAGGGACACCTCCCACCAGAACAAGCTGCTCAACATCCCATCAAACCTGGCCTTGACCAGTTCCATAGAGGGGACATCCACAGCTTCCCTGGGCAACCTGTGCCAGGGTCTCACCACCCTCAGCATGAACAATTTCTTCCTAATGTTTAATCTAAATCTTCCCCCTTCCAATGTAAAGCCATTCCCCTTAATATGAGTTCCTCTTAATATCCTGCATTAAGTGAGAGCCCTGTGAGGCCATAATGTAAGGTATAGTCACTCACTCAGAGAACAATTTTTATATGTGGCTTCACTGATGTTGGAAATTTTTGTTTGAACCCATAGTCACCTGGAAAATGTGGGGTAAGGTTGGTTTTTTTTATACAGTTCCTGAAATATCCCACTTAAAAGTATCTCAGGCAGATCACAACTGGGGCTGCATTACATGAGGAGCAGCAGAATTTTGTTTCAGGGATGGTGAAAGTGCGGCACCAGAGCTTGCCAAGCGTACTGGTTGTCCCCAAACTCCAGCCTGTCTGGGTTAGCAGCTCCCTGGAGAACAGCACTGGTACTCCCAAGTGGCCTTCTTTCTTCTGGGAACTGTTCAACACTTCCCTCGTCCCTGATTTTCAGAAGCCTTTGACATGTAATTTTTAGGATTTTTATTTCAATGAACGTATTGTAGAACCATAGAATCAGTTGGTTGGAAAAGACCTTTGAGATCATCAGGTGCAACTGCACCTGTCCATTACTAAACCAGATCCCTGAGCACTTTGTTTACCTGTCTTTCAAACACCTCCAGGGATGACAACTCAACCACCTCCCTGGGCACCCTCTGACAGTGCCCGATAACCCTTTCAGTGAAGAAATTTTTCTTGATGTCTAATCTGAGCCTCCCCTGGTGCAACTTGAGGCCATTTCCTCTCGTCCTATCACTGTCACTTGTGAGCAGAGTCCAGCACCCACCCCGTCACAGCCTCCTTTCAGGCAGTTGTAGACAGGGATGAGCTCTCCCCTCAGCCTCCTCTTCTCCAAGCTAAACAACCCCAGCTCTCTCAGTCTCTCCTCGCAGGGCTTGTTCTCCAGCCCCTCCCCAGCCTCGTTGCCTTCTCTGGACGCGTTCCAGCCCCTCAATGTCCTTCTTGGAGTGAGTGGCCCAAACCTGAACCCAGCACTTGAGATGTGGCCTCACCAGTGCTGAGTCTTTTATAGGACACCCCGTCGCATACTTTCTTGTGTTTTCAGTTTAAACAAAATAGAGCAGAAAACTAGAAGTTTAGTTATGGAGCAGTCTGGTGAATTTTCTAAATTCCCTGCTTCCTTAGTAATCCTTCTTCTCTGTAGCCTGAACCAAGAGTTGCTTTTCTAAAGCTGCAGTGTCTAAACTGTATCTTAGGATCCAGCTTTAGACACCATATCATTGGAGGTTACTCAGTTCTCATGTTTCGTTGTCTATTTAAGTGATAACTAGGTGCTTGTTTGTTGACAGGATGCGTATGGTCCATATTCTCCAGAGGAATGCATATCTTTACCAGTCTACACGAGCGTGGAGAGAGACCGTGTGGTGACAAATATCGATGTACCTTGTGGAGGAAACCAAGACCAGTGGATTCAGTGTGGTGCTGCTTTATTTTTAAAAAATCAGTAACCTGAAACTGTTATAGTTGAAGTTGAATTAGGACAAAGTCTCAATTGATTTGCTAAAAGTTTATTTAAGATAGGAAAGCAAATGCAGCGCTGGGCGGACGGGAAGTCGCAGCTTCCCCAAGGCTCGCAAAGTTCGGGTAGTTCAAGCAGTCTTTTTATAAATTTTTTTTTCTCTGACTTGCAGATTTCAGCAGTTACACAAGCAGGATAGCAAAGGGGATAACACCACCTGTTAATCTTGAGCAGGAACAGAAAGCAAAGGCAAAGACATAATATTTCATTAAGCAGACAGCTCTGTAACCTTGAGATAATGCTGTGCCTCATTCCTTCTTGAACAAGGCGTTTTGTGCCTGGAACAGTGAGGCTGCTTTCTCCTTGCATTCTTTGGTTTAAGCAGCAAATTGATCTCGATTTCTCACAAAACTGTGTTCATTTAACTCTTGCAGTTAAGAATCTTTTAAATATCTCAGTTGTTTCTTATTAAAAGAAAACTTCAGATTCATTACTTACACATTTTTAAAGTAATGGTTTATAAATTCCCTTGTTTATTTTTTTAAGGTATACAAAATTAATGCTATTTGAATAGAACTTCATTTTATCTTTATGGAATACTGTAAAAATATTCAGCAAACTGTCCATTTACATCGCTTCTCTAGATTGTAATGTGATATATTTTTTTCTCAGACTTGTTGAAATATCTTATGTTTTGCCCATAAATATCGAATATAAATTCAAAGCCAGTGCATTTGCTTTGTTTGTTCTTTTTCATTATCCTCTTTGAACAGTTCTTGCTAATCATTTGTTGTTTAATAAAAAGAAATTATAAAACTTAACTGTTCTAATTGAAATTGCATGTTTTACTTGAATATAAAAATCGGGATAGATGTTTCGGTCTGTTTTAAAATTGTTTAACTTGTAGTCATATTTCTTTATGTTGGTACTAAATAATAGGAGTATTGTAATCTTCATGTGGAGTCACAAATTCAGTTAGAGTACCATCATGGTTGTTAGCTAGAAGTTACTGAAAAAAAACCATTTAATGAAAGTGTAAAAAATTCCGAGAAGAATGTGCACTTAAATGCCCAAGATAGACAAATAATTCCTTAGACAAACAAAAGAGGTTTTCACGCAGTTGTTAGGGGATTAAGAGAGGGATATAATGATGCTTTTGGTCTGTGATGTGAGACTTCTGAATTCTTGTTCTTAGTACAGGATACTCAGATTTGATTTCATTTCTGCATGATGTGGCACATAGTACACAGTTAGACAAAATCCCTAAAGAAGCAGGAAATCCCAAATCCGGTAGGAGGCAGCATTACTGAAGAATGATGAAGTCTTAAGAATTGAAACTGTCTGATTTTTAACATCAGTTACAGTGTTACAGTCACCTCATGAAAATATGTTTCGAAGTCAAAAGCATAAAAATACTTCCTTGTTTTGCAGAGAAAACAAAATTATTGTCTTGGCTTTGATATCTCTGAGAGATTTTGTATGTATTTTAAAGTAGTATTTAAATTAAGACTATATATCACTTGCTTGGTATATTCATTGTTGGTTTGAGAGGGGGAGAAGCAGAGAAAGGGTTGACCACATCTCCAGATTAACTTCCTGAAGAAACGCTTTTTCTGTGTTCTCTATCCGTTAAACCTGGTCTTTTGTCTTCTATTTGCAAAGTTTACCATTTTCGTTTTTCTTCTGATAAAAAGATGTCCTAAAGTAGTTTTATAAAAGTGCACATACATTTTTAAAACAACATAATAGATTGACTTGATACTTTTCAGATAGTAGTCTCGTATTCCTTTAAACATTTGACTCTACTGAAGAATAATAATGTAGCACATTCGGAAAACAGTTGTCTGTGAAGAAAATTTTGGAAGGAAGTTGCTAAGTTTTGAACAACAGAAAGCATTCATATAAGTGTGTTTACAAGGTCTGTGAGGATTTAGAATCGTAGCATTGTTGAATAGTTTGTGCTGGTAGGGATCTTTAAAGGTCATCTAGTCCAAAACCCCTGCAATAGGCAAGGACATCTTTAACAATATCAGGTTGCTCAGAGCCCCATCCAACCTGACCTTGAATGTTTCCAGGGATGGGGCATCCACCACCTCTCTGGGCAACCTGGGCCAGTGTTTCACCACCTTCTTTGTAAAAAGATTCTTGCTATTATCTAGTCTAAATCTACCTTCTTTTTGTTTAAATCCATTATCCCTTGTGCTATTGCATCAGGTCCTGCTAGAAAGTTTGTCTCCATCTTTTTATAGACCCCCCCTTTAAGTACTGAAATGCTGCAATAAGTTCCCTCCTGGGGCCTTCTCTTCTCCAGGCTGAACAGTCTCAACTCTGTCAGACTTTCTTCCCATGGTTCTCACCAGGGCAGAGTAGAGGGGCAGAATCACCTCCCTTGACGTGCTGGTCTCTAGGCTGGTCAGGCAGGACTTGCCCTTGGTAAAGCCATGCTGGCTGTCTCAAATCACATCCCTGTCCTTCATGTGCCTTAGCATAGCTTCGAGAAAGGTCTGTTCTGTGACCTTTCCTGGCACAGAGGTGAGGCTGACAGGTCAGTAGTTTCCAGGGTCCTCCTTTCCACCCTTTTTTAAAAATTGGTGCAATATTTCCCTTTTTTTCCAGTCACTGGGGTCTTCACCTGACTGCCACAACCTTTCAGATATCATGGAGAGTGGCTTCATGACCACATCAGCCACTTCCCTTAGGACTCAGGGATGCATCTCGTCAGCTCCCATAAATTTATTCATGTTATGATTCCTTAAGTGATCATGAACTTGACCTTCTTTTACAGTGGGGGGGACTTTGCTCCCCTAGCCCCTGTCTTGCAGTCCCTCCACTCGAGAGGTGTGGGAAGCGAGGTTGGCAGAGGCAAAAAGGTTGTTGAGCACCTCAACCTTCTCATCTGTTGCTGCACTGCCTGCGCATTTCCTTCTTGCCTTCGTCATGACGCGGCCATGCTGGTCTCTTGCCTTCCTTTCTTAATTTCTTACACCCGGGGATCAAGGCTGATTTAAAGGGTGACTTGTCCACAGAAAACAGCGTGATGTGAAGCTCTCTTGCTAAAACATCCCTGGAAGAGGAAACAAAGTTTAGTTTTTGAGGAAAGCTGTGCTTTCCATTCCCTTAGGTACACGTAAAGATCATGTTGCAACTTTCCTTTTTGGATCCAACATGTTTCCATAAAGCAGATCGGATTTTAGCTTTCATATTTCTCAAAACTGAGGGATCTACTGGCTTCTACTAGTTGCAGCTTCTCTTTTGTGGACAGGTAGAAAAATACAGATATTTGGATAACTACCTATGTTAAGACAGAGATGTCTGGAAAATAAGCATCATTTTTTCACCTACCTTGCATAGAATGTAGGGACCAGTAGGTGGTTTAGATGGCCAGTCTTGTTTCTTATGGGAAAAAAGAAGACGGGTAGACGAGTTTCTCGAGGACATGGTTTAGTAGGGGGACAGGTACGGTTGGACTGGATGATCACAGAGGTCTCTTCCAACCTGATGATTCTGCAATTCTGTGAAATAAAACATGACTAGAACGCTGTGGGTTTTTTCATGTTTTTGTTTGTTCTGGTTGCCTTTTTTTCCTCTCTTAATTGTAAGCTTCAGAGATGCCTTCTGTCCTACTAAATGTAAATATTAATATTATTTAAAGCCTCTGATTTCAAGTCTCCTCTTTTTATATATTTAGGCAGGAAGTCTTTAGTGATTATTTTAATATACAGATATTGATTCTATCACAAAAAAAAACAGATATAAAAGAGGTTCCTCCAGACCTACCATACTACCTTTAAATCTATTTCAGTGTCAGGAACTGATTCAATCCCTTGCTGATAACTTGTCTGTATCCTAACCCTTCAGATCTGTCCTGTCTCTGCTCTGGAGGTTCATTACCTCTTGTATCTCTCCTCTCCTACTGCCTCAGATTTGGAACTACAGAATATTCTTAAGCTCACATTGTCAAGAGTTGGGGTTTTTTCGGACGTGCATTCATGCACTTCTGTCAGAAACCCTTCATTCTGTGAGAGGGAAGTACTGCTGGCCACCGTGATTAAATTCCCTCTTGTTTGGTTCACCTCTTGGTTCAGAATCCTTCCTCATTACCAAGACTGGCAGCTTGGTGCTTCTTTTTCCGACTCCTTCCATGAGTGGTCTGAAAAAAACCCCTATTAATGTTTAGCTATAAGTACAGAATTGAATTACAGGCTTTTTGGGGCAGAAGTCCCTTGGGAGCTCATCCAGGCTGATTTACATCACAAATGTAAAAGGTGCTTTCTTCCTAGGTGTCTTTAATGTGTTTATTTTTTTAGCACAAGACAAAAAACTAATTTAAGTAAATCTCAAGTGAGTCTGACAGCTTGAAATGTAGTAGATGTTTGATGATGTAATATTATCACCACCAAAAAACCCATCAGTGCTGTATATTATGTTCACAGTGTATTAGGCAGTGGATTTGATACTTATTTTGACTAAGTAATTCACTAATCTTTCCTTCTCATGACTCTAATTGTAACCTTGATGTTTTACAGGGCTCCCAGGTAACCCAAAGAGAAAAAAGAGATTACTTATCTTTTGTTCCTTGATATTTATTGTCTGTACACATTGTATGATTTGCTTGCTTTCTACACATTGTGGTAATCTAAATGAAAGATGCTGTAGGTAACTGCTACTGTTAGGAATGATATTTTTGATAATAAAAGACGGACTGCAGAGTGTTTATTACCATCAAAGTGCAGCTGTATCACAAGCACAAGCCAGTCATAAGGATGAATCAAGAAACATCAAAATAATAACATCATATATGCCTTAGAAGTTTGACTAGTGTGTCAATGTCTGTTTTGCTCCTCACTTTCAAGGGTACAGAGACACGAAGTTGGTGAAGTGTTTAGAGGGGAAGCCATGTGAAGAGCAGCTATAGTCACTTGGTCTCTTCAACCTGGAGGAGGCTGAGGGGAGACCTCATCACAGCCTACGGATTCCTCGCAAGGGGAGGAGGAGGAGCAGGCGTTGAGCTCTTCTCTCTGGTGACCAATGATAGGACCCGAAGGAATGGCAGGAGGATCTGCCAGGGGAGGGTTAGGTTGGGCATTAGGAAAAGGTTCTTCACACAGAGGGTGCTGGAGCACTGGAACAGCTCCCCAGAGAAGCAGTCATGGCACAAGCCCTACAATAGACAAGAAGCATTTGGACAATGCCCTCAGTCACACGGTGTGAATGCTGGCAGTGTCCTGTGCAGGGGTAGGAGTTGGACTCCACGATCTTTGTGGGCCCCTTCCAATTCAGGACATTTATGGTTCTATGATAGTTTGTAAGACCAAAATATATTGAGCTATCTCAGAAAACACAGATTAATGGTCTGGAAACACTCTGTTTTCAAGACTTGAGAAAGAAGCGTATCTTGATTAAGTCTTGTCAACAGAAATCAAAGTGACAAAATGCAAAGTAAAGACATTTTTAAAGAATAACAAAATCTTTGAAAATAATGAATATTGTGCAGCAATATCTGACTATTGGAAATACAAGTGTTGGTTTGGGGTTTTGTTGGGGTTTTTTTTATTAGTGTATTTAAAGAATATTGTATTTAAAAGAAGAAAGTTTCTTCCTTTTAGACTCATTTGAGATAAACTACCTTTCAGAAACAAGGAATTCTCAGCTGCTCTGCTGTTTACAAAAGACGGCAAATACTTAGCTTTTCTCATTCTTTTCACAGCCTGATAGCTTTGGCTACTGAATTCCCAGATAAAATATTCCAGAACAGAGAAACTCATATGAGTGAGTTGCCTGACTAAAGGCATGCATACTAATTTTATCAGCTGAATGACCCATGACTACAATAGAATACCTCAATTTTTTTAGTGTTATTAGTGCTATTATTTAGTTTTTAGTGTTATTGCTCTCTGGCGATGATTTAATATTTTTCCCAGAACATTTTTAGAATTTCACTGAAATCCAAACGCTGCTGTGGAAGGGAAGTTATGCAGGTTATGCCAAGTACAAATAGAACCAATCATGCAAACTAGTCTTTCCCCCTTCCATTTCTTTCTCTTAGATGTCAGAGAGCACTGCTCAGAAGAGCAGTAGTTTCTCCAGGTGCAACTCTACAACTAAGTAATTGGTGTCTCTGCCCATGGAAGGGGGCTTGGAATTAGATGGTCTTTAAGGTCCCTTCCAATCCAAACCATTCCATGATTCGATAATTGTTAGAGCTGAAAAAAACCCTGAACTCCCGGCTCAAAAGAATCACATATGAATCATTACACAACCTCGTAAACTGATGAGAGTCTTTCATTGACAAAAATGAGTTTACATAAACTATACTTAGTATTGGTTACCATACTAAGAATGTGAAGGGTTGAGTAGGATTAGATCTCGGGTTATGTCATACGTAGTTTTACATATACACTTTTCGAATCCTTTTAATTTTTACATTTTTAAACCTTTGAAAATGGAAGGTGTGAATAAGAAACTAGATGTAGAAGAGTTATTTAACAGCTTCGTAACAATAATTACAGTTAATATGGACTGCAGCTTGAGAAATAGTTCTTAGGGTATGACCTGTGCTAAAACTGGGGTGCATTAGTCCTATTCTTTTGAATATGATCTTGGCAGAATTGGGAAATTGTTTTTTCCTTTTCTTTTTTAAAATTTTAATTCATTTGGTTTAATTTATCTGAACACTTAATAATATCCAGAAAGAATATCCAGAAAGCTTTTCACAGGCTGATTCTAGAACGACATTGTAGGTATGAGAGACCAGTCACTGCAAGAATTGGGGTATTCATGCTGTGTTACAATACGCTGTTATTAAATCCATCTGCATTACTATGTTCTTGTTCAATACGCAGATTAACTGAAAGCTCATCAAATTTGACTACAGTGAAAATACACTGCCCGGTGTTCATTCTAGCTTAATGATCTTATAAAGGAAGATATCTAAACAGCAATGACCAGACACCCAAAATGAATGTCAGCTATGTGTGCTCTAACTGGGAGCAGTTTCTAAAGGGGAGTGCCTCAGAATTATTTACATCTCAGGAGAAAGCAGGCTCCCCCGGTTGCCTTCAAAAGCAATCTTGGAGATTTTCTTCGTATCTTTACCCAGTGTTAGATTCACCTTTTTTTTTTTTTCAGAGTAATAAACAAGAATTTTCTTAACAGCTAATCTTCGGGAAAAGTAATTAGTAATCATGCTTATGAAGTGTACCTGACAGGCAATGGAATTTTCCCAGCTGTCTAAGTCCTCTCAGTCTCTGACAAGGTGAGTCCTTGTCCTGTTATCCGGGGGGGCTGGAACTGGATGATCTTTAAGGTTCCTTCCAACTCAAACCATTCTATGATTCTATCCCACATGATAGCATTTCCAAGCATAAGAGAGTTTTTCACATTTATCTCTATTGAGATTGCTAAGAAATCAATGGTTAAGGGCAGTTTTGTGACGGGCATGGTCATATCAACGCCTGCCACTAGATGATGCTGTGGGCTAAACCCTCGTGAGAGATGGGCACAGAAACATTAGGAGGGGGCTGGAAGGTAAAGACAATTTATAGTATATATAACATTGCATCAAAAATCTGTTCCGAAGGAAATTTTCTTATCAGCAATGCTGAATAAGCAGCTATGTCTTAAAAAAAATGCTTACATTTAAGTCATGATGTAGCTGGTTTTAGAAATAAGTGACTCACCAAGTGAGTTTCTCAGTACTTACAGATGCCTTGGTTGTGGAAGTGGATACAGCACTGACTGACCACTCTGGCCTGTTTGAAGCTATTTCTGTACATCTTCAGTATCTGAAAGGGGAGAAACAGTGAGGAGAAGTACGTCCTTGCAGCATGGAAGGTCAGCAGCTTCCTGGGCTGCAACAGGCAGAGTGTGGCCAAGAGGTCAAAGGAGGTGATCCTCCTCTGCACACTATTGGTGAGACACAGCTGGAGTTCTACCTCCAGTGTTGGGCTGCCCAACAGAAGAAAGACATGGACATTCTGGACTGAGTCTAGAAAGGGTCATGAATCATAGAATCCTAGGACCATAAGGTTGGAAGAGACCTCTGAGATCACCGAGTCCAACTGTGCCTGTCACCCTACTAAACCCTGTCCCTAAGAAACTCATCTACCTGTCTTTTAAACACCTCCAGAGATGGCAAATCCACCACCTCCCTGGGCAGCTGTGCCAATCCCTGACCACCCTTTCAGTGAAGAAATTTTTCCTAATATCCATCCTAAACCTCCCCTGGTGCAACTTGTGGCCATTTCCTCTTGTCCTATCATTCGTCAGCTGCGAGAAGAGCCCAGCACCCAACCCGTCACAACCTCCTTTCAGGCAGTTGTAGACAGTGATGAGGTCTCCTCTCAGCCTCCTCAAAGGTGATTAACTGCAGAAAGTGAGTCATTATCAAGGGTGAACCCAGTAGCCCAGCTGAAGTGCATGTACACTAACGCATGCAGTATGGGCAACAAACAAGAGGAGCTGGAAGTCCTGGCCCAGCAAGAGAACTATGATATAATTGCAATCACAGAAACGTGGTGGAATGACTCTCGTAACTGGAGTGCTGCCATGGAAGGCTACAAACTCTTCAGGAGAGACAGGCATGAGAGAAGGGGTGGAGGGGTGGCCCTGTATACTAAGGAAACTCTTGATGCTGTAGAAGTTGAGATTGGAGATGACCAGATTGAGTGCTTATGGGTAAGAGTAAGAGGGGCAAGAAGGACTGATATCCTGGTTGGATGTCTTAGTTTAGATGAAAACTAAGATATGTTATCAGATATTAAAGATCTTTAATCAGAAACAACAAAAAAAAATTGTATAGAAAAGATAACAGTTCTTAGCTATAAATATATGTATATACAGAAAGGAATCAACACTAATCACAACTAAAACCTTAAAACCTTAAAATAGATTGTCCTGTACCCAAAATCTTGCGATGTAGGTCTCTTTAAAGAATGGCGATCGGTTGCTGCCCTGCAGAGGGGAAGGGCGGCCGCTGCTGTGCAGCCCCATGACCAGGGAGGGGTGGGAAAAGGAGATGGAAACTTCGTGTGAGTTCTGCAGGAGTTGTGGAAGACTCAGATGAAGAGTGATCTTTCCTTCAGAGATTGCAAAACACGCACACGCGGCAACTGCGGCTGCTGTTGTCCGAGAGGAAGATGGATGTCCGGGCACAACTTCTGTCCCAGTTTCCCCGGAAAAGTCCTCCCCCACCCCTCTCACTGCCACTGAAATCCTCGGAAAAATCCATAACCACAACATTGGAGTATGTTATAGACCACCCGATCAGGAGGAAGAGGTGAATCTACTGTGTAAGCAGCTGGACGTTGCCTCAAGATTGCCTTCCCTTGTTCTTTTAGGAGACTTTAATCTCCCAGGTATCTGCTGGGAACTTAATACAGCTGAGAGGAGGCAGTCCAGAAGGTTCTTGGAGTGTATCGAGGACTGCTTTTTGTCACAGCTGGTGAGTGAGCCTACCAGGGGTGAGGCTCTCCTTGACCTGCTGGTTACCAATAGAGAAGGGCTGGTGGGTGATGTTGTGGTTGGAGGCTGTCTGGGCTGCAGTGACCATGAGATAATCGAGTTTTCCATTAACAATGAAACAAGGAAGACCAAAACCAGGATGGCCATGCTGGATTTTCGGAGTGCTGATTTCAGATTATTTAAGGAACTAGTAAGGAGAGTACCCTGGGAAACAGCTCTTAAAAGCAAGGGGGTCCAGGAAGGCTGGAGGTACTTCAAGAATGCAATCTTGAAGACGCAGGAGCAGGCTGTCCCAATGTGCTGTAAGACAAGCCGTAGGGGCAGACGGCCAGCCTGGTTGAATAAGAAGCTTCAGAAGGAGCTAAGTGAGAAAAAGAGGGTGTATCGCCTTTGGAAAGAAGGGCAGGTGAGTCAGGTTTTGTTCAAAAATATTGTCAAGTTGTGTAGAAAGGAAATTAGGGAGGCAAAAGCCCAGCTGGAGCTCCAATTGGCCACTTCTGTTAAGGATAATAAGAAGTGTTTTTACAAATATATTAATGGCAGAAAGAAGGGCAGCAACAATCTTCAATCCTTATTGGACATTGAGGGAAATATAGTAACTGAAGATGAGGAAAAGGCTGAGGTGCTTAATGCCTTCCTTACCTCCATTTTCAACACTAAGGCAGACTGTTCACTGGACAACTGGTCTTCCAAAGCGATGGATGGGGACAGGGTGCAATACAGCCCCCCTGTCATCCAGGAGGAAGAAGTTAGAGACCTGTTGAGCCATTTGGATCCTCATAAATCCATGGGCCCAGATGGGATCCACCCTAGGGTGATGAGAGAGCTGGCAGACGAGCTTGCCAAGCCGCTTTCCATCATTTCTCAACAGTCGTGGCTCACTGGAGAGGTCCCGGATGACTGGAAGTTGACCCATCCACAAGAAGGGCCGTAGGGATGATCCAGGTAAATACAGACCTGTCAGCCTGACCTCGGTCCCAGGCAAAATTATGGAGCGCATAATCCTGGGTGCGATCATGCGGCACCTGCAGAATGAGGGAAAGATCAGGCCCAGCCAGCACGGATTTAGGAGGGGCAGGTCCTGCCTGACCAACCTGATCTCCTTTTATGACCGTGTGACTCGCCTGGTGGATGAGAGGAAGGCTGTGGATGTGGTGTACCTGGACTTCAGCAAGGCCTTTGACACTGTCTCCCACAGCAGACTCCTGGAGAAGCTGGCAGCCCGTGGCTTGGATGGGAATGTTCTGTGCTGGGTTAGGAATTGTTTGGATGGCTGAGCCCAAAGGGTGGTAGTGAATGGTGTCCCATCCAGCTGGCAGCCGGTCACTAGTGGTGTCCCCCAGGGTTCGGTGCTGGGCCCGGTCCTGTTTAATATCTTCATTGATGATCTGGATGAGGGGATCGAGTCCTTCATCAGCAAGTTCGCAGATGACACCAAGCTGGGAGGAAGTGTTGATCTGCTAGAAGGTAGGAGGGCCCTACAGAGGGACCCTGACAGGCTGGAGAGATGGGCTGACTCCAATAGCATGAGGTTTAACAAGTCCAAATGCCGGGTTCTGCACTTTGGACACAACCCCATGCAGAGCTACAGGCTGGGTGCAGAGTGGCTGGAGAGCAGTCAGGCGGAAAGGGACTTGGGAGTGCTGGTGGACAGGAAACTCAACATGAGCCAGCAGTGTGGCCAAGAAGGCCAATGGTGTCTTGGCCTGCATCAGGAACAGTGTGGCCAGCAGGATTAGAGAGGTCATCATCCCCTTATACTCGGCACTGGTCAGGCCGCACCCTGAGTGCTGTGTCCAGTTCTGGGCCCTCAGTTTGAGAAAGATGTTGAGATGCTGGAGTGTGTCCAGAGGAGGGCGATGAGGATGGGGAAGGGGCTGGAGCACAAGCCCTGTGAGGAGTGACTGAGGGAGCTGGGGTTGTTTAGCCTGAAGAAGAGGAGGCTCAGAGGAGACCTTCTTGCTCTCTACAACTGCCTGAAAGGAGATTGTAGTCAGGCAGGGGTTGGTCTCTTCTCTCAGGTGACCGGTGACAGAACAAGAGGACACGGTCTCAAGCTTCGCCAGGGGAGGTTTAGGCTTGACATTAGGAAGAAGTTCTTCACTGAGAGGGTGATTGGCCATTGGAATGCGCTGCCCTGGAGGTGTTTAAGGAGAGATTGGATGAGGCACTTAGTGCCATAGTGTAGTTGACAAGTAGGAGTAGGTGTAGGTGTTGGGTCATAGGTTGGACTCGATGGTCTCAAAGGTCTTTTCCAGCCTTGTGATACTGTGATACAGTGATTAAGGGACTGGAGCATCTGGCATTAAAGGTTGCAAGAGCTGGGACTGTTCAGCCTGGAGAAAAGAAAGTTCAGGGGGCTT
The DNA here is from genome assembly GCA_033558235.1 of Neomorphus geoffroyi. Lineage (NCBI taxonomy): Eukaryota > Metazoa > Chordata > Aves > Cuculiformes > Neomorphidae > Neomorphus > Neomorphus geoffroyi. Next base: position 16,561,637 of record JAUMJM010000017.1, read on the forward strand.
CTCTCAGTAAGTGTGAATATCTGATGAGGGAGTAAAGAAGACAGAGCCAGACTTATCTCAGTGTTGCCCAGTGAAAGGAAAACAGGCAATGGGCACAAACTGAAATGCATGAAATTTCATTTAAATGAAACAAATCTTTTCTTTACTCTTAATGGTAGCCAAGAACTCCACTGGTTGCCCAGAGAGATTGTGGAGCCCCATCCTTGGAAATTCAAAGCCCAACTGGATGCAGTCCTTAACAACCTGCTCTAGATGACAATGCTTTGAGAAGTGATGTAGGACAAGAAGATCTCCAGAGGTGCTTTCCAGACTCAGCTGTTCTGTAATTGTGTAATCCTATGAAATGGTTGGAAATGAAGAGGTTTTTAAAACTTGACTGGATAAACCCTGAGCAATCTATTCTGACCTCAGAGCTGACCCTGCTATTGGACATCTCCCATGGTTCCCTCCAACCTGAATTACATAATGCTTCTATATCTGAACAAAAAAATGGCAGCTTAGTTACAAGTTCATAATTCCAAAAAAGTGCATAAATTACAGTAAGAAAATAACATCACTCTGCTCTTTCTATTTTGTGCTCCATATATTAATGACCTCCAAGTCCTTCTGTTTTACTGCTGCCTCATAAACTATCAACAATTCAGGGGTAAGTCAATAGAAAAATTACAGAATCACAGAATAAATGGGTGAATGAAATGTAAACCCATACTAGGGCAGGCCAAAAACAATTTACAGGAACCTCACTTAAGGTATAAAACCAGAAATAAATGCTCTCAAAACATCAGAAGCAGGACGCCTGCCAAGGAGAGTATTGGGTTATTAGATGACTGAAGTGTAAAAGGAGTACTTTGGGAAGATAAAACTCCAATACCAACCTAAATTCTTTACATCAGTATTCATTTCTGAAAAGCTGAGGGAGGTTCCCACAGTGACTTCTCTCTTTCTCCCTCTCTCTTTTTTTAAAATAAGAGATGAGCCTTAGGGATTATCTTAAATTGACCTGTCAAAATAAGAAGTTTTAGAAGAAATTGAGAATGTAACTAGCAAGTAGCAAGTTGTCAGGGCCAGATGGTCCTTATCTAAGAGTCTTGGACTCAAGCACAATGTTGCCTCAGTACTCAGTATGTTGTCTAACCCATCATTTAAGTGGGCTGTGGTTCTAGAGGAATGAAAAGTTCACATTTTTTAGCCGTCCTTCATAAAGTCTTTTTTTCTAGGTTTGTATAACTTACTGAAATTATAAACCAGTAAAATTTGATATTCAGCTATTTCAAAATCAAGAAAGGTCAGCATGATCTTTAAGTCATATTTTAGAGGAACCATTTGCTAACTTTTAAAAGAGGTTTTAAGTTATTGATAGAATCAGGAAAATAATTTGATACAGTATACAGGGATTTGCACAACGTGGGAAAATGGAACTAAGCTATACAAGAAAAAGCTTGAAAGAGAGAGAGATGTAGGGAGAGTCATAGTGTTGTGCCAGTTTACAACAGCTGAGGATCTCAATTTCCTACTTGATCTTTACCAGAGCAGGAACCCCAGGCTAGGATATTTGCTGCCACTGTTCAGTACAATGACGTACTTCTTCAAGGATAAGCCTACATTAATCTTACTGCTTTTACTACATTCAGACATCCTGTCCCAAAGGGTAGGTTATCTCTCAACCCGTGTGCCCTCTGAGCCTCTCTCTCAGATACTGAATAACTGATCATCCTGAAGGGTGGCAGAGGTAAACATCCAATTTTTATTTTGCAGGTACTGCTACTTTGTCAAATAATTAGTGCAAAGGCACATTAACAGTAAGAGGCCAGATTCGTGTGTTCTCCTTCCTTCCTTCCTTCCTTCCTTCCTTCCTTCCTTCCTTCCTTCCTTCCTTCCTTCCTTCCTTCCTTCCTTCCTTCCTTCCTTCCTTCCTTCCTTCCTCCCTTCCTTCCTTCCTTCCTTCCTCCCTTCCTTCCTTCCTTCCTTCCTCCCTTCCTCCCTTCCTCCCTCCTACTAACTCGTCTGATATCATAGAATCATAGAATGACCTGAGTTGGAAGGAACCCACAAAGATCATGGAGTCCAACTCCTATCTCTACATAGGACACCCCCAATACTCACACCGTGTGACTGAGGGCATTGTCCAAATGCTTCCTGAATGCTGGCAGACTCAGTGCTGTGACTGCTTCCCTGGGGAGCTGTGCCAGTGCTCCACCACCCGCTGGGTGAAAAACCTCTTCCTAATATCTAACCAAAATCTCCCCAACACATCTTCCTGCCATTCCCTCCAGTCCTGTCATTGGTCACCAGAGAGAAGAGATCAGCACCTACTCCTCTTCCTTCCCTTGTGAGGAAACAGTGAACTACGAGGTCTCCCCTCAGTCTCCTCCAGGTTGAACAGACCAAGTGCACTCAGGCGCTCCTCATATGATTTCTTGTCTAGACCCTTCACCAGCTTTGTGGCCTCCTCTGGACACTCTCGGGTAGTTTTATGTCCTTTTTCTACTGTAGCACCTAAAACTGGCTACAATATTTGAGGTGGGGCCACAGCAGTGCAGAGCAGGGAGGCACAGTCACCTCCCTTGACCGGGTGGCAATGGTGTGCTTGATGCAGCCGAGGACACAGTTGGCCCTCTTGGCTGCCAATATCTGATTGACCATTAAGGTAAATTAAAATGAGGGAAAACTTATTGAAAATAAGTGTTAGGGGAGAAGAAAGAATCTTTTATCTTGGTAGGTATGATCCAGTTCATATGGGACAATAGACTGTACCACACCTGCTTCTAGGGATCACCTGGAGCAGCAATAACAGAATGATATTAATATAAATAAAAGTACTCTGACTGCACTTCCTGGTGGTCACTTGAAGTAACAAGAAACAGACCTGAAGCTTTTAAGCTTCCTAGCACAAAGTTGCTTCTAGGAATGTGCTGATTACATGTGAAGTCTGTATTGCCACAGGTAAGTCCAAATTACCCTGTTGTGTCTGTGATGCCAATGTAATCGATCTCTATAAAGCTCATTTCTAAATACCTTAAACTAGATGTTAGAAATATATTTTATTCTGCTATTCCTTAAACTCATTCTCTTTCATTGGATGGAAATGAAAGGGTCCGAATTGGTCAAACTGGAAAACAGTCTAAACTGAAGTACAAGAAAGCTGATGCCGACTTCAAAAAAGCAATTGAAACATGGCAACTAACAAACCAATAAAAAGCTGATGGTAAATCAGAATGAAATTAAATAAAAAGAGAACTAAAAATGAAATGGTGAAAAAAAATAAAGAAGCCCAGATAATTAATCTGCCTTGCAGGAGGAATGGTAGGGAGTGCTTCACTGCTTGAATCTTGTGGAATTGCAGTCTGAAGACCCAGTCAGCCACTGGCATCACACTGGCTGCCATGAAGAGTAGAATTTAATCCACAGTATAAAAATAACAACTTGTTGAAAAATTATATGCTTTCCAATATAGAAAATACTTTTGTGGTGAAATCATAGAACCATAGAATCATCTGGTTGGAAAAGACCTCTGAGATCATCGAGTCCAGCCGTACCTGTCCCCTTAATAAACCATGTCCCTAAGAAACTCATCTACCCATCTTCTAAACACCTCCAGGGATGGGGACTCCACCACCTCCCTGGGGGAATAATGCAAAGACGAGTCATATTTGGGAAGCACAGGTGCAGGTCTTGAATGGAAGGTGAAAACTATTGATTTGTGTCAGGACTGATCCAGCACGCTGCCACTGTGAGCCAGTGACTGTCAAATATTACAAAAAGGATGGCAGTGTACTCAGCAGTGGGTAAAAGAGGCACAGTAAAGCTGTTTAAGTGTCCTTTTTTCTTTCCTGAAGACTGAAGGTTGTCTTAATTTTTCCAAAGGACAGATTTCATCCCTTTCTAGAGGACCCTATGTATATCTCTAAATGTTCCCGTAATGCCTATCACAGTATCACAGTATCATAAGGTTGGAAAAGACCTTTGAGATCATCAAGTCCAACCTATGACCCAACACCTACACCTACTTGTCAACTACACCATGGCACTAAGAGCCTCATCCAGTCTCTCCTTAAACACCTCCAGGGATGGTGACTCCACCACCTCCCCAGGCAGCGCATTCCAATGGCCAATCACCCTCTCAGTGAAGAACTTCTTCCTAATGTCAAGCCTAAACCTCCCCTGATGAAGCTTGAGACCATGTCCTCTTGTTCTGTCGCCGGTCACCTGAGAGAAGAGACCAACCCCTGCCTGACTACAACCTCCCTTTAGGCAGTTGTAGAGAGCAATAAGGTCTCCCCTGAGCCTCCTCTTCTCCAGGCTAAACAACCCCTGCTCCCTCAGTCGCTCCTCACAGGGCTTGTGCTCCTATACTGTACATACAAACCTTCTGTGGCTTGTCTGAAATTTTGAGCCCAAAAGATATCTCTGAGAAACACAGTTTTTCTTTCTAGATTCTTTAATTTATACACATTTATGATATGCCTTCTTAATAACTTCCTACTGAACAAAACAATCAGTCTTTCGGAATGTCTGCTTGAAAAAAATATGTTTTCCATTTAATCACCTTGAACTCATTTTTTTCAGAATTCTGAACTATATTTTCCCTTTTTTAATGATCAGGTGGTCACACTATTTCAGGTACCACCATATCAGCTTTTTACGTTATTTGATGTCCATAGGCTCAAGTAAATTGCTTCCCCACAAGATTCACATCTGGCTGAACAGCACTATCCCACTGCTCCTTTATCGACAAGATAAGCCAAATATCGTAACATAATAGAGGACAACATCAATAGATGAGAGGAGTTAGCCAAGTTCCATTAAGCCAATACTTTCTTATTTTTGCAATTTTACTTATAGTAACATGGGCTTTAAATTTATCTTTAAAATACCTTTTCATTTTAAAGATATTTTAAAATAGATAGTGTTTCTTTCCCACCTACAGATGGAACAGCTTCAGAGGTAGATGTTTTCCAGAGAAATTCTCATTTTCTCTGAAAAAAACGCTCAGGATAAAAGAAACTCTGATTGAACTGTTAATTATTTTGCAAAGCACTACCCAGTACTTTCTTGACTGCTCAAGAATATTAGCTTTCCTTCAAGTCAGGAGGACTGGGCTTTTGTCTTTGCTCTTTACAGAGGCTGCCCAGTTTCTGGTGCTGTAGCAGGGTCCTTGACCTCTGTCTGCTTCCTCTGCCCTGTTCTCTAGAAGGTCCCTTCAACTTCAAAGATCTGATTGTTTTCAAGGTGGAAGGTCTCCTCCATTCCCCAGTGGTTCCAGCTGCCCAGAGAAGGCAGAGACCTTTTCCCACTGCTGTCAAGCTCCAATCTCTTAACAGAACAGAAATGGGTGAATAAGAACAGGCGGGAGACACACATTCTGTTAGAATGCAAAACCATTTTATCTCTTTTCTCAGCATGCTACACTTAATCTGTTTTTAACATTATGAAGGGCATTTCCAAAGTGTAGGAACACACTTGTGGTGGTGTTCTTGGAAGGCCAAAAAGGGAGAGCTGCATCTGTTGAAGGACCGTCTTTGCTGTCAGCTCAAAGCATCTGCCACTGGTTTTTGCCAGAGGCAGGGGAGGACTGGGAGGTGGAACTTTGGCTCGACACATTGTGCGAGTTGTTTAATCCACCTGAGATTTTACAGTCGATCTCATATCACAGAAATTATTTGTTAGCTCTATTCTATTATGACCACCCTGAAGACCTGCCTAGGGGAGTATCGCTCACATAAATAATCAGGAGTGGTAAAATGCCATGAAAAACTTGGAAAATGTACATGGATACTCCCAGCAACTGCAAGTCAACATGTCCCTGTTGTTTTCAGGGAAGCCGTTCTGGTTCAGTCCAGCTGATGAAACGCCTCACTGAATTAATTTGACCTTAACCAGTCTGGGCACTGGGGCCATGGCTGTGGTGAACAGCAAAACCTATTGGTTGAGGGCTTTGTTCATGGAGGTGATTAAGAAATTTGTGCTGGTTGTTTGGTTTTTTCCATTGGAAAATGATGATTCATTAGAACTAAAATGCCCCTGAGAAGGAAATTGCATTGAAACCAGTCCTAAGTAAAAGATTTTAAAAGTTTTTTAACCCTTTAGTGTCCCTTAAACAGAGCTACAATATAAAAGAGTTATTCCTCAGTTCAAAGGAATTATCTGTTATGAAAAGAACAGCTGAAGGTTGCACAGAGGCTGCAAACACTCACATTTGAACATTTTCAGTACAGCCTGCAGAACCACACTAGCAGCAGCTCTGCAGTGGTGTGCCTAGACCATAAATTTTGACTGGAGTCCTGCACGGCTTACAAACAGCAAAGGGTACAGGAAAGCGTGGAGGCAATAAGTGCTGACATTACCCATCGTAACGAAAAGGAGTGAAAAGAGACTGAAATGTGTGTACTGAGGAAAGCAAAACATAGCTGATAAAATCCAGTGCATGCTGTTCCCCACTTCTCCCTTCCTTTCCAGGAGAATAACACTGTGAAGATGACTTGCCTTAACAAATTGCTCTATTGTGATGTTTTATGTGGTATTGAGTTAGATTTTATGCTCAGTTTAACTGAACTAAAATAATAGATTGAAGGGTTCCTGTACACAAATAATAATGGAAAGTGATGGCATTCCTACAAATAGAATATCCCTGACACCAAAGAGGTCTCAAGATGGAGTAGTAGGACAATATATTAAAATTATTGAATAATTGTAACATACAATAATTATTAAATAACACACAATGCTGAGTTAATGCTCCACAGTGATTTTATTGGAGAAAATGGACAGTAGCTTGGGAGTCTATACATAAGGATACAGCAGAGGTTCTTCATCAGGAAAATGTTTTCCTGCAATCATAGGAACAAGTGGAGGTGAAGTATAAAGAGATACAAGCTCATAGGTGAGAGATAGGGTAGCATTTCCTCTGCATGGTTGTAAACTGGATTAACTCCTATAGTGAATAATTACGTTATACCACAAAAAATTAGACCTGACCTCCATTCTGAGAAGTTTCTGTCCAATGAGTTGAGCTGTACTCCGTCTCATATGAATTAGGAAAACATTTTAGTTAAGCCAGGTTGGCTTTCACCTGCAGAAGGTGGAAACTTGATGAAAACTAAGGACTGTAAGAACAGATCCAATATTTGGGATAACAAAACCACAACCACAAAATGAAAACATAAAACCCAGCAAGGCACCTTGGAGCCATATTTGCATCTTGCAGTTTTGACTCTTTCTATATTAATTCTATGCCTGTCCTCATTCCTACAGCCTTGCTTTGCTTTTAGTACACAAGCAAAGCAGAACAGAAATTGTATAAGCTGTTATGTTTGTCCATGATTAAGATAACGTTTCCCCATCTTGGTGGTTGTGTAGGCACTGCTTTAGTAAACAGCATTACTGCAAGAAGAGCAGAATGCACTGTTTCTCTTGTTTTATAGTTTTGGGAATACATAATTTGCTGTATATTTGTTTATCCTGCTTGAGGTGAATCTATTCATTTTGTTATAATCTAAATTCTGATCTTCCTAGTGATTGTTAAGTCTTCATCTGTGTCTGGATGATTCAATTACAGTCAGGTTGCCCTTTAAAAAGCAGAAGTTAACTTCTTGTTTTTTTCAGAAATGGAGGAACTTGATACCTGGGACAAAAATATTCACGAGCACAACTCCATATGGATATGCTTGGTGGGGAAATATTTTTATCTTGTTAAGGAAAATGCATTAATGCAAATGTGAATACAAGAAGTTATAAACATTAAAGGTAATTCCATCTCCAAGCTACTTACAGAGACAGAAAATATCACACAGTCTTTATAATGCTGTAAATTATGTCTGATTTGAACTTCATTTTAAACTCCGTAGTGAAAGAGAAATCAGAATTTCCAGTTAAATACAAAAGCTTAAATGAGAATTCAGCACACAGGAGATGGCAGGCTGACAATATACAATCTCACTGAAGCTTGAGTGTGCATAGACTAGCACAGTTAATCAAAAACTCCACTCATCTGCCAACTCTTTATGCATTCATCAAAGCTCAGCAGAGAATTATCAGCATAGAAGATTCATACATCAAGGCTTTCAGCTCTGGCTTCCTTGACATCCCAAGCAGATTAGTCGGTGACAGATTTCTGTAGCCCAGCAAGTATCCCAAAGTGAAGCTACAATGGAGATGACAAGCAAATCTTTGGCATCTGATGTCATGTCCGCTTTTTCCATCAAAGCCAACAAAGCTCCACTAAGGTTATTGAAGTCATACAGGTTTAGGACCTGTGTTTTGATTTAGACAATGTGGCAAGACAAGTCCTCAGTGGCTCGATGCAGGAGATACCTAACGATCTTCTCAGAGACCACATGAATAAATAAATCCTCTTCAGACTCCTTTGGAAACGGTGATAGTTCTCCCATGCAAACAGACCAAAGGAGGGCTGGCTCAGAAATAACTCTTCAAAAAAGCTCTTTCTGTCCTCACAAGGTATTCTGCAAGGAATCGCTGTGCACTTCTCAGTGCTGTAAGAAAGCAACAGCAGAGCAATCTTCTCCCCACAGGTTTGTGTGCCTCATGTAGATGATGCTGGGCACATTCTGGATGGATGTAGATCTTATGATCTGGATTTTTAGCCAGCCATTAAGGGGCACGTTGCCTGGGACAAGCCCACAGTCTTAGCTACAGTCACCAGTCTTTTTCAACACAGGACCAGGGTCTGGGGTGGAAAAAAAAGACCATCCCCACCCAGGCATCTCAGGACTAGGCTCTAGGCAGGAGCAAGTAAGCCTATCCTGCTCAGTATGAGGGAACTCCCAGCCTATTAATTTTGCTTTTATAGACAAAACTCCAATGTCTCCATTTTCAAAGATATCATCCTGCCTCACCTCTCCGTGCCATGGGTACAGAGTCTTATAAGAGAGATGGAAAGACACTTTTCACCAAGGCTTGTAGTGGCAGGACAAGGAGCAAGAGATTCAAACTGAAAGAGGGTAGGTTTAGGTTGGACATAAGGAAGAAATTGTTAATGATGACAGCAGTGAGACATTGGAACAATCTGTTCAGAAAAATTGTGGATGCCCCCTTTCTGGAAATGTTCAAGGTCAGGTTGGATGGGGTTATGAGGAATGTGATTTAGTGAAAGACTTCCCTGCCCATAGCAGGGAGATTGGAGTAGATGTTCTTTGAAGGCCCCTTCCAAATCAACCCGTTGTATGATTCTAAGATATCTCCTCTGGGAATTCACAAAGAGGTCCACGATATTAACTGTACACAATTTTTCAGAAAATCACTGGATATTTTTTTTGAGTAGAGAAGAAAGATCACTTTTGTGTATCTGGTAGTGAGTATATCAAAAGTGCTAAAGACTGTTTTGTCTCTTCCTTTTCTGGTCTCTAAGTAACCACAGCTCAAGTGTTTGGCCATGCATCCTGACCTATCTCAAACTTGCTTCAGAGTTTCTTCTCTTTCCATATCCATGTAGACCCTCTGAGTTTTTAACTCTGCCACCAAAAAGGCACATAACAGCTTTCTTGAAAAAGATAGCAAGAGTAAAGTACCACTGCCACTTCCTGAGGCTTATGGGTCTTCCTTTCTGGCACCTATAATTTGCAACTCCTAGTTGCTCTGGGGATCTTGTTGGGCTTTGTATTTTCACTTTTGGGAACACAGAATTCTATTTAGCTAGTTTTACAAGCAAATAAACATTTTTCTTCAGCATTGCAAACACCACATTGAAGAAAAGGGTGTTTTAACAAGCAAGTGATGTGCTCGTGCTCTTGGTCTTATCTAATCTTCTCTCTCATGGCCAGGTACAATGGCCAGGTCAACTTATACAGGCTCTTCATCCCAGTTTGAATCCATTCAGACAGTGATATTTCTTCCGTGATTGTGTTTGAATTTTCTTGGTGCATTGTTTTGGGCTGGATCAGAGTTATTTTCTTCACAGTAGCTTGTATAGGGCTATGTTTTGGATTTGTGCTGAAAACAATATTGATACTGCATGGATGTTTTAGTTATTGCTGAGCAGTGCCTACACAGAGTCAAAGCCTTTTATTCTTGCACTGCCCCGCCACCAAGTAGGCTGGGGGTGCACAAGAGGATGGGAGGAGACACAACTGGGAGAGTTGACCCCAAGTGATCAAAAGGATTTCCCACATCATATGATGACGTGCTTAGCAACAAAAGGTGAGGGAAGAAGGAAGAAGGGATGTTCAGAGTTATGTCATTACACTTGGTTGAGCCCTGCTTTCCTGGAGGTGGTTGAACATCTGCATGTTGATAGGAAGTACTGAATAAATGAATTACTTTGCTTTGCTTGCGTGTACAGCTGTTGCTTTAACCGGGTTTAAATTTTGCATTAAACTGTCTTTATCTCATCCCACGAGTTTTCTCACTTTTACCTTTCCAGTTCTCTCCCCCATGCCACTGGGTCGGGGAAAAATGTGTTAATGGCTGCTTGGGGCTTAGCTGCCTCCTGGAGTGAAACTACACCACTTATCCATAGTTGTCTGGATGCTGTTCAAAGAGTAAGACTGCAGCCATCCCCACTTTGGTATTGCCTTGTAAGGCTCATTAAATGTAAGCTGTCAGACAGCTATTAGAAAAGGAAGATAGATCAAGGTACTGTAAGAATCTATAAAACAATATCATTCCTATGCACCTGACTGACCAAGCATCTCCACATACAGAAAGGAGAAGTTTCTATGCTCTGTTGCTTCCTGTAACACAGCAAAGAAGACGTCTGGATTACAAGTTGCACCAGTCACATAGACCACTCACCTCTCTTAAAACAATAAATTCTCTGGAACTGGTATACAATTTGTACTAAAAACACAGTGCACAAAGAAATACTTTAAATACAGGGATTTTTGCATTTTCTTCTGGTAAAAGTAAAACAATCGATAAATACTCAATGAACTTAGAGATGCTTTTTTTACATAAACTCAGATTTGCTGTAAATGCTAGAATTACAAAGAGACATGCCAGACCAGAGAAACTGAAACCTCCAGGTAGCCATGGAATGTTCCTTTATAGATAGCTTTAGAAAATGTCAGTTCCAAATAGTCATAAATATTCTATAAAAAAATCTTGCAATAACTGGCATAAACCCTCAAGAATCTCAACAGATTCTTTTTCTACAGATATGAACTAAATAGTTTTTATGGGTGCTTTCTCCTTCAAGGTAGCTGTACTTTCAGAGTCTGAGACTGGTGAAGCTGTGGTCATGCACCCCCCCGGCTTCCCGCTTAAGCCATTTCAACCGGTGGGGCTTGTGACGGCTGCATCAAGTTCACCCTGGACTTTGGGGGAATCGATGGCAACACGATAGCCAGGGGCTGTCTGGAACAGTGCCCACAAGTCTTGCTGCTACGCACTATGACTGTAAGTCAATTATCTTATCCTATAAATAGTGGGCAGCCCAGGGCCCGTTGAGCTCTAGGGACCGACAGTGGGCTGTATGCCAGGATGTCCTCTTGAGTAGGGATGCCTCTCAAGGTTATTCCTTAAGGGTGAGAGATTCCTTGCTGCAACTAGATCCTCTGTAAGTGACTAATAGCATGCTAAACTTAGAAAATCCTAGCTAAGTGATATAATGGATTGATTGTACATAAATTATCTTTCAGACATAAGCTGTTAACCAAGTCTGGGGCTCAATCTGGATCCAGCTGCATCTAGACTCCTTTCTGAGTAGGAATTCAGAAAGCAAGGGGATCCTCTCCAAACCTCATGACTCAGTGCCCCCCAGTGGTTCTGTCTGGCCCTGTCCTCTAAACAATAAATCATCAAGCTCACCTTGCCATTAAATCTTGTTAAACCACTACCATGTTCAGTGTTGAATTTTGTTAACTCACTGTTTTATATCAACGAAATATATTGTTGCTTCTGTCTTGTGAGTGAAGTGTACCCCTCTCACTCCATCCACAACAGAAGCCCATTTAAAATGGAATTTCAATGTACATGTAATTAATGTAGAGAAAATGGTTTCCTGATAGTGATGAGCATAGATACATTTTAAAAAGATTTCTTCTGGAACCTTCTCTATTTGCAAGGAAAAGTCTAATTGCTGCATACATTGACAGGCTCACTAATTCAGTTAAAAATGGAAATGTAACAAGGTCTAGGATTACGCCAATCCCCTTTAGGAATGCAAAGTGCTTTAAGAACATATTTTACTTCTCCAGCTCACAGGAACCTGACCATAAAAAGACTGGCAGTTGTTAAAACCAGCAATAAATTACAGAAGCCAAGAATCTGAGACAAGTGGGCTCATAATCCAATTATCAGAAACTGGATTTTAATGGAACTCATATGAATTTTCTTTTCCGTTATGTTTTATTTCATACACACACACACATACACTTTTCACTTGTAAGGGAACTGCTGTCATGAATGTCCTTTATCCACCTGAAGGCTGCCAACATCCTAGCATGCTCAGCCTGCAGGTAGTCCTTTTTAGAACCAGAGACTACTGAGGATCATTACAGCTGTCCCTGTAAGAAAGTGCGGACACCAACAGCCACTGCACCAAGTGGGGTACATGGCCAGTTGTGACACACAAGCCTTTCTGAGCCGGGGGGCAAGGAGATGACATCAGTTGGCTCCAGGTGGTATCTGGCTAAAGAAAAATGTGACTTTCTAATTTAGAACATTCATGCCTGAAGGCATAACTGTGTTCTCACACACCCATGCGCATGCGGCTCGATTCTTGTGAACTTAGCACACATCTCTCACCAGGCAAGTTACCTCACAGGTGTAGGTGCTGGTGGGATGTGGGTCCCTCACAAGAAGCCAAGCAACGGTAGCAAGGCTTAGCCAGGAGGAGAGCAGCAACTCTGACAGACACAAGGAGGAGGCCCACGTACCTCTGGCAGGCTCAGATAAACTAAACAAGAGGTGTTGGTGGCACCTGCTGTACATGCTTTACCTTGGCTGCTAACGAGGGACTGGTTAGACATAGCTGGGGTGTGGAAACCTTCTGCAGAATTTTCATCCCACCTTTGGGCAGCAACTTATGTTTGAAGGAAAGACAAGCACTCGGTTAATATGTGTCAGCATCTGCTTCGGGCTCTCAGGCAGCTGCCAAAGATGTAAATTCTTTCCTTTCACCCCAGAGATGATCAGCTGGTGCCCTCAAGCAAGGAATTTGGTTACTCATATCTTGTCTTCACCTGCCCACTTGTAAATGCTTAAGTGATATGATTTTCCAGCCTTTCTTAAAAACCAGTCACAGATTTTGCCTCAGTGAGCTTGTACAGCTGTGAAGAGACAAGGCAGCTCCCTCCGTCCTCTTTTGTATAGCTCTGTCTGAGACAGAGTTAATTTTCTTCCTAGTAGCTTGTATAGTGCTAACTTTTGGATTTAGTACGAGAATAATGCTGCTAACACACTGATGTTTTCAATTATTATCATTTATAGTAAGTTAAGGACTTTTCAGCCTCCCATGCTCTGTTAGGGAGCAGATGCACGAGAAGCTGGGAGGGAGCACAGCGAGGACAGCTGACCCAACTTGACCAGAAGGATATTCCATACCATGTGATGTCCTGCTCAGTATATAAACTGAGAAGCTGGCTGGTGGGGGATGAGCTGGGCATGGGTTGTGAGCAATCACATCAGGTGTCACTTCTTATGTATTTTTATTTTTATTTTTATTTTTATTTTTATTTTTATTTTTACTTTTATTTTTATTTTTATTGGTGGTGGTGGTATCATCATCACCATCATCACCTCTCTCTTGCCCTCCTATTAAACTGCCTCTATCTCAACTTGTACGTTTTATTTTTCTCCATGCTCCTCCCCATCTCACTGGGTAAGGGAAGGTGGGGGTGGATGGGAGGGAGTGACTGCGTGTTGTTTTGTTGCCACCTGGGGTTAAACCACAGGCTGATACTCAGGCTGCATTTTCAGGCAGGAGGAGAGGGTCACGCACGCTGCCTGTCCAGGGTTTGCTTTAAGGGCAGCTCTCTGAAAAAGGCGTGATGTATGTTTTATAACTATAAAATGCTTCAGCGCTGAACAATTCCTTCATTGGGAATACTAAAACATGACCAGAGATATTTTATGCAGCTGTTATTAAACAGTCATTAAACATTTCTGGAAATTACACTCCTAGGGGATTTGACATTGAAAAATAGGCTCTCAAGGCCCAGTCTGAGCCGTGACTTATAAAAATATAAGCCTACTAAATGCACTAAACTTGTCTTCATCGTCAGTTATCTCTGAATTCAATATTTTTCTACATACTGTGCAGAGCTCGGTCCAGGGCATCTATTTCTGTCCTCACGTCACCCCAGGAACATTATGTCTTACAGGCAGGTGTACCTATTGGAGAAGGCTGCAAAAAGATAACAAGAAGTCCATTTGTCTGAGGATGTCAAAGCCTATTTTTGAACTTAAGGATAAAGGGATGTCTATCTCAGTCAATTACGTATCTCTACAAAGCTGGCCAGTGCTAGGAAGCAGCATTTGGGAGTTAGGGGTGGTGGAGAGACACAAACTGATTTGGGGCACAGCTCATCTGACCTGTCATGATCTAGTTCACCTGTGCTTTGATGATGAGTGTTCCTTGGCTGGTGATGAAGGTAACTATCTCAGGCAACTGGTTCAGATAGCCAGACTTTCTGTCTACCAGGTTATCTTCTCTAGGGACCCGACTCCCTTTCTTCTGCTCCCAAGCCCAACCACAAATTCCCAGCGGCAACTTTAAGTTTCTTCCCTGAATGTCAGTATTTTAACCTGGAGAGTGATGAGGAGGAGATTGATAAAGAGAATAACGGTTTGTGCATCTTTCAAATTTATTCTCTCCAGGTGCAGCTAATGCAGGCAATGGTCTCTCATGAAACAGCTGAGAGGATTGCACCACAGATCATACTATTTTTACCTAATTTTAATATGACCTCAAGAGGAAAGGTAGTGCTTCCTGCTGTCCCTTTGAACTCTGCTGGGATTTTGTCTGCAAGGAAAATCCTGTTATTTACAGACTAATCCAGATTCCTGGGGTACTCAAACTCTCATTCCCACTGCCGGACTTTGTGGCTCAGTTGTAACCAGGCTGTCTGCTTGGCTCCACTGGAAGTTTTGGTCCTCTGCACTCATGCAGATTACTCTGCTAAGGGAGAACAATTCTCCTTCTTCATGAATATGAAAAAAACAACTTCCACACTGCTAAATCTCTCAGCTGGTTAGTTAAAAACCTCCACTGGTGGTACATAACAACAAAAACAACAGCTTGATTAATCCCCATCTACTGGTCTAAACTAAAAACCCGTGCCAGTTTGTCACATTGCAGTGACAGTCATCATAAACCAGTACAGCTTGAAATGGCTCTTACAGATTCAGAAGGTTATAATGGTATCTCCACTGATCCAAAATATCTGGAGGTATGCTAATTTTTCCTTTGCTGAAATGAACAGGAGACTGATGTTGAGATTTCATTGTTATGGAAATATATTCTGCTCAGGACAATTACATTTGTCTTTCTACCCTCCCCCACAGAAGCATCAAGAATATTTAATATGCTATCCTGATTAACAGCATCAGTCTTCTGTTTCTGGGGTAATTTCTCCAGGTAATATATGCATAGAGAACGTGGCACGAGAGAAACTACGTTGTTTCCCTATTGTTCCTATTATCAAATTCACTTGAGAAAGCCCTGCTTTTTCTGTTGGGAGGATCTCAAAGCATGAGTAACAGTAGTCTCATCACTCTTTTTTGGGCTCTGCTTAATGACATTGATGCTTTTCAGTTACCCCAATCTGTGGAGACATCCATGCTAAGTGCAGATCTGGAACTGTGTGTTGGGTTATAGGCCTGGATATAAGCTATCCATGAAAAACTTCAGAGATCTCCCAATCTGTGCACGTTCTTGGGTCTTTATATTCATCATAATGCCTTGGGGAAGAGATCTGGGCTCCTATAAAAGCCATTGTGCCGGCGACTGAATAAAGAACAGAGCAATTGCTTCACCAGTGGCATATTTATACATTTTAACATGTTTTTGAGGGGGGGGGGGGGTGTGAAAAAAAAATCAGTGACTGCTTAGTCAGATGTATCTACCTGAAGAAGCTGACAACCCTTTTTATTTATTTTGGGTCATCTGCTCCAGCAGTGCAACTGCGTTCTGCCAACTGCACTGCAGCCCCTGCTCTAGCCCAGCTCTGCGTTCACGCTTTGCCTTTCCTACTCATTTCACCAAGGTAGAAGTCTCAGGACATTCACAAATATTCTACATCTACTTCAGTTATTGTTAACATTTAGTGCTTTAAGTACTACGTCCTACTATCTTAGGGTTAAACTTACTACCCCTTCACCCCACGTGAGGCCAGGCAGCCTGTGATATCCTGATGGGTTTATTCTGTTTGGTGGTGAAGCACAAATATACAACTTTGGGCTTTATTTTTTTGCAGCTTTATTCTCCTCAACTTCTCCTCCCCAGTGCCAATAACGTATAAGTGTTGGTGCGTGAGGATACAGATAGACAGGCTGTTTATTTAAAGCAGCTGTGAAATACCAACCAGATGCCTGCAGCGTATATCAGGTTGCTCTGTAGTTGTAGCACTGGCTGCAATGTGCTAGTGCTTTTCTTAACACAGAGAAAGGGATGTTCTCTGCTCTGAGAGCTCAAGACCTTGGCGACAGAGGAAGAGGCAGCAACTCCCAGAAGTTTATAATAAGAAGTTTATAATCTCTTTTCCTTTGTAGGAGGGGATGGTGATGGCTTTGAAGGCAGCTCTGGTCTCAGCTGCAGCTCTGCCCTGCTGTGCTCCCCTTCCTCTGTCCTTTTCCCTCCCTGTTGCTCTATTGAGATCACAAGAGTTTGTGGCTCTGTGGCTGCACAGCTGAATGGGACAATGGCCACTCTGCAGGCTCCGGGAATGTTTGCAGGATGAATAATAACTTGTGCAAAATCAAACTCTTTCTGAAAGGAATGTCCAGAAAGGTTAGAAAGCTGGAAAAAGGGCTTTCATGTGGGCCAGGGCCTGACAGGATGTGATAGGTGCTCCTGGGAAGTTTGGGAAGAGTCCTACCTGTGGTCATATGAGGGGATGCTGCAGGGACAAGCAGCACAGGAAGGTCTGTGTAGGTACTAGTGGGACCTCAAGAAGGTAACGTATACAGATGGCTGTGGGTTCAGAACAGACATATGCTGCAAAGCACCACCTTGCTGCCTTGATGGATAGCGATCCCTGTTAGTAAAGGCACAGGGATTATTCTCTGCAGGATTTAAAGAATCCAGTTCATTATAGCGAGGCCTCTTTTTTTCCCCTTTTTCCACTCCAGTGGAGCATAAATGACCTGAATAAATCCTACTCTTTTGGCACATGTAATGCACAGAATGTGTTCCCGATGCTGTATCAGAATTTATCTCTTGGTGCATGTTGTGAACACACATTTCTTTCCAGTCAGTAGAATTGTTATATCTATAGAGCTTGATTATTGAAAGGGGAGCTGGCTGGTGGAAGGAAGATATATAAACATGATATACACAGTAGACATCAGCCACACCAGCTGGAAAAATCCATTTATTTCCGCTGACTGAATAACTCACTTTTGATTCCAGTTTATACAGGTAGGAACACGATTACTCAGTGCCCGTCTTCAATAACTCAGCTGGTGTCGATCTTTGTTTAGTCTTTGTGGTCAGACCCAGCTCCTCTCCAGAGCCTTATGCCTACAGTCCAGCCTTGACACACATCCCATGTATGTAAAGGTGGAAGGAACTGGACAGCGGCATAAATGGACTTCTTCCAGCCATACAAAACAATCAGATGTGTTGTGCAATGAAAGTTGTGCAACGCGAAGAGAGAAATGACCTTTTGGGCATCAGAAATGGCCACTCAGTTTGGTGAATGTCCATCATAGGGCCATTGCTTGAAAAGAGACTATGAACAGAAAGGTCTAGGAATCCCACCCCAAGGCTTCGGTGCCCCCAACCTTCTGGGAGGAATTACTCTGTTGTTTGCATGTGGATTTTCACAGGGATTTGTCTCCGTGCTGTGGCTGCCCCTAGCAGTGATGGGCCACCCAAACGGCTGTAGGGCATCAGGCTGGATTCTCACCCCTGAACAAAGATGGTATCAGAAGTTTTGTGAACCCCATCGCTTATTGCTGCTGTGCCTCTATCCATTCTGTCTGTAACGTGTCTGAAGTTATTTCCACTTCATTTCTTCCTTTTTCCCACTTTACCTTTTCTCCTTGTTGAAAAGTGACCTTTAGCTGCCTTTCTTAGCTGAGGCATAGAGATGCCTCCCAAATGTTAACAACTCCAGTCATGATGATTTCCAGATAGTCAGTCCTCTGTCGAGCTCCAGAGAGCGGTCACAGTAAAGCATCCGTGCTTTACCAATAGAAAAGCTTGCACACAGCAGGGGAAAATCCTCAGAAGGATTTTCAGCCCAGCAATCACCAGGCCAGGTGTCTCATTACTGTGTATGATGAAATAGTATCCCAAGAAGTGGGAAAAGATAAACATATGTCATTCAGAACTCCCCTGACTATGGGAAGTGTCCACCAACAGAGCACCCAATTAGTCTCCGCAGCTTTATATCTCGTCCATCTGTTTTCACCAATCCAGCCTCAACTGTGCAGTTTAGTGCTGTAAACTTTGGGTCAGGACCATTTTATTAAACCCTGTGGCTTGTGGCATCTGCTTCCAGTCAGAATAACGGTTTTGAAAGCCTTCCAAATCACAAAGCTGGTAGGTATAGTCGTTGTGCTCCAAACAAACACGCTTCTGGCCTGGTCAGTGCCTCGGTTTCAGGGAAATGTAGACATAAAGCTGCATGATTTATTGGAAAGAGGGAGCCTGCTCTGCACTAGTCTCTCCACCCGGCTGGGTGCCCTTGCTTGGCTCTGCCCTTCGTACTGGTAAGGACATGGGAGACTAAAGCCTACATCTCCTCGTGGCTTCCATGGTGTGGTTCAGGCACCACAACTCACCCTCCTGTGCGCATTTTGACTGCAGACAGAGGAGCTTCCTAGAGCATCTCTTGGTGCTTCCTCTTCTTCAGTGACCTCTCTGTTGTCACCATGACCAGAGTGGCTTCTGCTCCCAAGCTGACGGCTAGTCCTGATCTCTCTGTGAATACTGACTTTTGATTCTTCTCTCAACTTTTCCCCTTCCACTTTTACTAAGTGAATGTAAATAGCTTTTCCTTAATTATTCAGGGTTGTAGGCTCAGATCAGAGCTTCACGATAGGTGGTGATCTGTAAAGCAGTGTACAAACATGGCTGGAAGCTAAGCCAAGGATCAGAAAACCAAAATGGCAATGAAGAATGAGAGAAATAATAAGCACTAAGATAATGAGGAAAAGATTACAGCTGAGACAGCACAAGGAATAGGGTCTACAAGATGCTCAAGAGCACTGCCCGAGAAACATTGAGCTTTACATGGTTTTCAAGCCCTACTGGAGGAGCCGGTCAACAGCTGCCTGTTTGTGTCTCCAACAGCAATACAAGCTGCAGCACCCTGGTGTTGGCTCCTCATCCAGTAAGATTTTTTGAGTTAATTTACCATTTTGCTAAGTGATGTACACAAAACCCGAGTTAAATGATGATCTTTGCGTACAACCGAAGTGTAATGTGCAATAGCGTTGCATATAGATAAAGAACATGATGTTGTGAAATAATATTGATCATAATAAACACTGCATATGCATGGCCAATATATTTATTTTCTGTAGTTTTCACTTACGGAGAGCTCGTGGGAAGTCAGTGCCACAGAGTGTTCATATCTTGTTAAGGAGACTTCGTAATTTTGAGGACGTATTTGGAGAACACTTGAAGGTTATTGCTAGAAAATCTAACAGCCAAGAGACAGAGGCTGTTAACATGAGCTGTCAGATGCAGAAAACAATTTCATGACAGAAAGGATGTTTTCTTATGCTTTTCTTACTGAGCGTCATAGAATAACTTGGTTGGAAAAGACCTTTGAGATCATCAAATGCAACCATAACTATCACTACTAAACCAGATCCCTGAGCACCTCATCTACCCATCTTTTAAACACCTCCAGGGATGGTGACTCCACCACCTCCCTATGCAGCCTCTGCCAGTGCCTGATAACCCTTTCTGTGAAGAAATTTTTCCTCATGTCTAATCTGAACTTCCCCTGGCGCAACTTGAGGCCATTTCTTCTCGTCCTATCACTGTCACTTGCGAGAAGAGACCATGACCCATCTCGCTACAACCTCCTTTCAGGCAGTTGTAGACAGTGATGAGGTCTCCCCTCAGCCTCCTTTTCTCGAGGTTAAACAATCGCAATTCCCTCAGCCGCCTCTCATAAGGCTTGTTCTCCCTCCCCTTCACTAACTTTGTTGCCCTTCTCTGGATGCACTCCAGCCCCTCGATATCTTTCTTGTGAGGGGCCCAAAACTGAACGCACTACTCGAAGTGTGGCCTTGCAAGCTTGTGTCCTGTAGTAATTCTTTGCTATCAAAGTATCTAAGATAGACACTACCATAGGTTTGTTGATTTGACCAGCTGAAAAGAAAATACTTGTTTATCTTGTTTTAGATAAACAAGAGTTTCTTGCTTTTGGAAAACTCATCTAATGAGCTCTGCAGTTGCTGCTTTGAGACAGCTTTCTTTCAGATACAATGAGGATATCAGCTTTGATATGTTCGTCACTGTTAGCTGTATTGCAGAGTTCCAACTGAAATCAATATCCACTGCTGGAGCCTTTCTGAGGTAGAAGAGCTCTTCTTCGGGAGACAGAAAGCAATTGCATGAGTGAAATGTCTGCTGAAGAGTCACATTTGTACAAGCTGTCAGGAAGCTTCCTAGCACTTGCATGTCTTCTCTGCTCCTCTTAAGTAATATATATTTTTATGATCTACTTGGTGAAACATAGTGTCACATTAAAGATTTACAAGGAAATGTATCTTTCCTATCAGGGAGCACATCGGAAGGCATTTGCACATCTCTTTTTATGGTATCGGGCAAGAAATTGGACACAAATGCTGAAACCCAGTTGGTGGTTCACTGGATAGATGCTCCATTTGTTGTTTGTTTCAGAAAGTAGCCCAGAGAAAGAACTTCTTTTTCCTGGACTAGAACTTTGCACCAGAAAGGGGCATCAGCCTCTTTGGTGCCATTTATTGGTCCTAGCTCAGTGCCAGGGACCAGCAGCAGCCAACACAACAGCTGCCTGAAAAGCAACATGTGTCAATGAATTGTCTTTATATGGCTGGTACTTCCAATAGACAGCAAGAACCGAATAACCTCTAAATAGATGTTTGTGAATAGTACTTTGCAGTATTTGCTTGTTTCCAGCCTGGACACAGATGTTATGGACATAATTGTCCATGCTGAAATACTTCCGAGCATTCACGATAATCAGGTTGATAGGAAATATTTCAGCATGCAGAGAAGAGGATTATGCCTTATGGCATATATGCATAACACATGTTCATACGCTTTTATTAGCTGTCACCCGTGCTCAAGGCCAAATGAGGCACGGCATTTCGCTAATGGACACCTGTCTCGTGAGGGAATTGTTCATTCAGTGCTCACAGATGTGGATAAACATCTTAGACCAGCATCTAGGAATTCAAGGAACGAGTTGTGATAGTGCACCCAGACAGATGTCAGCTTGGATTATTCAACTGTACTCGTCTCAGAGACTGCTGCAGTTCTGGTTCAATCTGATGACCTTTGCGATCAGTATCTCCTGCAGAATGCATATAATGTACATTATATCTCCTGCTAATTCATAATTATTAAATTATTTTTGCTGTACTGAAGTCTTGATTATATGTTAAAAAGGTTTAGTTCTCTTCAATCAATAGTTGCCATTTTATGATAATAACTTACTTATTGGACAATAAATATTCAGAGACTCTGGCAGTGTTGTCTTGGAGGGAAGAAAGGCCCGCACAGTAAGACACGTCTTTAACAAGCACCCCAGCTATCTACCTGCAAAGGCAGCCTTTCTACGAGTTGAACATGCTGCCATAATAAAAATTTACCGGCCACGTCGAGTTTATGGTAACAGTTGTTGAGTAGGATTTGCAAATCCACAGAATCTGAGGGCAAACACATTCTGTACAATATGGGATGAATGTCCCTTCTGCTCAGGGCACTGACACCTTGAACTCACAGCCGTGCACTAAATTTAAAAGACCTCTGAATGCACAAGAAGTAACCGTGTAGGGAGCAAACAGGGCTAAACCCATTAACTTGCGGAATAAAGACCCCCACAACTCGCAGAGAGTTATGAAGTCAGGTATGTTTATTACACCGGTGGGCAGCAGGTCGGATAGCTCCAAAAAACCCTGCACCCCGAACAAAGGACAGGTCAGCATTTATTGCCCAAGGACATACATATTCATTACATTTGTTGATTAGTCCCAGGACATCATTAACGTATGTTTCATCCCTCTTGTGCCTGCGCAGTGTCCCTTTGTGGTGGTCATGCAAGGGTCCTTCCTGCAGACTCAGCTGACATCCTGCTTGTGGCCTTGGACCTTCCTGTCAAGGGTGCTTGAAACTTCCTCCTTATCAGCGCAGAAGTTCTAACCATCTCCATATCAGCAGATGCTCCTAGACCAGTTTTCCTTTATCAGCGGATGCTCCTACAGAATTCCATTGTGAAACCCCCCTCCTTTCAATTTGGGTCGTGAGAATATACAAAGGCTTGAAGTCCCACATCACCATGATGCTTCCCAGCAGAGGTTAGATGGGTCTCCAAGAGAAATAAAGATGTGTTACCAATTGTGGATACTGAACTATTACAGTAAGAGACAAATAGAAATGAAAGAACACATTATGAAATCTCCTGATTTTTGTCAACTTGGGAGAGGTGTAACAATGGGGATCCAGCCAGGGTGATCAATCTGGCCGCATCACGAGCCCAGATATGTGAAAGTATATTTTTGTGGTAGAAACATGAGCTGAAAAATATGTGTCTTAGTTTAGATGAAATCTAAGATCTGTTATCAAAGATCTTTAATCAGAAAAAAAAAATGTATAGAGGAGATAACAGTTCTTAACTACAAATATATGTGTATGCAAAACAGAATCAACACTAATCACAACTAAAACCTAAAAGTCTTAAGAAATAGATTGAGTCCTATACCCAAAATCTCACGATGCAGGTCTCTAAGAGCTGGCGAGCAGTCGCTGCCCTGCACGGGGAAGGCGCGGCCCCCCCGCAGCCGGGGAAGGGCAGGGGAGGGAGATGGAAACTTAGTGCGAGTTCTGCCGGAGTTGTGGAAGATTCAGATGACCCGTGATCTTTCCTTCAGAGATTTCAAAACGCATGCACTCAGGGACTGCCGCTGCCGTCGCCGCCACTGCCGTCCGAGAGGAAAACGGCTGTCCGGGCACGACCTCTGTCCCGGTTTCCCCGGAAACGTCCTCCCCCCATCCCCCCTCGCGTCTGCTGAAATTCCCTTTATTGGCAAAAGGAAGAAAAATTCCTCGAAAAAATCCCAAACCCCAACATTATGCAATGAGCATTGTGACCGCATTAATAAGAAGTCCAATACACCTCTCTGACTTGTAAACTTCCTGATGAGTTTCCAGCTTGCATCTGAAAGGCTGCCTGTGCTTATGAGTTGTGTTAAGCAAACACTGCAATGAAAAGTGATGTCCACACTCACTAAGTGCTTCTGTAACACCTGAAAATTTAGTGGCTGTAGCCTGAACAAACCGTATAGGATCTTTTACCTTTTTGCTTCTTAGGTATTGTGTTCTGTTTGAGAAGAAATTCAGATTACACAAATGTACTCTCCTACTGCCAGTTTAAGTTTACTTTTCAGCAGAAAATAATTCGACTGCCCCTGCCTGGGATACTACAGTGTTTGTTTTAAGAGCAGATCATGTTAAATTGCCAGTTCTTTCTCATTAAATAGAATTCCCCATAAAAGAAGGACCCAGAAATGAACATGAAAATTGGGATTTTTGATAATCCTGCACTGATTTTCCTTCAAGGTTTGAATTCTCTGCAAGAACCTCTCTTTCCCTGCTGTGACTTCTGAGACTGACCAGGAGGAAAAGCATCTGTCCCAGGTGTCCCATGACATTGTCCTGTCATGCTCTGCAATTAGAAATCAAAATGCAATTCAAAGGTGCCTTTAAGACAAGGCATACACTTAAGTATTGCCATACAGTCAAATTTCAGGAAGGAATGTTCAAATTTCCTTGGAATATATGTGAAACTTGCTGAACTCAGGATGAGTTAACCAAACAAAATTTACTCTGGATTTTAGGATTTTGACTGATGCCTATATACTAATGGGACGGGCTCATTCAATATGCATAACTAGATGATATAACTGGAGTTCTTGGAGGAGGAACTTATTCAAAACAGAAAGGATATTTTATTCAGAAAGGTTTGTATGCTAAGGTATTTTCTCCCAGCCAAATAAGATGTGACTGAGAATTTGCTTTTAATTAATACAAGTAAAACTAGAGAACAGAGAAATTAAATTCCTCCAGAAGTAATTTTGCAGATTTGTTTAGCCTTAGGTTAAAGCTTGAATTGTGTAAATGGGAGGAGGAGAAGATCTATTACTGTCCATGCTCTGCTAGAATTTTGATGGAATCCATATTTTATAATATTTTATAATAAAAAAATATATGTCTAGTTAGCCACAGGCTGGGGCATGAGTCAGGGTACCTCATGTGAGAACTGATCTGAGCAGCAAGACATAAACCAGAAAACCTTCAGTACATGCTTGAAACAGTCATACGCTGATCAGCAGCAGCCTTGTCACAGTTCATGTTCAGAAAGATATTCCAGAATTTCAAAGTGAATTATTTAATTCAATGCAAAAGCGGTATTGCCATCATTGGCTGTGATGGTTTGGACTGCTCCTCAGTTCACTCCAGAACTCTCTTCTCCAGATTTCCCATGGTCTGCATGCTGCATTACCACAAAAAAAAAAGGAACTCATCCAGTCATCTTTTAAACACCTCCAGGGATGGTGACTCCACCACCTCCCTGGGCAGCTGTGCCAATCCTTGATCACCCTTTCAGTGAAGAAATTCTTCCTAATGTCCAGCCTAAACCTCCCCTGGCACAACTTGTCACAGCTGGTGAGTGAGCCTGCCAGGGGTGAGGCTCTCCTTGACCTGCTGTTTACCAATAGAGAAGGGCTGGTGGGTGATGTTGTGGTTGGAGGCTGTCTGGGATGCAGCGACCATGAGATAATTGAGTTTTCCATTAACAGTGGAACAAGGAAGAGCAAAACCAGGACGACCATGTTGGACTTTCGGTGTGCTGATTTCAAGTTATATAAGGAACTAGTAGTAAGGAGAGTACCCTGGCAGATAGTTCTTAAAAGCAAGGGGGTCCAGGAAGGCTGGATGTACTTTAAGAATGAAATCTTGAAGGCGCAGGAGCAGGCCGTCCCGATGTGCTCTAAGACGAGCCACAGGGGCAGACGGCCGGCCTGGATGAATAAGGAGCTTCAGAAGGAGCTAAGTGAGAAAAAGAGGGTGTATCGCCTTTGGAAAGAAGGGCAGGTGAGTCAGGTTGTGTTCAAAAATATTGTCAAGTCGTGTAGGAAGAAAATTAGGGAGGCAAAAGCCCAGCTGGAGCTTAAATTGGCCATTTGTGTTAAGGACAACAAGAAGAGCTTTTTCAAATATATTAACGGCAGAAAAAAGGGTGGCGACAACCTTTAATCCTTATCGGACATTGAGGGAAATATAGTAACTAAAGAAGAGAAAAAGGCTGAGGTGCTTAATGTCTTCTTCACCTTGGTTTTCAACACTAAGGCAGATAGTTCTCTGGACAACCGGTCTACTGAAGCAGTGGATAGGGGCGGGGTGCAATACAATCCCCTGTCATCCAGGAGGAAGAAGTTAGAGACCTGTTGAGCCACTTGGATCCTCATAAGTCTATGGGGCCAGATGGGATCCATCCTAGGGTGATGAGAGAGCTGGCGGACTAGCTTGCTAAGCCGCTTTTCATCATTTATCAGCAGTCCTGGCTCACTGGAGAGGTCCCAGAAGACTGGAAGTTGGCCAACGTGACGCCCATCCACAAGAAGGGCCGTAGGGACGATCCAGGTAAATACAGACCTGTCAGCCTGACCTCGGTCCCAGGCAAAATTATGGAACGGATAATCCTGGGTGTGATCATGCGGCACCTGCAGAATGAGGGAAAGATCAGGCCCAGCCAGCATGGTTTTAGGAGAGGCAGGTCCTGCCTGACCAACCTGATTTCTTTTTACGACCGTGTGACTCACCTGGTGGATGAGAGGAAGGCTGTGGATGTGGTGTACCTGGACTTCAGCAAGGCCTTTGACACTGTCTCCCATAGTAGATTACTGGACAAGCTGGCAGCCCGTGGCTTGGATGGGAATGTTCTGTGCTGGGTTAGGAATTGGTTGGATGGCCGAGCCCAAAGGGTGGTAGTGAATGGTGTCCCATCCAGCTGGCGGCCGGTCACTAGTGGCGTCCCCCAGGGTTCGATGCTGGGCTCGGTCCTGTTTAATATCTTTATTGATGATCTGGATGAGGGGATCGAGTCCTTCATCAGCAAGTTCGCAGATGACACCAAGCTGGGAGGAAGTGTTGATCTGTTAGAAGGTAGGAGGGCCCTACAGAGGGACCCTGACAGGCTGGAGAGATGGGCTGACTCCAATAGCATGAGGTTTAACAAGTCCAAATGCCGGGTTCTACACTTTGGACACAACAACCCCACAACAGACCTACTGAGAAACAGCAGAGGCAGCAAGGTGGGGACACACGTGGGTGCAAGCTGCTCCCTGTCCCAGTGAACATGATGCTCGGGAGACCCGGGAATGAAACCAGCAAAGCCGCTCCTCGGGGACTTGTGGTATTTCAGCACGTCTTCCCACCCTTTGCTAGTGATGACAACTGAAGTTCTTGAGAGATCTTCAGGTGATGGCATTGCCCATGCAGAGCTACAGGCTGGGGACAGAGTGGCTGGAAAGCAGTCAGGCGGAAAGGGACTTGGGAGTGCTGGTGGCCAGGAAACTCAACATGAGCCAGCAGTGTGCCCAAGTGGCCAAGAAGGCCAGTGGTATCCTGGCCTGCATCAGGAATAGCGTGGCCAGCAGGACTAGGGAGGTCATCATTCCCTTATACTGGGCACTGGTCAGGCCGCACCTCGAGTGCTGAGTCCAGTTCTGGGCTCCTCAGTTTGAGAAAGATGTTGAGATGCTGGAGTGCGTCCAGAGGAGAGCGACGAGGATGGGGAAGGGGCTGGAGCACAAACCTTATGAGGAGCAACTGAGGGAGCTGGGGTTGTTTAGCCTGGAGAAGAGGAGGCTCAGGGGAGACCTTATTGTTGGACTCTTCTCTCAGGCTACCAGTGACAGAACAAGAGGACACGGTCTCAAGCTTCGCCAGGGAAGGTTTAGGATTGACTTTAGAAAGAAATTCTTCACTGAGAGGGTAATTGTTCATTGGAATGCGCTGCCCGGGGAGGTGGTGGAGTTGCCATCCCTGGAGGTGTTCAAAGAGAATTTGGATGAGGCACTTAGTGACATGGTGTAGTTGACAAGTAGGAGTAGGAGTAGGAGTAGGTGTAGGTGTTGGGTCATAGGTTGGACTCAATGATCTCAAAGGTCTTTTCCAACCTTATGATATTGTGATACTGTGATACTGTGAACTTGTTGCCATTTCCGCTCGTCCTATCGCTCGTCACTTGTGAGAAGAGCCCAGCACCCACCCCGTCACACCCTCCTTTCAGGCAGTTGTAGACAGGGATGAGGTCTCCCCTCAGCCTCCTCTTCTCCAAGCTAAACAACCCCACCTCCCTCAGCCGCTCCTCACAGGACTTGTTCTCCAGCCTCCTCCCCAGCCTCGTTGCCTTCTCTGGACACGCTTCAGCCCCTCAGTGTCCTTCTTGGAGTGAGGGGCCCAAAACTGACCCCAGCACTCGAGGTGTGGCCTCACCAGCGCTGAGCACAGGGGCACAATCACCTCCCTGCTCCTGCTGGCCACGCTGTGTCTGATTCAGGCCAAGATGCCATTGGCTCTCTTGGCCACCTGGGCCACTGCTGGCTCATGTTCAGCTGCTGTCAACCAACACCACCAGATCCTTCTCTGTCAGGCAGAGAACACAGTTCAAGGGTATTTCTTCAAGGATAACATCCACAAGGACGTTGTTGCTAGAAATATGGTATTGTCCTTTTGAGGGCATCTGCTGTGCAAGTGTTTTCCAGGGCAGGTACTCCACCGTTCCCCTCTCCAAGACTTTTCCTCCCATGCAAGCCTGTAAGCCCTGCCTCCAGCCCAGCTGCTGATCCCTGTGAGCCATAGCTTCAGTCCTCTCTCGCTGGCTTTACCACATCCAGCCCTTGGTGCCACCTTGTCACTGTTTTGGGAAATGGCCTAACATTGTCCTTCCTGTCCTATGCAGTCCCATGTCAAAGTTCATACAAAACCAAACCAAAATTGGGGACCCCTTGGCAAGTCCCAAATTTTATTTGTTCAGGTGCTTCCCACATTCTTAGCTGCAGTTTTCCACTTGCTCGGTCCTCAAAGCATCTGCTTCATCACTTCCTGAGCCTGCTCAATAAACACATGTAAATCAGTCAGTTGCATTATTTAGCTCTGGGTGTTGATCCACAAGGAAGCATTACGAGACTGAACCTGTATGACTTGAGAGGATTTACTTTAAGTAGCAGTCTGCTACAGAAGAAATGGTTTAGCTTTTCTGGTTCACCCCATCTTAGAAGACTAGCAGATGCAGCCACATCATTTGAAGGTTGATTGGCAGTGAAATCCTATATTAATACATTTTTTTGACCAAAATATTGTTTAGAGATTTAGAAAAATTTAGCAGTGAGGAAGACTAACGCAACTTGTATTTTATTATTTAATCTATGCCATGTAGCACTTTAAACAGAAGGGGTTTTTCCTAAAAGTTTCTTGCTATCAAAACTTTGAAAATTTAACTAAGACCTTCACCTGCCTTTATCCAAGGCAGATCATGTGGTACACTTCTCCCTTTATTTGAAAAAAAAAAGCATGTGCCCAAGGATATTTCTTTATACAGACCTACTAAAAGCCTTTTCAAGGACTGACTCTTTCTTTGATACAGTAAGCAAAATATTGGAGGCCTCAGCAGGTGTGAAATAATGAGGCAGTGCATGCAAATGAGCCTTTGATGTGCAGCATAGCATTGTTCTCGCTATGCTGGAAGAAAAAAACATGTGACTATAGGAGCTTAAATTTATAAAGCAAAGCATCTTTCTATGTCAACAGATTGCAAGAAACTTATTAGTATCAGAAAACTGTGCTCTGCTAGAAAAGCCAGTTAATATTTTCTTGCAAGCCCAGCAGTCTTACAGGTGACTTATGCTGTTTGCTTTCATGAAGATCTCACCAAGATGAAATATCTGTGCTTTGAATTTTTTCTGCTGAAAAGATGTTTTCCGATGTAAATGATTTGTTTTAGTCTGTTCACATTCCCATGTGCATTCATCTTGTTTGCTCAAAACTCTAAACGTAGAAAATTACGGACTCCAAGGTCCAACTGATTTCACTTTGGCTTCTGTTGTCGTTCAAACCATGGCGAGGATCCGTGGTTCAATTGGAGGACTGCAAGGGAGTTGGAAATTTTTATATTTCTGAAGGCTACATCTGAAGAGGACAGAGCCATTGCCAGTCCCAATATCAGCTGCGGGCAGGGCTTCCAGGGACTGTCCATCTAGCTGAGAAAACACCCCAAAAATTTTGGAAGGTCTGAAAGGTGGGGAGATGGGGAGCCGGGTGGCCCTGGCACCTTCAGCACTCCTCACCTACAAGCGCATCATTGCCACGGAGCACCTAAGCTCAACAAATTCCCTAATTCTGATATTTTGTCACATCTTTTTTTCTAAGCGTTCCGGTCTCATTTAATAGACACAGAGCATCACCAGTGGAAATTCAGGACACTTTTTATTTCAGTACCTAACAAGCTCTGGTGTGTAAGTCAGCTTTAGGTTGTGAACTGAGGCTTGCGCTGTGCAGCAAATTGTACTGGCTAATCAGATCTCCCTTGTGACCTCTAAAATACACTAAAATGTCAACAACTAATGTAAAATTTGTTAAAATAATTATTTGAAGGCTGTTGCTTCTTGCAATATATGTTCTTCCCATAAATCTGTGTCTTCTGTAGGAGATAGGCACACCATTAAGAGCACCAGAATTCTAACAGATCTTACACAAGTCAGTGTTTAAATTGCAAGGGTCAAGAGTATTTTGTTTTGCAGGTGTCCAGACCTTGGCTTCAGAAGTACTTCAGAAGTTTCTGCATTGTGCAGGAGTTTCTCTTGTGTCCTATAATAAAATCTGGATATTCCTACCATCAAAATATTTTGCTTTCCTACATTATTAACTGTTGTACACAAAACTGCTACGGAAAATAAAGATATGCTATTTCACTTAGACTGTATTTTTCCAAAGGAAAGTAATTACATTAGCATTTTTCCTGTCTTTACTCTCAATGGAAATCAGTCTTTGCTAAGCATAGATTAAACCAGCTCTATCTTCCTGTTCCATGGCTTTCTTGGTTTTATTGAATCACAATCACAGTATGGTTAGGCTGAAAAATGTTCATTTTTTCCCCTCAGTATAAATATTCTGCCAGCAGTGCAGAATCGGGTATTGTTAACCTTCACACTCTTCAGTATTTCTAATGTCTGCCCCCCACTTTGCCTGCAAATGGACTGTAAGTAAAAATTACTTTCTTTTTATATTATCTTGATTGTTGAATTCATTTGGAAAAAATATGCTGATTGTCACCTAAAAGCTACCACTTTTAACGCTGAGTGGCTGATAGCAATTTGTAAGGAAAGTGAATTTGCTCAGATACGTCTTAGGAAAAAATGAGACAGAAATCAGTATTCACAAATTACAGCTGTTCTGGATGTGTAGAAATAGTGTTCAGGAGCTGTCTTTTACATAGAGCCTGCAAGGGGATCTTAGCACAGACCTACTGAGAAACAGCAGAGGCAGCAAGGTGGGGACACACGTGGGTGCAAGCTGCTCCCTGTCCCAGTGAACATGATGCTCGGGAGACCCGGGAATGAAACCAGCAAAACCGCTCCTCGGGGACTGGTGGTATTTCAGCACGTCTTCCCACCCTTTGCTAGTGATGACAACTGAAGTTCTTGAGAGATCTTCAGGTGATGGCATTGCCCATGCAGAGCTACAGGCTGGGGACAGAGTGGCTGGAAAGCAGTCAGGCGGAAAGGGACTTGGGAGCGCTGGTGGACAGGAAACTCAACATGAGCCAGCAGTGTGCCCAAGTGGCAAAGAAGGCCAGTGGTATCCTGGCCTGCATCAGGAATAGCGTGGCCAGCAGGACTAGGGAGGTCATCATTCCCTTATACTGGGCACTGGTCAGGCCGCACCTCGAGTGCTGTGTCCAGTTCTGGGCCCTCGGTTTGAGAAAGATGTTGAGATGCTGGAGTGTGTCCAGAGGAGAGCAACGAGGATGGGGAAGGGGCTGGAGCACAAGCCCTGTGAGGAGCGACTGAGGGAGCTGGGGTTGTTTAGCCTGAAGAAGAGGAGGCTCAGGGGAGACCTTATTGCTCTCTACAACTGCCTAAAGGGAGGCTGTAGTCAGGCAGGGGTTGGTCTCTTCTCTCAGGTGACCGGTGACAGAACAAGAGGACACGGTCTCAAGCTTCACCAGGGGAGGTCTAGGCTTGACATTAGGAAGAAGTTCTTTACTGAGAGGGTGATTGGTCATTGGAATGCGCTGCCTGGGGAGGTGGTGGAGTCACCGTCCCTGGAGGTGTTTAAGGAAAGATTGGATGAGGCTCTTAGTGCCATGATGTAGTTGACAAGTAGGAGTAGGTGTTGGCGTTGGCTCATAGGTTGGACTCGATTATCTCAGAGGTCTTTTCCAGCCTTATGATACTATGATACTGTGATACTGAGTAATTTCTGGGTGTAGACTTTTCATACCGAGACTTTTTTTCCAGGGACACATTTTCAGGTGATGCACAACTGTGGGATATGTGTGGTTGGGGTTTTTTTGTTTGCTTGTTTGCTTTTTTGCTTTGTTTTTTTCTCAAGATCTAGTATCACACTGGGATTTTTTCTGGGAATGAGCATAAATACATGGTAGATAGGCTGCAGAGCAGTTCTGCCACTTAGAGAGACCTGGAGAAGCTGGAGAAATAGGCAGAAAGAAACTTTAGGAAACTCAACAAGAGCAAATGCCAAGTCCTGCCCATGGAGACAAACAACCCCATGCACCAGGAAAGGCTGGGGCTGACAAGGTAGGAAACAGCAGAGAAGGACCTGAGGGAGGACAAACAAAACAGGAGTCAGCAATGTGTCCCAGCAGCTCCCCTGTACTGAGCTGTATCAGCAAAAGCATTGCCAGCAGGTTGAGGGAGGCGACTCTTCTGCTCTGCTCAGCCCTGGTGAGCCATGGCTGGGGTGGTGTGTCCAGTACTGGGCTTCCCAGTACAAGAGAGACTTGGGCATAGTAGTGCAAGTCCAGCAGGGGACCACGAAGATAATGATGGAGTGGAGCATCTTACGTACGGGGAAGCGCTGCAAGCTAGGGCTGATTAACCTCAAGAGAAGGCTCAGGGGGGTCTTATTTAGTGTCTGCAACTGTTTGTGGAGGTGCTTTATGAAAGACAATGGGCAACAGAGACGAATTGCATTAAGGAAAACCAAAACCCTTTACAACAATAGTGGTAAAGCACCGGCACATGTCACACAGAGAGACTGTGCATCTCCGTCCTTGGAGGTACTCAGACCTTATCTGGCCAAGACCACAAGCAGCCTAATCTGCACTGGACTTAGCCCTGCTTTGTACAGAAGGATGGACCAGGTGACTTCCAGGCTTCCTTTTCAGCCTGTCCGATTCTGTGAGGTCAGTTGTCAACGTGATACTCCTGCTACTGAGGAATTTATAAGCTGAATGTTTTGCTTTTCCTTAAAAGATTTTTCAGGCCAACAAACCGTTTTTATCATGTCAGGAAGCTGAATGAGCAAACTTGAATTAATGAATATGTTCAGCAGCAAGTTCCCTAGAAAGATGGCTTTAGTCTGAAAATTTAAGCAATATAAAGAAGGAATGAATAGTCTTTATTAATCAATTTTAGGTCCTCAGCATTGGCAAGGGACTTACTTCATGGGATCCATCTTGTAATTTGTGCCAAAGCTACATCTGTGGACTTCTGCAGTGGTCTTGTATAAAGAGATATGTTCCACCAGTGACCTTTGACATGCCCTCTCTTAGTGATGTGACCTAAAAAAAGCTGGGGTTTAGTATAATTTAAGTTAGTTTTGGTTTGTTAGTGATATTTTTCATGCTACACTCACCCCTCCAAGACCCATCATATGTACATCATAACATTGAATGTTTTCTGTGGGACTGAGATGGTTCTCTTGTATTTCCTTTCTTCCAGCTTCACAGCACGGTGTCTGTTCAGTGATGAGGAGCACTTTATAGGTTTGGGACAGTGCTGACAATAATCAATATGATCTCCTCTATGGTTTTCTGCCTTCTCATGCCTTTTGACAAGCCTCTATCGCTTTCTACCAAAACACTGCATTTGAAAAAAAGCAGTGTGTTCCTCTGTCACCCCTGGGATGTGCATTTGAGACGTGCTGTATCTCGGAGCTGACACTACTCATGAGCACAACTGGCCAGTTTAGAGGAAGAAAACACACATACACTTCGCAATTTTCCTGTCTTGCCAAGACTCCAGGCTGTTCTCACCTATTTCCTGGTTCACTAATCCATTCATGCAACTTAAGCCTTTGATGTATTATAAACTATTGTACCTAAACACTATGAGCTTTGTTGATAAGCACCAGCTTGAAAATAACAATTAACCCTGCTGTATGTGGTCAGCATGCTCTTACGCTTCCAGAGGCTGAAAGTTAAATATAGCACACTGCAGCGCTAGCCTGCCTCTCATGCCGCTGATGCAATTCTCCATAGCCTATTAATTTCAGGCTTTCTTGTTTTCACATTGTAAGATAATATAAAAACTGTTGCCCATGTCAGATTTTTAAAAGGGAGTCTAACCAAATCACTCTGTATTCTGCATCCAGTGCCACAGTCAAGATGTTTTAGCAGCACCGTGACTCAGGGTAATGTATGACATCCGAAAAATATTCACATTATGCTAATGGCAAGTGGGTAGCTTGTGCAAACAGGAGAAAAGTAACTACTGAGGGGCATGAAGAGAACTTAAATTGACAAAGTCTTCTAGAAAAAGCTGAGGACAGATCTAAATCAAAGGTTCTTCCTGCAGCTTTTGGGTTTAAAGAGAAGGAGGTTTGTTTCTTTTATTTTTCTGGGGGCATGGGAGAATATTACCTTGGAAAGTCTGTGCTTCCTACCTTTTTCCAAAGAACAATCAAGAAGTTAGGAAAATATTTAGAGCTTATAAGTGTCCTTCCAGTACCTGAAGGGAGCCACAGGAAAGCTGGGAGGGACTTTTTACAAAGGCCTGGACTGACTGGATGAGGGGGAATGGCTTTAAATTGGAAGGGGGAAGATTTAGATTAAACATCAGGAAGAAATTCTTCACAATGAGGGTGGTGAGACCCTGGCACAGGTTGCCCAGGGAAGCTGTGGATGCCCCCTCCCTGGTGATGTTGAAGGCCAGGTTGGATGGGTCCTTGATCAGCCTGGTCTGGTGGGAGGTGTCCCTGCCTATGGCAGGGGGGTTGGAACTGGGTGAGCTTTAAGGTCCCTTCCAACCATTCTATGATTGTAGGATTCTATGATAATTATCTTGATTGCAATAACCCTCTACCTGGAGACTAAAGAGAAAGAAATATTTCTCCTTTGCTTTTTATTTCACAGTAGAACTTCATAGTTCTCTAGATTTTATTTTGATTATGGTCTTTGCCTTACACAAACAGCAAGCAAAATAAAACAAATCCCAAAGCATATAGCGTTACATCTCCCAGGCAGATGTAATTTACAGAAACAGTAGGCACACTTCAGGAGTTCACAGTGATTTCAGAAGCATTTCCAATTCCAGCTATATTTCCCACGCTGAACTTAGGGCTCCAGTAGTATCTCAGTAGCCAGAATTAACTTTGCAATTGCACACACACTGCAGAGCAGCAGAGCTTAATACAAGCAATAAATCTGCTGCAGTGAGGTGCAGAGACCCTGCTAGGAGCCTGACACAATGGAACCTAAAGCCTGTTTTTCTAAGAATCGGAGATATTATATGGACTCTCCAGGAAAGAATGGGGTCCATCTTTGTGGAGGCATGCATGTGAACACTGAGCATGTGTCACATGCTGTGGTCAAGGCTTCTTGAAGCTCCTGACATAGTACAATTCCCTTCACAAAACATGGTGTTGTAACATAGGTAAATAGTTTCTCTGACCAAATCCTGATTTCCTTCATTTTAAATAAAAAGCCAATAATGAAATCAGGGAAAAATTGAAGCCAACAGTTCTTATTAGATCACAAGAACCCATCATCCATTTGCCAGGTTCAAACTGATTTTCAGCAAATGAGATACTTTGATTTGAATCAAAAATGCCATCATTTTGAGTTTTGGCATTTCCCACTCTTCTTTCCACAGACTTTAACATTATTCATAAACAATTTAATTCAAAGCAGAAACTCATTTCAAAAGGCTGCCATTTCTCACGGAATGAAAATCTTATTTCTCTGAGCCATGATAAGTGCTAATATATCTTTCCTGGGTTTTGTAAGATGAGCCAGCAGTGTGCCCAGGTGGTCAAGAAGGCCAACAGCATCAGCATCCTGGCTTGTATGAGAAACACTACAGACAGCAGGAGTAGGGAAGTGATTGTCCCTATTTAGTCAGCACTGGTGAGGCCGCACCTTGAACGTTGTGTTCATTTCTGGGCCCTTCACTACAAGAAGGACATTGAGGTGCTGGAGCATGTGAAAAGAAGGGTAATGAAGATGGTGGAGGGTCTTGTGAGGAGCAGCTGAGGGAACCAGGGCTGTTTAGTCTGGAGAAAACGAGGCTGAGGGGAGATCTTATTGTTCTCTCTGACTATCTGAAAGGCGGCTGTGGTGAGGTGACTGTTGGTCTCTTGTCCCAAGTAGTAAGTGATAGGATGAGAGGAAATGGCCTCAAGTTATGCCAGGGGAGGTTTAGGCTAGAGATTAGGAAATATTATTTCACTGAAAGGATTGTCAAGTTTGGAACAGGCTCCCTAGGGAAGTGGTTGAGTCACCATCCCTTGAAGTGGTTAAAAGATATATAGATGTGGTATTCAGGGACACATTGGCCATTGGCCTTTTTGGCCACTTGGACACATTGTTGGCTCATATTCTTGTGACTGTTAATCAACACCTCCAGATCCTTCTCTGCCAGGCAGCTTTCCAACGGCTCTTCCTCAAATCTGTAATATTGCATAGGGTTCCTGTGTCCCAGGTGTAGGAGCTGGCACTTGGCCTTGTTGAACCTCCCACTCACTGTTCGTCACAGCCCATCACGTCAACCTGTACAGTTCCCTCTATAGAGCCTCCGTACCATCAATCACATCAACCCTTTCGTCCAGTTTAGTGTCATCTGCGAACCTACTCACGGTACACTCAATCCCTTTATCCTGGTCATTGATAACAATACGGAACAGAGTCGACCCTCACACTGAGCCCTGGAGAACACCATTTGTGACCAGCCACCAAATAGGTTTAACTCCATTTACCACCACTCTTTGGGATGGGACATCCAGCCAGGATGTGCCCATCCAGGCCATTGGCAGACAGTTTATCAGGCAGAATAATGTGAGAAACAGAAACAAAGGCTTTGCTGGAGTCCAGATATACCACATCCACAGGCTTTTCCTTGTCCACCAAGTGGGTAACTTTGTCATGGAAGGAGATTAGGTTAGTTTGGCAGGACCTGCCTTTCATAAAACCATGTTTACTGGGCCTGATCACTTGGTTATCCTGTGTGTTCTGTGTGATAGCAATCAAGATGTCCTGGTCCATGATCTTTCCTGGCACCAAGGTCAGATTGACAGGTCTGTAGTTACCCAGATCCTCCCTCAAACCCTTCTTTTAAATGGGCGTAACATTTGCCAACCTCCAAACAAGTGGACCTTCCCCAGTCAGCCAGGACTGTTGGTAGATGAGGGAAAAGGGTTTGATGAGCACCTCTCAGCTTTCTCAATAACCTTGGGTGGATCCCATCCAGCAATATATTCTCCATAGTCTTGCAAATGTGCCGTGGGCTTTTGCTTTTGTGAACAAGTTAAATTATACAGGAGAAATGAAGTTAGAAGGTGGAATGAAACAAGGAATTCAGATTAATGGAAATGTAGTTATTAATTCTGCGCTATATAATCTAGTCCCAATGGAAATGACCACTGGCATTCTGTTAGATGTAAAAATGCAAACGTAGACACAACAGAAGGAACAAAAGGATCCATTCACAATGAAGTTTTATCTCATGAAACTGATGAGATAAACTGCTAATTTTGAACGAAAATACATATTTGCATGAAAGAAACCAAAAGAATATCAGAAGATAATATTGTCTGGAGTCAAACAAAGGTTTGAAATAATTCCAGATACAATATTGCCTCCAATATTATTCTCTTTAACAATGGTATATGAAGGAGATCGTTGGTGGTTTAGAACTTTTTTCTCTCTGTCAAGGATCACAGCCGGTACCTGAAATAGCAGCCAAACTTTTACAAGTGCTAACACAGTAAATTTATTCCAATTCAGAAAGTGTATGGTAGCTTTGTCTGTACTAGACAGCACGCGATGTGACAGTACAATAACTTTGCCTTTCAGTTCTCATCTTCAGGGAACGATTGCCTTCATGCTATTGAGGAAGGAGTGTCGCGTGAATAACAACCTTGGTGGCCTGCAGAGGCCAGGTCTTTTTTTCTGTATAGAATGTATATAAATCTCCTGCAATAAGTTCATAGTTTAACCAACTTAGTTATCTGTTCTAGTTGTTCATCGGTGACTCATGCAGTTTATAGTGGGGAGGCAGAGCCCATCAGTGGATCACCAGGATGGTGGACTCCACAGCATGAGTATTTTCTTTGGCTGCAGGGGATGTTATTCAGTGAACATCATAGTGAACGCTAACCCTATGAACAGCATTTGAAAACACCGCTGTTGTCCTTACTGGGAAAGCAGAAGATCCTGCTGGCTGGATTGTTGAAAATTCCTTATTGTTGCTCAAGTCCTTTTGACATTTTGGGGATCTTTCAGAAGTGTTTAGTAAAGTAAAAATATTACATACTCTGAAGAAATAAGTGGGAAAATCTACATGGCGTGGTTTGTTGGATGAAGAAAAACTCAGGCTGTTCCCGTAAGTACAAATATATCGTCAAGATGCACCATATCCTACACCCTGATGATCGTACTACACATAAATATTAGTTATGGCCTGGACCACGTAGCTTCTGTTAACAGAGAAACCTGGGCTCAGGAGTTGCACTCATTATGCACCTGAGGAAGTCAACAGTACTTACTTGAAAATCATTGCATGCTCTCCATCACTGGTAGTGTTTGAAGCAGTAGAGATGGACACATATTTCCTCAGCACATCGCTTACCAATTAGGTTTTAAAGACAGCTGAAGCATATGAATCACATGAAGTGCATAAAGGACAAAAGACAGAGCAAGATTTGGCTTAGCAAAGCTGGAACAGCTAAAAAGATTCCAAGTTAATATCATAGTTCCTTGTTCCCTAATCCGGGCTCAGTTCTTGATTTGATCATGGACATTCACTAGTCTGAAATAGAATATGGATTTACTTTGCAGGATCGTGATCCAATCACTGAGCAACTAAGCACAATGGAACTCAGTGTCCAAAGCGATAGCAAGGTCAGCACCTTCCGTCTGAAAAAGAAGGTCTTTTTAAGGTTTCTGAAACAAGGCACCTTCAAAATGAAGGAAAAAAGAATAATTTGCTACGTTTGAAAGTCTTGTGCAGTATTTCCTTGGAGACAGAAAAAGACTTTACAAAATGATAGTGGTTTAAAGTTCTTCTAATATTCAGTGCATAGCTCTGAGCATATCCCAGTACGAAAAAGAAGCGGAGTCAAATAGCTCTGTAGCAGGTGAACATAATGGTTTTAAGAAAATCATGTTAAGAAACAGCTGGGTTAATACAACAGTTCCTGCAGCTCCCACATAATCAACATACAAAGGCACAAACATTTTTCTTCCAAATGGGCAGACAACACAAATTGATCTTAAAGCTTTCAAGAAGAAAAATGGTAAAAATGGCTAATTTACCTGATTTATGTGAGCCATTAACAACATACTGTTGTGTTCTGGTTCAACTTGGGTTGTAAATCTTACAGGACAAAGAAGACAATTAAGGGAAAACAGGTAAGAAAATGAACAAATCATTATTTTACTAATTTCTACTTGGCAAAGATTTCACCACCACTCCCCTTCAGACCAAAGACTCGAGGCACAGCAAATTGCTATCTGAGTGTGTATGTCTTCATATCTCATACTTCAGCTGAATGATAGAATCAAGATCACCAGCTTCTGGACGTGGTTTTAAGTTCCCAAAATATCCTTCCTTGCTTCATCTACCTGTTTCTATATCAGATCAACCTGACTTACATAAAAGGACAACAAAACTGGTGAAGAGGTTAGAGAACAAATCTTGTGGTGACTGACTGAGGGAACTGGGGCTGTCTAGCCTAGAGAAAAGGAGGCTGAGGGGAGACATTATCACTGTCCATAACTACCTGAAAGGAGGTTGTAGTGAGGTATTGATCTCTTCTCCGAGGTGACAGGCAAGAGGATGAGAGGGAATGGCCTCAAGTTGTGCCAGGGGAGGTTCAGATTAGACACCAGGGAAAATTTCTTCACTGAAAGGGTGGTCAGGCACTGGCAGAGGCTGCCCAGGGAGGTGGTTGAGTCACCATCCCTGAAGGTATTTAAAAGATGGGTAGATGAAGTGCTCGGGGATGTGGTTTAGTAGTGGACAGGTACAATTGGACTCGAGGATCTTAAAGGTCTTTTCCAACCAAGCAATTCTGTGATTCTATGCAAATTAACCTAGTTTCTTGTTACAATTTGGAAAAATCTGCTTTTTCTTGGATGCTGATCCTGCATTAATTAGAAGCTGCTTTATGTTGTCTTTGGGAATGCACCATATATCTTTTGCAGTGCTATGTAGGAAAGAGCAAGTAAGGAGATGCAGGTGGAAAAAAGGAGTCTGTTATCACATTCAGTCTGTGCAGGTAAACAAAGTGAGGATTTGAGCTCCAAAATGTGAATGAGATTTTCCAATTACAAGGGGAGGGGTAGTGCTAAACTGATGTGGTGGTGCTGTGCTGCCTTCTTTTAAGACTCCGTGAGATCCAAGACCAGGAAGAACAGCAGTAGGTAAGGCTCACAGCAATTTGGTTATTCTGAATGGGTGAAATATATTCTAGCTCAGTGAATCACTGGTGGATGTTTGTTTCATTCACCGGCATTTGGCACTTCTCTGTCCAATCAACAGAAATGTTCATAAGACTCCATTTCCAGACGTAGCCATTCATCATTGCAGTATGGAGCGTTTTGCTGCCTCCTCTTGCAGACCCTACAAGCATCATGTGTGGACAGGACACATCAAGCAGGTATAGGCTGTGTCGGCCATCTCTGCCATCTCCCTGCATAGCCTCCTCCTCAGCCTGACCATGCAGAAGAAGCCAGGATTGGGAATTTATAAATGACTGCTCTTTCAAGCCATGCCTGGATCTTCAGCAAACTTTGGTGCTTGCCTAAACCCAAAGTTTTAGTCAAAGACAACTCTCTTTCTTTGCACCAAAACCAAGGGCATGATTGCATGTTTTCAGTTTGTAACTTGCCTGGATCTCTAAATCAGTTGTGCTCCAGGAACTTAAAGATAATAATCGTGTACTAGCTGCATAGTTTTGGGGCAAAAGTATCATTGCTGGTCTTCCTTCACTTCTTAGGCAGATAATCGTTAATATGCCCAAAGGAAACCTGATTAGGACTGTATCCTTCTTGCTTGTGATTCTTAGAGACTTTACAGTATGTATTTTATTCTATCAGCACTCACAGAGAGAGTTTATGAACTGGTAAGGGCAAGGATAACACCTCAGGTTTTTTTGGATGGTAGCAAATATTCCAGCAACCTTGATGGAAGAAAGTCTTCTCTGTAATAATATTCCTGCAGTGATTACCAAACCCTTTTGGTTAGGCTCAGGAGTAACCCTCGCATACACAAAATGGAAACTGAGAGGAGATAGTTAAGTTCCTTCTGAACAAGGTAGACCATTATTTTTATATGTTATGATTTTTCCCTTTGACTTATTCCTACAGAATTCTGAAAGGAATTTCCACAGACCTTCCCTTCAGCTGTATAAAGCTGTATACAGAATCTGTATAAATCATGATAGATGGGAAGTGATAAAGGAGAACAGAAGGTATAATACCCTTTTCCAAGAGAAGCTTTAAAGGATGATAAATATTTGTCTAAGCAGAGCATTCAAGCCATAGGCAAATTTGCATAATGGCACTCCAGGTGATGTGACGCATGCTAATTACTTGTAACCTGATAAAAGTGAGAAATTCAGGAGTATGCTGATGACTGCAAGCATTCATCTGAGAGAAACAACACTACCTCTTCACTCTTTAGAAAGGGTTTTATGGAGAAAAGACATATCTTTAGGGAAGGACCTGAAGAACATGTTCAGCTGGACATGAAGGACATCTACTTGCCACTCTCCAGGAGTGTGATATTTGTAGATACTGGTTCATTTCCTGACCATAGCCACGCTTTTCAACTTGCATCCATTCCTCAAAAAGTTAAAGATGCTCATCATCTCCCTGGATTCACATATTGGCCTAACTTTTCCAGCCCCGACAGCAACCTGCCTTGTGCTGTAATCAACTACACTCGATTAACAACATTTGCACCCTCAAGGCAAAGAGGAACACATCAGATTCCCTTGCTCGTAGGCGATTAAATCGAACAAACAGCACCTTGATGCTTCAGACATAACAGGAGAAGGTCATTAGTTCAGAGCAAATAAACAGTGGATTGTAGCAGTGCAAAAAGGCTTGGTTAAGTTTCCATTGAATGTGTATTTAAAATGAAG
Organism: Neomorphus geoffroyi; assembly: GCA_033558235.1. Classification (NCBI taxonomy): domain Eukaryota; kingdom Metazoa; phylum Chordata; class Aves; order Cuculiformes; family Neomorphidae; genus Neomorphus; species Neomorphus geoffroyi. The sequence continues at coordinate 16,603,590 of JAUMJM010000017.1, forward strand.
AACAGAATGATAGGTCTGATTGACTGTGATGAGATTTTGTCATTGGCATTGCTTGGGCTAGAATTTCACTCTGGGACAGATTTTTACCTACTGGGTTATTTTTTTCTAAATCCATCTGAGAGAAGGTCAGGAGAATTAAAAAAAAGTACCACAATTACCTTCATTTCAAGTGTCTTTTCCAGGGAAAAATACATCACGATCTAGGCAAAAAGAGTCATGCAAGTAGTTATGCAATTAGTTACCACTCAGTTTAAGTGTGGAGTGATAAAAGGGAGGTTAGGGAAGCAGAAAGAGGCAGATCAGTAAAAGCTTATGGCAAATCATCCAAAACGTGGACTTCAAAGAAGACAGTTTCTGACTTACTCTCATCCACATCATTTGCACAGACAGATCCATCCTTGTATTGATGAGATTCTGAAACATCAGAGCGTAAGTGCACTCCTGAAAGGCCCTAATGAACAAATACAACACTGAAGGTGAAATCCGGGACTTCATACTGGAACGGGATGAGTTTTTCTAATGACACTTCTGCTATCGGAGTCTTACTCCTGCCTGCTTCGCCTGTCTCGTCACACCCCCACCCCAAGCAAGCAAGGAGCACTGGGGTTCTCTTCAGGATGGCAACAGGCAGTTCTGCTTGCTTTATTTCCAAAAAGTATCATTACTGGAAAAACATCAAATGCATATATTCAGTTCTTAAGGAAGGTTGCCCCAGGCAGAGCTTTAACTCATGCCTTTATCTACCATTTAAGAATAGAACTTGATTAATATGCATTATTTTGGGGGGAAGGACTGTCATATCTTATTATACCATGGGAGCAAGAGCACTTTGTTTATATACAAAGGACATAATTAGAAAAGAAATAATTCCAACAACAAATCCCTCATGGCAGTAAGAAACAGTGAATGTAAAATGATGAAGAAATTTCCAAATGTTTCTTTTGGAAAGCCAAACACTGAATAGACTTCACAAACTGCATGAGCTCACCGGTGGGCTCAAGATAAGGCAGAGACCTGAAAAAGAGAACAAAAAAGGATACATGTACACTGACAAAGCAGTTTGCCTGGTATTCTTTGACGCTAGGGCCAAGTGGTGTGGAATAGCCTGGATCTACGTTATTAACCTTTTATTCCTTCCTACACTATGGGGACATCTAAATTGCCTGGAGAGAATGATCGTTGGCCTGTGCTAACACCTGAATTGTGCTTACAAATTCTTTGGGAGAGCACTAATCTTCCTAGATGAAAATGTGCTATGTGCTGTAACACAGTTCCATAATGTGAATTATCAACTCTCAGGGCCTGGCAACTTCCCTGGCATTATTTAATTTACTGCTATAGAAGTAGCTGAAATATATTCACGCAGAACGAATAAAGGGCATGGGATTTCTTCCTCCTGGCTCCTACAACCCTGCTTAGAACTTTTAACTTTGCTGGTTTATGTTTCTTGCCGTTAATCGTTTTCAGCCATATGCTATGACATATCCAGCATGTGCAAAGGGGTAACCCTGTGGATATGACCTCTAGACCTTGGCCAGTAAAAGATGTGCTGCTAGCGTTCCCTAGGACAATCTCTCATGACCTGTTCCTGCCAAAGCCCTTTCTTTCCTACCTTCAGTTCTTGTCTCCTTCATATATTTCCCTATTCAAGCTCCTAAAATGACTCCTTCTTCCTGAGCAAGATGAGATTCTCAGGTTCTGTTTTGGACTGACTGCATGTAGCCATTCATTCTAGAAACACTCGCCGTCTATTTCCTTTCCTTTATGAACAGCAGTAGAGTTCATTACCAAGAAAGTAAAATTCATGATGAAGGAAAGGTGATTAGCTGTCATTCCCCAGGGGCAGGAGTCTCAGACTAGTTCTTTTGCATCCTTTTGTCAATGGCCTTCAAGTTTTTCATTGTCTTGTCTTGTCAGACTTGGAGGATGCTTTCTTATTTGAGAGTAGGACAAAGCTAAAGTACTTCCATACAGCTGAGACTGCATCAAAACAGCGAAACCTGAAATGTAACCGAAACCCAGTCCAGAAAAAACAGTGCTCTCAGACATAGGTACCAACTGTTAGTATCTACAGCATCATGACTTAAGCCACTCGGTGCTTGGGCACAATTTCAAGCAAGCTTTGGATCTGCTCAGATAAGAAACTGTATACAGAGAGACTCTGCTGGAACCTCTTCTGCTCTGGTTATTGTGTGGGTCTAAATGGGTTGAAAAAAACCCTCTGTAATTGAGTATGGGTGTTCCTTACACTGAAGTCTGCATTTCACATCATGCACCACTGAATCTCTCAAGCCATCCCAATCATTCAGTTGCGATTTGGGATGCAGAAGGAAATATATGCTTGGGGTTTTTTTTCAAAAAAAGAAAGTCTGTGTTTGTCTCACATTTTCACGCACACGACATGGTGGTTGTTGTCTGATGCCTGCACCACTGTTGCCAGATGGGTTGTGCGTGAAAGGACTGATGCATTAGAAATAGAGAGTCTGCTGAGTAACAGGGGGATCTTGTGGCTACAGCCAGCGATTGCAGTGTGTACTTCCAAGGGAGCAGGTTTTAAAAGTTCAAACAAGATCTACTCATATTTAAACCCACTAAATATTGCACACGTGCGCTGTGCTTTCAGTATCTGAAGAGGGCCTACAAGAAAGCTGGGGGAGAGGGGGACTTTTTACCAGGGCATGTAGTGATAGGATGAGGGGGAGCTTAAATTGACAAAGTCTTCTTTGAAAGAGCTGAGGACAGAGCTAAATCAAAGGTTCTTCCTGCAGCTTTTGGGATTAGGGGGAAAGGGCCTTGTTTCTTTTATTTTTCTGGGGGCATGGAAGAATCGTATCTTGGAAAGTCTGTGCTTCCTACCTTATTCCAAAGAACAATCAAGAAGTTAGGAAAATAATTAGGGGAAACCTTACAGCATCCTTCCAGTACCTGAAGGAGGCTACAAGTAAGATGGGGAGGGACTTTTTACAAAGCCCTGTAGTGATTGCATGAGGGGCAGTGGCTTTAAATTGGAAGGAGGAAGATTTAGATCAGACATTAGGAAGAAATTCCTCATGCTGAAGCTGGTGAGACCTTGGCACAGGTTGCCCACGAAAGCTGTGGCTGCCCCCTCCCTGGAGGTGTTGAAGGCCAGGTTGAATGGGTCCTTGATCAGCCTGGTCTGGTGGCAGGTGTCCCTGTCCGTGGCAGGGGGGTTGGAACTGGGTGAGCTTTCAGATTCCTTCCAACCCCAATAATTCTATAATTCTGTGATTATCTTGAATGCTGGAGTAGCTGCTGGAGTTTTGGTAAGTGAAGCCATACTCTACCCCCTTAGGGAAGATACCCAAGAGCGCTACTGTCAGTGTCCCACAGCCCTTTTTCTGTGGTGTGCTCTATGATACTCTGCAATGCTGCTTTTAAGATTGATTCATGGATTCCTCACACATACGATACAATGGAAATTTATGAGCATTCATTTCATATCTGCAAAGAAAAAACACATCTATGGCAAACCACACATTGCTAATATGAAAATATGATGTACAAGCACAGAAGACATAACTGTGGAAGCCTAACTAAGGGTTTTTCTGCTGTGTACAGTCAGAAGCTGATGGACCGCATGGCTTTTAAGTGAAAACAAAGAAGGGAATATTAGGAAAGGAAAAAAAAGTGAGTAACTTGTGGAAAATGATCATACTAGAGAAAATAGCCTGAAATCCAAATAATCAATAGGATTGACAGGGGTAAAAATATATATAAATTATAAGTAGTAAAAAGGTATTTTTATTATTATAATATAAGGCATTCTGACTGTGATTGCTTTAACTTACCTAGCAATTTCAGCAATTTCTACTTTAAAACATCCAAAACAAATTTTTTAAGAAGCTTTTGTAACTAGTTTTTGGTAATGAACAGCACACACAGGGCATGCAATGTGCTGGGGGCCAAGGATGTGTTGCTTATTATTTGAATTTTGGTCTTCCATTTCCTCTCTTTTTCTCTCTGCTATTTCTTTGCCTCGGGGTAAGAAGGACTGCCTCCTGCATTGTTATAAGCAAAATAAGTACAGCATGTCATTTGAAACTGTAGTTTGCTACAAATTAGGCCAAAATTAAATTCAGCAAGTCAGAATGGCAGTTATGTGGGTTTTGGCAGAGGAGGGCATGTTCTAGAAAGTAGGGTCTGTGTAAGCCAGTCTTTGACTTCTTTGGCAATAACAGTATTGTTGTCACACTTAAAGATTGCCTAGGAGGCAACAGGACATTTGATGTCCAGATATGAAACCAGTTTCTCTAGGTATTAGATTATGTAATGTGAGCAGTGTAAGAGTCGGTCCGAAGAACAGTATTTGCCTCAACATCACCATCAGGGACTTGGAGAGAGACCAAGAAGCAAACGTCCTGAGAGAAAAGAACTGCCTGGTACAAGCAGCCACCGTGACCAGGGACTGCCAGTAACAGCTAAGAAAAGGCTGAATAGCTGCTGTCCAGAAGATGGATTTCACCTGCTGCCTCAGCCAAACTTGCCCCACCTCCTCCCTGACCCGAAGCCAACGAAAGAAGAGCATGTGCCGAGACTCGCAGAGGGTCTTCAGGTCACCTAGCAGTCACGAGAGGAAGATGAGGTGTGGAAGTAGAAGACCCCCGAACACGAGGTGGTGCAGGCGCAGACGAGTTCTGGCAAGCGAAGCGAGAACTTTTGGAGCCTGCGCAGTCCAGCCTGGATTGCGAAACGAAGGCAGAGATTGGCCACAATCCATGGGAGAGAGAAGGTGCGAGGTGCCGTTGCTGAGCATAAAAGATGGTTCCTAATCGAACCCCGGTGAGATCTCCCCACCTCTGGATCATGGATCACGCCTGTCATGACGACGAGTCTCAACTGAGGACCAACAGGACACTGTTCGGGGCCTGGGACCATAGGGACGCCTTTGGACCCGTGGTGGTAGCTGTAATCCTCTTTCCTCCGTTTTCCTCCCCTTTTCTCATTGATTCTCAAAGTTCCTCATTGATTGAATTATAACTCCTTGGCATCCTGGTTGCCTTAATTTTGCACTTCGAGATCAAGGTAAACGAATCATCACGAATCCCTGAGTGGACCGTGACAGCAGCAAGAACCCTTCACATCTTCCTCTTCTAGTTGCAACAACAGTCATTCTATTGAAAAGAATTTGATACTTGCCTCTTAGTTTTGCTTTCCTGAGTTTATATTGGTTCTCTGTCTCTGTTAGATTTTCCTTTTCTTTTTTTTTTTTTTTTTTCCTTTATATTGAATGAGAAGAACATATTTGCTCAATAAAGCTCTTACTAGTTCCCACTGGGAACTTGATCCACCCAGGTGCGTCAGCTAGTGAGTGAATCCTGCTAAATACACTACAGAATTCCACTATTTTCTGTGGAAGACCTAGTCTCAAGCTCTGGTTGAAATATGTACTTATTCTTCTCGCAAAATAGTAAGATGGTTAAAGTAAGTGATTAAAACATTTTTACAAAGTGACAGAACAAAGCTTAATACCAGGTAACGCCTGAGGGAGAGCTGCAAGAGGGAAATGATTGGTATCCCATCACTTTGCAATTAGGGACCCAGTGTTGTGCTTCGTTGGAAGGTTTGTGGATAAGAGCCTGACATTGGCACTGAAAAACCAAAGCCAATTGATCTTTCTGTTTCCTGTTTCTACGCAGCTGCCAGGCATATGCTGTGGAAATTACACAGTATCACAGTATCATAAGGTTGGAAAAGACCTTTGAGATCATCGAGTCCAACCAGTTCTGACTGTGACGCAGAAATGGTTTTTTAAATTTTTAATCATTTAGTCCTCACTGTGAAAGATTAAAATCTGACAGTTTTCAAACAGAAATTGTTTGCTTTCCTTTGAGTTTTTACCCATCTGACTCGTCTGCTCCTTAAACAGCCATAACTGCTATCTGCAGTGCAATTATCCAGGTGGCTCTGTCTGAGTATGTTATTTCTTGCTGATCCAGTAATTGATGGATAACAGGAAGTATCTGAACATGGATGTTAAATTATATTCACTGTAGGAATAGATTGTGTTGTCATCAGTGTTGCTATATTTATTTAAACCAGTAATCATTGTTGCCATTTTCCGTGCCCTCGGGAATTGGATGCTGCCACACTGGCCCAGCATGTCTCTTTTTCCAGAGACATGACATGGATGGGACAATGGATCAAGGCAATTGCATGAACTGAGGAATTCAAGATTTACCCATTGTTTACATAGTCTAAGCTATGAATAGATTGATCAAGCAAAAAATGTATATTTCAACAAGAACAGAAATAGCACTGTGCCTTTACTGTTCAACAAATTAATACTGACCTCTGCTCACAACCAGAGAGTGCACCTTGCCAGCAGGATGCTGCACTTCTTGGCAAAACTGGCACCAGGCAGAGCTTGCAGCAGTGCCTTTTGCTCACCCTGCTGATCTTAGAAAATTGTGTCTTAGGCCTTATAGTTTTTGCAATTCTAATCCTTAAGAGTAAAATTTTCAATACTGGGACATCAGTGGAGGGGTCAAGGACTTGACATGATCATGAATTTTAGACGTGTGTTCTGGGGAGGGAAGGACTTAGCAAGAATGAAATTAAGGACTTTTTTTCCATTGTTCTTACCTGAGTCTCATAAAATTTCTGCCTGGGAAGCTATGCTTAGTGTGTGAGATGTGGGGAGGAGTTGTTTTCTCAGTTGTGGACATCCTTAGCAGAGTAGGCTGAGCAGAAGACTATCAAAACCATAATTTGCTTCCATACATTGCAGTGTAGGCTAATCAGAGAAGGATGGCAAGTGTGCCTTTAAAATGACTTGGCTAAGAAAAAAAAGAGATCAAATTGACAAGGACTCTTGTTTAGAAAAGAGACAACTGGTGTGGATATGTAAAAATATAAAAGGCATACAAAGAGCAAGAAGTGGACGGGATTCAAATGAAACTCTCCTCAGGAATGAAAGAGGATCCCTCCACTGCTCTGAATCGCAGAGGAAACCCTTTGTCTCAGGAAGCCCCCAAACTGGAGTCTGGTGGAAGAGGGAGGATGTGCTGGGGGAAGAGGAACTTGGTATTTGCCCTGTTTTTATATTCCTTTTGTGCCCACTTGTCTTAAAAGTACGGTGTCAGACTGGGCAGCCTTTTCTGTATGGACATTGTTGTGATTTTATAGGCATTACAATTTTATAGCACCTCTTGCAAGTACAAACAGTGTTAAAAATAACCTGGCCAACCTTCTCTATATACTTTATGTACTCTGGGGATTTCAAACACACATATTTAGAGTTCATTCTGCAGTACTCCAGCCTTATTTACATTATAGATGTCATGTTGTACAACTGCCATGATAGTCCTGCTCAAGCTCTGGGAGAAGAGGAGCAGGCTGCATTTCAAGGTGAGTGCACCCACAGTCATACTATTTAAAATATCTTGATATAGGAAATGACTTAATTAAAAGTTATTACCCCAGGTATGGGAATGGGATAGAAATAGCTTGTATTATTAAATATTTCTGCTTTGTGAGAGTGAATTGTGTTAGGAATGTTTGTTTGTAAACTGATTAGAGAGGTAATGATATAGAAATTACGCATAAAGCATAAACAAAATCTCTCATAAGACATGCACAAAGGCTTTACATTATGTTTTTCTCTGGCCTTGCTACTGCACGGAAGGCTTAGAATATAATATTAACACTGAAATGACCTTTAATTAGGACAAGGCTGGATTTTCTCCATTATAGCGATATATCCAATAGGTGATTAGTAGCTGTAATTGAAAAATATCTCATCTATATTTCTAAAGCCATTGAGTTTGCAGCCAAACACTTCAATTGAAAGTAGCATTTCAGGGAGATCATTCTGAATAAGAAAACTGAGACCATGCTTTTTCATTCCTCCCGAAATTCTCAGGGAGATGAAGCAGACAGTATTTTTCCCAGAAACATTTACTGTGGAGTCTTCAGATCTTTCTGTTGTTAATAAAATCAGTTGCTACCAGTTATTCAACTTGATGAACTTTAATTGCTGTACTAATTCACTTCATTATTGTCTACATTGCTATTGATATTTCTCAATAAATCTTTCCCATTGACATTTTGTTTACAGTATCACAGGTTAAAATGTCTTGTCTGCTTCTTCCCACATTTACTTAAGCTAAAACTATATAAAACTAAATGTGCAAGTAAGAGTAAAAATACAAACAATAATAAATTTTTGCTCCACTGTGATCCCATGAGCAGACTCTGGTGGCTCCCACGTAGCAGGACACATTCTCGATCCATTTTGCTCCTATTTGCTTTCAGTTCTGTTGTCTGTGATATGTACGTGTTCAATAGATGCAATGTCTAACAATACTTTAGCATAGGAAATTTCAGAGTTGATCACCTGCTGACTACATAATGAAGTGATGCATTTCACCTCCTCTACACTGTTTCTTGCCTAAACTCATACATGTGTACCTGTGTCAATGAAAAATATGCAGTAAATGCACATTAAATTTTCAGTGACAAAGATTCCCCACTAGTATCTCTCTCTCTTTATTGTTTTACTTTTTGGTATGCACATTTAATCAGTGCTGTTCAGACTCCTCAGCACAGTGAGACAGCTCAGACATATAACTTTTATAGTTCTGGATACATCAATCAAAACAGCTCTTACAGCTCACTGCTGACTTGTCTCTTTATTGGGATTCATTTTATCAACTGGAGAGATCTATGATGAGGATATTTACATATGCCTTGCGGTTTTGAGGTGCCATGGGGTATTTGCAATGTATTTGCCCATGTTCTTCAAGGCCAGCTGCCGAAAGCCAAGTAGGGTGTTTTAGGACATCCCAATGTCATAACACACCTTGATGTGGGCAATTGGACCAAATCCCTAAAACCTGACAAAATGTGTTGTGCCCATAGTGTCTCTGCTGTGAGGAGACGGAAGTTGGATGTACACTTGGTTTTGGGTGGATGTGCTCAACTTGTTCACAGATGGTAAAAGCGTTCAGAACTTGTTTGTAATTACCACACAGATTAGCTGTGTTCATGGATGTTTGTTTACTTCTTGAAGGCACACACATTAACTCCTGTTGCTCCCAGAAGTCTTCTCATGGACCAGCAATATGTGTTAGTAAATTACCTATTAACATGAAATTATTTTTCTGTTTTGGTATATTTTATTTAAATGACGTCATTTTTACCTGAAAAAAAGGTCCTGTTGTTTTCCCTGTCCCTGACCTGAAGTTTCAAGACCAGTGTTTCTCTGACAAGGTCTTGAGTGGGCTTGGTGAGTCTATAGGCTTCCAATCCCTCAGCTGTGGAGGGCAGAGCCTTGCCATGCTCTGTGCTGTGGAAATTCGTGTCTAAGACCCATCTCCTCAGCAGGCAGTGAGTGGTGCCATGGGGACAAGCTCTGCCCAGACACATGGCTTGGGAACTGTGAACCATCTCCAGGAGTTGGGGCTCATTTTACAAAGCAGGAGCAACATCTTTATTTTGAAAATGGGACAATGGACTGAAAGAGATTCAGAGGTGACAGTATTCTTTCTGCCTTTCTTGGCAACTAGTACCACCTACTGCTGTGTGCCCTCATTTGAGATGATTTTTTTTCTGGGAAGAATTTGAAAAAAAATGTTATCTGAATTGGATTGAAACCAAATTCTGGAAGACTAAAATTTTCAGTGAACTGGAAAACCTGTTCTTCATCCAGATTTATTTGTTAAATTAATAAACTATCATAGAAGTAGAGCACAAATAATTTTTTGATGCAAATAATGTTATCCAGTAATACAGATACTTATGCTCCTGTTCAGTCACAGAGTCAGAATCTGCTAGTATAATTTTTTTGCTAAATGGCCTGGAAGGTGATGTAAATTACGTGAAAGCTTGTCCTTAGATTCAACAGACCTGTGTGCGGATTTAACATATTCTGTCTACAGCACTTCATCTCCCTTTAAATTAAAAGGGTAGCAAGAAGCTGGATAATCATTAATACATGTCGTCTTCATTGTTCCAGCTCAACTGATGGTTTTACTTTAAGAGACTTGCCTGTTGTTTGACATTGTAGCCATCCAAAAATTTATTCTGCATTGGTTTTACTGGAATGTCTCTTAGGCTTTCCGTATCTTTTTTTGCACTTCATTAACTGAGCTACAATCCTGCATTAAATCACCTATAGGCCAATCATTGTCTGCAAGGGGACCTCTACCCTTTGTTTTAAAGCATATGGACCATAATCCGTTAGCATTATTGTATTTGACAAAAATAAATTTGTTAAATCAGAAATCATGAGTCTTCCTGAATCATCTTGTAGTCTCTTTCTTGCTGCTGTGCATTCCTTCCAGTAGTTAAATTATCCTTGCTTCACAGTAAAATATGGTATTTCTTTTTCTAAAATCATAATCTATTCATCTGAAGATCATGAAGTGCTTTACTTCATGAAGCTTGCTTGCTCTTGGTTCCATAGAGAGCGAAATAAGAACCAGAAAGGACCTTGAGAAGTGATTATTTGGCTTGCCCAAAACGTCCTCTGCTTTGGCACAGAACTGAGGTAACGTAGTGAGAACAGTGCCACATCATTTAATCAGTTTTGCTTCTGCTTTTGTTTTTCTCCTTGTGATATTTTGAAATGCTGCCATTAGCCATACATGGTTACCTCAGTTTAGATTAAAGTTATTCTTAATCAGTTGATTTCAGCCACAATTTTCCTGTAGGTAGCTGAGGTAGAAAGAACAACAGAAATGCAATTGCACCTTGCTTTTCATTTTGCTTTTTGGAAGAAATTGCTATCCCTTTGACTCAAATTTACCCTTATTTGTCACCAAGCTTGCTTGCTGTAGCCAGTGGGGTCACGGGGTTGAAAGCAGAACTTGGTCTGTTGTGTTCACAGCAGCAAATGTTTGTTAAGGCAAGATGCATAGCTGTTCCTGGTCTCATCCATGAAAACAGCAGAAGAGCCTTCAGACAGCATGCTTCAGTCTTCCTCTGAAATCCTTCTGCCTCAAATGTGCAGAGCGCTGCCTCTTGAATTTGTAACGCTAGATCTGAAAAAAACATATCTTTTAGCATTAATTTTTTACTGCTTATTTGGTTTTATGCTCCAGCCGTAAACTCTGTTGTTGTTTCATTTGCTATCTGTTTTATTAAATGTCTTCTGATGAACAACAAGAAGTGTGTAATAAAAACCATTCACGGTGTGGTGATGACTCCTTTCTCTCAGTCACAGGTCTTAAACTAATCCCTAGTGTGCTGCTATATACAGCCCTGCCTTATTTCTAATACTTGTCACTGAAATAGTCATCCGGGTCCTGGCTGATGTTTTTGACTGAATTTGCATTGTGTTGCTATTAAAGGGGGCACTCCTCTGGGAATCTCTTTCTGGGTCATTTGTAACGTCTTCCACACCAGACTCCACTGGATAGATCCTTGCTAGAGTGAGTATCAGAGTCAGATAAATGCATGAAAGAATGAAACAAATTGTGTTTAGTAAGAATCTGTCCCTTATTTGAGAGCAGCAGATGCTGAAATTCTGATTTTATTCTTCCTCATTCAGCACCTGGTTATCACATACCGTGTTTTATTACACAATCAAGGTCCATTTAGCCATAACTCAACCTCTTGTTGAAGAATTAGCTGCTGTAGTGTATTATGCAGCCAAAGATGAAATTCTAGGGTGTTTCTGTGACTTCCATGGGAACTCCTAGCTGGTCTAATTTAACAGGACCTGGTCTCTCCCCTTACTATGCACTAGTTGAGAAGAAAACCCAGAAGTTCCCTTTGTAAATGATGTGGTGATCTCTGGATATTATGGGTTGCATTCAGTCAGGCTGCCCAATGACCTGCTGCTCAATGTGATACGATTTTGCTTGTACATTGTTAGTGAGGCGAACTGTTGTTCAGGACTTCAATGAGGCATTGTTTAGCTTTACTGAAGATCACCGTGGCTCTCCTACCATCAACAGCACAGTTAACAACTCCTGGGTAATGCACACCTCTTGCCAGTGCAGAATGTGCCTGTAAAGAGGCCACTAACACGGACATAATCTCTTAGAGAAGAGGACTGAAGATGTAGAAACCACGTGTGAGAATCTTCATCAGGAGGTGTTTAAAGTGGGCAGTGGAATTTAAATGCAGCTCAGCGAGGTTTTTTAGAGAGGCTGAGTGCCCAGACTTTACAAAGGTCTCAAATTTTGATAAAAACTGATCCATTTCTGCTACTACGGCTTCACAAATTTTACCTTATTTTCTGGGTTAAAACTTTATTTTAACTAAATATTGGGACAATGAATGCAATGGTAGTCTATCGCAGTCCAAAATAATTCATATTGGTGTTGTATGCAGTTAGCTCTTAGTATAGTTTTTTTGCTACACTTTCAGAAACTTTGAGAATCCTCCCATGGTCTGCAACCTAAATATCAAATGATGACATTTAAAGATTGGAAGAAAAAGAAATATACTGCTACTTGCCATATAAGTACATTAATTACCCTCATCTTTCATGTTTAATAGGTCTTTGTTCCCTGCAAGCCACTCTCAGAGGTTGGATCCAGGCTTACCATTGCTTAAGCAGGGAATTTGAACTATCATCCCTTCTTACAAATGTAATTCATGATGAGAAGTTATTCAGCAGTTAAATGTTCCTAATCACCTTCTTTACACAATAGCAAAATATAATGCTGTGTTTCTGAGCCTCATGTGTTTTTAGGACATTACAGTGCTCCTAGTGCATGTTTTGCTGAAAACAACTTCAGAAAATTAATAAAAAGTCATTTTCTTATGTAGCAACTACTGGCAGCAGTACCCAAATTCTCTTTGTTGTGACCCAAAAGCATCCTAAAATATGTAATGCAATTACAGCTTTTTAGAACTGTCTTTTACTCTTCATTTAATGTTAGCAATAAATTGAATTGATCTTTAACATTTCAATATTGCAACATCTGGATCAGGTTTTACTTTGATGTTTGCATCACTTATAATTACATGAACTAATTTGCTGCACTAAACCTCAGTGACAAGAGATGTAAATCAGAAAATTTTTATCAATAATAAATACCTTTAACTATAATAGATTCTTTCATCATAACATAAGTCTATTTCAGAATTAGCAGTTCAGATTTGAGTTGGGACCGTCTTCTGTGAACAAAAAGCATTCAAGTGTAACGATTTCTGCCAGTACACCTTTGCTCATGGCTTTAAAAACAGAACTCTCCCCAACTGCTTCTCATCTGTGGTTGTTAACTGGAGAGACTCTACGCAGCTTTTTAAATTCTTTGAGTTCTTAGTCCCTTAAAAACTATGCATTTGAGGTAAGAAAAATAAATTTGGACTCCAATTAGGGATTTTAAAGACTTCTAAGTGATCTCAATCACTTTTTTCCCCTTCATCAGTCGGACAAAAAACCCAAGGGTTGCCTTTTCTCCTCTCTAAAGTTTTAATATACTTCGACTCATGAATGTTTCAAAATCCTCCCACCTTTCACCCAAATGTAAATGCCTGTTCAGAGCTGACTTGAACTTTCTTTTTGCATTTCTGTATGTATTAAACCTACAAGGTTGATAAAGATATTTTACTTGTTACTGTCGTTTCAGTGGATGTTCTTCCTTTTTTACAGCACCACTGTCCTGTTTGCAATTTTTCTTTTCATTTCTCCAAAGTAAAAGAAAATCAACCTCTGAGCTTTCGAATATGAACTGTAACCGTGTATTTGGTTCAGAGCAATATGAAAATTGTTGCTGTAAACAAATCAGTGTTGCAAGAAATATCTATTTGCAAGTTACACCCACCCTCTCCTCCTTATCAGATTAAGGACTTCAATGCTTTCTGTTCCCCAGCAATTAACTCTTAAGAACTCTACGGGGTGGGCTACCCTCAGTGTGAAAAATAAAGGTTTGTTCACTAAACCGTTTAGCATAAGCAGGAAAAGGCCTGAGGCCTGACTAAACCATTTAGCATAGCAAAGAAAGGCTTGAGGCCTAGAGATAACCTATAGAGTGAGGAAGGGGGTTTGAAGTGAAATAGTTTGACCAAATATGGTAAAGTTTGTTTACAGTGCAGTGTTAGGAAGAAGATAAGACTCGAGCTGTGTAACTTGATCAGCACCGGGACAATGGATTGAAGGACTGCCCTAGCCTAAGATAACGCTATAAAAGAAGAGGAACAAAGGAAGAAGAGCGCGGTCGTTGGCGGAGCGAAGACTCCCTGGCCGCCCAGCGCTGTTTTGTTTATTGCCTGCTTGCTAAATAAATTTGATTGGCTTTAATTGAGCTGGTTCCTGTCAATTATTTGGAACGCATTTTATAACACTCAGCATTATGGTTGCTGCAAACACATAGCACAAGTCTTCAAGTCCTCTATACATCTCGTCAGCTCTGCCTGTTTCAACCAGGGAAGAAAAGAACTTTGAGCATATGATCGTCAACAGAAGTTGTGAGATACGTGATCTTCTCATTTTTTAGGAAATTACTTCATAGCACTGGAGTCACTATTTTTTTCTCATAACTGGTGTGAACTTAAGGATTTGCTTTCAAAAGCCAAGTTTAGAGGTGCAGATGGAAACAAGGAACTCTTCTGTTGTTAACTGGAAGGGAATTCAGTGGTAACATAATCCCTCCTTCCACTCAAAATGACACTGCACCAACACTGCACCAGGTCAGCAGAGCCTGTAATGGGGATCCACCACTGCTCTGGATAACACGCTTCAGTGCTGCTCCATCCATCAGTGAGAAAGTTTTCCTTGAAGTGGAAGATGAACCTCCCAAGTCACAACATGTGGCTGTTGCTCCTTCTATAACACATACCATGGCCAAGAAGAGTTGAGCTCTGTTACCTTCATAACTCCTATGCACACAGTTGCAGACTGGTGTAGACTACTTCTTTACCAGACTAAGCAAGCCCACGTGTCTCAACATTTTCTCATAGACCACCTGCTCCAGACCCCTGTCTCTCTCAGTAGTTTTCCAATGGATCCAACAGTCACAATCCCAAAGTCCTGACTCAAAACTGCGGTGTTCCATAGTAGTAAAGTTTGTTATTCAGGCATTATAATGTCTTAGATATCACTCCTTGGCCTGCCAGTTGGGTTCAAAGCTCTTAAGCATGTGCCTGGACTCCCTACGTAGTCAACAGAGATACAGGTACCCCTGAAAGTCTCTTAATAATGATAAAAGAGTGGAGCATTTACTTGCCTCTGTTGACCGTACAGGGAGTCTTCAAACTACAGTGGAGCAATTCAGCATCTTTCACATCGAGCAGGGAGCTATCTGGAGGTAGCTAACAGGAGATCACACACAGGACTGCACCAAACAAGACATTTATTTGACTTAGAAGTACACTCTGGGGAGCAGGAACACAAGGTCGGCCTCAGAGAGTAGATGTCTTACTGGAGATGAGGTGTTTGGCTGAGTCCTGCTCAGCACAGAGGTTTCAGATGTAGCATTTTAGCATTTCCAACTGGATGACTATTACGTGGAAAACACATCAAAAATCTAATTATAATTTTTTTTAAGTGAAGAAATTTCTTAGGTATAACTGGCCAGGACTTTGAGACTAACTCCTTATATAATAGATTCACAAATTCATATTCTTGTCCTGAACATTCCTGAGCTAATAGAACGATGCAGATATTCTCTGAGCTTCTGCACTTCTGCTTTCTTTGGTGTTTTGGGGTATGTTTCACACAGTTGTAAAATGCTTATAATACTCTCTGTTTTTCACCAGTTGAATAATATCCTGTTTTGCAGGTATTTGACAGTGGATTCAATAATATGCTGTTCTTCTGGAGAGGTGGAGATGAGCCAAAAAAGAATTTGCAGCAATTCAAAAGTAAAAGGTAGGCTTTATTTGAACCAATCTGGTCTCCTCCACCTGTGCTGAAGCTAGATGTTCCTTCAGTCTCTTTACCGGTGGTATGTCCCCTAGGACAAACTGCTACTTCATGCATTTCTTTAATTAAAAAAAGAATATTTTATTTATTCCAAATAAGTTACCAGCAACTGAAAACCTATTATTCTAATTCTTTTGGAGTAGGTAATTTAAATAGTTTTAAGGTGAAAGTCCAATCCCTTTACTTATGCTGACCAGCAAATTGTAATGCAAAACCCAGATGACATGTATATTATACAGAGGAAAAAAAGATGAGGGCTGAAAAGATTACAGGAGAGGTTGGAATTGGAGATAATTTAATATATATGGTCCATAAACCACATAATTTTTATTAGGGATTTGTAATATGTACAAAGGCTGTGAAAAGAGCAAGAAATTATTTCAGAAATATAATTACAACTTACACTGTTTCACTATTCATTGCCTAAATTAAACTCTGTAATGGAATTCTTGCTTTCCAGAATTTGGTACACATTTTCATCTATCACTGGCTCATAAAAGATTTCCTTTTCTTCATCCCTTTTGTACTGAAATACTTAGATCTCTGTAGGTACAGAAAAGTTATGAGAAGGATTGCACACTACAATATTACACTATATATGATATAAACTGATAAAAAGTGAAAACCCACAGTGGCAGCAACTGAAGAGAAGTATTTCAACATCAAAAGTTGCAATAGTTATTTATGATTCACCAACTTTACAAATATTCTCATCTGCACAAACATTTCTGTATGTTTAAAATATATTTTATTGCCGCAAGCAAAACTTACATATATTGAACTTCAAATGAAATATTGTAGAGCTGTATTCTGTGTGATCTTACCTGGGCCAGGTAACGTGAAGCAATTAATGGTGTCTGATTCGAGAAATTTTCAATGCCATCTGAAGTCTGATCTCTCCCTGCTCCTAGGCTATATGAAAATCTGACTGAAGCTGCACTGTCATGCACATGGCTCCCCAAAAGCCTCTCTGGAAGGAGGACTTTTTTGCATTCTCTAACAAGTTCCTTGTTATTTCATACTTTTTTAAGCTTATCTGGCTCTGCCTTAAAAGTAGGATTTTATTCAGTCCTACATTACTCCCATAAAAATTCTGGTTCAGATCCTTGGTGTTGTAATGCTTCATGTTTTTTTACTAATTCCCAGCCTAAATTTATTCATGGCCAATTTATACCCATTTGTTCTTGTGTCAGCATGGCCTTTAGCTTAAAGAGTTGTTTACCCTGCCTGATATTTACATCCTGAAGTGCTTACAAAGAATGGGAGTGAGGACAAAAGCTGACAGATGGGTATCGCTTAACCTGTAATTTGCATTAATTATAATAATTAATCAGGTTTTAGGAGTTCAGAGTGGTGTCATTAAACAGAAGGATTTGGTATCCTGCTAAAATTCCTTAAGAGAAAAACTGTTGATGGAAGACTTTGAGTTAGTAAGTAAATCAGCAGTCCTAGTAGTAAATGTGTGCTACTATTTTTTATTACTGAGCTTAGCCAAAGCATTTCTACTAAGAGAACAAAATGATCCACATAGCCACTGTATTCAGCACTCTGCAGTCTCTTGTAAGGAGACCTAAATAGGCCAGAGTGTGCCACTAAACAGTTACTGCTTGTGACTATTTTTTTCTGGGATCTGGGGTATCACCATGTCAGATTGAATTAGGAGGGCAGTCCCGCAGTAAAAACTCCTCATTGTCCCTGTTATTGATGCTTTGACTCCCAGGGCAAAGCGGTCATGGAGGGATGAATTGTGATCCTCAGAGACGAGGCAGAAAGGGGCCACGCACGCCTGAGCCACAGCCTGGGCACTCACCTGCAGGGGCCTTTTGTCCACAGGACCAGACCACAGCCAGTCCAAAGAAAAACCTCTCTGCTAGTCCTGTAGCGCAGACGTCAGGAGCTTCAGACAACACGTATTGCTCCACTTCCATTTTTAATAGGTGATAATAACTTAACTATTGCTCTAATTTTACCTATGTTTAATCAGCTTTTAATTTTCCTTATTTAACCTTCTCAGCTACTACCTTCAGCTGTTGAAAACCCCAACCTATGTTACAAATATCAGCATTTCCATGAATGTGGTGCTTAAGTGCACTAAGCCGCTCTGGACAGAGGCAACCTGGCTCCAGCACAGGCATGGATCTGGCTTTCACAGGTCACAGAACCACAGAATGGTTTGAGGTGGAAGGGACCTTAAAAATTAGATAGTTTCAACCCCCTGCCGTGCTGGCCCATGCAAGCTGTCCCATGCTGGCTCTCTGCAGAGGTCTCCTGGTATTTGCCCCAGCATGGTATTGGGTTCCATTTTATAGATCTATGTGGAGCTTTTTCAAGTTCATAGGCTTTATTGTCTCTGGTTAATTTTGTGTGGCATCAAGTACAATTTTCTAAGTATGGAAACAACTGTTTACACATATTTAGACAGCTTCACTAATGTAAATAAGGGATAACAAGTCCTTGCAGTTCCCTGTCTAAGCTGTTCTTCAGAGAGCTGGCCAAAGTATTTCTTCCAGCCCTCAGCAACCTGGATAAACCACCTAGAGTTGATTATGTGTCGAGCATCCTTAAAACTTTTACAGTCATTTAGGTAAAAAATGTTTACATCTCATTTCTTTTGATTAATTAATTAATTAACTTCTGCTTTAAATTATCCTGGTCTCAGACATGTTGCAAAATGTTTTTAACTTTTGCTCATAAAAACTTCAGAACGAAGACAGCAGACCACTAGATAATCATTTCCCCTTACGTCTAGTGCTGTCACAGGAGCATGGAATTTCTCTACATCTATAACAGAGTTATATTCTGATATCTTCTTGGATAAGACCAAAAAGCTTCAGTGTGCTGGGAGTTTAGTATTAATTTCTACTCTTGTAATGACTTGGGAATTGTTTGATTGTGAGAGATTAATCTCCTTGTGACCTTCAGAATTTGTAAAATTTTGCTCCTGAAGGAAGCTTTGTACCTACAAATTGTACACTCAGGTTCTGAATGAGAAGTGCTCTTTCCTCTCCCCATTTCTGTCCTCATGCTTCACTCTGCTTTACTTTTATATACAATTTTCTATGAAGAAAAAGATGTATAAAAAGGTACATTTTAAGATCCTGTAGAAATAGCCCCACTCTCTATATATTTTTGTGCAGTTTCACAGTAAAGTATTTAGTGCGCTGCTTCCTTAGGAAGCATGTTATAAATTATGAATAACCACTATTCAGGCAGCACTGTTCATTCTAGGCACTGAGTCAGTTAGGGTTGTTGGTTATGAAACTTGCAACTCTCTTCTGTCTGAATGCTCCCACGGAGACTGAACTTAGATTTTACATTTGGATGGCTCCCTTTGCAATTCTTCATTATTTTTTTTAATGCAATTACGTTTGAAAAAAAAAAAACAAACCACGAAAAATCCCCAACCTCCCAAAACTCAATACAGAAATAAAAAAAAAAAAACAGAGGGAAAAAGAAATTAAGCCAGTGTCACAGAAAATATCCAATAGGCCAGATTTTGTCTGCCTTGTCTTATACACATCTGTGTAACACTTGGTAGAGGGCAAACCATCTTATCCTAGATGAGACTAAATGGCATCATCATGTAAATTATCTTCACTGTTTCCTTATTTACTCTTAATTTTATTAACTAAGAGGCAAATGGGTGTAAATGTTTAGAGAAGAACTTCCTACTTGAAGGAACTGGGCTAGCTGAGCACACAAAAGAGAAAAGTTCCTCCGACATTACTGTTTTTCTTCACACAGTGATGTTTGTTTAAAGACTAATCCAGAAAGACTTTGAATTTAGTTTTGTGGCAAATGCTTATCAGGTAACTGGCGATCTCTGCTTTGGTGACACAGTACCCCTTCCAAGAGCTCCTCTCAGAGTGATAATGAGCAGAGCACCCCCTTTTGAAAGGGATAATTATTAACCTGTCACAGTAGAAAAAAACCACGAGTTTCTCTGGGAAGTGCTAGGTCTTGTCATCACTCTGTGAGACTCTTTGGCAATCTGTTGAAGTTACAGGTTCTCCACGGGCAGCATCAAGGTGAAATAGCTATATGGTCCAATAAGGTGGCAATCGAAGGACAAAAGAGACAATAAGTAACAACTTAACGTATGGGGGAAATGGACTCCGGTTTTCGGAAGAAAGACCGGAAAGAGCCTCCCTCCTTTTCCAGAACAAAGTGGGCAAAGCCTCTCCTTGGGTCGCAGCCTCAGTGCTCGCAGAAGCAGATGCGTTCCCGCTCTCAGCCCCTTGCCACAGCCTTTTGCCTCTGCGGCCGATTTGCCATTCCAGCAAGTCCCTCTCTGATGCTTTCTCTCCCTGCCAACCCCGCTCTGGGACCCACGCTTCCCGCCGATTCTTCATTCCTCTCAGCGTTGGAGAATACAGCATTAGCAAGTGTAAGGGACAGGGGCTCTGCACCCCCAGGCAGGTCGGAATATGCAGAGACAATGCAGTGCAAGGTCAGAAAATAGGACTTTATTACCTCGCAATCTGCCCAGGGCTCCCCACCAATGACGGGGGCAGAGGTTCGCAGCAAGCGGGAGATCTTCATGGCGTTGTCATAAAATGCGTTCCAATAATTGACAGGAACCAGCTCAATTAAAGCCAATCAAATTTATTTAGCAAGCAGGCAATAAAACAGCGCTGAGCGGCCAGGGAGTCTTCGCTCCGCCAATGACCGCGCCCTCTTCTTTGTCTTCTGCCTTTTTATAGCGTTGTCTTCGGTCTGGTAGTCCACTGTCTCAATGCCACATTGCGTTGTGGGGTAAATTTTCATTGTTCAGCGGTTCGGGGTGCTCATCCGGCTAAGTATTTCCTCACTTTACACATTCTTTAGGCCCCAGGCTCTTCTTTACTTAAGCTAAGCAAGTTAGTTGGGCCTGGGCTCCTTCTTGCTTATGCTAAATGGTTTATGCTAAACGGTTTAATGAACAAACCTTTATCTTTCACAATCCCCCCTTTTTCTGTTTTTCTGCATTTTGTTCAGTAAACCGTTGCAGTTCCTGGTGACTTAATACAAAAGCATCACCCACTACCTCTTCCTCTCCTGCAATAGGTTCATACTTAGCGCGGATAAGCATTAAATGTGCAGCTTCTAATCGATTCTTTACAATGCTTATTAATTTGTTAAAAATACATGGCCCAAATGTAAGCCCAGCGATTAAAAGTAATATTGGCCCGGCTATAGTAGAGAGTAATGTAGTTAACTATGGGGAGTAATTGAACCATTTTTCATACCAATTCTGTTGTGCTTCTCTTTCTCTTTTCCTTTTCTCGAGTCCTTCCCTTACTTTTGCCGTAGCATCTCGCACTATGCCACTATGATCCATGTAGACACAGCATTCTTCTCCCAAGGCCACACACAGCCCTCCTTGTTTTAAAAGCAGCGTGTCTACCCCCTTCTATTTTGTAATACCACTTCCGACAATGACCTTACTGACTTTTCTAGCGCGGTTATTCCTTTTTCAAATCGCGCCACATCCTCGTCCACAGCTGTTCTTAGGGCTTTAAATCCATCGTTCTGCCGTACTAGTGATGTTATCTCTGTCCCTGCTCCTGCCGCAGCCACTGTCATTAAAGTGGCTATAGTCAGTGCAGTGAGAGGTTCTCGGTTTTGGATATGATGGCTTTGAGTAGTTAAATAATCGTATACAAAATCCTCAGGGTGATATAATATTCGGGGAATTATTATCCCTTGGATGCAATATTCTGCACTTTCATGAAATACTTTTAGCGATAAACATGGTGTAATTCCTGTTTTTGAACAAACTCATTTGGTATTTCTTGCTGGTAATAACCAGTCAGCTGAAGGTTTCCCTTTTAGGGAGAGCTTTTCTGTACATAGATGGTTCTTACTTGGGGGAACAGTTCCTACACATTTACCTTTTCCAGTCACATATTGCATTATCGGACCCTGGTTTTGACTTTCCCATAAGCATTGTGCTGGATTTGACCCATTAATTTTTTCGACTTCAGAGGGACCCCTATTGCTTCATAAAATGGAGGCCTGGCATCAAAGCACAACCAACAATGCCGAGTCAAATTAGGGTTGGTGGTATTTAAAAATTGGTACGTGGTGTTTAATAATTTCCATATAGGATGTCCTGGTAAATTCATGGGTTCTGAATCAGATTCTGATAGGGTTTCAGTGATATTTCGAGAGAGGGTTTCGGTTGTGTTAGGGACAATCTCTCTTCTTAGAGTGTCATCTATATCACTGATCACCGGATTGGGGCCTATTGGTTCTGGGTCGTTCAGCACGCTCTCCTTTTTTATCAAAAGGAGTCCTCCTCTGTCTGCTCCGGGCTCATAATATCTCATGCCCCAAGTTTTTCCCATTAACCAAGTGGGGTCCGCAGGGTTAATAATATTGATATATATAAATTTATAGCTTCCTTCTTGTGCAACACTTCCACTCCAATCTCTCTTGGGAGCTGTACAGCCGAAGGGGCCCCATTTTACTGATCTAAAGCGATCTTGTCCCCCTCCTGGGGTCCAATCAGATGCTACAGTTTCACAGCCCCAGTATGTACAATAATATGCATTAGGAGAATTACAATAACTTTTCCCTGGCTGTGCGCTGGGGCAAAACTAAAACCCTATAAGGTTTAAACAAGGTTCTATGGGCACAAGTTCACATAATGTTCTGGAAAAACTCGGGTCTCCAGACATGACAACAGTTCTGACTACTCTCTGATCTTTCCATCTAATTACACTCCACTTGAATGGTTGGTGTTCGCTTCCCTCAACCTGATTATACCATATTTCTAAGATGTATAATATTATAGCCGGTTTAGAGTGACATGTGTTTTTCTCTGCTTGCCAGTCTCGAAGACCTGCTCTCAAATTGGGGTTCACGTCAGACAGTACACAGCCCTGCCTCCAGGGTTCTTTTCTCCACTGGTCCTTACTCCTCTGCCTCTGCTCGGCAACTCGAGTGCTGCGAGCCCTGGGGTTTGTCATCTTCTCGGCAGCAAGAGTACTCTTCAGGAGATTTCCATTAATTCGTTTTCCCATCCGGGTCTTACCAAGGCAATTTAAGGCAATTCGAAGCCTTTTTTCGAAGCAAAAAAAAATGCCACCTCTTTAACTGGCTCTTTGTTACTATTTCTTTTGTCCTTTGTACATAGAATTATTCTGGCCACCTCTTTCTTCCCTTTTGTCTAATTTCTAAGCAAAGCGTATTTTACAATTCTTTTTCATCTCTTCCTAACCATCTGGCGGTATTGACCAGATAGTGGGAACTAAATTTTCCTAAGAACATTCTACTTTAAGTATCGGCCCCGTAACAAGCTAGGAGTTTCCCACGCTAGACGCGCATGCCGCGGCTCATGTGTCTTTCGTAATAGTTCTAACAATTGTGCTGCTTGGCAAGCTGCTTCAGGTTTGCAATAGTCACATCTATCCCACCTGTTTCGGTCCCTCCTCCGCACCTGAGTTTCACACACTTTGCAGTACGTTAATACCCACGGTTTACAACTTTGACAAGGAGAACAATTGGCTTTCTCGTAAGGGTTGTTATTCATTCACTGGATGGGTTGCTCTGCGTATTGGTACTCTCAGTCCGCTCTGAAGTTGGAGTCCTTTTGATGGTCAGTTTCAAATCTCCTGGTGCGCTCGTGACCGTCCAGAGTGGGTCCGTCACGGGTCCCTTCACTCGGCTTGCGTGAGTCCACCCCCGCTCCGCTGTCCGGACAGCTGTTTCTGTGGTAAGCAAAACAAGATATGGCCCTTCCCAGCCGGGTGTTAAAGGTGTTTCTTTCCATGACTTTATTAAAACTTTACCTCCCGGTTTTATCATATGTATTTTCATATTTAAGGGAGGTCTTCGAACTAATCAACCCTTTTTTCTCTCAATTCCTCCCGCCTACTCATCAATTGGGTTAAGTATGGTGTCAAGTGGGAATTTTGTAGTTGAGGATGTTCATTAGGAGCCTCCATATCATAGGGCATCCCGTACAACATTTCAAAAGGGGAAAGCCCTGTGTCCGCCCGGGGCTGAGTTCTTATGTTTAACAGGGCTAGGGGAAGACATTTTATCCATGACATTTTTGTTTCATACATCAACTTAGTCAACTGTTCTTTTATCCTCCCATTCAAATGCAAAATAATCTCGACAATCTGCCCTAAGGGGGCAAGCCCAAAAGGCATCTTTTAAATCTATGACACTATACCACTGATCATCCGGTCCTAATTGGCTGAATAGTGTGTGTGGATTAGCCACTACAGGGAGTCTGGCCACCGTCCTCTTGTTAATTTCTCTCAAATCATGCACTAGACGATACTTCCCATCTGATTTCTTTACAGGTAGGATGGGTGTGTTATATGGGGACATACAGGGTTCTAACAATCCCTGCTTAATCAGCCTGTCGATCTCAGGTTTCAATCCCCGTCTTCCTTCTTCAGATAAGGGATATTGCTTTATCCGAACTGGTATTTCCGGATTTCGTATAGTGATTGCAAACGGGTCAACATCCAATTTCCCGACAGTTTCCGGAGTATACCATACTTTTGGGTTTATTTCACTCTCATCTACGGCCCTCAAGGGGCATAATTTATTATGTATCTGGTCCTTTGTTGTCTCTAAACTAATTCCCAATTCTATCATTACATCTCTTTCCAAGAGGTTATAATCTGCCTCTGGTACTAACAATAAAGATCCCACCTCCATTTTAGAGTCTGTTTCCAATAACACATTTTTAATTACGGGAACCTCAAAAGGTTCACCCTTAGCTCCAATCACTTGTACTTTATTTGAGGATGTTTTGCATCCTGGAGGTAACCTCTGGACGGTAGATCTTTCCGCCCCTGAGTCCACTAGGAACTCAACTACTTGTTGCTGGGGACCCACCTTTAATTTTATCAAGGGCTCTGTAAAGTTCTTGGTCCCCAGCAAATAGAGCCCCTGACCCCTCTAATCCTCCTTAAATATCCTTTCATCGTTCATTCGTTGCCGACATTCCTTTCTCATTTGTCCTGGCTTTCCGCAATAAAAACATGTCCATCCCCCTTTCCTTCCACCAATTTTTCTCGTCCCCTGTTCCCCATGTCCCAGCGGGAAAAGATGTTTCCCCTCCGGGGTGGGATTGCCTTCTGTCCTTCTCGCACCGCAGCTACCATCATTCTCACTTGCCTTTTATGTGTTTCTTCCTCCCTTCTAACATATACCTTTTGGCCTTCCCTCAAAAGTTCATCTAGTCCACGATCTTGCCAATCTTCAATTTTTTTTCTAATTTCCTTCAGATGTCTTGCCATGATTTAGCCACAAACTGCGTTTTCAATAGAGCCTCTTCCCCAAGGGTATTGGGGTCTATTCCTGAATACAACTGCAAGCTCTTTCTCAACCTTTCTAACCATTCTGTAGGTGTTCCATCCTTTTTCTGCTGCTCATTAAGGGCCTTACTGATGTTCTGCCCTCTGGGGACTGATTCTCTAATTCCCTGGATTATAATATTTCTCAGATCTTGCATTTCAATCCGATGTACTGGATTTTGATTATCCCAATTAGGCCTTTGTAATGGCCATTTAACATCTGCTGGCGGTCCTTGTTGGTGCTGCTGATCCCATAATCTCATTCCGGCCCGCCTTATCATTCCTCTTTCTTCTACAGTAAACAATATTCCCATAATGGACTGGATCTCATCCCAGGTGTAAATGTTGGGGCCGAGGAACTGATCCAGCCTCTCAGCGACCCCTAGGGGATCGCCTAGCAGGCTCCCCATTTCCTTTTCAAATTCTCGCATGTCCCCTGAGTTAAGGGGGATGGCGACGTATCCTACCCCCGGCGCAGGACCTCCCATTGCCACCTCTCTTAGCGGATATAGTTGCGGAGGTTCCTGCACTGTTCTTGTTTGGCTCCTAGTAATTCTTTTTTACATTCTATATTTTCTGGGGGCTGATCAGATTCTGGAGGAAGTTCGGGGGCTGTGGCCTCCGGGACTGGATTCGGGGGAGGCCCGGGGGGGTTATTAGGTGCAGGCGGGACATAAGAGGGGGGTGATACAGGTATTTCTTCCTCTTTCTTTTTTTTTCCATTTTAATTCTCCTTTTTCCCTTAAGGGAAACAATCCGGCTCTAGTTTCGGCTATTATCCAAAGAGCCGCATACTCACTTTCTTCCAATTTAAA
This sequence comes from Neomorphus geoffroyi, assembly GCA_033558235.1. Lineage (NCBI taxonomy): Eukaryota > Metazoa > Chordata > Aves > Cuculiformes > Neomorphidae > Neomorphus > Neomorphus geoffroyi. Next base: position 16,629,548 of record JAUMJM010000017.1, read on the forward strand.
CGGTTCTTTCGAGTTAACATATGTATTTAATGCCTGACAAATCCAATCCTCAAATGAGCCAAAAACTGGCCAATACAAATGTTCCCCTCTGATTTGTTTACCTCCCCAAACTTCCATACAATAGTGTATCATTTTTGCTTTACTCTTTCCTCTTCTTGAGGGGTAATCATCCCAATAGGTTATCATTAACCCTAAGGGGCTATCTGGAGGTATCTTGGGGAGACTCACTTTCTCCTCCCCACCCATCAGACCAAAGGGCTTGCTTTTCCTTTGTCCCATCTTCCGAGGTGCCTTCAATCACATGCACACACGCTTCCCCCCACTCGTGACCCAGTCCCTCGCGGGATTTGGGAACTGCACTACTAGGGGGTCCGCACTCGCTTCGCCCGCAATTGGACATCTCACACGGCACACCTCGGGATACCCAATCCCAACCGAACGGATAACCGGCCTGTACTCACGCGTCCCAAGCGTCTTCGTCCGGGGCTTGGTGCACAAAGATTACAGGATTCCCGGAGTTCTTTTGCTTATTGCCCAAATTTAGGTTCGTCAGGTCGAGGGCTGGATGGGTCCGTCCGAGTAAGAGCCGCTTTACAGCGGGGCGTCCGCCTTTACTCGGGATCCACTCCAGGTAGTCTCAATCCGAGTCACGGCACCAATTTGTCATAAAATGCGTTCCAATAATTGACAGGAACCAGCTCACTTAAAGCCAATCAAATTTATTTAGCAAGCAGGCAATAAAACAGCGCTGGGCGGCCAGGGAGTCTTCGCTCCGCCAATGACCGCGCCCTCTTCTTTGTCTTCTGCCTTTTTATAGCGTTGTCTTCGGTCTGGTAGTCCACTGTCTCAATGCCACATTGCGTTGTGGGGTATATTTCCATTGTTCAGCGGTTCGGGGTGCTCATCCGGCTAAGTATTTCCTCACTTTACACATTCTTTAGGCCCCAGGCTCTTCTTTACTTATGCTAAGCAAGTTAGTTGGGCCTGGGCTCCTTCTTGCTTATGCTAAATGGTTTATGCTAAACGGTTTAATGAACAAACCTTTATCTTTCACAGCGTCACCAAGCTTTGACCCATGGCGAAGGAGGACAGGATCTGGCACGTCTTAGCCTTTATGTATTGGATGGGTGCACAATCAGCACGTGCAAGCGCTGGGTTGGCCTAAGCACTATGTGTGTATTCATGGGATTGGTGAACACTGGAAGCCACGTGCATGCTATTGTTTACATTCTAGTTGCTGGCTAGGGCAAAAATAAAGTTATTTTTGCAGCATGTTTTGGTACAAGAGTGGGGGAAGCCTGAACAATGTCCATCGCCCAGTCTCCTCGTAATTCTTCCGCAATGGCCCATACAGCAAGCAAGTTCAAAACCAATGGGTTCGCTCTCTGCACCCCCTCGCTTACCAAGCTGTGCATCCCCAGGGCAGGACCAGGGCTGCCCATGGCTCTCCAGCCCCTGGCTGGGCATGGAGGGGGTCAGGGATAGATCCTGCCCTCTGCAGGCACCCAGGCCATCCTCTCTCCCTCCCTGCTCACCTATTTTCTTCCTTGAACTGAGGTCCCTGTGTCCATTCTTCATGCCACGGGGCACCTCAGACGAGTGCAGAGCAGGATGACACAACACAGGGCTGAGGTGCCTTCAGTCCTCTGGGAGTAGCAACGGACGCTCAGAGAACAACTAGGACTTGTGCACTCCATTGCCTCTGTGCGTAAAAAGAAAGACTGTGTCTCTGAACATCCCTAGGTTCATCAGGAGGTCAGCTCAGATGTGGACTCCTGACAAAACCCTGCCATTGCAGTGTGTGACTCCAAGAACTTGGGAGCGACTGGAAAAGGCAGCAGGGACCCTGGGCATCTGCCATCCCACCGGAGGCGTTGCCTGGCAACGGGGTGACATCACAATGAGTCCTGTCCCCTGCATTGTGACATTGCCTGTGTGGCACTCAGCGACCAGACAACAACCCTGGGGGAACAGCCAGGCTTCCCTGGCTCCCACACCACCACCATGGGGACACAGCCACAGTCCCCTGGCTCCCAGGCCCCCATCCTGGGAGAGCAACCAGGGTCCTCTATCTCCCAGACCGCAACCCTGGGTGAACAGGCAGGGTTCCCTGGCTCCCGCACCCCCACCCTAGAGACACAGCCAGGGTCCCCTGGCCCCCAGACTGTCATGCTGGGAATGCAGTCGGGCGCCCCAGGGGTTGGTACACAGGTTCAGCCAAGCTGCTGTGTGGAGGTTCTCGCCCAGATCAGGCAGCTTCGTGACTTCTGTGCTGCCCTGAAGGAGCAGGTGGACCAGCTGACACTCACCGTGTCCGACCGCACCGAGACCAAAGAGATCGACTCGCTCTTCCTGGAGAGAGGTGGGAGTCCTGGGGGTTTGTGGGGGAGTCTTTGCTTTGAGGACACTCTGGGTCAGGGATTCGTCATCCTCGGAACCTGGCCCGGAGGGCGAGACCCTCTCACTGACAGCGTGTCCTCTCAAACCGTGTCTCTATAGGCCAGGAGAAAACTGCCAGTGTCCTGGCCAACATCCAGAGGCACGTGTCCTCCCTCGAGGGCATGTTCAGCGACCTGCAGGCGGAGAAGGGGAAGGTGAGCCGGCGACAGGCCCTGAGGGGTCTGCGGGGATGCAGACTGGCGGGGTTCCCGGCCACGTTGCTGGCCTGGATGGGGCCATTGAGCCTCGAAGGCACCTGGGCTTGTTGGCTGCACCCATCCCATCTGAGAGCCCCTTCCTTCTCCCCTTCCTGCAGCTGGATGCGCTGACGGCCGAAGTAGAGACCCTGAGGCAGAAGCAGGCAGATGCGCAGGCAGAGGCGCTCCCAGCACACCTTATGTACAGCAGGGACGTCGGTGCAGAGGTGGACCAGCTTGTGCAGCGCTATGAGAAGCTCCAGAAGCAGGTGGACTCCTTGGAATCCCAAAAGGCAGCAGACAAGGTGGTGAAGAAGCAGCAGCAGCAGAAGAACCAGGTAGGGAGATGGTGGTGTCAGGGCCTCAGGAGGGGGACGATTACACACACACTCCCCTCTCCCCGGTGGTTGTGCTTCGCTGTAACATGGCGAAAACCCTCGCTGCCCCCCACATTGGCTTGTACAAGTCAGCAGCACGGAAAGAAGTTAAAACCTTGAGGCAGATGTCTTGCTGGCAAAGATAGCCCGTGGCTGCTGGCCAATCCATCTGAATTGCAGCCAGCACCCCCTTGCTCAGCACCAGCGTCATCTTCCTCCCTGCAGCAGGATGAGAAGCTGCTGAAACACATGCTGGCCAAAATTACGCGGCTGGAAGGGGACTACGAGACGCTCAGCTCCACTGTGGGAAACCTCCAGGATGGCTCTCAGGAGAAGCAGAAAGATATCAAGGTAGGTGACTGAAAGCCCCATGGGGTCAGAGCATCCTCCAGGCTGCCCCCAGGCTGGGGACCACAAGGTATTTGTGCCCCTGCCAACCTGCTCACAGCTGTGCAGAGCTCCCAAACGCCTTTCCTGGAGGTCTGGGAGGAGTGGGGGTGCTCGGCGGGCTGGGAGGCAGCTCCAACCCTGCTGTGGCATCATGGGCTGCTTTCTGCATTGGAAGGCTCTGTTCCAGTCCCTGAAGAGGCTAGAGGAGGACAAGGCAGACAAGGAGGACCTAGGAGTCGATATGGTAACGTCCTGGAGGGGCCCCGGTTCCAGCCAATGGGATCTCGGGCAGGGTGACAAATGCCCCTTATCCCTTTGAAGCTCAATGGCAGAACCAGAGAGAGAGAGGGAAGGAGGGAGGGAGGATTTCCTGACCAATTGTGGGTCCCACACCACGCCCCGCTGTCTCCCTCCAGGTCCCTTCGCTTGGTGGGACCAAGCCCACAGGGCTGATGGGGCAAGCGGGGCCATGTAGCCACTTCTCCCTCTCCTGCCGACACCAGCCGGCCGTGCCCACCTCTCATCAATCCTTCCCCTCCTCTCTCCTGCTTGCTCCTTGCTAGAAAGCAACCAAGTGTGCGCTGGGCAGCAAAGTCAGTCACAGCCAGTTTGAGGCTAGGATGGAGCTGCTGCATCAGACACTTCAGAACATACAGAGCAAGGGGGTGGCCCAGGAGCAGGGCTTGCAGCACGTGCAAGAACAGCTCAGGGAAGTGATGGACTGCAAGGTGAGGCCTGGCTCGTCCCCACTGTGCAAAACTGGGACCTTTGGGGCTTGGCAGCCTAAGGCAGCTTCCTCCGAGGGTCCTCCCTCCCGGCTGACCTCCCTGGGGACTGGGACTGCCACGTCCCATCCCAGGGCGGCTGGCTGAGGGTGTGCACGTGTCCACAGCTGGATCGCCTGGAGCTGAAGCCTATGCAGCAGCAACTGCAGCACTGTACGAGCACCCTGAAGATGCTGGAGGACAAGCTGCCACCCACAGAAGCTTCTGCTGCAGCTGGGATTAAGTGAGTGCGGTGGGGACACTGGTGGATTTGGGGACAGCACTCGGCTGCCCCATTCCTGCTCTCTGGCTATCCTGGCCAGCGTGGTACCGTGCCCTGGCGCGGGAGCGATACAGCCAGTGACCTGTGGGGATGGTGAGGAAGCAGCTGTGCCTCTCCTCCCACCAGGAGCCCGCAGCACCTTCCACATGCTGGAGAAGGCACAAGGAGAGGGCACCTGCGGGACAGGGCCCTCCCAGACCAGAACTGGGGTGTGGGTACAAAGGTTTTCTGGGGCGAGGACAGGGAACGGCAGCTCACTACAGTGAAACACCTGGCCCCTGGCTGCTGCCTGCAAGCCCCGTCCCCCCAGCTGCTCACAGAGCCTTTCTCTCCCCTCTCCAGGTATCCACAGGACCACTGCCACTGCTTGTCCTGCGACCAGCCCACCACTCTGATGCTGCCTAGTGCGTGAGTAGCACTCGGCACTGCGGGTGGGATGGGAGGGTGTGGGTGCTGCCGATGCCCTGCTGTGTGGGACACGGGGGCTCCAGGGCCTCCTCCACCAGCATCAGCTCGAGGGATTCGCAAAACTACAAGGACAGGTAGGCAGATGGGGAACCGTCCAAAGCCCTGTGAGTGCAGGGTGACCCAGCTGCAGCCCCATCAAGGGAGAGATCTTCCCCTGCAGAGGCAGAGGGGCTGGGGGGCGTGGACAGGGAAGAAGAGACCCCAGGGAGGGTCAGCTATGCCTGCCCCGGCTCTGTGGGGTTGTACAGCCCCCTCCTATCTGCCCCATCCACCCTGGTCTCTCTCATGGGTGCTGAAGCTGCATGGGATGAGTTGTGTCTGGTCTCCCCCTGACCTGGGTCTTGGGAGCGCCATAAGGTGGGCAAAATGAAGCCTTGCAGCTGGGCAGCCCAGCTCCCGCCTCCTGGGATCCCTCGTGTGAGGTGCCACGGCCTCAGCCAGCTCACAGGGAGTGGGGGGAAAGAGCAGATCCAGCAGCTTTGGGTGGGCGGGGAGGGACAGGTGGGCTAGGGAGGGCCGTATCCCAGCAGGGAGCACCCCTGGGCCTCCTGCCTGGCATAGGGAGGGAGGCACAGCGTGCCCGAGCACTGAGCACCCCCATGGTCCCTCCCACAGGACGTCTGAGTGCAGGCGCCCCCATGAGGTGCAGACCAGCCGCAGCTCACACACCACGACGCTCCCGCTGCAGCGCTCCCAGGTCTTCCAGCCCAGGCCACCCAGGACCCCACGGCCCAGCCAGGTAAGAATGGCAAAGGTACTGATACTGTGGGGAGCAGGGAGACTGGGAGGGTGATGCTGAGCACGTGGAGGAGTCCGTGCCTCAGCTTCCCAGAGACCTGGGAGTGGGAGAGAGTCCTGGGGACTCGGCTGGATTCGGCCCTGTGTTTCAGCCAGCCCATTCTCTCCTTCACAGAGCAAGAAGACAGGGCCATGGTGACCGCATCTATTGAGCCCCGCAGAAGAGCCAGCAGTTCTGCACTCTTGGGCCGTGAAGGCACGGCCGGGGGAGGCTTGTGGGGGCTTGTCTAAAATGCAGAGCATAAAATACTAAGAAGGCAAAATAGGCAGTGTTGAGTGGTACATGCTGTAATGCAGCACTGGGATGTGGGGGTGAGGTTTGGGGAGGGATCTCGTGGGCAGAAAGGGGACAGCGGGGAGGGCAGGGTGCCTACAGTGTTGGGGGTCCTGGACAACAGCGTGCCCCCTTCGGGGTGGGGGCAGGACCCCAATTCTGGGTGTCTGCTGTCTGCCCCATCCTGGGTGGGCAGAGCTGCCCCCAGGGACTGAAGGGCGGCTTCACCCTGCCCCTCACCCCCAGGCTCCACCACCCTGACAGAGGACAGGTGAGTATCCTCCTACAGATCAGCATCCTCTGACGGACACCCAGCAGAGCCACCCTGCCCCTGTGGCGGTAATCCAGCATCCCAAGCGCTGAGCGGGATGGGCAGGGAGAGCAGCTGTTCATTAATGGATTTGTTTGGTTTGATGATGTAAAGCTCTTCTTTGCCAGATCAGGCAGCTCAGCTACCTCTATGCTGCCCTGAAGGAGCAGGTGGAGCAGAACAACCCCTCTGGGACAGGTCACGCTGGCTGTGTCTGGCACTTGGTGGTGGGCCCTGCACCAGGCAAGTTGGTGACTCCAAGCATTGAAGTTGTAGCACAGCTGGGGCCATTGGCCCCACCGAGAAAACGAGCCGGCAGTCACAACAATGATGCTAATTGGCTTTGCTTCACCTCAGGATGCACTTCACGCATCTTTTTGCGAACAAATTGGGGAATGTGGGGGGATTTTTTAGAAGGAAGTGGGGAAATGACGGGGGGGTGTGTTTCAGAAGGAATTGTGGAAACTGCCGCTTTTTTCATAATGCATTTTGGGAAGTGTTTCTTTTTTCAGAACAAAGTGAGAAAATCTTCTCCTTTCTTCAGAATAAACTGGGGAAAGCACGACCTTTTTAGCTATGAAACTGGGGAAAGCATCCCCGTTTTGGATAAAAAAATCAGGAAAGCATCTTCCTTTTTTCAAATCAAATTGAGGAAAGAGATACAAGAAGTGGTTGTATTTGCAGAGAATGGAATATTTGGACTTCAGTAGAGCTGTTTTTCTGTGGAATTCATTCTCTAATTAACTCCAGCTAAGTGATATCTGAGAAGCAGAATTTTTTAATCTTAGACAGAGAGACAGACACAGACTGTTCTTCTGGAAAGGGACGCTGCTTTCTAAAACTCCAAAACGAGTCTCGGAGAGTTTATCTGCCGGCATTTTTGGTATCAAAAGCGTCCTCTTTTTCAGAACAAATTCAGAAAGCGTCACCTGTTTTTTCAGCACCAATTGGAGGAAGCCTCTCTTTTTTTCACAACACATTCGGGAAATCGACTCCCTTTTCCACAATGAACTGGGGAAAGAGCCTCCTTTTCCAGAACAAACTGGGAAAGCTTCTCTTTTCCACAAAACAAATTGGAGAAAGCCTCTCCTTTTTGCATAACAAAGGTGGCAATCGAAGGACAAAAGAGACAATAAGTAACAACGTATGGGGGAAATGGACTCCGTTTTTTTCGGAAGGAAGACCGGAAAGAGCCTCCCTCCTTTTCCAGAACAAAGTGGGCAAAGCCTCTCCTTGGGTCGCAGCCTCAGCGCTCGCAGAAGCAGCTGCGTTCCCGCTCTCAGCCCCTTGCCACAGCCTTTTGCCTCTGCGGCCGATTTGCCATTCCAGCAAGTCCCTCTCTGATGCTTTCTCTCCCTGCCAACCCCGCTCTGGGACCCACGCTTCCCGCCGATTCTTCATTCCTCTCAGCGTTGGAGAATACAGCGTTAGCAAGTGTAAGGGGCAGGGGCTCTGCACCCCCAGGCAGGTCGGAATATGCAGAGACAATGCAGTGCAAGGTCAGAAAATAGGACTTTATTACCTCGCAATCTGCCCAGGGCTCCCCACCAATGACGGGGGCAGAGGTTCGTAGCAAGCGGGAGATCTTCATGGCGTTGTCATAAAATGCGTTCCAATAATTGACAGGAACCAGCTCACTTAAAGCCAATCAAATTTATTTAGCAAGCAGGCAATAAAACAGCGCTGGGCGGCCAGGGAGTCTTCGCTCCGCCAATGACCGCGCCCTCTTCTTTGTCTTCTGCCTTTTTATAGCGTTGTCTTCGGTCTGGTAGTCCACTGTCTCAATGCCACATTGCGTTGTGGGGTAAATTTCCAGTGTTCAGCGGTTCGGGGTGCTCATCCGGCTAAGTATTTCCTCACTTTACACATTCTTTAGGCCCCAGGCTCTTCTTTACTTATGCTAAGCAAGTTAGTTGGGCCTGGGCTCCTTCTTGCTTCTGCTAAACGGTTTATGCTAAACGGTTTAATGAACAAACCTTTATCTTTCACAATCCCCCCTTTTTCTGTTTTTCTGCATTTTGTTCAGTAAACCGTTGCAGTTCCTGGTGACTTAATACAAAAGCATCACCCACTACCTCTTCCTCTCCTGCAATAGGTTCATACTTAGCGCGGATAAGCATTAAATGTGCAGCTTCTAATCGATTCTTTACAATGCTTATTAATTTGTTAAAAATACATGGCCCAAATGTAAGCCCAGCGATTAAAAGTAATATTGGCCCGGCTATAGTAGAGAGTAATGTAGCTAACTATGGGGAGTAATTGAACCATTTTTCATACCAATTCTGTTGTGCTTCTCTTTCTCTTTTCCTTTTCTCGAGTCCTTCCCTTACTTTTGCCGTAGCATCTCGCACTATGCCACTATGATCCATGTAGACACAGCATTCTTCTCCCAAGGCCACACACAGCCCTCCTTGTTTTAAAAGCAGCGTGTCTACCCCCTTCTATTTTGTAATACCACTTCCGACAATGACCTTACTGACTTTTCTAGCGCGGTTATTCCTTTTTCAAATCGCGCCACATCCTCGTCCACAGCTGTTCTTAGGGCTTTAAATCCATCGTTCTGCCGTACTAGTGATGTTATCTCTGTCCCTGCTCCTGCCGCAGCCACTGTCATTAAAGTGGCTATAGTCAGTGCAGTGAGAGGTTCTCGGTTTTGGATATGATGGCTTTGAGTAGTTAAATAATCGTATACAAAATCCTCAGGGTGATATAATATTCGGGGAATTATTATCCCTTGGATGCAATATTCTGCACTTTCATTAAATACTTTTAGCGACAAACATGGTGTAATTCCTGTTTTTGAACAAACTCATTTGGTATTTCTTGCTGGTAATAACCAGTCAGCTGAAGGTTTCCCTTTTAGGGAGAGCTTTTCTGTACATAGATGGTTCTTACTTGGGGGAACAGTTCCTACACATTTACCTTTTCCAGTCACATATTGCATTATCGGACCCTGGTTTTGACTTTCCCATAAGCATTGTGCTGGATTTGACCCATTAATTTTTTCGACTTCAGAGGGACCCCTATTGCTTCATAAAATGGAGGCCTGGCATCAAAGCACAACCAACAATGCCGAGTCAAATTAGGGTTGGTGGTATTTAAAAATTGGTACGTGGTGTTTAATAATTTCCATATAGGATGTCCTGGTAAATTCATGGGTTCTGAATCAGATTCTGATAGGGTTTCAGTGATATTTCGAGAGAGGGTTTCGGTTGTGTTAGGGACAATCTCTCTTCTTAGAGTGTCATCTATATCACTGATCACCGGATTGGGGCCTATTGGTTCTGGGTCGTTCAGCACGCTCTCCTTTTTTATCAACAGGAGTCCTCCTCTGTCTGCTCTTCTTTACTTATGCTAAGCAAGTTAGTTGGGCCTGGGCTCCTTCTTGCTTATGCTAAACGGTTTATGCTAAACGGTTTAATGAACAAACCTTTATCTTTCACAGCGTCAACAAGCTTTGACCCATGGCGAAGGAGGACAGGATCTGGCACGTCTTAGCCTTTATGTATTGGATGGGTGCACAATCAGCACGTGCAAGCGCTGGGTTGGCCTAAGCACTATGTGTGTATTCATGGGATTGGTGAACACTGGAAGCCACGTGCATGCTATTGTTTACATTCTAGTTGCTGGCTAGGGCAAAAATAAAGTTATTTTTGCAGCATGTTTTGGTACAAGAGTGGGGGAAGCCTGAACAATGTCCATCGCCCAGTCTCCTCGTAATTCTTCCGCAATGGCCCATACAGCAAGCAAGTTCAAAACCAATGGGTTCGCTCTCTGCACCCCCTCGCTTACCAAGCTGTGCATCCCCAGGGCAGGACCAGGGCTGCCCATGGCTCTCCAGCCCCTGGCTGGGCATGGAGGGAGTCAGGGATAGATCCTGCCCTCTGCAGGCACCCAGGCCATCCTCTCTCCCTCCCTGCTCACCTATTTTCTTCCTTGAACTGAGGTCCCTGTGTCCATTCTTCATGCCACGGGGCACCTCAGACGAGTGCAGAGCAGGATGACACAACACAGGGCTGAGGTGCCTTCAGTCCTCTGGGAGTAGCAACGGACGCTCAGAGAACAACTAGGACTTGTGCACTCCATTGCCTCTGTGCGTAAAAAGAAAGACTGTGTCTCTGAACATCCCTAGGTTCATCAGGACGTCAGCTCAGATGTGGACTCCTGACAAAACCCTGCCATTGCAGTGTGTGACTCCCAAGAACTTGGGAGCGACTGGAAAAGGCAGCAGGGACCCTGGGCATCTGCCATCCCACCGGAGGCGTTGCCTGGCAACGGGGTGACATCACAATGAGTCCTGTCCCCTGCATTGTGACATTGCCTGTGTGGCACTCAGCGACCAGACAACAACCCTGGGGGAACAGCCAGGCTTCCCTGGCTCCCACACCACCACCATGGGGACACAGCCACAGTCCCCTGGCTCCCAGGCCCCCATCCTGGGAGAGCAACCAGGGTCCTCTATCTCCCAGACCGCAACCCTGGGTGAACAGGCAGGGTTCCCTGGCTCCCGCACCCCCACCCTAGAGACACAGCCAGGGTCCCCTGGCCCCCAGACTGTCATGCTGGGAATGCAGTCGGGCGCCCCAGGGGTTGGTACACAGGTTCAGCCAAGCTGCTGTGTGGAGGTTCTCGCCCAGATCAGGCAGCTTCGTGACTTCTGTGCTGCCCTGAAGGAGCAGGTGGACCAGCTGACACTCACCGTGTCCGACCGCACCGAGACCAAAGAGATCGACTCGCTCTTCCTGGAGAGAGGTGGGAGTCCTGGGGGTTTGTGGGGGAGTCTTTGCTTTGAGGACACTCTGGGTCAGGGATTCGTCATCCTCGGAACCTGGCCCGGAGGGCGAGACCCTCTCACTGACAGCATGTCCTCTCAAACCGTGTCTCTATAGGCCAGGAGAAAACTGCCAGTGTCCTGGCCAACATCCAGAGGCAGGTGTCCCTCGAGGGCATGTTCAGCGACCTGCAGGGGGAGAAGGGGAAGGTGAGCCGGCGACAGGCCCTGAGGGGTCTGCGGGGATGCAGACTGGCGGGGTTCCCGGCCACGTTGCTGGCCTGGATGGGGCCATTGAGCCTCGAAGGCACCTGGGCTTGTTGGCTGCACCCATCCCATCTGAGAGCCCCTTCCTTCTCCCCTTCCTGCAGCTGGATGCGCTGACGGCCGAAGTAGAGACCCTGAGGCAGAAGCAGGCAGATGCGCAGGCAGAGGCGCTCCCAGCACACCTTATGTACAGCAGGGACGTCGGTGCAGAGGTGGACCAGCTTGTGCAGCGCTATGAGAAGCTCCAGAAGCAGGTGGACTCCTTGGAATCCCAAAAGGCAGCAGACAAGGTGGTGAAGAAGCAGCAGCAGCAGAAGAACCAGGTAGGGAGATGGTGGTGTCAGGGCCTCAGGAGGGGGACGATTACACACACACTCCCCTCTCCCCGGTGGTTGTGCTTCGCTGTAACATGGCGAAAACCCTCGCTGCCCCCCACATTGGCTTGTACAAGTCAGCAGCACGGAAAGAAGTTAAAACCTTGAGGCAGATGTCTTGCTGGCAAAGATAGCCCGTGGCTGCTGGCCAATCCATCTGAATTGCAGCCAGCACCCCCTTGCTCAGCACCAGCGTCATCTTCCTCCCTGCAGCAGGATGAGAAGCTGCTGAAACACATGCTGGCCAAAATTACGCGGCTGGAAGGGGACTACGAGACGCTCAGCTCCACTGTGGGAAACCTCCAGGATGGCTCTCAGGAGAAGCAGAAAGATATCAAGGTAGGTGACTGAAAGCCCCATGGGGTCAGAGCATCCTCCAGGCTGCCCCCAGGCTGGGGACCACAAGGTATTTGTGCCCCTGCCAACCTGCTCACAGCTGTGCAGAGCTCCCAAACGCCTTTCCTGGAGGTCTGGGAGGAGTGGGGGTGCTCGGCGGGCTGGGAGGCAGCTCCAACCCTGCTGTGGCATCATGGGCTGCTTTCTGCATTGGAAGGCTCTGTTCCAGTCCCTGAAGAGGCTAGAGGAGGACAAGGCAGACAAGGAGGACCTAGGAGTCGATATGGTAACGTCCTGGAGGGGCCCCGGTTCCAGCCAATGGGATCTCGGGCAGGGTGACAAATGCCCCTTATCCCTTTGAAGCTCAATGGCAGAACCAGAGAGAGAGAGGGAAGGAGGGAGGGAGGATTTCCTGACCAATTGTGGGTCCCACACCACGCCCCGCTGTCTCCCTCCAGGTCCCTTCGCTTGGTGGGACCAAGCCCACAGGGCTGATGGGGCAAGCGGGGCCATGTAGCCACTTCTCCCTCTCCTGCCGACACCAGCCGGCCATGCCCACCTCTCATCAATCCTTCCCCTCCTCTCTCCTGCTTGCTCCTTGCTAGAAAGCAACCAAGTGTGCGCTGGGCAGCAAAGTCAGTCACAGCCAGTTTGAGGCTAGGATGGAGCTGCTGCATCAGACACTTCAGAACATACAGAGCAAGGGGGTGGCCCAGGAGCAGGGCTTGCAGCACGTGCAAGAACAGCTCAGGGAAGTGATGGACTGCAAGGTGAGGCCTGGCTCGTCCCCACTGTGCAAAACTGGGACCTTTGGGGCTTGGCAGCCTAAGGCAGCTTCCTCCGAGGGTCCTCCCTCCCGGCTGACCTCCCTGGGGACTGGGACTGCCACGTCCCATCCCAGGGCGGCTGGCTGAGGGTGTGCACGTGTCCACAGCTGGATCGCCTGGAGCTGAAGCCTATGCAGCAGCAACTGCAGCACTGTACGAGCACCCTGAAGATGCTGGAGGACAAGCTGCCACCCACAGAAGCTTCTGCTGCAGCTGGGATTAAGTGAGTGCGGTGGGGACACTGGTGGATTTGGGGACAGCACTCGGCTGCCCCATTCCTGCTCTCTGGCTATCCTGGCCAGCGTGGTACCGTGCCCTGGCGCGGGAGCGATACAGCCAGTGACCTGTGGGGATGGTGAGGAAGCAGCTGTGCCTCTCCTCCCACCAGGAGCCCGCAGCACCTTCCACATGCTGGAGAAGGCACAAGGAGAGGGCACCTGCGGGACAGGGCCCTCCCAGACCAGAACTGGGGTGTGGGTACAAAGGTTTTCTGGGGCGAGGACAGGGAACGGCAGCTCACTACAGTGAAACACCTGGCCCCTGGCTGCTGCCTGCAAGCCCCGTCCCCCCAGCTGCTCACAGAGCCTTTCTCTCCCCTCTCCAGGTATCCACAGGACCACTGCCACTGCTTGTCCTGCGACCAGCCCACCACTCTGATGCTGCCTAGTGCGTGAGTAGCACTCGGCACTGCGGGTGGGATGGGAGGGTGTGGGTGCTGCCGATGCCCTGCTGTGTGGGACACGGGGGCTCCAGGGCCTCCTCCACCAGCATCAGCTCGAGGGATTCGCAAAACTACAAGGACAGGTAGGCAGACGGGGAACCGTCCAAAGCCCTGTGAGTGCAGGGTGACCCAGCTGCAGCCCCATCAAGGGAGAGATCTTCCCCTGCAGAGGCAGAGGGGCTGGGGGGCGTGGACAGGGAAGAAGAGACCCCAGGGAGGGTCAGCTATGCCTGCCCCGGCTCTGTGGGGTTGTACAGCCCCCTCCTATCTGCCCCATCCACCCTGGTCTCTCTCATGGGTGCTGAAGCTGCATGGGATGAGTTGTGTCTGGTCTCCCCCTGACCTGGGTCTTGGGAGCGCCATAAGGTGGGCAAAATGAAGCCTTGCAGCTGGGCAGCCCAGCTCCCGCCTCCTGGGGTCCCTCGTGTGAGGTGCCACGGCCTCAGCCAGCTCACAGGGAGTGGGGGGAAAGAGCAGATCCAGCAGCTTTGGGTGGGCGGGGAGGGACAGGTGGGCTAGGGAGGGCCGTATCCCAGCAGGGAGCACCCCTGGGCCTCCTGCCTGGCATAGGGAGGGAGGCACAGCGTGCCCGAGCACTGAGCACCCCCATGGTCCCTCCCACAGGACGTCTGAGTGCAGGCGCCCCCATGAGGTGCAGACCAGCCGCAGCTCACACACCACGACGCTCCCGCTGCAGCGCTCCCAGGTCTTCCAGCCCAGGCCACCCAGGACCCCACGGCCCAGCCAGGTAAGAATGGCAAAGGTACTGATACTGTGGGGAGCAGGGAGACTGGGAGGGTGATGCTGAGCACGCGGAGGAGTCCGTGCCTCAGCTTCCCAGAGACCTGGGAGTGGGAGAGAGTCCCGGGGACTCGGCTGGATTCGGCCCTGTGTTTCAGCCAGCCCATTCTCTCCTTCACAGAGCAAGAAGACAGGGCCATGGTGACCGCATCTATTGAGCCCCGCAGAAGAGCCAGCAGTTCTGCACTCTTGGGCCGTGAAGGCACGGCCGGGGGAGGCTTGTGGGGGCTTGTCTAAAATGCAGAGCATAAAATACTAAGAAGGCAAAATAGGCAGTGTTGAGTGGTACATGCTGTAATGCAGCACTGGGATGTGGGGGTGAGGTTTGGGGAGGGATCTCGTGGGCAGAAAGGGGACAGCGGGGAGGGCAGGGTGCCTACAGTGTTGGGGGTCCTGGACAACAGCGTGCCCCCTTCGGGGTGGGGACAGGACCCCAATTCTGGGTGTCTGCTGTCTGCCCCATCCTGGGTGGGCAGAGCTGCCCCCAGGGACTGAAGGGCGGCTTCACCCTGCCCCTCACCCCCAGGCTCCACCACCCTGACAGAGGACAGGTGAGTATCCTCCTACAGATCAGCATCCTCTGACGGACACCCAGCAGAGCCACCCTGCCCCTGTGGCGGTAATCCAGCATCCCAAGCGCTGAGCGGGATGGGCAGGGAGAGCAGCTGTTCATTAATGGATTTGTTTGGTTTGATGATGTAAAGCTCTTCTTTGCCAGATCAGGCAGCTCAGCTACCTCTATGCTGCCCTGAAGGAGCAGGTGGAGCAGAACAACCCCTCTGGGACAGGTCACGCTGGCTGTGTCTGGCACTTGGTGGTGGGCCCTGCACCAGGCAAGTTGGTGACTCCAAGCATTGAAGTTGTAGCACAGCTGGGGCCATTGGCCCCACCGAGAAAACGAGCCGGCAGTCACAACAATGATGCTAATTGGCTTTGCTTCACCTCAGGATGCACTTCACGCATCTTTTTGCGAACAAATTGGGGAATGTGGGGGGATTTTTTAGAAGGAAGTGGGGAAATGACGGGGGGGTGTGTTTCAGAAGGAATTGTGGAAACTGCCGCTTTTTTCATAATGCATTTTGGGAAGTGTTTCTTTTTTCAGAACAAAGTGAGAAAATCTTCTCCTTTCTTCAGAATAAACTGGGGAAAGCACGACCTTTTTAGCTATGAAACTGGGGAAAGCATCCCCGTTTTGGATAAAAAAATCAGGAAAACATCTTCCTTTTTTCAAATCAAATTGAGGAAAGAGATACAAGAAGTGGTTGTATTTGCAGAGAATGGAATATTTGGACTTCAGTAGAGCTGTTTTTCTGTGGAATTCATTCTCTAATTAACTCCAGCTAAGTGATATCTAAGAAGCAGAATTTTTTAATCTTAGACAGAGAGACAGACACAGACTGTTCTTCTGGAAAGGGACGCTGCTTTCTAAAACTCCAAAACGAGTCTCGGAGAGTTTATCTGCCGGCATTTTTGGTATCAAAAGCGTCCTCTTTTTCAGAACAAATTCAGAAAGCGTCACCTGTTTTTTCAGCACCAATTGGAGGAAGCCTCTCTTTTTTTCACAACACATTCGGGAAATCGACTCCCTTTTCCACAATGAACTGGGGAAAGAGCCTCCTTTTCCAGAACAAACTGGGAAAGCTTCTCTTTTCCACAAAACAAATTGGAGAAAGCCTCTCCTTTTTGCATAACAAAGGTGGCAATCGAAGGACAAAAGAGACAATAAGTAACAACGTATGGGGGAAATGGACTCCGTTTTTTTCGGAAGGAAGACCGGAAAGAGCCTCCCTCCTTTTCCAGAACAAAGTGGGCAAAGCCTCTCCTTGGGTCGCAGCCTCAGCGCTCGCAGAAGCAGCTGCGTTCCCGCTCTCAGCCCCTTGCCACAGCCTTTTGCCTCTGCGGCCGATTTGCCATTCCAGCAAGTCCCTCTCTGATGCTTTCTCTCCCTGCCAACCCCGCTCTGGGACCCACGCTTCCCGCCGATTCTTCATTCCTCTCAGCGTTGGAGAATACAGCGTTAGCAAGTGTAAGGGACAGGGGCTCTGCACCCCCAGGCAGGTCGGAATATGCAGAGACAATGCAGTGCAAGGTCAGAAAATAGGACTTTATTACCTCGCAATCTGCCCAGGGCTCCCCACCAATGACGGGGGCAGAGGTTCGTAGCAAGCGGGAGATCTTCATGGCGTTGTCATAAAATGCGTTCCAATAATTGACAGGAACCAGCTCACTTAAAGCCAATCAAATTTATTTAGCAAGCAGGCAATAAAACAGCGCTGGGCGGCCAGGGAGTCTTCGCTCCGCCAATGACCGCGCCCTCTTCTTTGTCTTCTGCCTTTTTATAGCGTTGTCTTCGGTCTGGTAGTCCACTGTCTCAATGCCACATTGCGTTGTGGGGTAAATTTCCATTGTTCAGCGGTTCGGGGTGCTCATCCGGCTAAGTATTTCCTCACTTTACACATTCTTTAGGCCCCAGGCTCTTCTTTACTTATGCTAAGCAAGTTAGTTGGGCCTGGGCTCCTTCTTGCTTCTGCTAAACGGTTTATGCTAAACGGTTTAATGAACAAACCTTTATCTTTCACAATCCCCCCTTTTTCTGTTTTTCTGCATTTTGTTCAGTAAACCGTTGCAGTTCCTGGTGACTTAATACAAAAGCATCACCCACTACCTCTTCCTCTCCTGCAATAGGTTCATACTTAGCGCGGATAAGCATTAAATGTGCAGCTTCTAATCGATTCTTTACAATGCTTATTAATTTGTTAAAAATACATGGCCCAAATGTAAGCCCAGCGATTAAAAGTAATATTGGCCCGGCTATAGTAGAGAGTAATGTAGCTAACTATGGGGAGTAATTGAACCATTTTTCATACCAATTCTGTTGTGCTTCTCTTTCTCTTTTCCTTTTCTCGAGTCCTTCCCTTACTTTTGCCGTAGCATCTCGCACTATGCCACTATGATCCATGTAGACACAGCATTCTTCTCCCAAGGCCACACACAGCCCTCCTTGTTTTAAAAGCAGCGTGTCTACCCCCTTCTATTTTGTAATACCACTTCCGACAATGACCTTACTGACTTTTCTAGCGCGGTTATTCCTTTTTCAAATCGCGCCACATCCTCGTCCACAGCTGTTCTTAGGGCTTTAAATCCATCGTTCTGCCGTACTAGTGATGTTATCTCTGTCCCTGCTCCTGCCGCAGCCACTGTCATTAAAGTGGCTATAGTCAGTGCAGTGAGAGGTTCTCGGTTTTGGATATGATGGCTTTGAGTAGTTAAATAATCGTATACAAAATCCTCAGGGTGATATAATATTCGGGGAATTATTATCCCTTGGATGCAATATTCTGCACTTTCATTAAATACTTTTAGCGACAAACATGGTGTAATTCCTGTTTTTGAACAAACTCATTTGGTATTTCTTGCTGGTAATAACCAGTCAGCTGAAGGTTTCCCTTTTAGGGAGAGCTTTTCTGTACATAGATGGTTCTTACTTGGGGGAACAGTTCCTACACATTTACCTTTTCCAGTCACATATTGCATTATCGGACCCTGGTTTTGACTTTCCCATAAGCATTGTGCTGGATTTGACCCATTAATTTTTTCGACTTCAGAGGGACCCCTATTGCTTCATAAAATGGAGGCCTGGCATCAAAGCACAACCAACAATGCCGAGTCAAATTAGGGTTGGTGGTATTTAAAAATTGGTACGTGGTGTTTAATAATTTCCATATAGGATGTCCTGGTAAATTCATGGGTTCTGAATCAGATTCTGATAGGGTTTCAGTGATATTTCGAGAGAGGGTTTCGGTTGTGTTAGGGACAATCTCTCTTCTTAGAGTGTCATCTATATCACTGATCACCGGATTGGGGCCTATTGGTTCTGGGTCGTTCAGCACGCTCTCCTTTTTTATCAACAGGAGTCCTCCTCTGTCTGCTCCGGGCTCATAATATCTCATGCCCCAAGTTTTTCCCATTAACCAAGTGGGGTCCGCAGGGTTAATAATATTGATATATATAAATTTATAGCTTCCTTCTTGTGCAACACTTCCACTCCAATCTCTCTTGGGAGCTGTACAGCCGAAGGGGCCCCATTTTACTGATCTAAAGCGATCTTGTCCCCCTCCTGGGGTCCAATCAGATGCTACAGTTTCACAGCCCCAGTATGTACAATAATATGCATTAGGAGAATTACAATAACTTTTCCCTGGCTGTGCGCTGGGGCAAAACTAAAACCCTATAAGGTTTAAACAAGGTTCTATGGGCACAAGTTCACATAATGTTATGGAAAAACTCGGGTCTCCAGACATGACAACAGTTCTGACTACTCTCTGATCTTTCCATCTAATTACACTCCACTTGAATGGTTGGTGTTCGCTTCCCTCAACCTGATTATACCATATTTCTAAGATGTATAATATTATAGCCGGTTTAGAGTGACATGTGTTTTTCTCTGCTTGCCAGTCTCGAAGACCTGCTCTCAAATTGGGGTTCACGTCAGACAGTACACAGCCCTGCCTCCAGGGTTCTTTTCTCCACTGGTCCTTACTCCTCTGCCTCTGCTCGGCAACTCGAGTGCTGCGAGCCCCGGGGTTTGTCATCTTCTCGGCAGCAAGAGTACTCTTCAGGAGATTTCCATTAATTCGTTTTCCCATCCGGGTCTTACCAAGGCAATTTAAGGCAATTCGAAGCCTTTTTTCGAAGCAAAAAAAAATGCCACCTCTTTAACTGGCTCTTTGTTACTATTTCTTTTGTCCTTTGTACATAGAATTATTCTGGCCACCTCTTTCTTCCCTTTTGTCTAATTTCTAAGCAAAGCGTATTTTACAATTCTTTTTCGTCTCTTCCTAACCATCTGGCGGTATTGACCAGATAGTGGGAACTAAATTTTCCTAAGAACATTCTACTTTAAGTATCGGCCCCGTAACAAGCTAGGAGTTTCCCACGCTAGACGCGCATGCCGCGGCTCATGTGTCTTTCGTAATAGTTCTAACAATTGTGCTGCTTGGCAAGCTGCTTCAGGTTTGCAATAGTCACGTCTATCCCACCTGTTTCGGTCCCTCCTCCACACCTGAGTTTCACACACTTTGCAGTACGTTAATACCCACGGTTTACAACTTTGACAAGGAGAACAATTGGCTTTCTCGTAAGGGTTGTTATTCATTCACTGGATGGGTTGCTCTGCGTATTGGTACTCTCAGTCCGCTCTGAAGTTGGAGTCCTTTTGATGGTCAGTTTCAAATCTCCTGGTGCGCTCGTGACCGTCCAGAGTGGGTCCGTCACGGGTCCCTTCACTCGGCTTGCGTGAGTCCACCCCCGCTCCGCTGTCCGGACAGCTGTTTCTGTGGTAAGCAAAACAAGATATGGCCCTTCCCAGCCGGGTGTTAAAGGTGTTTCTTTCCATGACTTTATTAAAACTTTACCTCCCGGTTTTATCATATGTATTTTCATATTTAAGGGAGGTCTTCGAACTAATCAACCCTTTTTTCTCTCAATTCCTCCCGCCTACTCATCAATTGGGTTAAGTATGGTGTCAAGTGGGAATTTTGTAGTTGAGGATGTTCATTAGGAGCCTCCATATCATAGGGCATCCCGTACAACATTTCAAAAGGGGAAAGCCCTGTGTCCGCCCGGGGCTGAGTTCTTATGTTTAACAGGGCTAGGGGAAGACATTTTATCCATGACATTTTTGTTTCATACATCAACTTAGTCAACTGTTCTTTTATCCTCCCATTCAAATGCAAAATAATCTCGACAATCTGCCCTAAGGGGGCAAGCCCAAAAGGCATCTTTTAAATCTATGACACTATACCACTGATCATCCGGTCCTAATTGGCTGAATAGTGTGTGTGGATTAGCCACTACAGGGAGTCTGGCCACCGTCCTCTTGTTAATTTCTCTCAAATCATGCACTAGACGATACTTCCCATCTGATTTCTTTACAGGTAGGATGGGTGTGTTATATGGGGACATACAGGGTTCTAACAATCCCTGCTTAATCAGCCTGTCGATCTCAGGTTTCAATCCCCGTCTTCCTTCTTCAGATAAGGGATATTGCTTTATCCGAACTGGTATTTCCGGATTTCGTATAGTGATTGCAAACGGGTCAACATCCAATTTCCCGACAGTTTCCGGAGTATACCATACTTTTGGGTTTATTTCACTCTCATCTACGGCCCTCAAGGGGCATAATTTATTATGTATCTGGTCCTTTGTTGTCTCTAAACTAATTCCCAATTCTATCATTACATCTCTTTCCAAGAGGTTATAATCTGCCTCTGGTACTAACAATAAAGATCCCACCTCCATTTTAGAGTCTGTTTCCAATAACACATTTTTAATTACGGGAACCTCAAAAGGTTCACCCTTAGCTCCAATCACTTGTACTTTATTTGAGGATGTTTTGCATCCTGGAGGTAACCTCTGGACGGTAGATCTTTCCGCCCCTGAGTCCACTAGGAACTCAACTACTTGTTGCTGGGGACCCACCTTTAATTTTATCAAGGGCTCTGTAAAGTTCTTGGTCCCCAGCAAATAGAGCCCCTGACCCCTCTAATCCTCCTTAAATATCCTTTCATCGTTCATTCGTTGCCGACATTCCTTTCTCATTTGTCCTGGCTTTCCGCAATAAAAACATGTCCATCCCCCTTTCCTTCCACCAATTTTTCTCGTCGCCTGTTCCCCATGTCCCAGCGGGAAAAGATGTTTCCCCTCCGGGGTGGGATTGCCTTCTGTCCTTCTCGCACCGCAGCTACCATCATTCTCACTTGCCTTTTAAGTGTTTCTTCCTCCCTTCTAACATATACCTTTTGGCCTTCCCTCAAAAGTTCATCTAGTCCACGATCTTGCCAATCTTCAATTTTTTTTCTAATTTCCTTCAGATGTCTTGCCATGATTTAGCCACAAACTGCGTTTTCAATAGAGCCTCTTCCCCAAGGGTATTGGGGTCTATTCCTGAATACAACTGCAAGCTCTTTCTCAACCTTTCTAACCATTCTGTAGGTGTTTCATCCTTTCTCTGCTGCTCATTAAGGGCCTTACTGATGTTCTGCCCTCTGGGGACTGATTCTCTAATTCCCTGGATTATAATATTTCTCAGATCTTGCATTTCAATCCGATGTACTGGATTTTGATTATCCCAATTAGGCCTTTGTAATGGCCATTTAACATCTGCTGGCGGTCCTTGTTGGTGCTGCTGATCCCATAATCTCATTCCGGCCCGCCTTATCATTCCTCTTTCTTCTACAGTAAACAATATTCCCATAATGGACTGGATCTCATCCCAGGTGTAAATGTTGGGGCCGAGGAACTGATCCAGCCTCTCAGCGACCCCTAGGGGATCGCCTAGCAGGCTCCCCATTTCCTTTTCAAATTCTCGCGTGTCCCCTGAGTTAAGGGGGATGGCGACGTATCCTACCCCCGGCGCAGGACCTCCCATTGCCACCTCTCTTAGCGGATATAGTTGCGGAGGTTCCTGCACTGTTCTTGTTTGGCTCCTAGTAATTCTTTTTGACATTCTATATTTTCTGGGGGCTGATCAGATTCTGGAGGAAGTTCGGGGGCTGTGGCCTCCGGGACTGGATTCGGGGGAGGCCCGGGGGGGTTATTAGGTGCAGGCGGGACATAAGGGGGGGGTGATACAGGTATTTCTTCCTCTTTCTTTTTTTTCCGTTTTAATTCTCCTTTTTCCCTTAAGGGAAACAATCCGGCTCTAGTTTCGGCTATTATCCAAAGAGCCGCATACTCACTTTCTTCCAATTTAAACGGTTCTTTCGAGTTAACATATGTATTTAATGCCTGACAAATCCAATCCTCAAATGAGCCAAAAAATGGCCAATACAAATGTTCCCCTCTGATTTGTTTACCTCCCCAAACTTCCATACAATAGTGTATCATTTTTGCTTTACTCTTTCCTCTTCTTGAGGGGTAATCATCCCAATAGGTTATCATTAACCCTAAGGGGCTATCTGGAGGTATCTTGGGGAGACTCACTTTCTCCTCCCCACCCATCAGACCAAAGGGCTTGCTTTTCCTTTGTCCCATCTTCCGAGGTGCCTTCAATCACATGCACACACGCTTCCCCCCACTCGTGACCCAGTCCCTCGCGGGATTTGGGAACTGCACTACTAGGGGGTCCGCACTCGCTTCGCCCGCAATTGGACATCTCACACGGCACACCTCGGGATACCCAATCCCAACCGAACGGATAACCGGCCTGTACTCACGCGTCCCAAGCGTCTTCGTCCGGGGCTTGGTGCACAAAGATTACAGGATTCCCGGAGTTCTTTTGCTTATTGCCCAAATTTAGGTTCGTCAGGTCGAGGGCTGGATGGGTCCGTCCGAGTAAGAGCCGCTTTACAGCGGGGCGCCCCCCTTTACTCGGGATCCACTCCAGGTAGTCTCAATCCGAGTCACGGCACCAATTTGTCATAAAATGCGTTCCAGTAATTGACAGGAACCAGCTCACTTAAAGCCAATCAAATTTATTTAGCAAGCAGGCAATAAAACAGCGCTGGGCGGCCAGGGAGTCTTCGCTCCGCCAATGACCGCGCCCTCTTCTTTGTCTTCTGCCTTTTTATAGCGTTGTCTTCGGTCTGGTAGTCCACTGTCTCAATGCCACATTGCGTTGTGGGGTAAATTTCCAGTGTTCAGCGGTTCGGGGTGCTCATCCGGCTAAGTATTTCCTCACTTTACACATTCTTTAGGCCCCAGGCTCTTCTTTACTTATGCTAAGCAAGTTAGTTGGGCCTGGGCTCCTTCTTGCTTATGCTAAACGGTTTATGCTAAACGGTTTAATGAACAAACCTTTATCTTTCACAGCGTCAACAAGCTTTGACCCATGGCGAAGGAGGACAGGATCTGGCACGTCTTAGCCTTTATGTATTGGATGGGTGCACAATCAGCACGTGCAAGCGCTGGGTTGGCCTAAGCACTATGTGTGTATTCATGGGATTGGTGAACACTGGAAGCCACGTGCATGCTATTGTTTACATTCTAGTTGCTGGCTAGGGCAAAAATAAAGTTATTTTTGCAGCATGTTTTGGTACAAGAGTGGGGGAAGCCTGAACAATGTCCATCGCCCAGTCTCCTCGTAATTCTTCCGCAATGGCCCATACAGCAAGCAAGTTCAAAACCAATGGGTTCGCTCTCTGCACCCCCTCGCTTACCAAGCTGTGCATCCCCAGGGCAGGACCAGGGCTGCCCATGGCTCTCCAGCCCCTGGCTGGGCATGGAGGGGGTCAGGGATAGATCCTGCCCTCTGCAGGCACCCAGGCCATCCTCTCTCCCTCCCTGCTCACCTATTTTCTTCCTTGAACTGAGGTCCCTGTGTCCATTCTTCATGCCACGGGGCACCTCAGACGAGTGCAGAGCAGGATGACACAACACAGGGCTGAGGTGCCTTCAGTCCTCTGGGAGTAGCAACGGACGCTCAGAGAACAACTAGGACTTGTGCACTCCATTGCCTCTGTGCGTAAAAAGAAAGACTGTGTCTCTGAACATCCCTAGGTTCATCAGGACGTCAGCTCAGATGTGGACTCCTGACAAAACCCTGCCATTGCAGTGTGTGACTCCCAAGAACTTGGGAGCGACTGGAAAAGGCAGCAGGGACCCTGGGCATCTGCCATCCCACCGGAGGCGTTGCCTGGCAACGGGGTGACATCACAATGAGTCCTGTCCCCTGCATTGTGACATTGCCTGTGTGGCACTCAGCGACCAGACAACAACCCTGGGGGAACAGCCAGGCTTCCCTGGCTCCCACACCACCACCATGGGGACACAGCCACAGTCCCCTGGCTCCCAGGCCCCCATCCTGGGAGAGCAACCAGGGTCCTCTATCTCCCAGACCGCAACCCTGGGTGAACAGGCAGGGTTCCCTGGCTCCCGCACCCCCACCCTAGAGACACAGCCAGGGTCCCCTGGCCCCCAGACTGTCATGCTGGGAATGCAGTCGGGCGCCCCAGGGGTTGGTACACAGGTTCAGCCAAGCTGCTGTGTGGAGGTTCTCGCCCAGATCAGGCAGCTTCGTGACTTCTGTGCTGCCCTGAAGGAGCAGGTGGACCAGCTGACACTCACCGTGTCCGACCGCACCGAGACCAAAGAGATCGACTCGCTCTTCCTGGAGAGAGGTGGGAGTCCTGGGGGTTTGTGGGGGAGTCTTTGCTTTGAGGACACTCTGGGTCAGGGATTCGTCATCCTCGGAACCTGGCCCGGAGGGCGAGACCCTCTCACTGACAGCATGTCCTCTCAAACCGTGTCTCTATAGGCCAGGAGAAAACTGCCAGTGTCCTGGCCAACATCCAGAGGCAGGTGTCCCTCGAGGGCATGTTCAGCGACCTGCAGGGGGAGAAGGGGAAGGTGAGCCGGCGACAGGCCCTGAGGGGTCTGCGGGGATGCAGACTGGCGGGGTTCCCGGCCACGTTGCTGGCCTGGATGGGGCCATTGAGCCTCGAAGGCACCTGGGCTTGTTGGCTGCACCCATCCCATCTGAGAGCCCCTTCCTTCTCCCCTTCCTGCAGCTGGATGCGCTGACGGCCGAAGTAGAGACCCTGAGGCAGAAGCAGGCAGATGCGCAGGCAGAGGCGCTCCCAGCACACCTTATGTACAGCAGGGACGTCGGTGCAGAGGTGGACCAGCTTGTGCAGCGCTATGAGAAGCTCCAGAAGCAGGTGGACTCCTTGGAATCCCAAAAGGCAGCAGACAAGGTGGTGAAGAAGCAGCAGCAGCAGAAGAACCAGGTAGGGAGATGGTGGTGTCAGGGCCTCAGGAGGGGGACGATTACACACACACTCCCCTCTCCCCGGTGGTTGTGCTTCGCTGTAACATGGCGAAAACCCTCGCTGCCCCCCACATTGGCTTGTACAAGTCAGCAGCACGGAAAGAAGTTAAAACCTTGAGGCAGATGTCTTGCTGGCAAAGATAGCCCGTGGCTGCTGGCCAATCCATCTGAATTGCAGCCAGCACCCCCTTGCTCAGCACCAGCGTCATCTTCCTCCCTGCAGCAGGATGAGAAGCTGCTGAAACACATGCTGGCCAAAATTACGCGGCTGGAAGGGGACTACGAGACGCTCAGCTCCACTGTGGGAAACCTCCAGGATGGCTCTCAGGAGAAGCAGAAAGATATCAAGGTAGGTGACTGAAAGCCCCATGGGGTCAGAGCATCCTCCAGGCTGCCCCCAGGCTGGGGACCACAAGGTATTTGTGCCCCTGCCAACCTGCTCACAGCTGTGCAGAGCTCCCAAACGCCTTTCCTGGAGGTCTGGGAGGAGTGGGGGTGCTCGGCGGGCTGGGAGGCAGCTCCAACCCTGCTGTGGCATCATGGGCTGCTTTCTGCATTGGAAGGCTCTGTTCCAGTCCCTGAAGAGGCTAGAGGAGGACAAGGCAGACAAGGAGGACCTAGGAGTCGATATGGTAACGTCCTGGAGGGGCCCCGGTTCCAGCCAATGGGATCTCGGGCAGGGTGACAAATGCCCCTTATCCCTTTGAAGCTCAATGGCAGAACCAGAGAGAGAGAGGGAAGGAGGGAGGGAGGATTTCCTGACCAATTGTGGGTCCCACACCACGCCCCGCTGTCTCCCTCCAGGTCCCTTCGCTTGGTGGGACCAAGCCCACAGGGCTGATGGGGCAAGCGGGGCCATGTAGCCACTTCTCCCTCTCCTGCCGACACCAGCCGGCCATGCCCACCTCTCATCAATCCTTCCCCTCCTCTCTCCTGCTTGCTCCTTGCTAGAAAGCAACCAAGTGTGCGCTGGGCAGCAAAGTCAGTCACAGCCAGTTTGAGGCTAGGATGGAGCTGCTGCATCAGACACTTCAGAACATACAGAGCAAGGGGGTGGCCCAGGAGCAGGGCTTGCAGCACGTGCAAGAACAGCTCAGGGAAGTGATGGACTGCAAGGTGAGGCCTGGCTCGTCCCCACTGTGCAAAACTGGGACCTTTGGGGCTTGGCAGCCTAAGGCAGCTTCCTCCGAGGGTCCTCCCTCCCGGCTGACCTCCCTGGGGACTGGGACTGCCACGTCCCATCCCAGGGCGGCTGGCTGAGGGTGTGCACGTGTCCACAGCTGGATCGCCTGGAGCTGAAGCCTATGCAGCAGCAACTGCAGCACTGTACGAGCACCCTGAAGATGCTGGAGGACAAGCTGCCACCCACAGAAGCTTCTGCTGCAGCTGGGATTAAGTGAGTGCGGTGGGGACACTGGTGGATTTGGGGACAGCACTCGGCTGCCCCATTCCTGCTCTCTGGCTATCCTGGCCAGCGTGGTACCGTGCCCTGGCGCGGGAGCGATACAGCCAGTGACCTGTGGGGATGGTGAGGAAGCAGCTGTGCCTCTCCTCCCACCAGGAGCCCGCAGCACCTTCCACATGCTGGAGAAGGCACAAGGAGAGGGCACCTGCGGGACAGGGCCCTCCCAGACCAGAACTGGGGTGTGGGTACAAAGGTTTTCTGGGGCGAGGACAGGGAACGGCAGCTCACTACAGTGAAACACCTGGCCCCTGGCTGCTGCCTGCAAGCCCCGTCCCCCCAGCTGCTCACAGAGCCTTTCTCTCCCCTCTCCAGGTATCCACAGGACCACTGCCACTGCTTGTCCTGCGACCAGCCCACCACTCTGATGCTGCCTAGTGCGTGAGTAGCACTCGGCACTGCGGGTGGGATGGGAGGGTGTGGGTGCTGCCGATGCCCTGCTGTGTGGGACACGGGGGCTCCAGGGCCTCCTCCACCAGCATCAGCTCGAGGGATTCGCAAAACTACAAGGACAGGTAGGCAGACGGGGAACCGTCCAAAGCCCTGTGAGTGCAGGGTGACCCAGCTGCAGCCCCATCAAGGGAGAGATCTTCCCCTGCAGAGGCAGAGGGGCTGGGGGGCGTGGACAGGGAAGAAGAGACCCCAGGGAGGGTCAGCTATGCCTGCCCCGGCTCTGTGGGGTTGTACAGCCCCCTCCTATCTGCCCCATCCACCCTGGTCTCTCTCATGGGTGCTGAAGCTGCATGGGATGAGTTGTGTCTGGTCTCCCCCTGACCTGGGTCTTGGGAGCGCCATAAGGTGGGCAAAATGAAGCCTTGCAGCTGGGCAGCCCAGCTCCCGCCTCCTGGGGTCCCTCGTGTGAGGTGCCACGGCCTCAGCCAGCTCACAGGGAGTGGGGGGAAAGAGCAGATCCAGCAGCTTTGGGTGGGCGGGGAGGGACAGGTGGGCTAGGGAGGGCCGTATCCCAGCAGGGAGCACCCCTGGGCCTCCTGCCTGGCATAGGGAGGGAGGCACAGCGTGCCCGAGCACTGAGCACCCCCATGGTCCCTCCCACAGGACGTCTGAGTGCAGGCGCCCCCATGAGGTGCAGACCAGCCGCAGCTCACACACCACGACGCTCCCGCTGCAGCGCTCCCAGGTCTTCCAGCCCAGGCCACCCAGGACCCCACGGCCCAGCCAGGTAAGAATGGCAAAGGTACTGATACTGTGGGGAGCAGGGAGACTGGGAGGGTGATGCTGAGCACGCGGAGGAGTCCGTGCCTCAGCTTCCCAGAGACCTGGGAGTGGGAGAGAGTCCCGGGGACTCGGCTGGATTCGGCCCTGTGTTTCAGCCAGCCCATTCTCTCCTTCACAGAGCAAGAAGACAGGGCCATGGTGACCGCATCTATTGAGCCCCGCAGAAGAGCCAGCAGTTCTGCACTCTTGGGCCGTGAAGGCACGGCCGGGGGAGGCTTGTGGGGGCTTGTCTAAAATGCAGAGCATAAAATACTAAGAAGGCAAAATAGGCAGTGTTGAGTGGTACATGCTGTAATGCAGCACTGGGATGTGGGGGTGAGGTTTGGGGAGGGATCTCGTGGGCAGAAAGGGGACAGCGGGGAGGGCAGGGTGCCTACAGTGTTGGGGGTCCTGGACAACAGCGTGCCCCCTTCGGGGTGGGGACAGGACCCCAATTCTGGGTGTCTGCTGTCTGCCCCATCCTGGGTGGGCAGAGCTGCCCCCAGGGACTGAAGGGCGGCTTCACCCTGCCCCTCACCCCCAGGCTCCACCACCCTGACAGAGGACAGGTGAGTATCCTCCTACAGATCAGCATCCTCTGACGGACACCCAGCAGAGCCACCCTGCCCCTGTGGCGGTAATCCAGCATCCCAAGCGCTGAGCGGGATGGGCAGGGAGAGCAGCTGTTCATTAATGGATTTGTTTGGTTTGATGATGTAAAGCTCTTCTTTGCCAGATCAGGCAGCTCAGCTACCTCTATGCTGCCCTGAAGGAGCAGGTGGAGCAGAACAACCCCTCTGGGACAGGTCACGCTGGCTGTGTCTGGCACTTGGTGGTGGGCCCTGCACCAGGCAAGTTGGTGACTCCAAGCATTGAAGTTGTAGCACAGCTGGGGCCATTGGCCCCACCGAGAAAACGAGCCGGCAGTCACAACAATGATGCTAATTGGCTTTGCTTCACCTCAGGATGCACTTCACGCATCTTTTTGCGAACAAATTGGGGAATGTGGGGGGATTTTTTAGAAGGAAGTGGGGAAATGACGGGGGGGTGTGTTTCAGAAGGAATTGTGGAAACTGCCGCTTTTTTCATAATGCATTTTGGGAAGTGTTTCTTTTTTCAGAACAAAGTGAGAAAATCTTCTCCTTTCTTCAGAATAAACTGGGGAAAGCACGACCTTTTTAGCTATGAAACTGGGGAAAGCATCCCCGTTTTGGATAAAAAAATCAGGAAAACATCTTCCTTTTTTCAAATCAAATTGAGGAAAGAGATACAAGAAGTGGTTGTATTTGCAGAGAATGGAATATTTGGACTTCAGTAGAGCTGTTTTTCTGTGGAATTCATTCTCTAATTAACTCCAGCTAAGTGATATCTAAGAAGCAGAATTTTTTAATCTTAGACAGAGAGACAGACACAGACTGTTCTTCTGGAAAGGGACGCTGCTTTCTAAAACTCCAAAACGAGTCTCGGAGAGTTTATCTGCCGGCATTTTTGGTATCAAAAGCGTCCTCTTTTTCAGAACAAATTCAGAAAGCGTCACCTGTTTTTTCAGCACCAATTGGAGGAAGCCTCTCTTTTTTTCACAACACATTCGGGAAATCGACTCCCTTTTCCACAATGAACTGGGGAAAGAGCCTCCTTTTCCAGAACAAACTGGGAAAGCTTCTCTTTTCCACAAAACAAATTGGAGAAAGCCTCTCCTTTTTGCATAACAAAGGTGGCAATCGAAGGACAAAAGAGACAATAAGTAACAACGTATGGGGGAAATGGACTCCGTTTTTTTCGGAAGGAAGACCGGAAAGAGCCTCCCTCCTTTTCCAGAACAAAGTGGGCAAAGCCTCTCCTTGGGTCGCAGCCTCAGCGCTCGCAGAAGCAGCTGCGTTCCCGCTCTCAGCCCCTTGCCACAGCCTTTTGCCTCTGCGGCCGATTTGCCATTCCAGCAAGTCCCTCTCTGATGCTTTCTCTCCCTGCCAACCCCGCTCTGGGACCCACGCTTCCCGCCGATTCTTCATTCCTCTCAGCGTTGGAGAATACAGCGTTAGCAAGTGTAAGGGACAGGGGCTCTGCACCCCCAGGCAGGTCGGAATATGCAGAGACAATGCAGTGCAAGGTCAGAAAATAGGACTTTATTACCTCGCAATCTGCCCAGGGCTCCCCACCAATGACGGGGGCAGAGGTTCGTAGCAAGCGGGAGATCTTCATGGCGTTGTCATAAAATGCGTTCCAATAATTGACAGGAACCAGCTCACTTAAAGCCAATCAAATTTATTTAGCAAGCAGGCAATAAAACAGCGCTGGGCGGCCAGGGAGTCTTCGCTCCGCCAATGACCGCGCCCTCTTCTTTGTCTTCTGCCTTTTTATAGCGTTGTCTTCGGTCTGGTAGTCCACTGTCTCAATGCCACATTGCGTTGTGGGGTAAATTTCCAGTGTTCAGCGGTTCGGGGTGCTCATCCGGCTAAGTATTTCCTCACTTTACACATTCTTTAGGCCCCAGGCTCTTCTTTACTTATGCTAAGCAAGTTAGTTGGGCCTGGGCTCCTTCTTGCTTCTGCTAAACGGTTTATGCTAAACGGTTTAATGAACAAACCTTTATCTTTCACAATCCCCCCTTTTTCTGTTTTTCTGCATTTTGTTCAGTAAACCGTTGCAGTTCCTGGTGACTTAATACAAAAGCATCACCCACTACCTCTTCCTCTCCTGCAATAGGTTCATACTTAGCGCGGATAAGCATTAAATGTGCAGCTTCTAATCGATTCTTTACAATGCTTATTAATTTGTTAAAAATACATGGCCCAAATGTAAGCCCAGCGATTAAAAGTAATATTGGCCCGGCTATAGTAGAGAGTAATGTAGCTAACTATGGGGAGTAATTGAACCATTTTTCATACCAATTCTGTTGTGCTTCTCTTTCTCTTTTCCTTTTCTCGAGTCCTTCCCTTACTTTTGCCGTAGCATCTCGCACTATGCCACTATGATCCATGTAGACACAGCATTCTTCTCCCAAGGCCACACACAGCCCTCCTTGTTTTAAAAGCAGCGTGTCTACCCCCTTCTATTTTGTAATACCACTTCCGACAATGACCTTACTGACTTTTCTAGCGCGGTTATTCCTTTTTCAAATCGCGCCACATCCTCGTCCACAGCTGTTCTTAGGGCTTTAAATCCATCGTTCTGCCGTACTAGTGATGTTATCTCTGTCCCTGCTCCTGCCGCAGCCACTGTCATTAAAGTGGCTATAGTCAGTGCAGTGAGAGGTTCTCGGTTTTGGATATGATGGCTTTGAGTAGTTAAATAATCGTATACAAAATCCTCAGGGTGATATAATATTCGGGGAATTATTATCCCTTGGATGCAATATTCTGCACTTTCATTAAATACTTTTAGCGACAAACATGGTGTAATTCCTGTTTTTGAACAAACTCATTTGGTATTTCTTGCTGGTAATAACCAGTCAGCTGAAGGTTTCCCTTTTAGGGAGAGCTTTTCTGTACATAGATGGTTCTTACTTGGGGGAACAGTTCCTACACATTTACCTTTTCCAGTCACATATTGCATTATCGGACCCTGGTTTTGACTTTCCCATAAGCATTGTGCTGGATTTGACCCATTAATTTTTTCGACTTCAGAGGGACCCCTATTGCTTCATAAAATGGAGGCCTGGCATCAAAGCACAACCAACAATGCCGAGTCAAATTAGGGTTGGTGGTATTTAAAAATTGGTACGTGGTGTTTAATAATTTCCATATAGGATGTCCTGGTAAATTCATGGGTTCTGAATCAGATTCTGATAGGGTTTCAGTGATATTTCGAGAGAGGGTTTCGGTTGTGTTAGGGACAATCTCTCTTCTTAGAGTGTCATCTATATCACTGATCACCGGATTGGGGCCTATTGGTTCTGGGTCGTTCAGCACGCTCTCCTTTTTTATCAACAGGAGTCCTCCTCTGTCTGCTCCGGGCTCATAATATCTCATGCCCCAAGTTTTTCCCATTAACCAAGTGGGGTCCGCAGGGTTAATAATATTGATATATATAAATTTATAGCTTCCTTCTTGTGCAACACTTCCACTCCAATCTCTCTTGGGAGCTGTACAGCCGAAGGGGCCCCATTTTACTGATCTAAAGCGATCTTGTCCCCCTCCTGGGGTCCAATCAGATGCTACAGTTTCACAGCCCCAGTATGTACAATAATATGCATTAGGAGAATTACAATAACTTTTCCCTGGCTGTGCGCTGGGGCAAAACTAAAACCCTATAAGGTTTAAACAAGGTTCTATGGGCACAAGTTCACATAATGTTATGGAAAAACTCGGGTCTCCAGACATGACAACAGTTCTGACTACTCTCTGATCTTTCCATCTAATTACACTCCACTTGAATGGTTGGTGTTCGCTTCCCTCAACCTGATTATACCATATTTCTAAGATGTATAATATTATAGCCGGTTTAGAGTGACATGTGTTTTTCTCTGCTTGCCAGTCTCGAAGACCTGCTCTCAAATTGGGGTTCACGTCAGACAGTACACAGCCCTGCCTCCAGGGTTCTTTTCTCCACTGGTCCTTACTCCTCTGCCTCTGCTCGGCAACTCGAGTGCTGCGAGCCCCGGGGTTTGTCATCTTCTCGGCAGCAAGAGTACTCTTCAGGAGATTTCCATTAATTCGTTTTCCCATCCGGGTCTTACCAAGGCAATTTAAGGCAATTCGAAGCCTTTTTTCGAAGCAAAAAAAAATGCCACCTCTTTAACTGGCTCTTTGTTACTATTTCTTTTGTCCTTTGTACATAGAATTATTCTGGCCACCTCTTTCTTCCCTTTTGTCTAATTTCTAAGCAAAGCGTATTTTACAATTCTTTTTCGTCTCTTCCTAACCATCTGGCGGTATTGACCAGATAGTGGGAACTAAATTTTCCTAAGAACATTCTACTTTAAGTATCGGCCCCGTAACAAGCTAGGAGTTTCCCACGCTAGACGCGCATGCCGCGGCTCATGTGTCTTTCGTAATAGTTCTAACAATTGTGCTGCTTGGCAAGCTGCTTCAGGTTTGCAATAGTCACGTCTATCCCACCTGTTTCGGTCCCTCCTCCACACCTGAGTTTCACACACTTTGCAGTACGTTAATACCCACGGTTTACAACTTTGACAAGGAGAACAATTGGCTTTCTCGTAAGGGTTGTTATTCATTCACTGGATGGGTTGCTCTGCGTATTGGTACTCTCAGTCCGCTCTGAAGTTGGAGTCCTTTTGATGGTCAGTTTCAAATCTCCTGGTGCGCTCGTGACCGTCCAGAGTGGGTCCGTCACGGGTCCCTTCACTCGGCTTGCGTGAGTCCACCCCCGCTCCGCTGTCCGGACAGCTGTTTCTGTGGTAAGCAAAACAAGATATGGCCCTTCCCAGCCGGGTGTTAAAGGTGTTTCTTTCCATGACTTTATTAAAACTTTACCTCCCGGTTTTATCATATGTATTTTCATATTTAAGGGAGGTCTTCGAACTAATCAACCCTTTTTTCTCTCAATTCCTCCCGCCTACTCATCAATTGGGTTAAGTATGGTGTCAAGTGGGAATTTTGTAGTTGAGGATGTTCATTAGGAGCCTCCATATCATAGGGCATCCCGTACAACATTTCAAAAGGGGAAAGCCCTGTGTCCGCCCGGGGCTGAGTTCTTATGTTTAACAGGGCTAGGGGAAGACATTTTATCCATGACATTTTTGTTTCATACATCAACTTAGTCAACTGTTCTTTTATCCTCCCATTCAAATGCAAAATAATCTCGACAATCTGCCCTAAGGGGGCAAGCCCAAAAGGCATCTTTTAAATCTATGACACTATACCACTGATCATCCGGTCCTAATTGGCTGAATAGTGTGTGTGGATTAGCCACTACAGGGAGTCTGGCCACCGTCCTCTTGTTAATTTCTCTCAAATCATGCACTAGACGATACTTCCCATCTGATTTCTTTACAGGTAGGATGGGTGTGTTATATGGGGACATACAGGGTTCTAACAATCCCTGCTTAATCAGCCTGTCGATCTCAGGTTTCAATCCCCGTCTTCCTTCTTCAGATAAGGGATATTGCTTTATCCGAACTGGTATTTCCGGATTTCGTATAGTGATTGCAAACGGGTCAACATCCAATTTCCCGACAGTTTCCGGAGTATACCATACTTTTGGGTTTATTTCACTCTCATCTACGGCCCTCAAGGGGCATAATTTATTATGTATCTGGTCCTTTGTTGTCTCTAAACTAATTCCCAATTCTATCATTACATCTCTTTCCAAGAGGTTATAATCTGCCTCTGGTACTAACAATAAAGATCCCACCTCCATTTTAGAGTCTGTTTCCAATAACACATTTTTAATTACGGGAACCTCAAAAGGTTCACCCTTAGCTCCAATCACTTGTACTTTATTTGAGGATGTTTTGCATCCTGGAGGTAACCTCTGGACGGTAGATCTTTCCGCCCCTGAGTCCACTAGGAACTCAACTACTTGTTGCTGGGGACCCACCTTTAATTTTATCAAGGGCTCTGTAAAGTTCTTGGTCCCCAGCAAATAGAGCCCCTGACCCCTCTAATCCTCCTTAAATATCCTTTCATCGTTCATTCGTTGCCGACATTCCTTTCTCATTTGTCCTGGCTTTCCGCAATAAAAACATGTCCATCCCCCTTTCCTTCCACCAATTTTTCTCGTCGCCTGTTCCCCATGTCCCAGCGGGAAAAGATGTTTCCCCTCCGGGGTGGGATTGCCTTCTGTCCTTCTCGCACCGCAGCTACCATCATTCTCACTTGCCTTTTAAGTGTTTCTTCCTCCCTTCTAACATATACCTTTTGGCCTTCCCTCAAAAGTTCATCTAGTCCACGATCTTGCCAATCTTCAATTTTTTTTCTAATTTCCTTCAGATGTCTTGCCATGATTTAGCCACAAACTGCGTTTTCAATAGAGCCTCTTCCCCAAGGGTATTGGGGTCTATTCCTGAATACAACTGCAAGCTCTTTCTCAACCTTTCTAACCATTCTGTAGGTGTTTCATCCTTTCTCTGCTGCTCATTAAGGGCCTTACTGATGTTCTGCCCTCTGGGGACTGATTCTCTAATTCCCTGGATTATAATATTTCTCAGATCTTGCATTTCAATCCGATGTACTGGATTTTGATTATCCCAATTAGGCCTTTGTAATGGCCATTTAACATCTGCTGGCGGTCCTTGTTGGTGCTGCTGATCCCATAATCTCATTCCGGCCCGCCTTATCATTCCTCTTTCTTCTACAGTAAACAATATTCCCATAATGGACTGGATCTCATCCCAGGTGTAAATGTTGGGGCCGAGGAACTGATCCAGCCTCTCAGCGACCCCTAGGGGATCGCCTAGCAGGCTCCCCATTTCCTTTTCAAATTCTCGCGTGTCCCCTGAGTTAAGGGGGATGGCGACGTATCCTACCCCCGGCGCAGGACCTCCCATTGCCACCTCTCTTAGCGGATATAGTTGCGGAGGTTCCTGCACTGTTCTTGTTTGGCTCCTAGTAATTCTTTTTGACATTCTATATTTTCTGGGGGCTGATCAGATTCTGGAGGAAGTTCGGGGGCTGTGGCCTCCGGGACTGGATTCGGGGGAGGCCCGGGGGGGTTATTAGGTGCAGGCGGGACATAAGGGGGGGGTGATACAGGTATTTCTTCCTCTTTCTTTTTTTTCCGTTTTAATTCTCCTTTTTCCCTTAAGGGAAACAATCCGGCTCTAGTTTCGGCTATTATCCAAAGAGCCGCATACTCACTTTCTTCCAATTTAAACGGTTCTTTCGAGTTAACATATGTATTTAATGCCTGACAAATCCAATCCTCAAATGAGCCAAAAAATGGCCAATACAAATGTTCCCCTCTGATTTGTTTACCTCCCCAAACTTCCATACAATAGTGTATCATTTTTGCTTTACTCTTTCCTCTTCTTGAGGGGTAATCATCCCAATAGGTTATCATTAACCCTAAGGGGCTATCTGGAGGTATCTTGGGGAGACTCACTTTCTCCTCCCCACCCATCAGACCAAAGGGCTTGCTTTTCCTTTGTCCCATCTTCCGAGGTGCCTTCAATCACATGCACACACGCTTCCCCCCACTCGTGACCCAGTCCCTCGCGGGATTTGGGAACTGCACTACTAGGGGGTCCGCACTCGCTTCGCCCGCAATTGGACATCTCACACGGCACACCTCGGGATACCCAATCCCAACCGAACGGATAACCGGCCTGTACTCACGCGTCCCAAGCGTCTTCGTCCGGGGCTTGGTGCACAAAGATTACAGGATTCCCGGAGTTCTTTTGCTTATTGCCCAAATTTAGGTTCGTCAGGTCGAGGGCTGGATGGGTCCGTCCGAGTAAGAGCCGCTTTACAGCGGGGCGCCCCCCTTTACTCGGGATCCACTCCAGGTAGTCTCAATCCGAGTCACGGCACCAATTTGTCATAAAATGCGTTCCAGTAATTGACAGGAACCAGCTCACTTAAAGCCAATCAAATTTATTTAGCAAGCAGGCAATAAAACAGCGCTGGGCGGCCAGGGAGTCTTCGCTCCGCCAATGACCGCGCCCTCTTCTTTGTCTTCTGCCTTTTTATAGCGTTGTCTTCGGTCTGGTAGTCCACTGTCTCAATGCCACATTGCGTTGTGGGGTAAATTTCCAGTGTTCAGCGGTTCGGGGTGCTCATCCGGCTAAGTATTTCCTCACTTTACACATTCTTTAGGCCCCAGGCTCTTCTTTACTTATGCTAAGCAAGTTAGTTGGGCCTGGGCTCCTTCTTGCTTATGCTAAACGGTTTATGCTAAACGGTTTAATGAACAAACCTTTATCTTTCACAGCGTCAACAAGCTTTGACCCATGGCGAAGGAGGACAGGATCTGGCACGTCTTAGCCTTTATGTATTGGATGGGTGCACAATCAGCACGTGCAAGCGCTGGGTTGGCCTAAGCACTATGTGTGTATTCATGGGATTGGTGAACACTGGAAGCCACGTGCATGCTATTGTTTACATTCTAGTTGCTGGCTAGGGCAAAAATAAAGTTATTTTTGCAGCATGTTTTGGTACAAGAGTGGGGGAAGCCTGAACAATGTCCATCGCCCAGTCTCCTCGTAATTCTTCCGCAATGGCCCATACAGCAAGCAAGTTCAAAACCAATGGGTTCGCTCTCTGCACCCCCTCGCTTACCAAGCTGTGCATCCCCAGGGCAGGACCAGGGCTGCCCATGGCTCTCCAGCCCCTGGCTGGGCATGGAGGGGGTC
The DNA here is from genome assembly GCA_033558235.1 of Neomorphus geoffroyi. Classification (NCBI taxonomy): domain Eukaryota; kingdom Metazoa; phylum Chordata; class Aves; order Cuculiformes; family Neomorphidae; genus Neomorphus; species Neomorphus geoffroyi. Next base: position 16,666,640 of record JAUMJM010000017.1, read on the forward strand.
AGGGATAGATCCTGCCCTCTGCAGGCACCCAGGCCATCCTCTCTCCCTCCCTGCTCACCTATTTTCTTCCTTGAACTGAGGTCCCTGTGTCCATTCTTCATGCCACGGGGCACCTCAGACGAGTGCAGAGCAGGATGACACAACACAGGGCTGAGGTGCCTTCAGTCCTCTGGGAGTAGCAACGGACGCTCAGAGAACAACTAGGACTTGTGCACTCCATTGCCTCTGTGCGTAAAAAGAAAGACTGTGTCTCTGAACATCCCTAGGTTCATCAGGACGTCAGCTCAGATGTGGACTCCTGACAAAACCCTGCCATTGCAGTGTGTGACTCCCAAGAACTTGGGAGCGACTGGAAAAGGCAGCAGGGACCCTGGGCATCTGCCATCCCACCGGAGGCGTTGCCTGGCAACGGGGTGACATCACAATGAGTCCTGTCCCCTGCATTGTGACATTGCCTGTGTGGCACTCAGCGACCAGACAACAACCCTGGGGGAACAGCCAGGCTTCCCTGGCTCCCACACCACCACCATGGGGACACAGCCACAGTCCCCTGGCTCCCAGGCCCCCATCCTGGGAGAGCAACCAGGGTCCTCTATCTCCCAGACCGCAACCCTGGGTGAACAGGCAGGGTTCCCTGGCTCCCGCACCCCCACCCTAGAGACACAGCCAGGGTCCCCTGGCCCCCAGACTGTCATGCTGGGAATGCAGTCGGGCGCCCCAGGGGTTGGTACACAGGTTCAGCCAAGCTGCTGTGTGGAGGTTCTCGCCCAGATCAGGCAGCTTCGTGACTTCTGTGCTGCCCTGAAGGAGCAGGTGGACCAGCTGACACTCACCGTGTCCGACCGCACCGAGACCAAAGAGATCGACTCGCTCTTCCTGGAGAGAGGTGGGAGTCCTGGGGGTTTGTGGGGGAGTCTTTGCTTTGAGGACACTCTGGGTCAGGGATTCGTCATCCTCGGAACCTGGCCCGGAGGGCGAGACCCTCTCACTGACAGCATGTCCTCTCAAACCGTGTCTCTATAGGCCAGGAGAAAACTGCCAGTGTCCTGGCCAACATCCAGAGGCAGGTGTCCCTCGAGGGCATGTTCAGCGACCTGCAGGGGGAGAAGGGGAAGGTGAGCCGGCGACAGGCCCTGAGGGGTCTGCGGGGATGCAGACTGGCGGGGTTCCCGGCCACGTTGCTGGCCTGGATGGGGCCATTGAGCCTCGAAGGCACCTGGGCTTGTTGGCTGCACCCATCCCATCTGAGAGCCCCTTCCTTCTCCCCTTCCTGCAGCTGGATGCGCTGACGGCCGAAGTAGAGACCCTGAGGCAGAAGCAGGCAGATGCGCAGGCAGAGGCGCTCCCAGCACACCTTATGTACAGCAGGGACGTCGGTGCAGAGGTGGACCAGCTTGTGCAGCGCTATGAGAAGCTCCAGAAGCAGGTGGACTCCTTGGAATCCCAAAAGGCAGCAGACAAGGTGGTGAAGAAGCAGCAGCAGCAGAAGAACCAGGTAGGGAGATGGTGGTGTCAGGGCCTCAGGAGGGGGACGATTACACACACACTCCCCTCTCCCCGGTGGTTGTGCTTCGCTGTAACATGGCGAAAACCCTCGCTGCCCCCCACATTGGCTTGTACAAGTCAGCAGCACGGAAAGAAGTTAAAACCTTGAGGCAGATGTCTTGCTGGCAAAGATAGCCCGTGGCTGCTGGCCAATCCATCTGAATTGCAGCCAGCACCCCCTTGCTCAGCACCAGCGTCATCTTCCTCCCTGCAGCAGGATGAGAAGCTGCTGAAACACATGCTGGCCAAAATTACGCGGCTGGAAGGGGACTACGAGACGCTCAGCTCCACTGTGGGAAACCTCCAGGATGGCTCTCAGGAGAAGCAGAAAGATATCAAGGTAGGTGACTGAAAGCCCCATGGGGTCAGAGCATCCTCCAGGCTGCCCCCAGGCTGGGGACCACAAGGTATTTGTGCCCCTGCCAACCTGCTCACAGCTGTGCAGAGCTCCCAAACGCCTTTCCTGGAGGTCTGGGAGGAGTGGGGGTGCTCGGCGGGCTGGGAGGCAGCTCCAACCCTGCTGTGGCATCATGGGCTGCTTTCTGCATTGGAAGGCTCTGTTCCAGTCCCTGAAGAGGCTAGAGGAGGACAAGGCAGACAAGGAGGACCTAGGAGTCGATATGGTAACGTCCTGGAGGGGCCCCGGTTCCAGCCAATGGGATCTCGGGCAGGGTGACAAATGCCCCTTATCCCTTTGAAGCTCAATGGCAGAACCAGAGAGAGAGAGGGAAGGAGGGAGGGAGGATTTCCTGACCAATTGTGGGTCCCACACCACGCCCCGCTGTCTCCCTCCAGGTCCCTTCGCTTGGTGGGACCAAGCCCACAGGGCTGATGGGGCAAGCGGGGCCATGTAGCCACTTCTCCCTCTCCTGCCGACACCAGCCGGCCATGCCCACCTCTCATCAATCCTTCCCCTCCTCTCTCCTGCTTGCTCCTTGCTAGAAAGCAACCAAGTGTGCGCTGGGCAGCAAAGTCAGTCACAGCCAGTTTGAGGCTAGGATGGAGCTGCTGCATCAGACACTTCAGAACATACAGAGCAAGGGGGTGGCCCAGGAGCAGGGCTTGCAGCACGTGCAAGAACAGCTCAGGGAAGTGATGGACTGCAAGGTGAGGCCTGGCTCGTCCCCACTGTGCAAAACTGGGACCTTTGGGGCTTGGCAGCCTAAGGCAGCTTCCTCCGAGGGTCCTCCCTCCCGGCTGACCTCCCTGGGGACTGGGACTGCCACGTCCCATCCCAGGGCGGCTGGCTGAGGGTGTGCACGTGTCCACAGCTGGATCGCCTGGAGCTGAAGCCTATGCAGCAGCAACTGCAGCACTGTACGAGCACCCTGAAGATGCTGGAGGACAAGCTGCCACCCACAGAAGCTTCTGCTGCAGCTGGGATTAAGTGAGTGCGGTGGGGACACTGGTGGATTTGGGGACAGCACTCGGCTGCCCCATTCCTGCTCTCTGGCTATCCTGGCCAGCGTGGTACCGTGCCCTGGCGCGGGAGCGATACAGCCAGTGACCTGTGGGGATGGTGAGGAAGCAGCTGTGCCTCTCCTCCCACCAGGAGCCCGCAGCACCTTCCACATGCTGGAGAAGGCACAAGGAGAGGGCACCTGCGGGACAGGGCCCTCCCAGACCAGAACTGGGGTGTGGGTACAAAGGTTTTCTGGGGCGAGGACAGGGAACGGCAGCTCACTACAGTGAAACACCTGGCCCCTGGCTGCTGCCTGCAAGCCCCGTCCCCCCAGCTGCTCACAGAGCCTTTCTCTCCCCTCTCCAGGTATCCACAGGACCACTGCCACTGCTTGTCCTGCGACCAGCCCACCACTCTGATGCTGCCTAGTGCGTGAGTAGCACTCGGCACTGCGGGTGGGATGGGAGGGTGTGGGTGCTGCCGATGCCCTGCTGTGTGGGACACGGGGGCTCCAGGGCCTCCTCCACCAGCATCAGCTCGAGGGATTCGCAAAACTACAAGGACAGGTAGGCAGACGGGGAACCGTCCAAAGCCCTGTGAGTGCAGGGTGACCCAGCTGCAGCCCCATCAAGGGAGAGATCTTCCCCTGCAGAGGCAGAGGGGCTGGGGGGCGTGGACAGGGAAGAAGAGACCCCAGGGAGGGTCAGCTATGCCTGCCCCGGCTCTGTGGGGTTGTACAGCCCCCTCCTATCTGCCCCATCCACCCTGGTCTCTCTCATGGGTGCTGAAGCTGCATGGGATGAGTTGTGTCTGGTCTCCCCCTGACCTGGGTCTTGGGAGCGCCATAAGGTGGGCAAAATGAAGCCTTGCAGCTGGGCAGCCCAGCTCCCGCCTCCTGGGGTCCCTCGTGTGAGGTGCCACGGCCTCAGCCAGCTCACAGGGAGTGGGGGGAAAGAGCAGATCCAGCAGCTTTGGGTGGGCGGGGAGGGACAGGTGGGCTAGGGAGGGCCGTATCCCAGCAGGGAGCACCCCTGGGCCTCCTGCCTGGCATAGGGAGGGAGGCACAGCGTGCCCGAGCACTGAGCACCCCCATGGTCCCTCCCACAGGACGTCTGAGTGCAGGCGCCCCCATGAGGTGCAGACCAGCCGCAGCTCACACACCACGACGCTCCCGCTGCAGCGCTCCCAGGTCTTCCAGCCCAGGCCACCCAGGACCCCACGGCCCAGCCAGGTAAGAATGGCAAAGGTACTGATACTGTGGGGAGCAGGGAGACTGGGAGGGTGATGCTGAGCACGCGGAGGAGTCCGTGCCTCAGCTTCCCAGAGACCTGGGAGTGGGAGAGAGTCCCGGGGACTCGGCTGGATTCGGCCCTGTGTTTCAGCCAGCCCATTCTCTCCTTCACAGAGCAAGAAGACAGGGCCATGGTGACCGCATCTATTGAGCCCCGCAGAAGAGCCAGCAGTTCTGCACTCTTGGGCCGTGAAGGCACGGCCGGGGGAGGCTTGTGGGGGCTTGTCTAAAATGCAGAGCATAAAATACTAAGAAGGCAAAATAGGCAGTGTTGAGTGGTACATGCTGTAATGCAGCACTGGGATGTGGGGGTGAGGTTTGGGGAGGGATCTCGTGGGCAGAAAGGGGACAGCGGGGAGGGCAGGGTGCCTACAGTGTTGGGGGTCCTGGACAACAGCGTGCCCCCTTCGGGGTGGGGACAGGACCCCAATTCTGGGTGTCTGCTGTCTGCCCCATCCTGGGTGGGCAGAGCTGCCCCCAGGGACTGAAGGGCGGCTTCACCCTGCCCCTCACCCCCAGGCTCCACCACCCTGACAGAGGACAGGTGAGTATCCTCCTACAGATCAGCATCCTCTGACGGACACCCAGCAGAGCCACCCTGCCCCTGTGGCGGTAATCCAGCATCCCAAGCGCTGAGCGGGATGGGCAGGGAGAGCAGCTGTTCATTAATGGATTTGTTTGGTTTGATGATGTAAAGCTCTTCTTTGCCAGATCAGGCAGCTCAGCTACCTCTATGCTGCCCTGAAGGAGCAGGTGGAGCAGAACAACCCCTCTGGGACAGGTCACGCTGGCTGTGTCTGGCACTTGGTGGTGGGCCCTGCACCAGGCAAGTTGGTGACTCCAAGCATTGAAGTTGTAGCACAGCTGGGGCCATTGGCCCCACCGAGAAAACGAGCCGGCAGTCACAACAATGATGCTAATTGGCTTTGCTTCACCTCAGGATGCACTTCACGCATCTTTTTGCGAACAAATTGGGGAATGTGGGGGGATTTTTTAGAAGGAAGTGGGGAAATGACGGGGGGGTGTGTTTCAGAAGGAATTGTGGAAACTGCCGCTTTTTTCATAATGCATTTTGGGAAGTGTTTCTTTTTTCAGAACAAAGTGAGAAAATCTTCTCCTTTCTTCAGAATAAACTGGGGAAAGCACGACCTTTTTAGCTATGAAACTGGGGAAAGCATCCCCGTTTTGGATAAAAAAATCAGGAAAACATCTTCCTTTTTTCAAATCAAATTGAGGAAAGAGATACAAGAAGTGGTTGTATTTGCAGAGAATGGAATATTTGGACTTCAGTAGAGCTGTTTTTCTGTGGAATTCATTCTCTAATTAACTCCAGCTAAGTGATATCTAAGAAGCAGAATTTTTTAATCTTAGACAGAGAGACAGACACAGACTGTTCTTCTGGAAAGGGACGCTGCTTTCTAAAACTCCAAAACGAGTCTCGGAGAGTTTATCTGCCGGCATTTTTGGTATCAAAAGCGTCCTCTTTTTCAGAACAAATTCAGAAAGCGTCACCTGTTTTTTCAGCACCAATTGGAGGAAGCCTCTCTTTTTTTCACAACACATTCGGGAAATCGACTCCCTTTTCCACAATGAACTGGGGAAAGAGCCTCCTTTTCCAGAACAAACTGGGAAAGCTTCTCTTTTCCACAAAACAAATTGGAGAAAGCCTCTCCTTTTTGCATAACAAAGGTGGCAATCGAAGGACAAAAGAGACAATAAGTAACAACGTATGGGGGAAATGGACTCCGTTTTTTTCGGAAGGAAGACCGGAAAGAGCCTCCCTCCTTTTCCAGAACAAAGTGGGCAAAGCCTCTCCTTGGGTCGCAGCCTCAGCGCTCGCAGAAGCAGCTGCGTTCCCGCTCTCAGCCCCTTGCCACAGCCTTTTGCCTCTGCGGCCGATTTGCCATTCCAGCAAGTCCCTCTCTGATGCTTTCTCTCCCTGCCAACCCCGCTCTGGGACCCACGCTTCCCGCCGATTCTTCATTCCTCTCAGCGTTGGAGAATACAGCGTTAGCAAGTGTAAGGGACAGGGGCTCTGCACCCCCAGGCAGGTCGGAATATGCAGAGACAATGCAGTGCAAGGTCAGAAAATAGGACTTTATTACCTCGCAATCTGCCCAGGGCTCCCCACCAATGACGGGGGCAGAGGTTCGTAGCAAGCGGGAGATCTTCATGGCGTTGTCATAAAATGCGTTCCAATAATTGACAGGAACCAGCTCAATTAAAGCCAATCAAATTTATTTAGCAAGCAGGCAATAAAACAGCGCTGGGCGGCCAGGGAGTCTTCGCTCCGCCAATGACCGCGCCCTCTTCTTTGTCTTCTGCCTTTTTATAGCGTTGTCTTCGGTCTGGTAGTCCACTGTCTCAATGCCACATTGCGTTGTGGGGTAAATTTCCAGTGTTCAGCGGTTCGGGGTGCTCATCCGGCTAAGTATTTCCTCACTTTACACATTCTTTAGGCCCCAGGCTCTTCTTTACTTATGCTAAGCAAGTTAGTTGGGCCTGGGCTCCTTCTTGCTTCTGCTAAACGGTTTATGCTAAACGGTTTAATGAACAAACCTTTATCTTTCACAATCCCCCCTTTTTCTGTTTTTCTGCATTTTGTTCAGTAAACCGTTGCAGTTCCTGGTGACTTAATACAAAAGCATCACCCACTACCTCTTCCTCTCCTGCAATAGGTTCATACTTAGCGCGGATAAGCATTAAATGTGCAGCTTCTAATCGATTCTTTACAATGCTTATTAATTTGTTAAAAATACATGGCCCAAATGTAAGCCCAGCGATTAAAAGTAATATTGGCCCGGCTATAGTAGAGAGTAATGTAGCTAACTATGGGGAGTAATTGAACCATTTTTCATACCAATTCTGTTGTGCTTCTCTTTCTCTTTTCCTTTTCTCGAGTCCTTCCCTTACTTTTGCCGTAGCATCTCGCACTATGCCACTATGATCCATGTAGACACAGCATTCTTCTCCCAAGGCCACACACAGCCCTCCTTGTTTTAAAAGCAGCGTGTCTACCCCCTTCTATTTTGTAATACCACTTCCGACAATGACCTTACTGACTTTTCTAGCGCGGTTATTCCTTTTTCAAATCGCGCCACATCCTCGTCCACAGCTGTTCTTAGGGCTTTAAATCCATCGTTCTGCCGTACTAGTGATGTTATCTCTGTCCCTGCTCCTGCCGCAGCCACTGTCATTAAAGTGGCTATAGTCAGTGCAGTGAGAGGTTCTCGGTTTTGGATATGATGGCTTTGAGTAGTTAAATAATCGTATACAAAATCCTCAGGGTGATATAATATTCGGGGAATTATTATCCCTTGGATGCAATATTCTGCACTTTCATTAAATACTTTTAGCGACAAACATGGTGTAATTCCTGTTTTTGAACAAACTCATTTGGTATTTCTTGCTGGTAATAACCAGTCAGCTGAAGGTTTCCCTTTTAGGGAGAGCTTTTCTGTACATAGATGGTTCTTACTTGGGGGAACAGTTCCTACACATTTACCTTTTCCAGTCACATATTGCATTATCGGACCCTGGTTTTGACTTTCCCATAAGCATTGTGCTGGATTTGACCCATTAATTTTTTCGACTTCAGAGGGACCCCTATTGCTTCATAAAATGGAGGCCTGGCATCAAAGCACAACCAACAATGCCGAGTCAAATTAGGGTTGGTGGTATTTAAAAATTGGTACGTGGTGTTTAATAATTTCCATATAGGATGTCCTGGTAAATTCATGGGTTCTGAATCAGATTCTGATAGGGTTTCAGTGATATTTCGAGAGAGGGTTTCGGTTGTGTTAGGGACAATCTCTCTTCTTAGAGTGTCATCTATATCACTGATCACCGGATTGGGGCCTATTGGTTCTGGGTCGTTCAGCACGCTCTCCTTTTTTATCAACAGGAGTCCTCCTCTGTCTGCTCCGGGCTCATAATATCTCATGCCCCAAGTTTTTCCCATTAACCAAGTGGGGTCCGCAGGGTTAATAATATTGATATATATAAATTTATAGCTTCCTTCTTGTGCAACACTTCCACTCCAATCTCTCTTGGGAGCTGTACAGCCGAAGGGGCCCCATTTTACTGATCTAAAGCGATCTTGTCCCCCTCCTGGGGTCCAATCAGATGCTACAGTTTCACAGCCCCAGTATGTACAATAATATGCATTAGGAGAATTACAATAACTTTTCCCTGGCTGTGCGCTGGGGCAAAACTAAAACCCTATAAGGTTTAAACAAGGTTCTATGGGCACAAGTTCACATAATGTTATGGAAAAACTCGGGTCTCCAGACATGACAACAGTTCTGACTACTCTCTGATCTTTCCATCTAATTACACTCCACTTGAATGGTTGGTGTTCGCTTCCCTCAACCTGATTATACCATATTTCTAAGATGTATAATATTATAGCCGGTTTAGAGTGACATGTGTTTTTCTCTGCTTGCCAGTCTCGAAGACCTGCTCTCAAATTGGGGTTCACGTCAGACAGTACACAGCCCTGCCTCCAGGGTTCTTTTCTCCACTGGTCCTTACTCCTCTGCCTCTGCTCGGCAACTCGAGTGCTGCGAGCCCCGGGGTTTGTCATCTTCTCGGCAGCAAGAGTACTCTTCAGGAGATTTCCATTAATTCGTTTTCCCATCCGGGTCTTACCAAGGCAATTTAAGGCAATTCGAAGCCTTTTTTCGAAGCAAAAAAAAATGCCACCTCTTTAACTGGCTCTTTGTTACTATTTCTTTTGTCCTTTGTACATAGAATTATTCTGGCCACCTCTTTCTTCCCTTTTGTCTAATTTCTAAGCAAAGCGTATTTTACAATTCTTTTTCGTCTCTTCCTAACCATCTGGCGGTATTGACCAGATAGTGGGAACTAAATTTTCCTAAGAACATTCTACTTTAAGTATCGGCCCCGTAACAAGCTAGGAGTTTCCCACGCTAGACGCGCATGCCGCGGCTCATGTGTCTTTCGTAATAGTTCTAACAATTGTGCTGCTTGGCAAGCTGCTTCAGGTTTGCAATAGTCACGTCTATCCCACCTGTTTCGGTCCCTCCTCCACACCTGAGTTTCACACACTTTGCAGTACGTTAATACCCACGGTTTACAACTTTGACAAGGAGAACAATTGGCTTTCTCGTAAGGGTTGTTATTCATTCACTGGATGGGTTGCTCTGCGTATTGGTACTCTCAGTCCGCTCTGAAGTTGGAGTCCTTTTGATGGTCAGTTTCAAATCTCCTGGTGCGCTCGTGACCGTCCAGAGTGGGTCCGTCACGGGTCCCTTCACTCGGCTTGCGTGAGTCCACCCCCGCTCCGCTGTCCGGACAGCTGTTTCTGTGGTAAGCAAAACAAGATATGGCCCTTCCCAGCCGGGTGTTAAAGGTGTTTCTTTCCATGACTTTATTAAAACTTTACCTCCCGGTTTTATCATATGTATTTTCATATTTAAGGGAGGTCTTCGAACTAATCAACCCTTTTTTCTCTCAATTCCTCCCGCCTACTCATCAATTGGGTTAAGTATGGTGTCAAGTGGGAATTTTGTAGTTGAGGATGTTCATTAGGAGCCTCCATATCATAGGGCATCCCGTACAACATTTCAAAAGGGGAAAGCCCTGTGTCTGCCCGGGGCTGAGTTCTTATGTTTAACAGGGCTAGGGGAAGACATTTTATCCATGACATTTTTGTTTCATACATCAACTTAGTCAACTGTTCTTTTATCCTCCCATTCAAATGCAAAATAATCTCGACAATCTGCCCTAAGGGGGCAAGCCCAAAAGGCATCTTTTAAATCTATGACACTATACCACTGATCATCCGGTCCTAATTGGCTGAATAGTGTGTGTGGATTAGCCACTACAGGGAGTCTGGCCACCGTCCTCTTGTTAATTTCTCTCAAATCATGCACTAGACGATACTTCCCATCTGATTTCTTTACAGGTAGGATGGGTGTGTTATATGGGGACATACAGGGTTCTAACAATCCCTGCTTAATCAGCCTGTCGATCTCAGGTTTCAATCCCCGTCTTCCTTCTTCAGATAAGGGATATTGCTTTATCCGAACTGGTATTTCCGGATTTCGTATAGTGATTGCAAACGGGTCAACATCCAATTTCCCGACAGTTTCCGGAGTATACCATACTTTTGGGTTTATTTCACTCTCATCTACGGCCCTCAAGGGGCATAATTTATTATGTATCTGGTCCTTTGTTGTCTCTAAACTAATTCCCAATTCTATCATTACATCTCTTTCCAAGAGGTTATAATCTGCCTCTGGTACTAACAATAAAGATCCCACCTCCATTTTAGAGTCTGTTTCCAATAATACATTTTTAATTACGGGAACCTCAAAAGGTTCACCCTTAGCTCCAATCACTTGTACTTTATTTGAGGATGTTTTGCATCCTGGAGGTAACCTCTGGACGGTAGATCTTTCCGCCCCTGAGTCCACTAGGAACTCAACTACTTGTTGCTGGGGACCCACCTTTAATTTTATCAAGGGCTCTGTAAAGTTCTTGGTCCCCAGCAAATAGAGCCCCTGACCCCTCTAATCCTCCTTAAATATCCTTTCATCGTTCATTCGTTGCCGACATTCCTTTCTCATTTGTCCTGGCTTTCCGCAATAAAAACATGTCCATCCCCCTTTCCTTCCACCAATTTTTCTCGTCCCCTGTTCCCCATGTCCCAGCGGGAAAAGATGTTTCCCCTCCGGGGTGGGATTGCCTTCTGTCCTTCTCGCACCGCAGCTACCATCATTCTCACTTGCCTTTTAAGTGTTTCTTCCTCCCTTCTAACATATACCTTTTGGCCTTCCCTCAAAAGTTCATCTAGTCCACGATCTTGCCAATCTTCAATTTTTTTTCTAATTTCCTTCAGATGTCTTGCCATGATTTAGCCACAAACTGCGTTTTCAATAGAGCCTCTTCCCCAAGGGTATTGGGGTCTATTCCTGAATACAACTGCAAGCTCTTTCTCAACCTTTCTAACCATTCTGTAGGTGTTTCATCCTTTCTCTGCTGCTCATTAAGGGCCTTACTGATGTTCTGCCCTCTGGGGACTGATTCTCTAATTCCCTGGATTATAATATTTCTCAGATCTTGCATTTCAATCCGATGTACTGGATTTTGATTATCCCAATTAGGCCTTTGTAATGGCCATTTAACATCTGCTGGCGGTCCTTGTTGGTGCTGCTGATCCCATAATCTCATTCCGGCCCGCCTTATCATTCCTCTTTCTTCTACAGTAAACAATATTCCCATAATGGACTGGATCTCATCCCAGGTGTAAATGTTGGGGCCGAGGAACTGATCCAGCCTCTCAGCGACCCCTAGGGGATCGCCTAGCAGGCTCCCCATTTCCTTTTCAAATTCTCGCGTGTCCCCTGAGTTAAGGGGGATGGCGACGTATCCTACCCCCGGCGCAGGACCTCCCATTGCCACCTCTCTTAGCGGATATAGTTGCGGAGGTTCCTGCACTGTTCTTGTTTGGCTCCTAGTAATTCTTTTTGACATTCTATATTTTCTGGGGGCTGATCAGATTCTGGAGGAAGTTCGGGGGCTGTGGCCTCCGGGACTGGATTCGGGGGAGGCCCGGGGGGGTTATTAGGTGCAGGCGGGACATAAGGGGGGGTGATACAGGTATTTCTTCCTCTTTCTTTTTTTTCCGTTTTAATTCTCCTTTTTCCCTTAAGGGAAACAATCCGGCTCTAGTTTCGGCTATTATCCAAAGAGCCGCATACTCACTTTCTTCCAATTTAAACGGTTCTTTCGAGTTAACATATGTATTTAATGCCTGACAAATCCAATCCTCAAATGAGCCAAAAAATGGCCAATACAAATGTTCCCCTCTGATTTGTTTACCTCCCCAAACTTCCATACAATAGTGTATCATTTTTGCTTTACTCTTTCCTCTTCTTGAGGGGTAATCATCCCAATAGGTTATCATTAACCCTAAGGGGCTATCTGGAGGTATCTTGGGGAGACTCACTTTCTCCTCCCCACCCATCAGACCAAAGGGCTTGCTTTTCCTTTGTCCCATCTTCCGAGGTGCCTTCAATCACATGCACACACGCTTCCCCCCACTCGTGGCCCAGTCCCTCGCGGGATTTGGGAACTGCACTACTAGGGGGTCCGCACTTGCTTCGCCCGCAATTGGACATCTCACACGGCACACCTCGGGATACCCAATCCCAACCGAACGGATAACCGGCCTGTACTCACGCGTCCCAAGCGTCTTCGTCCGGGGCTTGGTGCACAAAGATTACAGGATTCCCGGAGTTCTTTTGCTTATTGCCCAAATTTAGGTTTGTCAGGTCGAGGGCTGGATGGGTCCGTCCGAGTAAGAGCCGCTTTACAGCGGGGCGCCCCCCTTTACTCGGGATCCACTCCAGGTAGTCTCAATCCGAGTCACGGCACCAATTTGTCATAAAATGCGTTCCAATAATTGACAGGAACCAGCTCACTTAAAGCCAATCAAATTTATTTAGCAAGCAGGCAATAAAACAGCGCTGGGCGGCCAGGGAGTCTTCGCTCCGCCAATGACCGCGCCCTCTTCTTTGTCTTCTGCCTTTTTATAGCGTTGTCTTCGGTCTGGTAGTCCACTGTCTCAATGCCACATTGCGTTGTGGGGTAAATTTCCATTGTTCAGCGGTTCGGGGTGCTCATCCGGCTAAGTATTTCCTCACTTTACACATTCTTTAGGCCCCAGGCTCTTCTTTACTTATGCTAAGCAAGTTAGTTGGGCCTGGGCTCCTTCTTGCTTATGCTAAACGGTTTATGCTAAACGGTTTAATGAACAAACCTTTATCTTTCACAGCGTCACCAAGCTTTGACCCATGGCGAAGGAGGACAGGATCTGGCACGTCTTAGCCTTTATGTATTGGATGGGTGCACAATCAGCACGTGCAAGCGCTGGGTTGGCCTAAGCACTATGTGTGTATTCATGGGATTGGTGAACACTGGAAGCCACGTGCATGCTATTGTTTACATTCTAGTTGCTGGCTAGGGCAAAAATAAAGTTATTTTTGCAGCATGTTTTGGTACAAGAGTGGGGGAAGCCTGAACAATGTCCATCGCCCAGTCTCCTCGTAATTCTTCCGCAATGGCCCATACAGCAAGCAAGTTCAAAACCAATGG